>CM042826.1:7247500-8447500 GCA_009982885.2 Hyles vespertilio | reverse complement strand
TTGCTTTTGAATAATCTATATTATATTTTAAATAAATGAAATATTAGTTTTGAAAATTTCCCGAAATTTTACTCATTCACAGCCACCCTATCAACACCTTGCACCTGTAATCATTTTATTTGCCGTTGACATGAAAAACTGAACCGAAAAAGGACAGGTGCGAAATCCTTGCGCAGCGGGGGTCCAAAAGACCGGCCCATAACCTTAATTGATAGGAATCGTTAACCCTCAACCGCGTTTCCTTCACAAACTTCGATTCTAATCTCACCTTTTTTACTTGTTATTTTATACGTCGTCTGGTTAGCGCTCGTTTTATTTTCGGGTGCCTCCGATACCCGCCGATAGATATGCCGTAATAAACAGGCCATTCTTTGTCATGTGATATTTTCTAGATTGTTCCAACGATATAATACGATCTGTTTGGCGCCGTCGTTTCGTTTACCGTTTATAATGTCCGACGTCAAATTATGGAGGGATGAGTGACATTCGAGTTATTGGTCGTTTAAGATTATTTATTTGTACGTGAGAGTTACACATGTGTAATTAATCTGTACTTGATATATTTGCTGTGATGTGATTGACATAATTCTGTATGGAGAAATATTATTTTACCGTAATAGAATATTTTGTGTTGCGTTATAATTACTGCTGGTTATATTGTACGTTTTTTTGTATGTGATCTTAATGGTTAAAGGTTAATTTTAAACAATGACATTTTTATATTTTTAATGAAATTATTTTGTGTGACATTTTAAACTTGTTCATATATTTGAGCTTGCGATACTATGATGTTGTTATCTACTATCATTTTTTGAGAATTTATGCTATTATTATATTATTTGACTTCCTAGAAATTCTTAAGGTAGTACAAGTCCACGGCCATATTATCAGACTTTCTTGCTCGTTCGTACTTATTGAAAACCGCTTCCCGAACATGGTAGATAACAAAATGACTGAATCTAAATGATGTAGAACATTTTAAGGGATTTAATAAATTAAGAGAAAGAGAAAGAGGTTAGTCCCACCATCTTTTCGCCAAACTTATTTCCTTGCGCTATGTCAAACCTCTATTTCAAACATCGTGAGGAAACCTGCATACCATATCGATTATAAGAATTTCTATGGTATGTAAGTCTGCCAACCCGCACTAGGCCACCGTGGTGGACTATATGGCCTAACCACTCTCAATCGTACTTTCGATTGAAGAGGAGGCCCATGCCCTGCAGTGGGACGTAAATGGGCTGATACAGATTTCAAACCTTGTTAAAATAAACAAATAGCTACGTATTTATGTTAGGCATATCCAATTAAAACATTTTTTTAGAAAACTTCTTATATCTATTATCAAAGTATATTTTCCACGAACAAAATCAGCATAAGTGTATAAATCAATAAACCGATAAAAAGAACATAAACAGTTTAATTTGCTAAGAATTACCATAAATTAAATCACATCTTTTCTTCCAATCTCGCATTCTTTTTTGGAGGCTCTAGTAAAAAACCTCAGCTGTAATCAATATCATTTGAAATAAATTAGATAGGAACCACATTCGTTACTCGGTCCGTATTTTTGTCATCGAATGTAGAAATTTAGATCTACAGATATCTATAAATATTGAACGAAATAAAATAAACTTTAGGTCGGTTTTGAATGTGTTCGTGCACTTATTTATAACACGATATAAACCATATCGATTTCATTTTGTCGTGTTATGTTTCGAATATTGGTATCGATTGTAATAGACAGAACTGTTATTATTCCTACGGGATCGTTTTAGGAATAGGAAGATTAATAGTTACCCATATAACCTACGGTATAAGTTGCAGTTGGCAGGACACATAGTGCAGAGAACTGAATACCGATGGGTTTGAAATGTTCTCGAGTGAAGGCCATGTATCAACAAGCGCGGCGTCAGACTTCAACGGAAAATGTGGGCAGACGCGACCTAAGATAGTAGCCTATATGTAGTAGGGCTTTGAATATTTTATTATCGAATTCTTTGGGGAAGACCTTCAGCAGTGGTCTACCTAGAATTTAAATTATTAATCTTAGAATCTTTTTTTTCATGATATTAATGCCTAGATGACCATGCCATTCGCTTGATAGTAAGTGATACGACCGCTCATGGACAGTAACAAACCAAACAACACCATGAATTATAAAGCAATGCTTACCATTCCGCTGCGCTCGCCATCCTGAGACATACCAATTTAAGTTTCAATATGTCCAGTAGTTACACTGCTATTTGGCGGGAAGAAATAGACATTGCAGTGGTACCTACTAAGGCGGCACCTACCTTCTCACATATGAAAGACCTACCAAAATAACTTTACCGTTTTCTGAAAAGAAGGACGAAGAAGTATGATAGAAGACAAAAATTGACAGTATTAGGCCTCAGGCAGGAATAGTTTAATGCATATTATTATTGTGTTTTCAGATGCATACCTGTCCTCGGCAATGCAGCCTGTGCCATTTTTTGTGCAAAGGGCACCTCCCTTGTAGTGTGAAGTGCCTGAAAGGTGAATGATGAGCGAATTAGTTCTTGATGGTAAAGTACACCGGCGTCCATAACTTCATTTGTTTGCGAATCTTCAACAAAAGATACGCAAGTTTATACCTATAAAAGACACAATGAATAAAATACGTTGAGATAAGACCTCCTTACACAAATAGCAATAAAAATGTATTTTTTACCAATTACAAATGTGTACATCCTATTTGATGTGAACACAACTTGGTGAAATTAAGGGAAAAGCGAATGAGAAAATATATACTCGTACATATACAGGATTGCCGTATATATCCTTATATCTCCCAGAAATTAATTATGCAATAAAAGGACTGTAATTATATTCATGTTGTTTTCTGTGAAGCTTCTTCAACTGCAGTATCAATTAATAATAACTAACCTCTATAATTTTTTAAATCGCTTTTGTAAATTAACATTAACCTACACAATACAATAATTGCAATAAACAAAATTATTCTCTAAGCCGTATTTTCAACACGAATACAATAAATATTAATTATTACGCTATTATTTCCAATTCAATAACTCATTAACCTTTTAGGTTCATTTTATATCATGTTTTCAATAATATTTGTGTAGCTAAATTATACCGCAAATGTGGTCCGTGGGACGTGCGAACAAACCTTATTTCATTTGCGTAATTTACATTTTAATATGTACTAATAATAACAAAGCTATTATAATAATTAGTTCAATGTATAGGAAAGAGGGGTTCTTGCTATAGAATTTGTAATCTCGTCTACAACCCGCCAAAGGTATATGCATAGTATTGCAGTAAATATATTATATATTTGACAACATTACCAGCGGTAAGTGATAAGTTTTTTTTTTGTCCCGCCCTCAAACCCACCACTGTAACTCCTGTAAGACAGGACAACAGTGGCACGCATTGTAATGATTAATAATTTATTTCCAACTCCTCCTATTAATTTAACTATTTGATAGATTTCGTTGCGGGTTAAAAACAAGTTAAACATTCCCAGAGACTCTTCGAGCTTCAATGCTCGGTGTCATTACAATGCGTGTTAAGTGATAAGTTTATGTGGTATTGTTTTTAAACACAAAACTAGTACTAAAATAATGACTGTCAAGCATGAACTGAAAATGTTGTAAAATTGCTGAAACGAAAATACAATTTACCATTCCATCTCACAGGCTACAATATATCCTCTAGGTATTTAGGTTGTTATTGTGCTCTTAAGGCTGTATGCAATGAAACAAGACTCTTATAGATATCCGTAATTTGAATGTATATTATACAGATAACGAGCATTTTATCATATAGAAATCGCGTAAACCAACTTTGTTTTGTCCCACGGTGATGTCAAGAAAAAATATCTCAAGTATCTTAAATCTGAATAGATAAGGAGACAGTAAAACACATCTAGATGATACTCAACGCCCGAAATCCAGTTACATTCAGAGGCAAAAAGCACCACACATAAAAAATCGAACATATCATCCGATCTCAATTACACGTCTATAAATTAACTTGGAAAAAAATTAAAAATCGTTTGTCTACAAATATTTTTTTCTTTTTATCGCACCGGTCACCTCAGCTAAATGGACAGAACAGGTGCATTTAAGTTTTTATAGAGTCTGGCCGATCATAAATCGTCTTTAGTAACAAGGGTAAGCTTTAACTTTTTAAGAGTGTTTTAAATAAGTAATGAGCTCTCACCGAAGTTGGTCGAAAACTTTATTAAAGTACCGAAGAGAGGACAACAAATTTGCGAAACTAGCCGCTCTTGTCTGCTTGATAAGGGTCCGGTCATTAGCTGGGTTTTGTAGACGTGATTTTTATTATGCATTGTATCCTGAATATGGATTCAAGGTCATACCGATATGCCCTTTTGGTCGTGTGTTTGCGACCTTTATTAACCTTTAGAGGGAATGTTGAGGATGAATATGATGGTAATGCTGATGACTGGTAATATTTTTTGTCCAACTTCTGTGCTCAATATATCAACTAAGTACTTTCTTTCTCTAGCATGTTCGCTTGGGTACTATTTTCAGGGGACTTTATATGTATAACACGTACACATTATTGTACAGAAATCTATTTGTACCCGGGCGAAGTTGGGCCGGGCCGCTAGTTTATTTATATTTTGAGACTGTCGTAACATTTTTAATTGAAGCACTTTACGATATTGATTTATAGTCGTAAAATATTACAAATGTCTCAATGTGTATTAGTAAAATCATTTGGCTTTTTTATATTTTACTTCTATATAACACTCCAATATCCAGACTGTTATATAAGGATGTAAGCCTATGCTACCTCTTACGCTATTACCAGATTAAAACTTAAATAAATTGTAAAAGGACATATTAAGTTACAGTAAATTTACAAGCCAACCACTCCCGTTCTAATTACCCACCGATTCCTCCGAACATATTAACAATTAGATGCATACCTTATTAATTGTTATTGCTGATAATATTGGAGCAGTAAACAAGAACGGACCATTTAGCATCAATGATCCAAGTATATTGTCTACATGAGTAAATTTAGTATCAAACCTAATAACTAAAACGTTATGAATACAAGCAGGAACTATTTAAGTTAGGGAAACATTATTATTGCCGAATTCTGTAAGTGTAGGATATGTCAGAATTAAATATTATATATTTGAAAGTTTATTTTAAATTACATCGGCATATTTTAAATTCGCAATTTTTTTTCTTCAGAAGATATCGTGAGATTGTATTTACTTCTATAAACTTAACAGTTATTTTATCTAAAACAGGACAGTATTTGGAGTATATCTGCATTGTACAACATAAAATTGTATTTACGAAATGTTTATTTTAGTTCAAAATAACGATATCGACTCATAAAACTGACTATCTATCATTTTAAAAAAAATTGAGTTCAAATTACAATATCCAGTTGATATTTATATAGAGAATTTTGAATATAACAAACTTCCGATAGCCAAACTGCTATGCATTGTGTCAACTCTCTAATACATTTTGGATCGACATTAATGGAGATAGCATCTCACTCGTTTCATTAGCCATAATTATATGGTTCGTTAATCCAGTACAATTGACTTCGTGCGACCTAGCTTTGTTTTAAATAGATATTTACTACGTCCGGAGACACCGAAATTGGTTACGTGATTGTTTGACAGTTCACGGTATATGAACTTTAATAGTTTTATTGTATAAAATTGAAACTAATTTGAATTTATATTTGAAATGTGGTGATCGTTTTATATGGTCTATAAAGTCTAGTAATTTTATCATTAAGTATTCTTTGAGTACGTTTTTTCATTATGAGAGGCTGTATTGATCTGATAGTTATTGTTTATTCTATTTGCATAATTCACATTTCAACCAATAGATTCAGGTTCATTAGTCTTTGGGTTTGGTTGTTTGTGAGACTCAAAAGTCTCGCGTAGTTTCCGATACCCAAGACACACAATTTAATTGATCTAAATGTGGGGTCAACACTATGTATGTCACTGTTGGGTAGGTGGGTCGCAATTAGTAGGTTGGCTGTGACCCAGGAACGAAGATATTTCACACCTTTAGAATTAAAGTGACTTAATCTAAAATACGTAATAAACATTTAGATTTTGGCTTTTAAGCACATTTTGCCTCAAAATGACCCATCGGCCCTATTTTAAAGAAAGACCTATTGATGCATGAAAGGCAGAAAGATGTATAAATCGGTCTTCTATCATCATCATGCCTCTTTTCCAGAAGGCGTAGGCAGAAGGGCCAGGACACCAACAATTCGCCAGGCATGTTCCGTCCCACGGTGTGACAGGAGACGAGCCTATATCGGTCACAAATTCCTGATTCCACGCTGATAATGAAAAAAAAAACAGTACTTATCACAAAATCAAATGGACAACGTCCCATAATTTGATTATCCTACAGCAAAAAAACATCTTATTCTGAATATCAAGGTATGACTCAAGTAGATTCCAAAATCAGTTACTGTTACCAACTCTCAAAACAAAATTCGATACATGCGCACACAGATATTTAAAACGACAAAAATCGTACCCAAATAAATCAATTAAAAGGCATAATCAATCATTCTCATCAAAACATGCTTAAGATGACCCACGCGAAGGTACCTCGAGATTGAAACCAATTGATTCGACATTGAACTTGAAAATGTTAGCAGAAACCACTTAATATCACCAACACATTGAGACCTTCATTCATTGGTATTTTTTAGAAACATGTACTGGACTTGATACCGGAAAGAGGTCTTCTTAAATGGTTTTGTTAATCGTGAGTCACGGACGATTGTTTAGTTCAATTTTTATGTACGAACGTCAAGTATGACGAGTCATATTAATCTTTATGAAACAATCAATTAAAGAGTGGGGGAAATCTGGATTAGATGGTATCGGCGCTGTGTCGGCACATGCATAGCTTCGTAAAGTTCGTATTCCGTAACAAGGCTATCTATGCGTGGACGAAATAGTCTTGATCATTATAGTAATTTTGTATTGTAATTTATATATATTTATAAATGCGGATATTTTGAGCGACAAATAAAATAAATTATTTAATTAGATTAGATAGTTTAATTAGGTATGGAAAAAAACGACTTACTGTATTAGTCTTAAGGATTTGTAGCTATTGTCGAGTTACATAGGAAATACTAACAGATCCTGTTTTGCATTTGAAATATCAAATAGGTGTCGGATGTATTAGAGACAGCCAATGTAGTATAATTGTTCGAGAGCTGGATAAGTTATGAAAGATCGTAGTTTCGAATTCCGCTCGGAGACATGTTTTGAGAGGCCTACAAATTATTGTAAGAATACAAAAATCTCTCTCGTAATTTCTGGTACCTTCGTCACAAGACTTTGTATATCATCTCAATGTAATGTCTGAATTACCTTTTATTTATTTTAAATAGAATTTGAAAGAACAAAAAAATATAAAATAAACGTTTCGACATAGCACAACACAAATAGCCCGCTTTTACTCGGTAAGGACTACAAAGTTAACGGTAATGAAGCCACTGAAACGCAAACTTTCAAATGGCAGCCAAAGTGAACTACATATTTAAAATTCGTGTCTTAGTTTTAAATTCTAGTGTCACCACTTTAATGTTTCATAAAATATTTAGTTGTTACCGTGAAATATTCTCATTATGCCTAAACGATTACATTTTAGTGCTGACTACACACACTACATTTTTACTACTACATTTTTTTATGGCTGTAAATATTTTTTCTTCTACTTCACTCTCCACTATACCTTACCCTTCATCGCTAAGCCCCAGCAATGTATCTTCAAAGCTTCAGTATTGATATTTATGACTGATGGCAGCTCCTTCGCGGCTGATGTTTAGCTGTACAATGTAATAAAATTAATATGATCAAAACCGTCACATCGTCCTATACCACAAACGCCAAGATGTGGTATGTTTTGGTTTCGATCGGCCAGTTATTCAAAGTATTGTCAGTGATTTAATTGAAACAGCAGGGGCCGAGGCGGACTGTGTTCCAACACCCATCGGAGCACAGGAAACAATGTTTTGTATGAAAAATTTCATCTAGTACATTTTAATTGACTCCATATACTTTAATTAGAAGCGTACCGTGTTCTGCGTGATTAATGTTGTACCATAAGTGTATTGATGATAGTGAAATATTCCGTCTGTTACTTGCGTGAATAGCTTTGTACTCGTTACTGTTATAAATTGTTTGGGCGTGTTCATTAAAAGTGTTATGGTAGCAAATATATTGTTTGCTTTTAATCTTAGTAAATTTAAGTGTATTCATTACTTCATAATTATATTTTCCCGTTACTAACCTCACGTCTGGCACATAGCTCGTAGAACGTCGTCGGACGTCGGACGCCCGCCTACAAGGTGGACGGACGATCTGGCTAAGGTTGCAGGAAGTCGCTGGATGCAGGCCGCTTCCAACATGTCATTGTAGAGATCCTTGGGGGAGGCCTATGTTCAGCAGTGGACTTCCTGTGGCTGATATTATGATGATGAACCTCACGTCTAATACGGTAAGATTTTAGTTGTGCCACAATTATAAATATATGTATAAAATCATTCCCAAACCTAATTGGAGAATTATCTAGAGAACTAAGTCCTTAAAAAGACTTTAAAAAGCATCAGCAACTAATTTAGGATGAAATCTTACAATAACTTGGCTACGCTAATTATCAAAGTGCGCTAAATATTTCAACGACTATGCACCTGAAACTATTATAATATTCCAAGTCATACCTAATAACCCAGATCTCAGAATTCAGAACAATTAATTCTTTGACGAATGGGCTCCTGAACTAATCTCGATTCCGAAACTTCAACGGAGAAGATTAAGAGGTACAAAATATTCCTAAATACCTACCACAGTTTAATATCGATGCCTTCGAACTCGGACGTCTCTTGCTCTTGAAAATGGATTGCATCTGGCATTGTCTCAGTTCTATACGACGGTTTATTGGAACTTGTATTGTTTTTGCAAATCCCACCTTGAGTAATACCAGCCTCTGAGGTGAATTGAATCAACAGGAGAGGGAAGTTTGTAACCTAGATAACGAATGGTCCATTATGAAATATCGATTTAATTAAATTCCAAAATCTTGTACACAGTATTTTCTACTATAATTGAACCTTGTCGGTCGTTAGGAGAACACATATCTTTGTCGGGTATGTTATCGAGAACGCAGCTGATTCGATTTATAATGGTTTCAAAGGAATTGTACTGATAGCGACTCGAAAGAGTAGAAATTACTTTGCGAGTTTATTGTCCTTACCCGGACAAATTTATTGTGGTGAGTGACCGCGGTCATTTAGTTTAAAATTTTAATTAGCTCTCTTGTTGCCTTGTTAAGGATATTGGTCTGATTTTATGACGGAGACCGTCTTGTTAATTCTTAGTAGTCATTATTTTATCTGATGTGGAAAAATCTACCGTGTTTCGAGCAATAAAAATAACTACGACATGTAAAACAGTTTTTATGTTTTGTATTATAAATAGATCTGAGATGGGTTTTTCAGTGCAAACATTTGTTTAAAGATACTTTATTAATGTAGTAACTTCTATGATAGTTGTATTGAAGATCTCATTAACAAACAGTAAGCTGATTAAGAAAAACAGACAGATTCCACTGCGGCTTATGACAAGAGAATTGTTTTCAAAAAACAAGACGTAAAAAAATAAAACAAAGTAAAAACAGGACTAACAAAACAAAGAGAAATACTATAAATCAGTTGTTGTGGAAGTGTCGCCCTTTATAAAACTATGGATAGGAGCATACGGTCGCCGTCGGCCTGTTAAGTGGTAATTTATTGTTCATCATGAAAGAAGAAGTCTCATTCTCGTAATTTTTTGTGTAATACGAGTGGATTGATGCAAGATCAGGTCGGATAAGTACGGAGCGGAAATAATTGGGAGTTTTTTATGGTATTGCCGAGAGGTGCGTTAAAGAGTAGCCGCACTAACAAACTTATTTTATCAGATTCCACTCCTGTTCTCCTAATTTTTCCTTACATTAAGGTCGAGATTTGTGTGTGAATTTAATTTAATTCAGTTTGTGTAACTCCTGCTCGGTAATGGCGGTATCGGTTCTGGTCGTTGAGCATGTTTTAAAATTAGACTTTGTTTGTCCGAAGCGGGTCCCGCTTGGTGGGAGTAAGTGACTAGCATTGCAATGATTTTGGGTACTTAATTAATCGGTTTTGTATTTTAATGGACTTATTTTCGTTATCTTAATCTCCGGAAGAACAGTTATTTAACATTAAATTACAACAAAAACACTTTAAAGTTTGTGTTGCTTTTAATTGTAATTTAAGAAATTCTTGTTAGTTCAATCATGTTGCATAATAAATATGAGTTCCGTATTGGCACGTTGCGTGGGAAGTTTATTTTTACATTTTAATTTATAATCTAGCTAGTGCAGCAAATAATTATAATATGGTCAAGAGCTAAACACACAATCATTATAATTATACAGAAATTTCACATAGATATTACATGAATTTATGTTGTTACAATAATAGAGTTTATATGCTAATCATCCATTATATGCTTAAGTGGATTTAATAATCATAACGCACATACTAAAATAATACCCAATAAAATTAATTTATAATATAATAAATAAATATAAATTAATTTTATTGGGTTTTTGAATAAGTAGCTAGAACTATTACAATAATTATTCACTCAGTTTAGTATTATCACCTTTGCTAGGCTGTTAAGCTCCAAAGGTTATGAATTTGCGTGTTAATGGTCTGCCTTAATTTACAAAAATAAGAATTTCACAAATGAAAATTCGTAGTCTTTTCTTTACACAATAAATATTTTAGATAATATTCATATTTTAATATGTAATAATTTTATTTTTCTACATCGGAATAATCAAGGTAGATAAAGAAAGATATTTTTCATAATAATTAGACTTTTCAACTAACTGCTCCCAGAAATCAGGGATTAATTTCCGCGCTTTAAAAGTGGAGATAGAATGATGAGAGCTTTAGCCTGGAAGAATAGGAATTGAAGAGCATTATTACGTAATAGGGACTCAATGATTATTTACCTTTGTCAAGATATTTTTTATTGCAATGTATGGCGAGACGAGCATGCCGTTTGCCTGATGGTAAGTGATACGACTGCCTATGAAAACTAGCAAAACCAAACAACACCTTGAATTACAAAGCAATTCCACTTCACTCGTCATCCTGAGACATAAGACGCAGTCTCAATATGTCCAGTAGTTACTCTGGCTACAATGACCTTCAATCCGAAACACTACAGAGCAATTAAACTGCTGTTTGACGCGAGATATAACATTGCGGTGGTACCTACCCAGGCGGCCTATCACATGTGAGAGACCTTCCACCAGTGAATTTAATATATATTAATGGATCATATAAACAATTCATCATAGTAACACCATAATCGTAAAATACCGATCGATTTCTCGCCTACCGCACTCCAACCAGACTGTTTCCCCAAAACAAACACTCGCGTGCACCGAAAGGGAAAACAATCGTAGCACTTACGTGTAATCAAAAGACGAACACAACATGCAATTAAATCGGGAATGTTTCCCGTAATAAAACTGTTTTAGTATCTCAATATGCACCCCGTCACCGTGCCGACCTAAAACTAACTTGTTCGATGCACGTTTAATTTATTAGGACTTTTATTGTTCAAATTTAAGGGCCAATATGTGTGGTACCGTTTGTGGAATGTTATAGGATTATTGGAACACTTACAGAGTCCTTGGATGCGTCATGATTTATTATGAAATTGTCGCCCTGTGTTCATCCAATGTTGGACATCGAATATTTCCGATGAACTCCATCGCTGGGCATTTAGTTATTGCCAATAAATTCTTTGTTCTTCACGATATGTTTAACCCTGTATAAAACCCGTTTACTAACTCTTCGAGCTGGATTCATCTTTGGGTTATAAATCATTAGTATGTTATTTTATAATTATTACTTGATAAAAAACTGTGAAAAACAGGATATTAAAGTAAAATAATACTAGACACAGCCTTAATATAAGATATTCTCCGTTCCTAAATCCAACCTTCACGCTGTAGATGCTTGTGAGCTGCAACGATCAATTACTATCGGGTAAACCTTTTCATTAACTAGTCTTACAACAACAACGAAATTTACAATATAATGTCTTGCTAATTATACATAATTCTCTAAGATCTATTTGTGCTATATATCCTAAGAATCTGAAGTGTTTTTAGCCATAACATTATCATTGGAATCTCGGTAAGTAAACACTTTCCTCTCTTGCTTACTGGAACTTAATGTAGGTCGCTTTCAGGTTAGGTAGATAACAATCGTAGAATTCGTGACAATGGATGGATAAAGCTGAAGTTAGTACACATTCGTGTAACTTTGCAGCAAAATTATGACTAAAGTAGCAAACTCATGATAAACGGGAACTATTTTTCAAACTGGTGAGAGAGTACTACGAACTTGGTAATATACATACATACATAAAGTCACGCTTTTTTCCAGAAGGTGTAGGCAGAGGTGCAACCAGGACACCCACATTTCGCCTTATATTTTCCATACACAGTCTGCCTATCGCCATATAATATGAGCGGTGGAAATAAAATATCGTGCCTATCAATCGACTTAATGGAGCTAGCCTATCTAAATCCAATTATATACAGACCTAAATTATTCTCAATGACGGAACATAGCAACAAGAACTCAATTTGTTCGTGCTAGGTTTCACAATGATATCACAATTCGACCACATGAACCTAAAACAAACCCAGTATGATTTATTCTATCGAAATAAGATGAGTTGTTAGTGAGTCAATAAAGCAGGTTGTAATATTTAAATCGCTACTGTTATGACACGCCTCTATATAACTTTATTCAGCCGATTAAAAATGGGAATTTGTGTACTTGCGCCTAACTAGCTAACTGTGAAATCTCATTCGCACAGCCTTAACACACTGTTGCAGTTGCAAATAAGTATCTTGACGATTATTCACACTACTAGTTTAATTCAAGAAGGTTCTATCTACATTAAACTGTTATGATAAACAAGGCCTTAGCAGAGTGTATATAAGACAGAAATTGATATACACGAAAAGCTACATACGCGAAAAACGTGTGCGGCTTGCTGGATACAAGACTTCCTTTGACGTTCCAATGGGCAAAAAAATAAAAAAGAGCGCAGCGGTGTTGTGATGAGCCTCTGCTACGTTTATAAATATTTATTACCTAATTATTGGAGGTCGGCTTAACGCCTCCGACGAGGTTTTCAGCCAACGGCGCGCTCGACTCAAATACGACTGACAATTTGTATTTTAATTCTTATTAACTTCGTGTTATTTCTTAAACTCGTTAACGCAGTAAAAAAGATGTCGGAGCGCCCATCACTGTTGAGTGTTCAACATTTGCGAACACATAAATACAGTTTAAAATTTATTCCGACAAAAACACTCATTTTATCACTCCATCTGATAAGCTTCGAGCTGATTTACATGAAACTTTTATGCGTAACACCAACATAAACATTTCGGTCGTGTCTCTTATTTATCTAATCTCGATTTACTTATCTAGTGCTCATCTGCCTTCACAAAACCGTTTATTAAACCCAAATTCAAATGCATAGAGTTGAAAATCGAATAAACTCATCCCGCATCAGATAACACTGTGTTTGTGTTTTAAATAATATAATCCGACGCATTTTAATACGCTGTTGATATGAAACCTGTTTATCTCACGGAGTCTCGTGCTAAATTATCGAAATGTGACGTTTTATCACAAAAGAACAGCAGTTTACACTTAAACAAGTGTCGGTGATAGTATTGAAGCGAAGTTATGCCTTTAGTCGCCTTATTAAATAAAGCTTTATCAACAACGTGGTCTCGCAGTTGTCGAGCTGCGGAGAAAATGTTAAAGAATATTGTGGATAAATGGATTTAATAGATCCTTATATTGTTAGGGCCTTATTTATAGTGTATAAACCTATTTTAGTAATCGAATATTTCGCTCAAACTGAATTCAAAAGTCGTTTGAAATTGACAACATATTTGATAACTTCAATAGGTTTAAAAGTGACCTGTAATCTTCAAGACTTATTGCGAGTTTTTAAACCATCTTTTTACATAATAGCTATGATATTATTTTATGGTTATTGATTGACCATTGACATCGGGTATTTGATTTAAAAAATATTTATCCATGTAGACTGCTTTGAATAATTTTGTTTAGTAGAAAGTCGTTTTGTCAAGGCTGGTTTAACTTTTGGTATAATAATATTATATTTGCCTACTTAAACGCCATAAAATGGCATTATTCCTTTTTTTTTAGGAATTATTTATTATAATTTTTTTTTTTGAGAATGACATATACTTTTAACTGTACTATGATAATAATATGATAATAACTGGTGGTAGGTTTTCATATGTGTGAGGCCATCTGGGTAGATACCACCATATTGTCTATTTCCCCAAACAGCACTGTAAATGCACTGTTTTGTTTCGTTTTGAAAGAGTGCAGTCAGAGTATTTACGGGACGTATTGAGACTTAACATTTTATTTGTCAGGATGGCGAGCGCATTGCAGTACCAAGCATTACTTTGTAATTCAATTCAAGGTGTTTGGTTTTGCTAATGTCCATGAGCGATCGTATCGCATATCTTCAATCAAACGGCGTGCTAGTCTAGCCATTCGTATAAATAAAAAAAAAGATTTAATATAATTACAGATAATCAAAAAAAGTTTTTTTTTTGCAGTGAATGGTGAGACGAGCCTGCCGTTCGCATGATGGTAAGTGATGCGACCGCTCATGAACAGTAGCAAAACCAAACAAAACCTTGAATTACAAAGCAATGCTTGGCATTCCACTGCGCTCGCCATCCTGAGACATAAGATGTTAAGTCTTAATATGTCCAGTAATTACTCAGGCTACAATGTCCTTCAATCCGAAACACAACAGTGCATTTAAACTGCTGTTTGACGGGAAAAATAGACATTGCGCTGGTACCCACCTAGGCAGCCTCTCACATATGAGAGACCTACCACCAGTAAAATTTATTTATGTAAATATAATCTATTGGTCTATTAATGCGGAATATCCATCGTTGAACGCTCGTTTTAATGTTAGATAGACTTGTAAATTACGAGAAATTTATTCAATCAAATATATTAAAATTATTTATAGAAACACATATTACCGGTATGAAGTTAAATTAAAAATTATAATTAACGCCACCACTAATTATTTATAGATTATTCGAATACACTTTCTAGTGTATTTTTTAACTTGACCTTTTATAATCGATAGGCGCATAATGTTTATTTATGTCTTAATACATTTAATTAAGAATTTAAATAAAAGAGTGATTTAGTTTGCTAAATCTACGAGTTTCTTGTTTTGGGAACATTATATGGATCAAAGGTTTTTTTTAATTTAAACATTGAAATAATAATATATAAAATGTTATTTATATCGAAGAATAAAAATACCGTTTTTGTATAAAGTTTTAACATTGTTTTACAAAATCATATATCATAAACTTGTGCCATAAAACCAAATATTTTCACGAGTATTACTCCTACATCATTTATTCACTAATATCACATCTCCATCATAAACTCACACATAATCTCACACGATAAGTAAACCTCATTATTACCGCAGTTTAAATACAAAACAAAAGGCGGCTTTAATTTTCCTTCACCAAATAGACAATTCCGTTGAATTATGCGCTTGCGCAACCTCTGCCATTACATACATTTTTAGCCCAAGGCCTTTCCATAGCGCATCGCGTACGTCATTCATATGTTGCCACAATCAATCAAATAGACAGGATAAACATTAGTTTTGATTTAACAGTCGTTAAAATAAACAAATATTTTTGTTTAACTCTCATCGCGGAATGTGTAATTAACGTCATGACTTCATATTTCATGAAGTGTATTCTTTTAATAGATGCTAGTGCTTTGTTGACGCTCAATGTGGATTTTACGTCCTTTGAGTAAATCTGGGTGTATCATGATATGTACATCTATGTACTACAACGCTTTATTACTTAATAAAGCGTTGTAGTACATAGATGTACATGTACATATAGATGTACATTATCTGTTTTTGGTCATAGGATAAGAAATATGTTTTTTTTATGTTTAATTAAGTCGTTATTATTGTTTGACTTATGATTACTATATTATTTATGTAGGTTCACTCCATGTTTTGTTTTTCAGTGAAAACTTTATTGGCTTTATTGTAATATATTGTGTAACGTTTATTTGTAATATTTATGCTGTATGTTTTCCTTAATAAATAAAATAAAAAAATAAAATAAAAAAATAATAGTATTGTCTCGTGACGCTATTAATTATGATAAACTGCGTATAATTTAGAGGTACTAATAATATAAAGAAGAAAGATTTATTGAAATCAATATTTTATTAAAGTAAGATTTTATTGTTTTCATTAAATAGACCCCGAAACTACTAGACTATACTTGAATAATTATTTCACAATTATAATCTTAAATTACGCTTAATGAACATAGGCGATAGAATATTTTTAAAATAGTGTATTTGCACCCCGGCGGAGTCGGGCTGGGCCTGTTTCTTGGTTTAAAACTAAGTCACTCAATATGTTTTGTTGAAATGATTGAGCTCTTGGCTTGTCATTAAAATGAAACGACTCATTTTTATTAATAATACTATTACCAATATCTAACATAAAATCATACAGAACCTACTGCGTTTAACAATTATGCAGTCATCTTATAGCTTTAAAATATATATTTAATTTATCTTCATAGTGGTCATAAAGATACTTAATACAAAATCAATAAACCTCGTCGCAAATCACACATTATTTCTAATCATATTACCGAATGACTCACGATACGCGATATGGTCATTTCATTATATCTTTATTGGTTATAAAATACGAAACCCTGTATCAAATTCCTTTATAAAAAGATAAAAATGCTTAAAATTTTAATAAAAATTCAAACATTTTAATACTCACTGAGCTTTCTTAATAAATATAAAAAACGTTGGGATTGAATTAATTCATCGTATCCAGTTAATTTCGTAATATGGTGTTGAGAATGTAGCTGAATGAATGAAATTAAGCTGTCATTAAAATATAAATTATGTTTTTAAAATAATTTATCTTTTAACACTTTTGATTCGCATATTGTACTTTAAATACAGGAGAACGTGAACTGGTACTGGTGGTAGGTCTCTCATATGTGCTGAGTGGGTATCACCGCATTGTCTATTTCTCCCGTCAAACAGCAGTGTAGAAGCACTGTTGTGTTTCGGATTGAAGGACATTGGAGCCAAAGTAACTACTGGACATATTGAGACTTAACATCTTATGTCTCAGGATGGCAAGCGCAGGGGAATGCCAAGCATTGCTTTGTGATGCGAGGTGTTGTTTGGTTCTGCTACTATTTATGAACTGTCGTATCGCTTACCATCAGGCGAACGGCATGCTCGTCTCGCTATTTATTAGAATAAAAAAAAAAGTAGATAGTCCTGACCCCACATAATGATCAATAAGTATTGTGTCGTGGGTATCGGAAACTACGATTTCCGGACTTTCGAACAGCGAGTGTAATATTATTTAGTGTATGGTTCATAACTGCAGTCAGGTTTTAATCTCACTTGATTTAAACGATGCGCTTACGTTACTCATTAGTCGGACGGCCTGTAATAAAACCGTACGTAATCAATTATTTTTGCAACTTAAGTATTGTCTCCATTATAATATCAAAACTATCTAAAGCTAAACTACTATTCCTGGCAGTCACAGTCTGTCGTAGTGCCATTATAAGCAGGATTCATCACGTAATATTAACACGTGCCGACGCGATAACAGAGTGTGTGTCATCAAACTAACGATGCACAAAAATATTTCCCGTGTTGCCTGATGCCCATCGATTAATCAGGACATTCATTTTTTATTCACTTTTTTAAAAGCATACGCTATGTTTGTACTGCCTGACCACACGCCGTCCATTAAGGTTTATTAAGAGTTTAGTCAATATTGATAAATGTTTGATGGCTACATGGCGCTATGACGATGCAATTAAATTTTGCCTGCATGTTTCGCGTTAAATTACTAAGAGCGCTTGACTTTATCGATATTGTGAAAATTAATTGAGTTAATTGATGACGGGACGCAACGTTTTATCGATCTGTAAATTAATGAATTTTTATGGTCCATAAAATTTTACGTACTGATAAGTTTATGTTTCATTTTGAATAAAATAATATGGGCTGAATATAACAATGCGTTTAATGAATGATACGGAAGATATTTATAAATATTATTTAAGATTATGGCTCTGTTGTACACGATGCTTTTATGCCCTTTTTATTATTGTGGTGATTTTATATATTTAAATTATTATGAAATGAATGATAACGACTTTTAAATCAGAAGCAAATCATTCAGCTTTGAAAAGACCAATAAAAATCATAGCAAAAAATAATTTCAAACGGCATACAAGAAAAGCCACACAATTATACAGATATAAAAATTCAGCTTTCCCTTCACAAAAACAGCAAGCACAAAAGATTTTGCAACATTTTGCTTTGGCGCTTTGTGTACGCAGAACTCTTTGAATCTTCAGCTCAATCTGACGCCCTCAGCTACAGAAAACTTCCGCTGTGTTAATGTGACTGTACGAGTTTCTTAGAACCACCCCAGCCTTTAATTATTAAAACCTCTTTTCTTAAATTTATGAATATCGACTCACTCTTCAAATGCAGTTAACTACATTCGTTCTGAAGTAAAAATTGTTTGAGCACGTATACTCGCTGAGTACGAAACTCGGTCATAGTCCAATTTTGAGACTAAGCAAAAAGTTAGTGTGCGGACATGAACAGGTAACTCGTTGTATGGACGATGGAAAATTTGCATCGTAATGGATATTCAGGCTTTCGTAGTGAGCGCTTGTATACGCTCTTAACAACGTATGCGTCGGCCACATTCATTTATAGCGTCCGTAAATTCACGAGAACAACCCTTAAGCCTTTATGTTTTGATGTTTTATTTTATTGGTCTACAATTACAGCTGTCGCAGCGTTTGCACGTTAGACTTTTCGGAATACATGGCGTTGCAGATTGCGCTCGTGACAGAAGTTTGTGCAATGTACAGGGACATTCCGATATCGATGCGCAGCTGTGAAGTTGCAATTAGTTTATTGCAAACAATATGACGTGAGACGTTTAGTTTGAATGTATTTCTGTGTTTAATTTTGGCGTCGTAATATCGGTAAGATTTCATATTTATTTCTAAATGCATAAATGTTATATTGTGTGTGTAATGATGTCTGATAGTAGAAGATCTGGAAGAATTATGATGTCCAAATAGTTTTATATTAAAATTGATTTCGTTAAAGAAAGAAGTGACTAAATCTAAATAATGTATGACACTTTATGGGTTCAATAAATATTTTCATGTCATTTTATAACTTTTTATTGACTAACAGTACATAGACCATGGAACAATCTTACACAACCATACATATAACTCAACAATTACAAAATAAAATGCCACAACACACGTTTTTTTCTATAACAACGGTGCTTAAAGCATCATACATCATAAGCATAAATAAAGTCACATCCGTGTCGCCCATCAACAATAGTCTAATATATCGGTTTATCTACACAACATCCCGCAGAGTTTTGTTTACATTGTCCTATTTTGGAATCCTAACAATGGAGGTTGTGCAAAATCAAGACCTCAGTCAATATGTCATATCGTCAACATTGTGGCTGGGAGCAGATAATTCGGTTCGACGACCATCATGGTCCATTATTCGCGGGTGGCCCACAAGATCGTGGTCTTTATGATTCGCGAAATATATTTGTTAGTGCTCATTGTGAATGGAGATAACGCTTGAACCTTTAAAGCTTCGACATCTGCCTCAGGCCGTATTTTGTTTCATGCCGATAAATTTTACTCGAAATTCACCGCGTAATTCTTGATTGCAGCATCAAGTGTAGTAAAATTCGGGCCTGGAATTAATTGTAAACAGTTTTCACAAACATGTATCAATGAAACGTTAATTTTTGTTATAAATATACAATGGCAAAGAACATCAAATGTACAGGCGTGCAGTAATCTATCCAGTATTGAAGTCATAACATCGATATTATCGAATATACCGGTGATTACATTTCTGAGAAATAAATAATAAATAAATACACCCAACAGTCACATATAATAATAATAATAACACCCAACAGTCACATACATAGTCCTGACCCCACACTAAGATCAAGTCTTGTGTCGTGGGTATCAGGAACTACGAGAGACTTTTCGGTCTCACAAACACCCAGACCCGGAAGAAATATTTGTGGGCCGCTCAAACATTTCTCTCGGTGCGGGGATCAAACCCGCGGCCTCTCGTTTCACAGGCGGCGTCTAACCAACTGCGCCACGGAGGCTGTCAAATATATATATATAGTCCTGAACCCACACTAAGATGAAGTCTTGTGTCGTGGGTATCAGGAGCTACGAAAGTCTTTTCGGTCCTCAAACACCCAGATCCGAAACGTACATCAAAAACTAGTAAACATTTTGCGACTGTCTCTACAACGCCTATGCGTTTTAAAATCAGCTTTTGGACTATAAAGTAAGCGTAGCGGTAGACGTACCAGCGCCGGGCTCACTCGGCTGTCCACAATCGAAATGAACCAAAGGCGTCTCCCGTCGACCGCATTGTTCCTTTGTTGTTCGCTTCTGGCCAGAACCTTTGTCCGAGAATTGTTTTATACAGAATGTAAGTCACGAATACCATGTACCGTCTAACTGAATAAGGACGCTCTTTCTGTGCCCTCTACCTTTGGTCGGTTACATATTTCCGATCTCACGTGCAACTCTATTTAGCGAATGTGATTGTATCGATACTTCTGTGGAGGCTTATTCCATTTGGTTACCTACCGCAAATTGTTCATTATTTTCAGTAAAAGATTAGAATAAATTTTAATTTCTTGTGCTAATTAGTCAAGTATTTTTTTACACATTCAAGTTATTTTAATAAATTTATTGATGTTATAATGTGCTGTGTGTTTGATTATTAGCGAATTTCTAAATCTAGAATGATAATGATGACCATTTTATATTCAGTTATTAATCGGTAATCGGCTATATAAGCCATCTCCGGGCGCATCAGCGCCAAGCCCTATAAGGGGTCGAAGTGGTCGCCATGGCCGTAATCGGTCGGATTACATTAATTATTCTAAATTCAGTCAAAAGCATGGTCTCTCATTTAAAATCGACTTCATTAAATTAAGACACTAAAATGGCAGATGTATTATAAATTATTGGAAACTCCTTTGTATGATTGTCTGATTGTATAACGTTTTTAACAGTTATTTGTGGTGTCAGCGTAACATATCTTCCCGGTGGCCGAGAAACTCCATTGTGTTGAATAAGGCCGCGGACGTCCATTCTCTACCTAACAATTTCACATTAGACGTACTAGAAAATCTTTAATGTGTCCTGATTCTGTTATGAAAACATCGTTCAATTATAAATAGTACAATTTTTTTCATTAAATATAAATAGATATAAATTACTCGAAATACTATGATTTTGCTCTCCATTGATCACTTTCAGCATTTTTTCTTTCCATTCTAAATAAGAATTTTAGGTGTGAACTCCACTAAGTTTAGAATCTTAATTAAAAGATGAATCTTTGATAATGAAATAAGTGCTAATTGCTTTAAAGGAACATTAAATCTACTTGGAGATCAACATTTTTGCCAAGGTCCTGCTAAAATGAATCTAAATGCAAATCTTGAATTTTCATTAGTCCAATTTAATGAGCTCGAATAATTAGATAAAAATGTATAGGTATACATAATTGCTTGTAATGAGATTAATGTTACAACTTTTACCTATGACGTGTAACAAGATAGAAAATCTAAACTGGAAAAATACTTTCAGGTATATTTTATACGTAGCAATATCTCACCAAATAAATTGCAGTCCATGTCTGTCTATCAAATAATAGCTCCAAAAGCCACAATAAAGTAATATTATACGACTTATTCTACTCAAATTACATGATATTTATTAAATTTATTTCGCTATGTTGAAGTCTGTCTGAATAATAAATCGGCAACGTGTCATGAGATTGGTCAAAATATTTTGAAGATATATTAACGGATTTTATTATTACTCAGCAATATTACACGTCCAATTATTAATTTGCTATGAACAATGTGACTTGGGAAATGTGACAGTAATTTTTATGAGGTTTTCAGACTTATTCTGACTGAAATGCTGTCCGTCTGTCGTTTAATTCATAGTATACGTCAAAATCTTTCATTGGATATTATTAAGGTACCTAATCGAATTGTGCTCGTTTTAAATATATAATAAAAACATATTTCTTCCAGTCTGGTATAGAATCGAGCAATGTATGCAGCGATATGATACGATCTGAGGCTATAATGGAGGATATTTATTTAAAAAAATCCACATGAATGTTAGAAAACATTCTTACAAACAGCAGTCATATTCTAGCAATGAGCTTATCTATATATCTCTATCCTGTAAAATAGTGACCATACAAACGCACACCAGTGTTAGGGCCCGCACATAATTCATACATACCAGAATCCATCCATGAACTTCGATATAGAATTCAAGAAAGTGCAACCGATGCGGTTTCGTTACGCCACGTCGAATGCTAACATATTTCTTACGGTATACGTGAAATATTGGAACGAAATTGTGCTGGTAATGCATGCAAGAGCAGAATAGGGGCACGGAATTGCTTATGTATTCGCGTCAGTTAAAAGTGGAACATTTCTCTTTGATATTTTGCGTCTAGTTAGGAGCGATAGACCTTTGAAGGATAAAAGGCTATCTTTGAACCATATAAATTATGAATGAAAGATAAAGGCATGGAATAAGTTTACAAGTTGTGTTGATGTTTTCAATATATTATAGAGGGTGTGGACGGCTTTCGCATGTCTTATTTTTGTTTTTATTGATTGATTATATGTGTAGTGAGTTTTAGCATCTTTTGGATTATTTACTAAGTTGCTAAGAGGCAGTGAAATCTAGGAATTATATAAAAAAATCGAATTTAAGTTCCCATATTATTAAGTTGATAGTTGTTTAGCAAAACTGTTAGTTGAATTTAAAATATTATAAAATATAATGTTGAATCAGGGAATTAAATCCGTTTTAATACTGCATATGTTTGGTAAGCGTTGAATTTTGTATCAATATTATTAAAAAAAATAGAACCATTTGGCATTAGAACTGTAGGTAGTACTTGAAACTAATAGAATTTACTTAATATTTCTTCTGATGCAACTGCATAATAAGGAAATAACAAAAACACAGCGCAAACATTAAACAGCAAAATACCTGACCAGTAACGTTTAACAGTTCTACCATATTGGTCACTTACATACCCGGCCCGTACTTGCTCGTGGCGAACTTGACCTTCGCGATATCTCAAACTGATGTTCAGATAACCGCCAACATAGCTCCCAGCGGGACGCTGAGACCTTTGCCCATACATCTTTAACCACCTTAAGTAAATAGAAATAAGGCTTAGAATCCCTCAGCAAGGTATTGAGTGACTAAGAATAGATTCGTCATTGACTACATGACTGTGTAACACGTTTGTTGTCTTGATTCTGTCTATGGCTACGATAAGAGCTTAGCTTTGATATTAAGCTGTCAGTAAAGCCGTCAACGATTTAGGAAATTTGCGAATTATTTGATAATCGAAAAGACGCTTTTATTAAAATACATATTTATGGAACATTATCAGAAGAGAATATTGGTTGTGATACAAAGGTTGTGTATGAAGAATATTTACAATTCGTTATAATAAATGGTAGAGCTACTTCATCCAATTATTACAGAGCCAGATTTCCTTGTTTTCACTATTATTTAAATAATTAATAGGGGAATGTAAGTCAATTCTTACTGCAGCCATAGGTATTCCACTGCTGAATATTAGCTGGGTGCGCGATGAAAGCGCCAACTAGCGATTACAATTACCGCGGACTTTAAATGTTAATTGATTGGTTGTTATTGCGAAGATTAGACAAATAAAATAAAATAAAGGCGACAATCAATTAAATTTAGCTGGTACACACGGACTTTGCCATGACTGTCTTAACAAGAAGTAAAGAAATAAACAAATTTAATCGATAACGCTTTTCAATATACTCGTATATTGTAGGCGATTATTGACGACTGTAGTGGCGTTAGCAATGCCTACTGTTTTATATATGTATTTTCAGTTAAACATGGCTAAATTAATTATAAAAACTGGATTCCGAGAAATCACACACGCCATCGCTTTCCTACCACACAAAACAATAAAAGGAAAAGTGAGGGCGAAAACAATAAGTTATGACTCAACATGTGCAAGATGTAAAAGAAATCAAGGGCAAAGATCATATGAGCCAAACTATTGAAGCTCGAGTCTTCGTCAAACTTCAGTGACATCGACGCCATACGAAATATCCCTCAATGAAAGCTATTTTTTCCGTTTTTGCAATCTTGTACATAATATATACATACTATGTCAATAATTTCAACGCAATAATGTAATAAATGTAAAGGAATAATATATTTTTTACAGACCAGAACCACGCGTGCTGGCTTGCAAAGCCATGGCTTGACGGTCCACACCATCCCGGCGCGAACCAAACGGTTCTCAAATTCTTTTTTATGCCGCACCGTCAGTCTGTGGAATTGTTTGCCTCCTCGCTGTTCCCTCCTTCCTACAATCCTGGGTCCTTCCGCCGTAGTGTGAAGAGGCACCTTAGCAGGCCGGCATAATTGTTTCCACTGGCATGGGAATGCCAATGGATACTCTGCCTGGGCGGCATTAGCACCTACCATCAGGTGCAATGCCGCACTATGCCGGGCCACTATAAAAAAAAAATAGATTGAAATTAGTTTTTAGATTACGAGTGCAAAATGTGATTGTGTGAACAGTACTTTTTAATCGCAGTATCAACAACAGAATTATTAAATCTCCCACTACATTACATTTTTGGACTAATCTGCACTTGCCATCAGGTCATATTAAAATTATGGATCTGTAATAAATTATATTTTTTTGGTCCAAATATGATTAAATAAAGAATAATGTGATATAAAATTACAAACAATACGTCAACGGCAGTGATGAGTACTAATTAAACTTTTGCGAGGTGATTAATAAGTTAATAATTGATTCCTTTTGTGTGCATTACTCTCATGATAAATCCCTCACAATTAAATTATTTTATTATTTATTAAACCTATTATTATTAAATTATAAATTATTCTCTTTATTTTATTTAACATATTTTTTCTATTTTTACATATATAAATTATAAAAAATATACATATAAAAATATAAAAAATAATTTATTTACCCTCCGGTGGTGAGGCTCAAGACCCAAGCCACCGGCGGTTAGGGAGACAAAGTGAGGAACCGCCTCACAATGCGTGCCGTGTCCAATAATACTGCCTTCTGTATTTGACTTTTGACCCAACAGCCAATTGAGAGCCTCTGTAGGTGTTGGTCGAGGCTCTTTGGTATCAACCCATGAGCAGAAACGACAATCGGGACAATAATTGTTGAATCGACATCCCACATGTCGGTAACCTCGTGAGCTAAATCTAAATATTTAGACATTTTATTATTAAATTATTATTATTATTCTTTTTCAATTTGTATAAATTCTCCTAGGTTAGTAGGGAAAAACCATATTCCGCGGGCTTTTGGGCCAAGCAAGATATGGGTGGTTTCTATGAGATCTTGGAATAGAGTTCTATTTTTTATTTGGTTATGATTGATCTACGGATAAGAATTTCCTTACGATTCTGCAAGTATTAAGGACTGTGGCTTTTTGTAGAAGAACATATGAGAGTTTATGCAAACCAAGAGATTTAAGACTCGTATGTAGTGTGTGAGGAATTACACCTGTAGAGGACAGAACTATCGGTATTGTTTTTACTGTCTGTACTCTCCATTGGCTTTTGAGTTCTATCGATAGATCCGGATATTTGGCAATTTTTTCTGAATATTGCGAGATTGTGGGTATTAGGTATAGCTATGTCTATTAGGTAAACGGTACTATGGTCTTTATCATGGAGTAGGATATCTGGTCTATTGAAATGTATAGTTTTATCTCTGATTACTGTTCGGTCCCAGTATTATTTAAAATGAGGAGATTCTAGTATTGAAGCAGGTTTATACTTATAGTAAGGAACTTTATGTGTAATGAGTGAGTTCTTAAATACGAGGGATTGGTGTATAATGGAGGCCACTTGGTCATGGCGGTGCTTGTAATCTGTTTGTGCAATAGATTTACAAGTACCAGTTATATGCTGTATAGTCTCCGAGCTGCTATAGCATCGTCGACATATATCTGTAGGGACGGAATAACGGCGGATAATATGCTTCTGATAATTACGGGTGTTTATGACCTGGTCCTGAATAGCGGCCATAAAAGCCTCCGTTTCTGGGAAGAGCTCTCCGCGCCTCAGCCACTCGTTCGATGCTTCTTTATCGACATGTGTTTGGCTGAGGTCGGCGAAGTGTCTCCCATGTAGAGACTTTTGCGACCACGAGTCCAATTTATTCTGTATGGTGATGATTCGTTGGTTTGGTTGAATGGTTCGGTCATGTAAGTTAAGTGGGGTTAATTTCTCGTCTATTTCTGTTATATATTTATGGAGTTCAACGTTTTCAGCTTTAGTGTGGAAATAATATCTGAGTTTAGTAATTTGATTATTATGCAAATTGGGTATGTGAATTAACCCTCTACCACCGTTACGGCGCGACGAGGTAAGACGTTGTATACATGATTTTGGATGGTGTTTTCTGTGTTTGGTCATGAGTGTGTTAATGATTCGCTGCAGTTTATTCAAATCAGATTGAGACCAATTTATGATCCCAAATGAATAGGTAAGGATAGGGATGGCATAAGTGGCTTTAATAGTGTTTCTTGAGTTTAATTGGGATCTTAATATTTGGTTTAATCTTAATTTAAATTTCTGGGTCATTTCTAGTTTAGCCTGTTTCTGGAGTATAACTTTAGATTGGTGGAACCCTAAATATTTATAAGTAGAGTTTTCGTCCATGGATTCTATTAGTTCACCCGTATTAAGAGGATATGTATTATTTTGTGTTTTACCGCGTATAATAGATTGAATTCTGCATTTATCGACTCCAAATTGCATTTTTATATCTGTAGAAAATGAATGGGTAATATCTACTAGTTTATTGAGTTCCTTATTATTTTTTGCATAAATTTTGATATCGTCCATGTACATAAGATGGGATATGATATAGTGTGTGTTATTGTTGTGCAATTGAAATCCTACTTTAGTGTTATTAAGTAATTCAGACAGGGGGTTAAGAGCTATGCAGAACCATAATGGGCTGAGTGCATCTCCCTGGAAGATGCCTCTCTGTATTTTAATCATATCTGTAGTTATTGTTGATTCATGTTGGTTAAGCTTCAGTTTGGTGTTCCACTGTGCCATAGCTACTTTCAGAAACGCAATTAATTTTGGATGGATTTTATAATGTTCTAATACATAAATCAACCAGCTGTGTGGTACCGAATCGAAAGCCTTTCTATAATCAATGTATGCGGTATGTATATTTCTATTTTTGGTATGCGCTTGTTTCATAACAACTGCATCTATTGTCAACTGCTCTTTACAACCCTGGCTGTTCTTTTTGCATCCTTTCTGCTGTTCTGCTAGTATATTGTTTTCTTCTATATGTTCGTATATGATTTCACTGATACATCCTGTTATAATCTTATATATAGTTTGTAAACATGTAATAGGTCTGTAGTGAGCTGGGTTTTCCTGATCTGATCCTTTCGGCAGCATATATGTTACTCCATTCGTCATAAATGATGGTATGGTCTGTGGTAACTGTATGAATTGCGTTACATGATATTGAATGAGTGGGTGTGTACATGTGAGTTTCTTGTACCAGAAATTATGAATCTTATCCGTCCCTGGTGCTTTCCAATTATGTGTACGATTTATTATACTAGTTAGTCTATCTACAGATATATTAACAAAATCCATTTGGTCTATTTGTGTCGTATTATTTATTTTCTGTAACCAATCCGCATTCATATTGTGCTCCACTGGGTTTTCCCAGATATTAGCCCAGAATTGGCGCAGATCTTCTGAAGATGGAATTTTTGAGGACTGTCTCGTGCTATTTTGGTGGTTTTTGCCTAAGGTTCTATAAAATCGTTTCTCATTTTTACAAAAAATTATATTCTGTTGTTTTCTTTTGGAGCAAATAACATATCTTTTAAATCGATTTGACGCTGCGTTTAATTTTTGTTTTAATGTGTCTAAAAATTGTTGTGGTTCTGAATGGGGTCTTTGTGCCGCGAATGAATTTTATATTTAGTTTTAATTTCTTCTACGGTTTTTAATATTCTTTGTGTTCTATTTCCTAATATGTACTGTGTTAATCTACTTATTTCTAACCTATATTTTTCGATTCGGCGTTCAATTCTTATTTGCCAATACTTTTTTTTATCGCCTTCCCTGGTTCTATTTAGGTTAAATTTAGTACCATTGCAAGTGGCCGCTGCATAGGCTGCTGAATATAATAGTGTGCAATGCAGTGAAATCTAAATCATTATTTAAGTGTTTTGGTAGTACAGTATTGTTAAGATATTGAACAATCTGTGAAAATTTAAGTGATGTGTGCTGTTTAGGTATGTAGGGCCTTTCTTCTGGATCAGTATTATTGAATTGTAAAAGGGCATTATCAAATTCCTTTTCAATAATATTAACGTCTATTTCATTTCTAACTATAACACTTGAACTATTATTAACTAAATGTCTTTCAGTAGGTGTGGGCAGTTCCATATCTATTGTATGAGGTTGTATGTGTAAAGTGTCTATTGTGGTTTCATGAGCAGTGTCAGTTGGTAAGCCCTGGGGTGTAATTTCTAAAAGAGTATGAAATTCCTGCTCTTCTAATGGTAGAGACATATTTATACGTCTAGCCAACTTCAATTCTGTCTGCTTTCTTAACTCTTTAATTCTATTTTCAAACTGTTTATTTTTAAATAATAACCTTCGTTGATCTGCGATCCTCTGTTCTGTAAGATGTGATAGGAGGGGTACTTTTCTACAAACAGTTCGTATAGCTTTTTACGATATGCAGTTTTATCTGTCTCCACTTCCGTTACTTCAAAATAGCAAAGAACGATTTCTTCATTCATCTCCGTAGACCACTTCATTCTAGTATTGGTCCGTGGTACGGAAGATCGCGCGGGCGGATTGAGATTGTGTATGTGTAAAGAATTATCTACTGTGTGAGTGTCAGTTTGTATATGTTCTTCTACTTCGCAGCGTATGGCGTCTAGTATATCTTGTGAGAGTAGTTTGCTTCTAAGAATGGCTCTCCGTTGGTCACCTATCCGTTGTCGCGATACTTGCATTTCTGGGTATTATTAATAAATTGTAGGTGCAGAGGTTCTAAGTAATTGTTAAGTTGTGTTGTTTCACACTTTGTGATGATCAAGTACGTGCGCCATATAAAACGGTTCATATCATCTGTCCATTTTTTTCTCGCACGTGATTGACCAACAATGGGTGCAGGACAAATGGCATGCGCCTCCTGCACAACAATAGTTGATCTTGTCGTTCTTGATGAGGACACAGAAGATGGGGAAGAATTTGGGGATCGAAATAAACTATTGCTTGAAGTAGGTGATGGTATGTTCGAGAAAAGAGAGCGATTAGAAGGTGAAGTAGATGAACGTGAAGATGATGATGATGGTTCGGCTGTAGTATATTTGTAGAGGGGAACCCGCCTGTTCAGTCCCCCGTCGCCAACGGTTCGCATACTGTGGCATCCAGCGTCGGCTCCAGATGCGCCCCGGCGACCCCCGGGCAGCGACCGTAAACTATATCGCTTATTCTGACTTTCCATAATACTATCTCCATTAAATGGGTTACCATTGCCGTGTTAGCCGTCTTAGTAGTTATTGTGACGTATCCGCCCCCCACGTAAATCAGATGGTCGATTTGGACGTACGGTTGGACTTTAGGGGGCTATTATTATTATTATTATTATTAATTATTATTAAACTATGATAAATATTAAAAACGCATTGAGGTATTATACTAGAGCGGACATCGAAAACAAACTCTCTGCATATTGTGCGTGCACACGGGTACCCAGTGAAGCGAGAGCGAAGATAATGTTACTTCGTAGGCGGGACAGAGACAGAAATAGAAAAAGCGGTACGGTACCCTTGATTCTGTTACAAACATTTTGTTTGCAGTGTCCCCTCTAGTATATAATCTCAATGTAAAAACATTATAACTATTTATTACTATAATAATTATACTTTACTGATTTACGAGTATATGAAAGCGTCCGTAGCCTAGTTAGTTAAACACCGACTATGAAATGTGAGGCCGCGGGCTAGATCCCCACAACGAGACAATTGGTTATGTGGCCTTCGATCAAAATATATACACTAGATACACAGTTCCCTGTTAATATTCTGTTAAAAAGTGGCACCGATGCATTGAAACAAAAAAAGTAAACAGTTAACACAAATTCCTCCTTATTCCTGGAGCTTAAAGTAGCTTTTCACATAATATTGTCTAAAGTTCTACGACGTTTTAGAAGCAACGGTCGGTGCGTGACTGAAGGCGAAAGAGTGCTTAAAGCACTCTTTTTTGGTGCCTTTTTCTAAGCGCTCATGTTGTATCTAATGTATATTTGATCGAAGTATGTGGCCCAAAAGTATTAATATTAGTCTATCGTAGTTCCTGAAACCCACGACACAAGTCTTAATTAATCTGATTGATTGAACTTAATTGATATTAATGTGGGATCAGATCTATGTATGTGACTGTTGGGAATATTTATTATATTTACACCATTATGTGATCTTTTTTTTAATGCAATAAATGGCGAGACGACCATTCCATTCAACTGATGACAAGCGATAAGACCGCTTATGGACAGTAGCAAAACCAAACAACACCATGAATTAAATCACTGTTTGGCAATCCACTGCGGTCATTATCCTGACTCATAAGATGTCAATATATCCGGAAAGTAGTTACTCTGGTTACAATAATCTTCAAACCAAAATACAGCAATGCATTTATACTGTTTTATGGTAAGAGAAATACACTTCAGACTTACAGCATAAGGACATTTTCCAAGATAAAAGCTAAGCAGTAAACCTTAAAATAAATATTGTTTAAACCGACATATTTTTCCATTCACAGCTTTAATCGTATTATTTTTCATAGCTAATTCAAAGCTAGTTTATTAGTCACTTAAAAATAAAAGCGAAGGAAAATACTTACGATATAGAGTTAAAACTTTATGAAGTTTGCTTCAGCCCAGACATCGCACTATCTATCTGCACATAATAATAGAAAAAAGGAGAGTAGTTTTAAAAAACATTAGCAAAGAAAGTACTCTTTACGAAGCGATAATGGTCAATAATATAGTATCTGCAAAAGCGTATAGCCATAACAGAAGCACATGGTACGTTATGGATACTTGAAAAACGAGTAATGCACTAGAATATAAAAATAAGGCAACATTGTGAATTAATTTGCACCTTATCCCTACGAAATAGGAGCCACAATTGTAAAAACACAAAATAAGATCAAAGTCGTTTTAGAATTGAAAAGAGTGCCGGTGGAGTTTACGTTGTATAGTATGGGGGTAAGTTTCAACAAAAGGGTATAAATAAAATAGACGCCCATTGAAGTGAAGCGATCCGGGCCGATCGGTGCATTTCCATCAACGTTCCAGAAACGCCATCAAACTTTCGCCTTCCTAATGAAACTTGAAATCGACTGTAATGGAAATAAACACCCGGATAATCTAAGCAAGTTTTTAATGCTCTCACAGAGAACAGAACAAATTTCTATATTTAATAAGAACAAAATATTGTAAGTAGAAATCGACGCTGTCTACAATTTTATTCCGTACTTCACTGTCGGAAAAATAAACAGTCATGTCATAGCAATCTGTGTACAATTTTAGTGCCATTCAGAAAACTATTTTAATTTAGAACATGGCAACATTTGCGTCCTGTAAAATTGTACGAAACGTATGTGCTTTAATTGGTAAAGTTTCATGTTGTAAAGTAAATTTTATTAAATGACGCTTACCAGAGATTTTGTTATTAATATGCTAATATATAAAAAACTGCATGTAATAATCTGATTGTGTTACTCTTCGATTGATAGGATGCTAATGATAAATCCTTCTTCATAATTGATTGGATTTTCCTAATATTCCATATCCTAAGCAATGGACCTTTTTAACCTTTCTTAATTCTAAGAACTCAACAAATAAAACCTTAAAATAAAAGGAAATTATTCCAAAATCTTTGCTCCGAACAAAACCTACAACAAGAATAAATGAAATATTAAAAGTATAAACGACCGTGCTTCTGGGAAAAGTAATAAAGTAGTCATGGGTGAGCTCAGTGAGAAATCATGTGCCGGCTTTATTGCAAATTATATTTCGGAGTCTCCACACTGGCTTTTCAAATGGGTTATTCTAAATCTAATTTTATATGCCGCGAATGTTTGTTGTTCGCCGAAATTCGCATATTTGTCATAAATGTCGAGTGCTCTTGGCTATTACCTGCGGCTTTGCGATATACATTGCTTATTTCAAATGCTACTTTGGTATGTGTAAGTTGAGCTTAGCTGTTGCTTAGAAAAATCTTAGTGCGCATGACTTTGATATTTCGAACACGTCTACTGTGAAGGACAACCTGAATGCCTGAAAATATATTTTTTTCTTTCTATATTAGATTAAGTATCATTTACTAGTCATAAAAGCTATTTAATTGCCTACATGATCAATATACCAACACCATTTCATTTCAAAATTAATTGATTTTGTAAATCCCACACTAGACCTATTATTACCTAATATGTTAAAAATATAAATATTGTATAACCCACAGTGTACTTATTTATTCAAAGTACCCGCGTGAGGTGTCGTAAGAACCATACAATATAATTTTGTTAGACATTCAAAGACATGTAACGACTGAACTTCATTTAAAATGTGCACTTTATATGAAGTCGCCGTACAAGAAAATATCAAAGAAAACTAACGGAAAATTCAACTTGAAATGCAACATAAGAGAATAGCATTCGAAATAAGTGGGAATGGACCGTTTTAAAGCGCCTTTATGCTGATGTCATACGGGCGATGTATTCAAAATTTCAGTGTACGTCATTTGTGTCAAAATACTGAATTTTTATCTTTTTACGACTAGCTGTATCACTGTTTAAACTAGGACCATGAAGCGGAATATGCGAACTGAAAATAAAATCGTGCACAGAGTTACGACTGACAAAGCCTTATGTTGCAGGAACTCGTAAAATTAATTAATTTCCAGGTTTTATCGCGTGAACTTTACGAATTAAATTTAATCTTGAGGATATGCTTACCTTCTGTTATATGCGCCCTTGTCTCGCAAATGTCAGTGAAAGATCAAATTTTGTTATATTTTATATCCCATTTTACTGTAGACTTTCTTATGTACTATATTAAAGGTTCAAACAAGCCCTTAGAAATTTTATATACTTTCTGTACTATTCTACGTAGAAAGTACTTTAAAAGGCTTTAGAAACGTTGTATGGACTGCTGTGTGTTATAAAGGTACGAAAAAGACATACTACAAAACATAGTTTCTACGAAACAGAGAATATTAATTTTTATTTGTACGTGCATATTTTTAATACATAGCATACATATTAAATATATTTAAATTAATTTATATTTATATATTTTAATAGTAATTTCCATTAATTAATTTGTGTCGCTTTACGATGGTCATTAATTACAGAATATCATTATTAAAAATAATAAAGAAGTTCCATCCACCTTTTTGAATGGCTCGTTTCAATTACCCTGAGTTTGTTCAGGAGTCTATTGAAATATACTAAGTACACCTGATAAAATGAAGATCAATTTGAACAGTGCCATTATTAAAGAATCCAATAAATTTTATTTCTCTTATTTATTTATAGCCGTGATATGTTTATATATGTACAACATGGTAATTTCTTGCGTGATTTTTTTAATTGGATTTATAAGATAACAGAATTACCTTTAGTCTCAAACTACTATTAATTCACCCAAATAGTCTACAGTATACCTAAAGTCTAAAGAGTCAAATCCACGATTTCAGTGGAGCACCTCTAAGCTTTTATCATAACCGTACCCAGTAATGCGACAGGTTTAATTTTATTTCCAGCGGTTTAGCTGGCATGAAAACCGTTTTTAATAGAGAGCTATCGATTTTCCACAAAACTAGCTCTCATATCGCAGCATTTTATTATTATAGCAAGAAACTCACGCCTGAGTACGCTCGGATAATCGGGACAATCTATTTTTAAGTAAAAAGTAGAATAAGCGACTTCATGGAACTTCGGAGAATTCGGAATCACTGAGGTATTCTATACGAGATTTGCATGCTGGCATAACTAAACTCGACAGAGGTTTTTATTGAGTCACTGGAAATGATTTCTGCTATGGAATAAATATACTTTATTTTTTCAATATCACAACCTGACCTGTGTAATAGTGAATGACCAGTACAATAATGGTGGTAGGTCTCTCATATGTGAGAGGCCATCTGAGTAGGTACCACAGCAATGTCTAATACCCCCGTGAAACAGCAGTGTAAATGCACTGTTGTGTTTTGGATTGAAAGGCATTGTAGCCAGAGTAACTATTGGCCATATTGTGACTTAACATAATATGTATCAGAATGGCGAGCGAAGTCGAATTTTGCTACTGTTCATAAGCGGTCGTATCGCTTACCATCAAGCGAACGGCACGCTCGTCTCGGCATTCATTGAAAAAATGTTTTTTTTTTTTTATTGCCCTGAATGGCGAAACGAGCATGCCGTTCGCCTGATGGTAAGCGATGCAACCGCTCATGAACAGTAGCAATACCAAACAACACCTTTAATTACAAAGCAATGCTTGGCATTCCACTGCGCTCGCCATCCTGCGACATAAGATGTTAAGTCTCAATATGTACAGTAGTTACTCTGGCTACAATGTCCTTCAATCCGAAACACAACAGTGCATTTAAACTGCTGTTTGACGGGAGAAATAGACATTGCGATGGTACCCACCCAGGCAGCCTCTCACATATGAGAGACCTACCACCAATATCCATAAGTTTTACAATAACAGTATAACAAACGAAATCAACAAATAAATAAATCCGACAGTCACACACACAATAAATAAAATATTTTAGTATTACACAAACATTACTTTTGGTGTGGAGATCGAACCCGCGGCTTATCGTATCACACCTGGCCGCTAAACCAATACCACAGAGTCTATGAATATATTACAATTTTACTGCGAATATAATCCAGTAGAGGGTAGTATGTGATCGCCAACCTTTCGATTATTAAATCAATGATCGAGTGTCGTGTGCGGGTTTGGAAGTGTATTGTTAAGTGGCGCCTCTGAAGTGAATTTTTCGGGCTTAATTATTTCGTTTAAGGTGAACTGTAACTGCAAAACAGTGTTTCATGGATTTATAGACCACCCATGGACTTCAGCGTGAAACATCAACTCCGACAACGGGACACCGGTAAGTTAGCTTTTCAGACTGATTGTTCTCTTTTCGATTTCCTATCGCCTCCTCGATCCACGTTTTTGGGAGATAATAAGAGGAATATAATATTGTATTATTATTGATAATTTCCCCGTGAAAAATATATATAATATAATATAATATAGATTAAGGTAGATAAAGTATATTTTTCGAATAAAGTACATTGCAGATGAACTAATTTTGTAATGAGTGCTTCGTAATTAACTTCGTAACCTAAAACGGTGAAGGAAAACATCGTGATGAAACCTGCATACCATAGCGATTTATAAAATTTCTATGGTATGTAAGTCCGCCAACCCGCACTAGGCCAGCGTGGTGGGCTATATGGCCTAACCATTCTCAATCGTACTCTCGATTGTAGAGGAGGCCCGTGCCCTGCAGTGGGACGTATATGGGCTGATACAGACAGACAGCTTCGTAATTGCTTCGTTCAGTCTACCTATATATGAATGTATTTTCAGCTGTGAAGAACTTAATAAATTAAATAAATTAAACTTTAAACTGGTATACATAAATTATCTGTACCGGTGTTCGTTGCAAACTAAGGGCAGTGAGTAAACAAGCATCCTATGCCTGATTAATGATCGTAACATTATAACGTTACGAGTAGAAAATATAGTGGATAACAAAGCCTTACGGATGCAGCAATAAAAATACGACCACAATGTGCTTCTTACAAAAGACGAGACTAAGAAATAAAAAGCTATCAAGATTAACATAATGATAATATATTGAATATTAATTACTGCCTCGGTATCGTAGTTGTACTTCGGTACGGTTACGAAGCTGAGGTCTCGGGTTCGAATCCCGGGCTGGGCAAAGTTACATTGGATTTTTCTATTCACTATTAGCCCAGAGTCAGGAATATGTGCCCGATATGGCGATAGGCTCGCCACCTATCACATCGTGGGACGGAACATACAAGGCGAAATGTGGGTGTCCTGGCACCTCTGCCTACCCCTTCTGGGATAAAGGCGTGAGTTTATGTATGTATGAATATTAATTATTGGATATATTTTTTATCACAATTTGTGGCAAGACGAGCATGCCGTTTATATGAAGATGGGCGGTATGGGCTATGTCGGTAACCTTGGTTCTCCTACGGATCTCCTCATTTCTGATTCGATCTCGTAGGGAAACTCCGAGCATAGCCCGCTCCATGGCTCGTTGAGTGACTTTGAGCCTTTTAATGAGGCCCACAGTGAGAGGCCACGTCTCGGTACTGTATGACATCACTGGTAACACACAACTATCGAAGACTTTCGATTTTAGGCACTGAGGTATTTTGGACGAGAAGACGTCGCGAAGTTTCCCATAGGATTGGCAAGTTGAAGTGGCAGTGGGCCGGGCACATAGCTCGTAGAACTGATGGCCGTTGGGGCCGAAAGGTTCTCGAGTGGAGGCCACGTACAGGCAAGCGAAGTGTCGGACGCCCGCCTACAAGGTGGACGGACGATCTGACTAAGGTCGCAGGAAGTCGCTGGATGCAGGCCGCTTCCAACAGGTCATTGTGGAGATCCTTGGGGGGAGGCCTATGTTTAGCAGTGGACTTCCTGTGGCTGATATGATGATGATGATGAGCGGTATGACCGCTCATGGACAGTAGAAAACTAAACAACACCACAAAATGCAAAGCAATGCTTGGCAATGATGACAGATGTTTTTAAACTCATTAACTTGACCCATTTTCGAAGAAAAATGTTGTTTTATGACAATTTATTAGAATTTGATTGTTTATATTAAGTAAAGTAATGTTATATGCAGACGCTTGGGAACGCAGATCTGTCAAAATAATTGAAGTAGAATTATGTTTGTTTACGAAAATTATTATTATAACTAAACTGTAAGACTGTTATAATTCACTGTTCAATAATTAAAACTAGAAATATTTACTAAAGTACCTACATTAAACAAAAGGGCTCATAATATATTTATTTTGCTATCAAACGTGAGCTCTCCAACACCCCCAAGATACAAACCACAAAAATAGATTCAACTACGCTGTAATTCAAATATCATCTCTATCATGCTTATTATAATTGACGAACAATTATTTCAATAAAACAAGTCTGAAACGCGCATAAAATTCCACAAATAGTCCTTACAATATAGCTCCGTAACAATATTACCTTTAGTAAACAATAAGTTTACGGTATGTAATAAATCAAAATTGGAATGATAAAGAAAGACAAAATACGTACATCAAGACCTTTGGCAAGGGCACACTGTCAATATGGTATCACGCATTGGCTGATATTCAGAGGAGTAATTCATGTTTGCGGCCAAGAAATGTAGCAATATTCTCTGAGTAACTAGACAAGTACTCGACTCACGAATACCGAATAAGATAAAGTTCTGGTTGGGTATTACGTGTGGGCATAGACATTGGCTATTCTTGTTATGAAGTCTAGTCACAGCTAAAGCGGGTTTCCTAGTGGAATAATACCTCTTTTCCAGTCAATAAAAATGGAAAAGGTCTGAATTATAATCATCTGCTGTTATAATATATAATGTGTGATATTTATAATTATGGATGCTCATTAATTTTTCTCTGTGATTTTATTCCACCCTTTAATTATTTTATCAAAATGAACTATGTCTACATCTCAAAAGTCTCTTCATAATCCCTTTATATCTAGCTCAATACTCTACTTATTAAATTTTATCTGACAAGGTTTTCAACTATCTTTCTTATAGTTCAGTAATCACTAATCTTACTTATTAAACTCTATGTAATAAGCTCTCGAACAGACTTTGTGTCCAATAATAAACACAAATATTACAAAGCCATCGTTCTCCACCAATCTCCATCACAACACGTAATACACCTATTATTCTACGTTATTTATGTTGTTTGAGTCGGCTTATGAATGCTAATTTCAGTGAGAGATATCTAGCATTTGGCGGCATCCGTCAACTACTGTCCAACAGTAATGAAGTTATGTGTTCAAATAGAACGGAGACTAACCTATTAGTTTACGCGGTGTTGCTTAATTTGTAAGTTGAGGTACGCCGTCTGTCATAGTAATGATTCTTAATATTGCCGTAAACGGTACTGAGGTAAATATATTAACTTCTTGAGTCATAAATTATATTACTGACTTAGGTCTTCGTCAAGGACCTATTATACTATTTTATAAATTTGTATTCATCATTATGAACAATATTCATCATTATGAACATAATTTACAATTAATTAAAGCGGTCACAATTCCAAAAATTGCATTCTATCCATTACTTTCTTTGCCTAAATTACTTTACTTTTTGACAGCCTCCGTGGCGCAGGTGGTTAGACGCAACCTGTGAAACGAGAGGCCGCGGGATCGATCCCCGCACCGAGAGAAATGTTTGTGCGGCCCACAAATATATCTTCCGGGTTTGGGTGTTTGTGAGACCGAAAAGTCTCTCGTAGTTCCTGATACCCACAACACAAGACACGATCTTAGTATGAGGTCAGGACTATGTATGTGACTGTTGGGTGTTATTATTAGTATTATTATTTACTAAAGCCATAGCTCATAAAAATGAAAGACAATAATTTCTAAGCCCATATTCAATGATTTTATCAGATCAAAACAAGACCAAATTACATTCACTCTACACTCCCAAACTTATTTTAAATTCCCAATATCATCTCTAGCAATAATGTCTACTATTCACAAAATCCCGAAAACCCGTTATGAGAAAACTGAAGTATATTTTCAATAATGCACTGAGCAGTATATTAAAGAAACACTAAGCTGAGCTAAGATATTTTTATTAAATTCCACTGGAGGCTGTTTCGTCCCGTTCACTTCCAATGCAAATGGCTTGCACTCAGTACTATCCGGACAGATATTGCACCAACCCCTTTATTTATCGTTAATACGACCCCAGTGTTGTTATTAGACGTTTAAAACAATGCCCATGTGCTGCAGCTTTGTTCTGTATTTGAATTTATTGTGAGTTTTTTTGCATAAGGCAGCAGACCGGGCGCTATAATTGGGAGAGGCCTATGTCCAGAAGTGGACTGCAACGGGCTGATGATATTGATGATGATGATGTGAGTTTATTAATTTGTTTTTATATTTGGCTGATGATAATGATTATATGAGTTTATTAATTTGGTTTTACATTTGGCTCAGTGTCATGTTTTTTTAATGCGTTTTATGAGCGTCAGAAAATAAGGGAATAATTTATAGACTTAAGTCGTGATTCTTGTATGAAGTCGGTTTCCATGATAATGATGGCATAATATTATTTTGAAATATCGAAATGGGTGTGTTGGAATGTATATTGTATTGTATTGTATCAGCCCATATACGTCCCACTGCAGGGCACGGGCCTACTCTACAATCGAGAGTACGATTGAGAGTGGTTAGGCTATATAGTCCACCACGCTGGCCTAGTGCGGGTTGGCGGACTTACATACCATAGAAATTCTTATAAATCGCTATGGTATGCAGGTTTCCTCACGATGTTTTCCTTCACCGTTTTAGTGCGTGGTGATTGACTGTCAAGACACACATGACTTCGATAAGTCAGAGGCGTGCCCTGGGATTCGAACCCGCGACCACCGTGAACATGTTGGCAGCCGCGTCTAGTCCGTTTACCAACAGGCCACCACGCACTTCCTTGGAATGAATAAATAAAATAAATTAAAGTCGTTCAACAGTAACAAAATAATAGACGATTGACAAAATATTTATTCCTATTATGTTGTATAATTGAAGGCAAAAAATGTATAGTTACTACTTTTTTGTTGTTGTTATATATATAACTAAGACCTTTTTTACGCTAAGTAGTGTTTATTTTAAACAATATCGGTACAGTAGCCAATTGGCGTATTTGTTATGCCAGTGCTCGTACGCATAACATTGCATAAAATCGGGTATCGACCTCAACGAATCCACTTAAATACATTTGTCACGAGACATATTCATAAAAACTAAAGTGCTGATTTTCTGGCTAGTTGAACAAATATCTCTTTCAAGACGCCAGGTATTGTCGAAAAAAAAACGGCAGATGTTGTCACCACCCGATGGCTTGAACAAAACGGGAGGCTGCCCCATCCTTTGTTAAGTAAACTAAGCATTCAAGATGTTCCCCGAATTACAAAATGTTTAGCTATTTGTTAAAGTCCTATTAAGTTCTGTCACTTCGGCGCTGACTTTGCAAAGTTTATCAGTAGATCGCACGAGGGAATATAGACTTTAACATTCAAGATTTAAAGTGTAAAATGTGTTTGAGAATAAAATTGTAGTCTTGTAATTGTCGTTCAACGCAACGAAGATGTCCACAGTTTGAATGAGACGTCGATAAATTAAATTCGTTTCCGCCGTGTGAATTCCAAAGTTGTCTCAATTTGTTTTCTGTTACGCACAATAGAACACTTTTGTCGTCAATATTCAATGTCTATTGGATTAAAATTTAATGATTCGTGTAATGGTTCCAAAATACGAATATTTGGAGCCATTCAATGACCATACAAGATATATGAATTTTAAATGAAAAAAATATTAGTATCGACATTCCATACTGACTAAATAAAATATAAAAGAACAGACAGAGTTCTTGACATGTGAACAGACCAAAATAATTACGCATCATTGCACAACCTCAACTCGGAGCAAGTCAAAGACAATAACTAATATTTTTTTATCTGTTAAGAGCTACCGAGATATGAAAAAATAAAATACTCAATAGGCATTCGGTGGAGGCAACCCAACACTGTGTAAATAATGATAAAAGTATTTGCTCTGTCGAGACGTACAAAGATCAAAGTAAACACTTGGTTACGCCCACCGACCGGTCGCTCTCCGTTGATACCACAGTAGTTTAGCAGTTGATTTTCATTGTCAAACCGCTTATCTGACACGCCTCTTTCATTATCGATTTGATCGAATGTTTTCGAACAAGATGGTTTATAATAGTCTTCTATTGATTTGATTAGATTGTTGTTTCAATCAGTACTACTAGACATCTAGACTTCACTTATGAATGATTCAATTTTCAATTAATTATCTAATAATTGAAATATTCTGGAAACAAGACTAAATGCCCTGGGAATCTTTAAATATCTAAAATTTAAATCCAAAACAATCACGAAGATCACATGACCAATGAGCATGGTATGGACTATGGATAAGGTGGTTAATTCGATCTTTATCTTCGATTCCCCTATTCGATACAAATGATGCCAAATGAACTCTACATTTAAAATAATAGAACAACGTTTAAAGTTTAAACACAGCATCGAAACCCACAATCGCGCAAATTAAAATCGAAAACAATCACGACACAATCGAACGTAAACACGTGTGACTTAAATGAACAATTTGCAATCAGTATCAATGCAATCCACAGATCACTCCCAATAGATACGTAATGCAAGGCAGCGGTTGCGCCCAACACATATAAGCTATCAGATAGATATAAACCGATGCCAAATGTCGCGTCATCAGTGTCGTTCAAGTAGTGGACCCGCACATGTCGTCGCACGTTAGCGAAAATTACATTTTGGGAACATAATATACAGCTAAAAATGATTTGTTCAATAAAATGGTGTGCAGAAAACTCAAAAAATAAAGTATCTAAAAAAACGCAATAAGTTTTCATCGATAACTAATATTCTTTAAATTAATTTGGTCCCGAGCGAGCTCAATTTATACTGGTTAATGTATCAATGTTAAACAGTCGAGTTCGGAAGGAGAATCAGCCGTCTCTTTTTCGCATAGCAATAACCGTAATAAGCCATCTTTTTTTGGCGAATTCACGCGTTCTTCTAGTGTTTGACACATGTTTATAATATAATTCCCAGAAATATCGATATTGTAAAACAATAATGTAAATTAATTTTATTAAATGACAATGAAATTATGTATGTTTTAATTACTTTTAAGGAATTTAATTAGTTTATAGAAATTATGTATGTTTTAATTAGTGTTTAAGAAATTGTAGCGCAATTTGGTTAATGAATATATATGTTAATGAATATATATGTTATGTTAATGTCACAAAATACATATTGATTTAAATAAAAATTGCAAATTACCATAATTACGTTATTTTATGTTATTTGAAATAGTTAAATTTTTTAACAAGGTCCTTTTACAATATTTTTTTTTTATATTTTTATCTTTGGCGTAATTAAATTTCCTTTTTTCCCTCTAGTTGTATACGTTTTCAAATATAATGGGAGGGTATTTATCATAAGTTTTATATACTAAGTTTATTGAGAATCAGTAGCACAAGCTATTGCACTAATTTTATCATACGTTGTATATATCGTCTCAAAAACATTCATAGTTCGTCAAGTGGTTTTCGTCACTTGTCGATATTACATTTACTACAGCCGCCGTCAGAATTCAAAAAACGGAATAAGTTATTGTAGCCCTTTAGGGCGTGAGGTTTAGTTATTTACTATTTCATATTTTCTGATCTTTTCTATCAACACTTAATTTGGGTATTTCGCCATTATGGTATACAAAAATACACGGTGTATAATAGAAATAAAACCGTTACATACTAAAGTATAAATCGTAATCCTATTTTATTCGTAGTTAGCGGTTGGCGGTTGGTATAATTTATCAGATCAGGCCGGTGAAAAAATATTATCAAACATTTAACAAGTTGGTAATTAAGTTATAGAAGCGATCATAACACATGAACTTACTGGCAAATCGAACTATCGATACATTTTTTTATTTATCCGACTTATGCCTCATCTGTCCAGTGAAGTCCACGTGACCGCGCTGCAACCCGCCCACCCCCCGCGCAGTTCCCTTCGTTGGCGTTTTCGGTTCAAAACAAAACTATCGTAATGCGGTATCCATTTGAAGTGATCTGTGATGCAATCTAAGGTAAGTTAGGCGCGGAATCGGGCGGGATTTTCGCAAACCAAATAGCGTTGCTTGTCGAATTTCACGTGCAATTTACGCTCAAAAGCCTATCAGCCATAGCTAATGTTTTCGCTAAGCGAATCATTCCAATTGCGTCGCAACTGAGCCTTTTGGTTTTCAGTAAATTGCTTACACTTACCGTCTTGAGAGATGTCATTAAATTCCCAGTCGATATTGTGTACGTTTCAGCTTTGTGCTGTAAAATTATTTTGTCTTAAGATTGATGTTTTGAGTATTTCGGATTTCGTCTTATTTGGGTAATTTAATCGTATTGTTATTTATTGTTAGGAACTGTAAATAAAGAGAATATTTTGTGTCATTACTATCAGAAACTACGAGACTAAAACATAAAACCTACAAACAAAATAATACATGTATGTGCAAATATTCGGTTCAAGGCGGGACGTACCGACTGACCCCTAGAAGGGTTTCTAATTATACTCAGATGTACGTACGATGTTCTCAGATGAAATAAATCCTATTCTACGGAGATTTAGCGTCACTTAAGTAGCAATCTGCATCCAATGATGATAGTAATATTAAGTAGATACTGTTCCCAATTATGGTTTATGTTTTTTTTTAAATTGCGATGCATGTTGGGACGAACTTTCCATTCACCTGATGGGAAGCTATATGACCGCAAAAGTAGAGTAGCAAAACCAAACAACACATAAGGCAATACTTGGCATTCCACTGCGCTCGCCATCCAGAAACGTAAGATGTTAAGTCGCATTATATCATACATATCATATAGTTACTGTGGCTACACTGTCCTTCAAACGGGAACACAACAGTGCATTTACACTGCTGTTTGGCAGATATAGACATTGCGGTGGTACCTACTCAGGCGGCCTCTCACATATGAGAGACCTACCACCACCTACTGCCATTTGTTCCAGTAATCTCTGAACAAATTCCAGTGATTGCTTAAAGCTAAGTCATTTAGCACTTAGTGCTAGTATAAGTTACTAGAGAGCATTATTCCATCAACCCCGCCCACGAGCACATCAACTTGTTAGTGAGCTGCGATCTTAGCATTCTCGTTTTTACTCTTCATTTCTTATCTTATCTAATCACTTATAAAAGGTATTATAATTAATATTATGCATGATAGCGAGTTTCGTGATGGACATTAGTAATTGCTATCATGAATTTCATTTATATTAGTTCGGTCTTCTATGATATGTCATTTATATACAAGGATTAAATTAGTTAAAATAATTGTAAATGAAACAAACAAACATTAGGTCAGTATTTACTATCAAAATATGACGTAAGTAACGAGTAGAATGTAGCAATATCAGTATAATACGTCATTTTCATCAATATACACATTTCGTACATTGTTTAATAAACAACGATTTTTTACCGTTCAAAAGATATTTATTTATATAAATAATAAATAACTTATAAGATAATGCACACATAAGAACAGAACAAACAGTTGTATGTTGATCCACGACATAAGTAAATAAAAGATACAATCTATTATATAACATTCAGAGAATATTCAGTTACATAACAAAAGTGAATAAAAAATATTTAGCCTAAAAAATAGACAATTTATTCGCTGGATTTTTCAATTACATTCATGCACCTTGCATAAAAACAACGGAAAAAATATTGTTGCGGAAACGTTTGGCCTCTATTCCTGAAGGATTGTGTTACTATTCAATCAACACATCCTTGTTCGATTGATGATAAGGGATAGAGGGACCAAAACAAATTGCTCAATGTTGGTATATTTACTTACGGGGATCGCTTTCGGCTCTTACATCACAGGAAGTATCGCTTACCGACAAATTAACGTATAGAAAATATTTGCACGGATATGTTACGATATTTTCTTTTGTTATCGTGTTTTTGTTGTTTCTGTTGTCAATTGCGAGGTTATTTCTTGTTCGTGTTTCTTTAACTTTTAAAGTTCAAGTTAAGTATGGTTTTATATACGCATTTAAAATACGAATTTGATTTGCAATGTTAGAGTTCACATGATTAAAATTTGGTTTAGCCTATTTTGTAATGTATGTGTGTTTCATGTGCCCATATTTGTCCCACGGCAGGGCATGGGGGTATTCTACAGTCAAGAGTACGATTGAGAGTGGTTAGGTCACATAGTCCACCACGCTGGCCTAGTGCGGGTTGGCGGACTTACATACCATAGAAATTCTTACAAATCACTATGGTATGCAGGTTTCCTCGAGATGTTTTCCTTCACCGTTTTAGTGCGTGGTGATTGCCTGTCAATACACACATGACTTCGAAAAGTCAGAGGTGTGCCCTGGGATTCGAACCCGCGACCACCGTGAACATGTTGGCAGCCGCGTCTAGTCCGTTTACCAACAGGCCACCACGCCCTTCTTTGGGATGAATAAATAAAATAAATTAAAGTCGTTCAACAGTAACAAAATAATATACGATTGATGTGGTTAACTATCAATACACACATGACTCAGAAAAGTCAGACGTGTAACCTGGTATTCGAACCCGCGACCACCATGAACATGTTGGCATGGCATGAATAGCCTGTTTTACATTGTGTTAAATCGAGAATAATGCGTAGTCAAATAAGATTTAGTTACACAGATCACATTAATGAAATTGTTATAAACAAAGCAAAATTTTATCATTACAAAACGTAATATCTTTTTCTCGAACCGTCTTGGAGAAGCTTATAAATATTTCAAAACCTTTGTCCCTGCGACCGAGCTCCTATTTTTCGACCGATGCAGCTGCAGGAATCATAAGGGTGTCACATATACTGATTTACGACATCTCTTGCTGAGACCATACCTACTAACTTCATACTAACAAATCATACAGTGGATTGGAACGCTCGGCTCGCAATGATTCACACGAAAGCACACTAAAACTCGTCTTTATTGCTCGAAAAGAAATTGATTTCAAATTTTACTGCATATTAAAATAACCTTTACGTTTGATTATTTAAAAATAAATTTTATGTAATGCCGTGAGTTTTGTACACAGGTGCGAGGCCGACGGCTCCCCACAGCTTCCCGACCATGAATCAATATAAACATCGTTTCGATTAATTGAAAATAACTTCAGACGTTAAATACGAATTTGCTGAATACATATTATCATTTATGACCGCAGGCATCGGTGCAATGGCAAATTAATAGTGATTTGTAGTCACATAAAGTTATATATTCATTATGAACAGCGTAGAGTTGCTGTGGTTGACAATGCTTAAATAAATATTGTAAAGTATTGCGTAAATCCGGCTATATTTTATATTGTATACCGCTATCCCACAAAAATAATGTTTTTTACTACTCAAATATATTTTAATTTTTTTGTTTAGTCGTTGTTTAGTATTTATTTATTTACAAACTTTATTGCACAAAAAAAAATACAAATAAAATGAAAATCACAATCATAAAGTACAATTGGCGGTCTTATCGCTCAAAGGCAATGTCTTATAGACAACCATGGGATGGATTTGATGAAAGGATAATTAAGTAGTATTAATCTTGAGTATTATTTGAAACAATTTTCCGCAACAATTCTGTCCGTTTTTTTTTTGTAATTTAAAGCATATTCTTAGGCATTTGAATCGAATTAAGTCATAAAGAAAATATTAATGCAATTGCTAAAGTTAACTAGCGGCGTAGATATCAAATTAACTGCTTCTAAAGCACGTACGTTTTTTGCAAAGCAATTGTGGTTGTTGGCAATGACCAAATCGTTACCCATTACAAATTGGCTCCATCGCCTTATACTAATTTAATGCTAAGTTATCTAATTATGTGATCTTGATTAAATACGTGCCGGCACGTTCGAATAGGTATCTAGTGGTATTTAATTGATTTGTGCCACTTATACTACCGATACTGTGACCAGCCTTCAATCAAACTTGAAGGTAATTAATTTAAGCCTATCTGATATTCAACGATTCGTTTAGATGTCGCGCCATAGAGCAAAAAACATACCTACGGAGAGCGACATTTTGTTTACTTTTGCAGTGATTTTTAAATCATTTCCGATATTTTTTATAGTAATGGCCATTATAAATACAGATTTTAATGATGCATTTACAACGAGACTATTTCCTGTACTAATTATATTAATTAAAGTGATGTGAGTGTAATTAAATTATATTTATGTTTATTACCTTTCATTGAATATTCTATTTAATATTTTTATTTTCATTTTTAATTATCTAACTGCCAATATACTTTTTCATAAAATTACTGCTCTTCGCATATTTAATCTATGACAAGCCATCAGATCTAAATACAGTCCATTAAAAGCAGCGATTGATTGGGCGGGTCGTAGGTAACTTTTTTATCGAACCACCACAATCTGACGTCCAAAATATTATTGGAGCGGTGATGAAGATTGGCGTATCTGCCAGTGAAATATAACGTAAACAACATTTATGTATTATATTTATGACTTTACATTTTTATAAAATTGGAAAGTCATCGATAAGTAAGGGTTGTTTTGACTTTTAGTTATAGCTGCGTTTATTTACACGTCATCTATTTGTAATGATGATGGGAGTATTGAGGTGCAAACTCAAAAACTATAAACAATATATTATGTCACTATTAGGAATTCCTTATAACTTTCGTATTTGTTCAGGAATTTATAGCGGTTATCTTCAAACAATATATTCCAAAAAAGTTCCATTCGTCATAAAAATTGAAAATTTCGATCACTCAAAACCTAACCTATCTTTATTTATAGACTACTCCATCAAGCTATTAAAAGCGTCATCCACCAGGGTATGCAATTTGCAATGATTTGCACCCATTAAGCACGATGTCTAGACAGAAAATTCCTTTTGCATTGCGCAACTCATCTTGGCGACAATTGTGCCGTTTACGGGGTCGGCTTAAATAGAAGTATCATTTACTTGGTAAATTTGATTCATCGCTAGCTCGGGATTGAACTCGTCTTTAACGTTTTGATTTGAACTAGTATTTGCATTCATTTGTTTAATTAATGCTTGGTGTTAAAATAGATATTAATTGTGTAGTTTAATTTGTTTCAATGCAGCGTATTTTTTATATTGTACATCATAAAAGGACTTGGCTATTAATTTTCTGATTACCTGTTCGGTGGATAACTCTTTCGAAATATTATTTAACCCCATGTGAGTTGCAATCAAGTTTTCTCGGCTTACAATTCATGTACTGGTACATTTTTGTTTCGGGCTGTGCAATTTTAAGCTGCATATTTTACGAAAAAACATATTTTGAATCAAAACGGTTTCAAATTTTACCCATGGTAACATAACTACATGACATTGTTATTATTGCAGTGAACTAGACATGGAAAAAAATCACAATCAGTTCACAGGAAAAATGCGATTAGACAAAGATTTACGTAATTTAAAAAAATAAAATATATATACCTAAGTATCTACTCGTATATACTTAGTATTGAATCATGAAATAACATTTCAAGGTTGGAATTTAAAGCACTAGAAGACACTCAACTCTTATATCCTACATCTTGTGGATCAAGAAAATAACTAAAATATCCCTCATATAACAAAATCTAAGATCACTCGAAAAGGCGGTCGTTTCCCTACATTGTTGCTTTATTGCACCTCCGAAAGTATCATTTCATGTATACACTAACGCTACATAGTAAACAAATAGTGAATATTGAAAACCATGCATTTTTCTATTCATCATACAGCATTGAATGCTTCCAATATAATTTCTTATCCATCAAGCTTTTTCAAATATATTTTGTAAAAATGCGGATTATTTTTTATATTCCACAAACCACATTACTTTGCAATCCATCAATAAAACAAATTCGAAAAAAACGAATGCAAATAAGAATAAATTGTTGAATCGTTTTGAAGAAATTTCAATAAAGGGCTCTAGCATTCTATAATTTTTTAGATTGAGAATGATTTGAACTGTCGATAGATTATTAAAACGTTCGCTTTGACGTTAATAAATTCCTTGCAAGGGGTCACATTGACGATGTTATTAAATACATGAAATGCAGTTTTCATAATGACCGGCCTTGCCTTTGCTTCTGTCAGGGGACGTTGGGGTGCTAATGTGTGCTAAATGACTTGTATTATCGACACGCGTCGCTAAATAAACTACGGGGTTTGTGAGTTTTTGCTTTTAACATGAGGCATTTTCCCTCACTTTAATATATTTTTCAATTTATTTTCATTCGTACAATATAAATAGAGAGAAATAATACGCACTTAAATGGTAACATGCCATCATTATTGATTCGAAAAAAAACCAGTTAAATTCCTCTATCAATTTTCAAATTGGCTTCTTCTGATTAAAGATGCATATCTAATGTTGTTTAAAGATAAAAATATTTGCTAACCCTTTAGTTAACATAAAGCGTTTACTGTTCAAAGACTGTATTTATTATTTACGTAGATTGCATTCGTATATGTAGCTCTGATTAATTACTTTATGAATGAATCACTTTTGATTAGAGTAGCACACGACGTACTTCACACGTTGTGTACCGACCAAAAACAGTTATCGCATACATCTATTAAATTCCTCGGCTAAAGCCACTCCGTATCCATATCGTATATAAAAAAAGAAATTCTAATTGAAGACCAGTTGCAAGTAGTTATAAGCATTCTAGTTCGCATTACAAGGCTCGTCGGTCACCTTATCGCCGATCGAACCGCCCACAACTGTCAAACGAACAAAATAAATATGTTATTACTAATGCGCACCAGTCCCAATCAGATAGCCAGTAATCTCTATTACAATTAAAAAGTTTCGGGTTCAAGAGCCGCCATGGTTCGGTCTTCTGATGGTCGGCACTTAGGAGGTGAGTCGGCAGAAAATTTAATCTGTCTGCTGCTATTTAGAGTGCGTCGCGGCTTTAAAAACATTTCGTCATTTTTGACGGTTTTACTCAAACCTTTTACGAGATTCGTTTTTTTTCTGTTACTTTCTGGGAAGAAACAGTGTGAGGCTTTGCATATTGTGCTATTTTAAAAAGCTCTTAGGGAATGAGTAGGATGTTATAATTATTCTTTTGAGTAAATTAATTATTCTAGTAAGCTAATTTAACTTATTTGTTTTATGATAATTGCGTAAGATTATAAAAAAAAATAACATCATATTTTAAAAATATATAGGCACAATACTACAAACTTGCTTCGCCGTAAAACACACTCGGCTCTTTAAAATGATAAATACAAAAAAAACGACGATGAAAATTTATTTTCACTTTCTCGCTTCATAAACGGGACAATAGACAAACAATAATGGGGAAAATTTGCATTCACTGCGAGCATTTTTCTACCATCTTCCGCCGGAGACGACGCAGCAGACTCGCTTCATTAAACGCCAAATTATCAACACTCCATCCCGAACGCGCAAGGGAATATAGCCATTAACATCGATGAAAAAAGAGCACAGAGTCGCAAATGCCTATAAGGCTTATTTTCAAATGCAACCGCTCGGAATGCATGCGATTTTTGCTGAGAACTTCATCAGATCATAACTCTTACAGTGGAAAACTGATCACACCTCACTAGGCATTTTTTACCTAAAATCATTTTCAACTCTATTTAATACAAAGTAGGGGTGACTTTAACAAATCATTCAATAAAAAGTTATATTTCGCGACCCTTCGCATTTATCCCTGATTCTTGCGTTTAATTGTTTTGATTTTAAATTGTGAAATGAGATATGCAAAAATGGGGTGAATTTTTAAAAACGCAGCTTTTTCTGTTCCATGTTTCGCGTGAGTTTTAATTTCCACAGTTTTATTTTCCCAATAAATATGCAGAGATTCGACGGACATATTGTGTGGACTAATTGCAACGAACGTTTTGTTGAAGCGTCACACAGATTGCGCGGAGTGTGATTTATTTAAAATAAAAATGGGTCTCAAAAATCCGTTGGCGTCGAATAGAGCTATTAAGGTTTGGATGTTGCATATGAACTTTTAGTTCCCTTAGTACGATATAAATTAGTTTCACTCGTATACGTGAAAATTCATGAAATTATGAAATAAATGCAAAAGCTTAGTGGAACTCGACGCGCGCCCGAAAAGATACGTCATCATATATTTTGAAACGGAACTAAGCCTGTATATTTATCTCGTCACGTTATTCCAAACGGATGAACACGTGAACACACCGAACAAAGGACGAAAACTGGCATCACTAAAACTAAAAACGTGGCCGTTCAACAAAACTACGTTGCGTGTCGCTTGCTATCGCCTGCGGGTTCCCTTTTCAAATTTCCCTCACCAATTTTAACTTTTTTCCGTATTCGCTCTGTTCGTAATACAATATTCATTGCAGGCGTGTCTGGGTGTGGATTTCGAAGAGAGTCCCGTTGCGAAACGCTGAAACGCAAATAGTATTATTCTGACACATTTTGACAAATTGAAGTGTGATAGAGGCATGTCCTATTGTTTCGTCCATTTTTATTCGTAACTCGATTTCAGTGTTTGGACAACGTTCGTTAGTGATTGTCTGTGTTTGATTTTTGATTTATATGCGCTGCGTGGGATGCGCGGCCGGTCGATCTTCGTATGTGGGTGTCCTTAATTCCTAGCCGTGTTGTTATAATCGGTTCGAAATATTACACCTATATATTCATCAAATTATTTTTAATTGAAAGTCAATGTCGTATCTGATATAAACAAATTGAAATTGAAATACGTTTCACAGTCAACTCGTTACAGATGATATCGTACCTAGCACTAATGATTCAACTCATAGTAATATATTTAATGACAGGAAAATGTGAAAAAATACATAAAAATAAAACCTAAAGAGGTCAGTAGCGCGTGAAAATAATCCCAACAAGTTTTAATTGGCGAACCTGTTATTTTATTACATCAGAGGTCGCGAACAATTCATGCGTGCGAAAATCGGCGTTTAAAATATTCAAACACATTTAGCGTATTGTGAAAAAAGCCCGCGTACGCTTGATACCATCACGTCAAATTAACGTTCACTCAAATAATTTTTAAAAACCGAGTGAAAGCCGAACCGTTTGCAAAGATTAAACTGCGCCTGCCCGTCGTGTCCTTTGCAAATTAAAAAGGGGTGCGTTTCACCACATATGATATACAAGCTACCGTTCTAATTACTCAAAAAAAAATCATATTTACAAAGTCACAAAGCTGTGGACAGGTTACGCTCATTAGACCCGCCCTAGGGATGCTGGTTGGACCCCTGTGCCCAAATTGCTATATATTATTCAAGAGACAGATGACCTAATGAATGCAGAGGGGTTTAACGTAAATGTTGGATCAGAGCTAGGAAATTGTACAAGATTATTAGTATTAATTGACTAGATAGGGAAAAATTGATAATATATTATTGGGGTTCTAAAATGTTTATAAACTATTTATACACGATATATCAAGACTGCTACCGAAAACGAAGCCGGGTGGTAGTTTAAGCGACTTCAGACACAATGCAACAGAAAATGTTGGAAAAAAAAGCGTCAATTTTTTTTTGTTATTTTTTTTATTTTGTCGTATTTGGGTGGTAAATACATTTTTTCGTAAAATAATAGTGTACACCATTTTATTTATAAAGGTAGTAAAGAGTTTAAATTATTATTTGAGTAAAAACTATGGATTTACCACCCAAAAATGACTATATTTAAAAATGATTAAAAAAATATGTCGCGTTTCATAACAAAATTTTTAGTTGCATTGTGTTTGTAGTTACTTAAACTACCACCCGGCTTCGTTTACGGTAGCAATCTTGAGATACCCGGTATACATAATATAATGACACAGTTACAATGCAATATTAATAAAAGTCTATTTCTCCCGTCAAATAGCAGTTAAATGCACTGTTGTGTTTCGGATTGAAGGACATTGTAGCCAGAGTAATTACTGGACATATTGAGACCTAACATCTTTTGTCACTGCAATAAAAAAAATACTTTAAATAGGTGATAATTTTTCATTGAGATATATTTTGTTATATAAACAAAGCATTTATACGTGTGATCCAATAGTACTAACATTTTCAAAATAATAAAATGTGAAAAGAAAAAAGCTGTCGCTAATATTTTGACAATATGACAACCACGCATTCGCACGCCAAAACAACGTAGATATATACAGTATACAAATATTGCATTAAAATCTTAGCACACAACCCTAAAAACAGTTACGACAAATGTAGACTCTGTTCATAAAATGGAAAGCCTTTGCGTGGATTACAGGGTTGACTGTGCGTTTTACTCCTAAAATTATTTCATAAAAATATCACCGATAATTTTTTTGTCACGTAATTTCCTCACAATTGTTCAGGGAAGTTTTGCAAAAATCCCAAATTTTGATATTGTAGGCAACCCTATACGGATTCAAGCATAGTAAAAGTTGCAATGATCGTTAAAATTCATGCGTGTTGGTGAAAAAATGTTTTCAGTTAACTAGTTTGGAATATTATTTATTTAAAATTCATCAATACTGAAGTACTGTAGATTTATTTGTTTGTGTTAAAATATTTACGGTTGTATTGTACTGTATCAGCCCATAGACGTCCCAGTTCAGGGCATGGGCCTCCCCTACAATTGAGAGTACGATGGAGAATGGTTGGGCCATATACGTAGTCCACAACGTATATCGTAGACGTAAATACCATAGACATACTTTAAATTCATTCTCACATCATTCTTATAAATTCGTTTTGGATGTGAGTTTCGTCACGATGTTTTTATAAATGTATTTCCTAAAAAAATGATTTTCGTATACATGAATGTGCTATAATTCTTTAGGCAATTTTTTTCTACTCGCCAAATCTTTTTTAATTTTCCTTTATTGAAAATTATCAAATAACAAATTTTAAGTCCACTTCTAAGAGTAGCCTTCACAAAAAAATATTCTACTATATTATGTTTTCTTTTTACTCAGAAAAAAAAATATTACTTTAGATTCAAATAATTTTCTAGGCAAATGTTTCCAAAGAATTTACAAAGTTACAATAAAAAAACCTACAACTAAACTCAATAGTTAAAAACCAGTCACAAACCCGCATAGTTTCGAATATTTCAAATATTATCACGATTTTATTAAGAAACAACTGCAGTGTCATCAATAACGTTTTAATAAGCCCTGCGCTTATCGTTCGTTTACACGCTAGTTCCGAATATAAAACGACAAGTATTATGATATGCAAATCATTTTTCAGAGTTCAATTCGTAGGTTTTGGTTATGTTTTTTATATTTGACTTAAGTAAGCATATTTTTATAGCCAGAAGTAGAAGTCTTTATTCAGTATGTTTTATCAACTAATGTAAATTTTTAGCCTCCTGTGGGACCTAAATAGGCTGATGCAGATACATAATAAGTGCGTGGTGGCCTGTTGGTAAACGGACTAGACGCGACTGCCAACATGTTCACGGTGGTCGCGGGTTCGAATCCCAGGGCACACCTCTGACTTTTCGGAGTCATGTGTGTATTGATAGTCAATCACCACGCACTAAAACGGTGAAGGAAAACATCGTGAGGAAACCTGCATACATAGCCAATTTATAAAATTTCTATGGTATGTGAGTCCGCCAACCCGCACTAGGCCAGCGTGGTGGACTATATGGCCTAACCACTCTCAATCGTACTGTCGATTGTAGAGGAGGCCCGTGCCCTGCAGTGGGACGTATATGGGTGTAGCAGAGCACAGCACAATGGTTATTTTAATTGAAAATATAAAATCACATCATGTTACTTTATTAGTCAAAGATATCGAAACACACATAGCAAACAAAACCAACAATCTGTCAATACAATATTCTAAGTATAAAATAAGAACATTCTAAGAAACGGCCAGCTTCAATTTATAGTTATATTCTTTAACACGCCCCTTTAAATTGAAGCTAGGTAGTTAAATACACCGAAATACCTATTATTGACCCTTAATGCCTAAGGCACTGACACACTGAGCATGTTTGACCTGAGATAAGGGTTTGGTCACTATATCAGCCACCATATCGACAGTAGGTATATGACACAAGTCAATATCTGAATTATTTTTCAACACATCCCTTATAAAATGATGTTTAATGTCAATGTGCTTACTACGAGCATGAAATAAGGGATCCTGTGCCAAATATATCGCGCCCTGATTATCAGCATATAACATAATTTTACTGTACCTTGAAAGTCCTATTTCGTTTAGCAAACTATTCAAATAAACAGCTTCCTTCATACTCTCTGACAGACTTACGTACTCAGCTTCACAACTTGAAGTAGCTACTGTACGTTGCTTACGCGATTGCCAAGAAATACAAGCACCTCCTAAAATGAAAGCATATCCCGAATATGAACGACGATCAATTAAACAATTTCCCCAGTCTGCGTCTGAGAATCCTTGTACGTTTTTATTTGTTTTCTTAAATACGAGTCCATACTTTACAGTACCTTTCAGATATCGCAAGATGCGTTTTTGCTGCCTTCCAATGAGACTCTTCAGGACAAGTAGCAAATTGCGATAGTTTAGTAACCGAATTTGCTATATCTGGTCGGGTCCCAACACTTAAGTACATCAACGAACCAATCAATTCTCTGAACGGCCATTTCTCCTGAATTACATCACTGTCCGTCTTTTTCTTGGTATCAATTTTTTTACTATTAATCTCCATTGGAGTTTTGCATGGGGAACACGAAAGCATATTAAAACGTTCTAAATACTATTAATATATTTTTCTTGAGATAAAATAATGACATTGTCATTGTCAAGTCGAGTAAAATCAATCCCTAAAATATATTTTGCCGGTCCGTAATCTTTTAGACTAAACTCATTGGATAAATCCTTTTTAAATTTCGATATCCATTCTTTCTCTTCCGATGCAATGAGAATATCATCAACGTAAACTAATACGTACAAATGTTTTCCATCTCTTTGCTTAAAATAGAGACATGGTTCATTGACGCTCTGCTTCAATCCCATTTCTTTGAGTTTTTCATCTAATCTAATGTTCCATTGACGACCAGCCTGTTTTAATCCATATAATGATTTTCTAAGCATACAAGTATCACAACCGTTTTTAAGTCTTTCTAACATTTCATTCGCTCGACTTACAGTCAATGCGTCCTCTCCTTCGGTTATAGTAATTTTGATTAAGCATTCCTTTAGTAGTTTCGGAATCTCCATGTATATTTCCTCATCTAGTGAACCATTCAAATACGCCGTATTTATATCTACTTGGTGTATTTCCATTCCTAATTCAACAGCTAAAGCAGCCATCAATCTAATGGTTTGTAGTCTTGCGACTGGTGCAAAAGTTTTGTCATAATCAACGCCAAATCGTTGACTAAATCCTTGTGCTACTAATCTTGCCTTTTTCTTCATTGTTCTATCAAGCTGAAGTTTGTTAGTTAAAATGTATCGACAACCTATGACATTTCTATACTCCGGCCTTTTCACTAGTTCCCATGTGCCTTTCTGTATCAAGCTCCGTATCTCTGATAATATTGCATTTTCCCACTGATCTTTTTCTTCACTGTTTAATGCTTCTTTCAGAGTAATTTCGGCTATTCCTATAAAATTATTACAATCTTCAAAAGAATCGTCAGAATTTTCAAAATTAACGTCCCGTTCCTCTTGATTCACTTCGAAATGTTGCGGTTCTTTTACTTTAACCGTCTTGAAGACCTTTTTGGGACGACCGACATTACCAGTGCGTAATAATTTTGGACGTCCACGGGCTCTCTGTGATGTTGAGGGTAGTTCATATGAATCAACACTATTTAAACGTTTTCTCACAGTGGAATCCTCTGTGTCTAAATTTTCTCTACGGTTATCTATATCTGTGTTTTCTCTATTATTATCTAAACAAACTTCTTGCATCTCTTGTTCGTTATATGTTTCTTCAAGCTCCTTTTCTTTGAAGAAAATAACTTCAATAAATTCTTTATTATTATTCTTGCTTAACGAATCACTCTCTTCTTGAACCTTAGTGTTAGGCTGCCATCTTCATAAAACTTTATATCTCTTGTAATTACAGACTTATTTTCCGCTGGTATCCAAACACGATATCCTTTATTCAGTTTTGGATAACCAATAAATATGCCTGGTCTAGCTCTAGCAACAAATTATCTTTATTCGGATTTTTGTCGAGAACGTGCACTCTGCATCCGAATCTTCTGAGATGTTCAATAGATAGTTGTTTTTCAAACCATTTCTCATAAGGAATGTTACCTCCCAGTTTACTATTTGGACATCGGTTCCTAATATAACAAGCTGTATCCACTGCATCTGCCCAAAAACAATTTGAAAGTTCAGAGTTCAATAACATGCATCTGGCCATCTCCACCAGCGTTCTGTTCATTCTCTCGGCAATTCCATTTTGCTGCGGTGTATAAGCAACTGTTAACCTCCTTGAAATTCCTTCTTGACGCAAAAACTCATCGAATTCTCTGTTGCAGTATCACCGCCATTATCACTCTGGAAAAATTTGATTTGAAGATCTTGTAATTTCTCAACATACTTTATATATTTAAATGCATCCAAAGCTTTACTTTTTGATGACAAAAAATAAACTTCGCACCATCTTGTGCAATCATCTATAAAAGTAATAAAATATTTTGCACCCCTCTCTTGATTGACATTTCATAGGCCTACTATATCGGAATAAACAATTCTCAATTTTTCCTTACAGGATTCAGAACAATTGAAAATGGAAGTGCAGTCATCTTGCCTTCAGCACAAATATCGCAATCTTGTAACTGTCGTACTTCTTTCATATCTATATTCGCACCTAACTTGTCAGAAGTTTAACTACATCTTTTCCATTTAGATGCCCTAATCGATCATGCCAAACACGTAAGCCAATGTCCAAACTTATAGCATATGCAAATTCATATTTTTGCACACAATACAAATTACCTTTGCGATAAGCTGTCATCTTAACTTCCCCGTTCTTTATCAATAATTTTAGCAGCATCCGGGTAAAAATGACGTCATAGCCGCTATCGGTAATCTTAGAAACTGAAATAAGGTTAGTTCGCAATTCCGGTACAAATAACGCATTACGGAATTCCATTACGCTTTTTGTATGATCGTTATATGCTGATAATGTTACGGTACCCTTACTGTTACAATTGCAGTTGTATTTGTAGCCAAATTTAATTATCAATTTGTCTTCACTAAAGTGTTCCGAATTTGCTCGCATCATTACTTAAATGTGACGTACACCCACTGTCGATTACCCAATCATCCTTTTGAATGTTTGTATTAGACATGTATTGGTGTCAGCACCTGAAACATTAAGATTCATTACAGTTCATCAACATCTACGTAATGTGCTTTATTCTTAAACTTTCTTGTACACTCTGAAGACTTGTGTCCAATTTGATGACATTTAAAACACTTAAACTGAAATCTCTTTCTTGCAGTTTCAGTCCGAATTGGTGGATTGCCTTTCCGATTAGTAAATAATACTTTTTCTGTAGTTCCTTCTCGTACTTCGTCATGCCCTCTTGACTCGCACTCCTCTATAATTTTAATTTTTAAAATCTCGGGCTTGGGCAACTCATCTCTAGATTCGATAGCACACCTGAAATTCTCGAAACTACCTGGTAGACTATACAACAGCATAAACCGATAATAGGTCATCATGTATTACTACATCCATGTCTGTCAATTTATCTACAGCATCGAAAAAATGCATCCATGTGATCTCGAACATTTTTCAGGTTCTTTCATTTTGTGCAACATGAGTCTTTTTAATAATGTGGCTTTCTTTGCAGGACCTTTCGAAGCATAACAGACTCTAATTTCAACCATACATCTCGTGAAGTTGTGCACCCTCTTACATGCCGCAACTCACTTGCACTGATCGAAAGAATTATATCAGCTTTGGCCTTTTCGTCTTCTGCTTCCCATTTCTCTGCCTCGTTTTGCTCATCAGGTCTTTGACACTTTCCGTTGACATACCTCCAAAACTCCGTCTTTTATTAAAAAGGCTTGCATTTGCATTCGCCAACTCTCAAAATTTTCTTTCGCCAGCGGCTCGAACTTCATCATTGAATTCATCGTCGCAGCTCTTTTAATATTGGTCTGGGCAAACAATGTAGCCTGGGCCCATAACATTGTAGCAGAGCAACAGCACAATGGTTATTTTAATTGAAATATAAAATCACATCATGTTACTTTATTAGTCAAGATATCGAAACACACATAGCAAACAAACCAACCATCTGTCAATACAATATTCTAAGTATAAAATAAGAACATTCTAAGAACGGCCAGCTTCAATTATAGTTTATATTCTTTAACAGTATATGGGCTGATACAGAAGAAGAAGATACATAATAAATGTATTTAGAATGAGTGCCATGGAGAATATCTTATTTTTTTTGTGGGTCATCAGCAGGGCAGATTGGCATGATGGTAAGTGGTCGCCACCATTCCTATCCCTGGCACTGCAAAAGTCTATAGTGTCAGAGGTTCTAGCACAGCCAGCTCACTACCTACCGTAACCACAACTGAAAATCAACCCATATGACATTTAAACAATTGAACTATTTTCTTATCGTTACACTTTCTGTACTGTATTGCGCTGAACATCAAAAGCATTAGTTATTTTAGTTAGCTAAGAGTCATCATCATCATCATATCAGCCACAGGAAGTCCACTGCTGAACATAGGCCTCCCCCAATGATCTCCACAATGACCTGTTGGAAGCGGCCTGCATCCAGCGACTTCCTGCGACCTTAGTCAGATCGTCCGTCCACCTTGTAGGCGGGCGTCCGACACTTCGCTTGCCTGTACAGCAACTGTGCAGCGTACAGGCAAGCGAAGTGCGTGCGAAGTGCAGGCGTTGTAGTGTAGCTAAGTGTATTATAAAATAAAAAAATGAAACATTCCCAAAACCCAAATCGGCGGAACCATCCCTAGGATAACCCCATGGAAAACGCCTTTACTAACTTTTCTACGAACATTTACAAGAATTATGATATAACAGCATTCTACGGTCCCATGTCGTGACGTGTGGACGATAAACCGGCCCCATATTCAGAACAACGTGTTTATTGTACATAAAATTACTATCATATCCGACTTCGTGTTGATAAACAACAATATTTTGAATATATATACGTAAGTCATGTAAGTGATGTTTTCATAATGCTTTATTACTAAAACTTGTTAAAAGTTGCTTTCAAAAATGTGTTTTAAATATGTGGATTTTCGTTAATTATTTAATTAATTGGTTTGAATCACGCAAAACTTTTCGGGGTTCCGAATGCGTACGTAGTTAGTATTTTTCATAAAGATTCGGTCATGCTGCAAAAGGTCCTAAGGCTAAATGAATTGAAATTGGCAGTATTTTCAAGAAATCATATTAATTATTATATTTGCACTATAGACGTCAATAATATCGATTTATTAATATTGACTAGAATTAATCACAGTCTGTACCATAGATAAAATATAAAGGTAGAAATAAAATAGATTAAAAATAGATTGTTCAAAAGCCCAATTCGAAATTAAAATTTATCATCAAATAAATGTTTCAAACTCTATAAATTTCCCAACAACACGCAATCAAATATATTTTATAGCTCAAAAGACAGTATAATAAAAGAGCTTATCCCCACATCCTTACATCATTTTATAACACCCTAATAAAATCACTATAAACTAATGCGATTCCCCTTTCATTATATATTTCATCGATAATTTCAAAGCTTAAATGCGATAAGAGATGATATACAAATTAAATATCTTTGACATTTCAAGATTACGAACATCCACGATACAATGTGAAGACGCGGATGTTAAGGCCAACGGTAAGACTATTATGGATGCGATCGATAATGCCCAAACTTTTGGGAAGTGAACGCAAATAGATCGGGTAAAATGTTGACCAACTTTGTGGGTTAGAACCGAAATCAAAGTATTTATATACAACATGACTTATAATTTAGCAGCAATATAAGAAGGGACTTTGGTTTTACAATGTGATTTTTTTAAGTTTAGTAATAATTACTACATTATTCCCACCTTTACACCTCATCTGGTAAAAAGACGTGACTTTATGTATGTATGTATAAGGTGGGTGGTTCTTCGTTTATTATTTAATTGACAAATGCATAATTTTAATACAACGTTTCTTCTAATAATATAATTATTAAATTTTAATGAACAGTCCACACAATCCCCACGTTCATACACATGAGTTATCACAGCGATGCACTTACGATCTCTGTGTCTCCGACAGTTGTGCTATCTTTATCCAATTTGTTACCCTTATCAAGAATTAAATGCGTTTTAGGGCCATCGCTCGCTAGTTCCTTTTTCTTTTATTAATTACAAGTCATATAAAGCGGCGTCCACACCCAAGACCAGTTGATAGATTTTACAGCCGTTTATCGATTACTCATTTGTAAATCAATGAATTTGACGAACGAACTATTGAACTAGCTAGAAGACTTTTGAAAATTGAAAATAACAATAGCCGTTGAATGAGTTTAAGAATTTGGGAATTGTGCCGCTATCTAAGTAAAATTGTTTCATAAAATTTATGTATTTACCTATTATGCAGATTTTCACAAATACCAATAATATTATTGTACTTTTTTATTATGACTAGTTCTATGTATGGGGCAAAAAGGATAAATAATGTCGATTAACGATGAATGGTAGTTTACCGTTAAACCAAAATGATTCAAAACTGGAGGCATAATCACTTTGAAAAAGGCTTGTGAAATATTTTAATAATATTAAAATTGAAGTATAGAATTTTAACTAACTTAGAAACAAGGTCTAAAATATAAAAATCCAAATAACTAAAGATATTAGTTTTTTTTAAAGAACACAATCAGCAAAACGTCACTCATTAATAATAATCATTAAATCTTTGCGGTTTCAAATGTTCTAAAAAAGTTGGCGTGCTTAGTATTTCAAAGGATAAATTAAACTGTTTTTTATTCACCAATTTCATCGTAATTTCTCAAATGGAAAACTTTGAAATCTAAGTTTTTAGCAGACCCTAAATTTTTCAATGAACTTTAGTACTTCAACTTGCCATTTTATTGTTTTTACCTCATAATTTAACTCTGAGTAATTTTACGCCCTTTTAGCTTGCGACTTATGCACTTTCTATTACATTTTAAACAATTATTTCTTATGGCAAGCCAATTGTGAAAATTTAAGGTCTAAGTTTGTAAATTAACGAACCTTGTGCAAAAATGAACTAAAAGCTACTATTATATTTTTTTAGTAATGTTAATGCTCTCTAATGGTGTTGCCTTTAAAACTTTGGGTTTTAATCATTGTAGTTAATTGCATTGATACATAAGTTATAATTTTCCACTATTAAGACTTTCGGTATTCTGTGTTAGGTGAATATCCGCTAAAATCGAGACTTATACATTTTAAAAACAAATTAATCACCTGAATTATCTTTAAAGTATTGCTAATGATTGCTAAAGATAAATTCTAGCATTGCAACGCACAAATAGCACAATATTAAATTAACCTTTCTTTGAAAGACATACAATAATAACTACCATTGCCATAATTCCATCTAGTTTGAAATTATTTATAAACAATATTCATAAAGACATAACTAGACCACACCCCACGACATAAACTGTTGCATTTTACAAGTTTCATTATGTCACAATATGGATATATTATGCACCCTTATACCCAGCCATTTGTTAATTAAAAATCAAAATGAAATGAAAAATCTAATTAGAAGTCCCACCTGCCCAGTTAATAAGTTTATGTTTTAATGTACTTTGACCACTGGATCGGTGCCGTAGTTATACTACGATACGGTTACAAAGCTGAGGTCTCGAGTTTGAGTCCCGGGCCGTGCAAAGTGATATTGTATTTTTCTATTCATCATCAACCTGGAGTCAGGAATTTGTGGCCAATATGGCTCGCCTATTACATCATTGGATGGAACTTTCATGGCGATATGTGGGTATCCTGGCACCGGCGTGGGTTTATGTATGTGCTTTGACCACCACGTCAGTCGCTGGACAAATGTTATAACACCTTCTAATTCAAAATTTTTTCTCCCGGTTTACTAAAAGTTGAAATTTATTTGTACTTAATTATGTATACTGTCAAATCAATTTGTTGCGTGATAAATTCAAGCTTGTATCCCTCGAGAATCACCGAATCTTGTTGGTCCATGCCATTTCAGTTATTGACCTTGTTGATTATGGTTTACTAATTATGGAATGGTAGGTATTTGGGTAATAATATCTATTAGATATAGTCTACCTATATCTACGCAAACTATATTTGCTAATAGGGGCAAACTTTGTAATAGCGGTCCTTTTGGAACTATTTACCAAAACATTGAATTCAAATTCTTATACCCGTTACGCCTCGTCTATGCGAATAAACACGCATCCTTTCAATTTACAACATTACTTTTATATTCCCGAGCCCTACAAAGATATGACCCTATATTCCTTTAAAAAACATGTCATGAAAAACTGCTGAAATGATGTGTCCTGACATCATTACGTCAAGCCAAGTCACTTTACACCTTAATGGATGGCGGTTACTCGCCAAAAGACAGTTTCCACCTCACTTAACTTTACTTCCGACGTAATCGATATCTTTTCACGTAAAAATCCGGAGAGGTGTCAATACGAGTCATTTGAAACTGACAGTTGATGTCACTTTGAGCGCTTGTAGGAAGCCTTACGTTGCTTATTTACCATCGAAATGTGTCGTGTTTTGCGTTTCCGTGTGGGAATATTACCTTATGTATTTTGTATAGGGTTTCTTTGGTATGTAATATAGCACATATCATGACTGGATTAGATCACATATTAGGGGACATAAAGTTGTGTTGACACATTTTGAGTAAAGTAGTAAAAGCACCTTGAGCTCATTTCTGATTATCGCTCTTTGATATCTTCAAACTTGTAATATGAAACTGCCCTCTAAACTAATATAATCCACCTATCCACTGAATCGAACTGAATTAGTATGGTTGATTTGCTAAGTCCACTAATCTAATAAACAATCTTCTAAATGTCAAAGATACGTAGATTTATAAAGATAACAGCTCATGTCTTGAGTTTTTTTATATTATGCAAATCATTTCAAAACGTTTACGTAGGCGGCGATTTCACAATAAGAGGAAACGTTAAAACGAATTTCACTCACGAATTTCAATATCAGTTTGTCCGACCTGGGATTCGAACCCAAAACCTCAGCAAAGCAATCATACCGTAGTACTAACTACTGCACCGAGCCAGTCTTTAAAAAGGTTTTGTAAATTATGCAAATCATTTCAAAACGTTTACGTAGGCTGCGATTTCACAATACAAGGAAACGTTAAAACGAATGATGAACATTTAATATTTTATAGTAATAAACATTCAATTACCACCCAAACTGTGACCAATTTGGGTGTTCTTACACGAGCATAAATTAACCATAGATAATTGTTCAAAATTTTGATTGTCCGTTCAAAGTATTGATCGACAGATGTACGACGCATGCGATGATTTTATGACTTTCGATACTAATAAAGCAAGCAATCGAATGACGCAATGTTTCAATCTATATTTGTAATAAAAATGAATTTATAACATAATTTGCCTAAATGCTTTTAATGACTTTGAGGAGATCGTCAACTCACACAAGATGGAAATATTTTAACTTAGTTTTAATAATCGATAGATTTGATAAGAAATCTGCTTATCACTGGCTTCTATATAAGCCTTAGAGAAAAGTATTGCATAAGTTAAAATATATACATACATCATCGTTACGACAGATCGTACAGACCGCCACTTCGCTCGATCCTGACATATTACTTTCACTTCTTCCACTTAAAATGTTAAAAGACGCTAATAATGAACCCATAAAATAAAGCTTGGTCGATTACCCTTGAAAAAACATCATGGGCAATCAACCATGCTATTTACCACAAACCTTATATTAAAAGTATTCATATATGTAGGTATGTATTTCACGCCAAGAGCTTCTTCAACCAAGCCACCTAGTGGCAGTTTAGATATGCAAATGATCATAATTCAATTAAAGAGTCCATTGTCTTTATCCATGGGCGTGACCATTGTTTCGCACAGGTGGAGTCCAGATAACCACACCTTTATTTATTCCCCTATATAAATAATTCAATAGTATATTATACGATGTAACGCACGACGGAGCTAATTTGAATTAATTTATTCGACCTAATTTTTCAAAGGAATCATAAAAGTTTTTATGTGAAAACCTTGTGATACGCAACTCGTGTATTTGTGTTATTGTGTAACTCAGTAAGAAACACGCAAACACAAAACAGATGTTTCCTTTGGTGTTTTGATTTAGGGCTAAGAAGAATTGTGGACTTCCTTTTGATAGTGATTTATGTGAATGTATGACATTGTCATGTCATTCCGTCAACTATTCAAATTCCTTAATATCAATTTCATGTTTGTCGTAAATTTTATCAAACGTTGCGATATGATTTTGGCAAACTGAAGTGAATTAAATAACAGTTGGGTCCATGAGGTCATTCGGTATACTAATATTAATGGTCATGTCATGTGAGATGAGTATTAGAGTATACTAACTTAGTGGTAGGTCTCTCATATCTAAGAGCTATACTGATATGACTGCCAAGGACCTGATATATTATGTTACTGGTGGTAGGTCTCTCATATGTGAGAGGCCGCCTGGGTAGGTTACCACCGCAATTTCTGCTTCTCCCGTAAAACGTAGTGTATTTTTTTTTTATTGTAGTGAATGGCGAGACGAGCATGCCGTTCGCCTTATGGTAAGCGATGCGACCGCTCATGAACAGTAGCAAAACCAAACAACACCTTGAATTACAAAGCGATGCTTGGCATTCCACTGCGCCCGCCATCCTGAGACATAAGATGTTAGGTCTCAATATGTCCAGTAATTACTCTGGCTACAATGTCCTTCAATCCGAAACACAACAGTGCATTTAAACTGCTATTTGACGGGAGAAATAGACATTGCGGTGGTACCCACTCAGGCAGCCTCTCACATATGAGAGACCTACCACCAGTAAATGCTCTGTTGGGTTTTTTTTGAAGGTCATAGTTTCCAGGGTAATTATGGATTTGAAATTTGGTTTTACTACTGTCCATAAGCGGTCGTATCGCTTACCATCAGGCGAATGATATGCTTGTCTCGGCATCCATAACAATGAAAAAAGCTATACATTTACTTCTAAATACAATAAACTTATAGCGGAGTGTAAATCCTTTTCACTAATAGCAGTAAAACATTTGTCTTAAAACTAAAAATCCATAATAAAACGTAAATTCTTTTACAGACATACTTGATACAGAGCAATTAACCGTCAGGTATCTCAAGGCAATTGGCGAACCACTCTGTTACGGCACTTATATACATGATAATGATTATTGGCGGGCATTAGCAACTGTTGCTACTCTGTCGGTTGAATTACTCTGTATGATGCCCCCTGCATACTAAGCGTTGCCAATGTTCTCAGTATTTCTGCTTTTGAAGTGCCTGGAAAAGTAAATAGGGGCCCGAGTTTACAGCTTAAAACTAAGAAAATGTTTAGTACGTTTCTATTTAAGTGTTTCGCCGTCTTAATCTAGACGTTGAAATTCTGTTCTTAAACGCTGAATAATTCTGTTTAACTTATGATTTTTTCGTTAATCTTTGAGATAATATTTGTGAAATGAGTAAATTAGGTCGTAGTTTAATATTTTGTTATGTATTCGATTCTCAGAATACTCATAAGAGATTTTACTAATTTTGTTTCGAATGTTAAAATTTGTAATTATTGTTTATCTTTGTCCAAGATTCATGTATAGAAACATTTTAAACTTTAGATTTCCATTCTTCATTGTTAAGTCAAACTAAAATAACCGACATAGCCCACCGGATTAGCAAGTTGAATTGGCAATGGGAAGGGCACACAGCGCGGAGAACTGATGAAAGATGGGGTCGGAAAGTGCTCGAATGGAGGCCACGTAGCGGAAAGCGCAGCGTAGGACGTCCACCCCACAAGATGGTCAAACGACCTGGTAAAGGTCGCGGGACGTCGCTGGATGCAGGCTGCCTCCAACAGGTCACTGTGGAAATCATTGGGGGAGGCCTATGTTCAGCAGTGGACTTCCTTTGGCTGATGGATGGATGATGGATGGATTTTTAAGTCATGCAATTTATTAGCCAAACTGTAATAAATTTCTCACCTTCACAATTTTACTCTTAACGCAGATTATTTTTATTTTCAAACTTGGTTGATAAGTTTGGAAAGACAGCTTGCAAAGCATGCAGCAAAGCACCTTAGCTACAAAAAAATAACAATATCATAAATTCCATCTTTATTAAAACCGATCCCAATCAATCCCGATTTCATCCAATAAGAAATTCCCTCATTACAATTCCAATAAGTAATATTATAATAAACACAGCGATGAACACAGAACATAGAGCACACTAATCAGCCTAATTCAATTATATTCAATTTATGGGCAACATTCGCCTCCGGTGTTACAAACTTGTTGCTGTCCGACTTGAGTGATTGAATCACACTTTGAATTTCTACTGCTGTCATGTGATCGCGGTTGATAACGTGTGATGTACTACTGTGTATAATCATCTTTACTTTCTTGTATTGGACAGGGAATTAATGGAGTAGTTTCTTTTTTTTAGTTTTTGCTGTTGTTCGTTATCTGAGTAGTAGGTATCACAACTTTGACTAAACTAGGTCTGACCTCAAATGCATCGCAATTTAATTAGAGTTTAAAATGTAACTGGATATCAATAAATCTGTTTTCTGTTATTCCTTTTCTCAAATCCATCCCATGGTTGCCTGTAAAACATTGCCTTGCCATAAGACCGCTAAGTGTACTTTTTATAAATGCGATTTCCTATTATTGCACTTATTTCTCTTTTGTGTAGCAAAGTGTTTATAAATAAATCTCCCACTGGCCAATACAGTTATAGCGACCATCAAAACTACTCGTAGACAAAAATAACCTGACCCCGAACGCGACAATACCCTGATTATTTATTTAATTTTATGTTTCTGATTATCTAAATGACCAACATTTCGTCCACATTATAAATAGCCGCCAATTTACCTACAACAGGGAGCTCAGTCTTAACCATCACGTGACAATTTTTGTGATTATCGTTTCGTGTGAAAATAGATATGAAAAGTATTGTATCTATTTTTAAATCCATTGCCATACATCATCGAAGTTATATTATTATACAGGGCATATCAAGACTGCGATCGAAAACGGAGCCGGATACACTAGTTTTAGTCACTTCAGATACAATGTAAAGAAAATGTTGCAAAAGAAATAGACCGATCTTTTTTGTAATTTTTATAGTGTTTTATTTTTATACCTGTTTATTTATAAAGACGCTATGGTACGCAAAATCTTCGATCAAATATACCATTTGATGGAAGCACAAGAGATTAAATTATTATTTTAGCCAAAACTATGCATTCACCAAGCAAACACGGTGGTATTAAAAGAAAGCAAGAAATAGTTATATACACTGTATGTTTTAAAAGTATGTAAAAATAACCATATTCGTGACTGGCACGAAATGGATACACCAAAGTTAATTTCATCGCCTCCACTAATTCCCATCTTATAAAACGAGATAGGAATTCTAATAAGCACGAGCTCGCATGATGATCGATTCTATTTGGATCTTGTCTCATTACGGACAACTGTTTCTCGGGCTACACTTACATGACACATTTAACAAATTTCCTCATGCCGTCACAAAACACACCATACCTAACACTTTATATTATTAGGTAGTTATACAACCGCAAAAGTAATTTTGTTGATGAGGTAGAATAATTTATGGCCATTATATCCAAACACAGTCATAGATGCAGTAACAATCATTTATTTTCCCAGTCCACCTCACTTGTAAAACAAAGTTTTGACATGAACTTCGTACGTGGGCGTCTTTCTTTCAAGTGTGTAGGTTTGGGACCACGTGTCATAATTCTTTTGTTCTGCGTTCTAGTAATGTTCGACTCGCCTGTAGGGTTTGTATGCAAAAATGTATTTGTTTGAGTCCCGTATTTACTTTAGTACTGTCATGAGCAGTTAACAATGCTATTGTTGGTTGAATTTCATTAGCTTTGTTCCCAGAGACATCGATGGAGCAACTCCTATATTTGATAGATTTTTTCAATGCATTTCCAAACAATCGTGAGGAGTTAAATTAAAATCAAAGGACACTTTTAAGAATTCAATTTGATGAAAGAGCCAGCATAAAGGCTAGGACGAATGGAATGAGTCACTAGTGATTTGAAAAAGAATAAAGTATGCCTGCTATTTTATGTTTGCGATCAGTGCCTATTTCTATCGACCTTAAGTACATAGCAATAGCGTATAAAATCCAATGATAACGTGGTATAAAACGGTAAGCCTTAAAGTGGGGGTCTTCGTTGAGGGTCGAGCAACCTTTTTCCCCGTGATCTGTATCAGACACACTCATCGATGCTCCGTACCGACAATACAATCGAAATCTCGTAACTATCGATATGGTAATGTACCGACCGATGCATTCCGTACCTTTGTGTACTTATGTTGATGAGGTGGGCGAAACACCATTGATATACATTCGATGTTATTGTTAATATTATGAGGTGGACGCGATCTTAAAAGGCAATTTATTCCGTCTCGATGGGACATTAGATAATGCTTAGTCACATCAGTTTATTTTTACAATCGTCTAAGTGGATGTCCGACATCGTATCAGTATGGTATACTAACTATATCTTTAAGCAGCTTTCAATATTTTCAAGAATTAAATGTTAATGTGATTTTCTTACATAAAAGTCTCGACTTCGATGGAATTAAAGTTTTCTCCTGCCATTGAACAATGTTTTAGAACTACACGATAAATTCTCATCAAAAGCCACCGATTCATTCAGACTCTAATTTAAAGTCGAGCTATTAAATTTAAGAAACCCTTTACCAACATGGCAGTAGCCACAAACCTCTATGTCCATAAAATTGGTATTTACCCAAATTAAACGTTGCACGTAATTGATACGAATGGTTGTTTCTAGTTAAAAGTAATTGAATAAGACTGTGGCGGTATAAGAAAGGGCTATGGGTGATCATAATTTACGGTATCATTGGACTAAGAGTCTAATAGATTAATTGTGTCTATCGTGTCTAGAAAAACGCAAGGAATATTTTTCAATGATTTTTCGTATGTAGGGTCGTCAAAACACGAAAAATAAAATGCATATAGAAATATAATTAGGGATCGTTAATAATAGAATCTCAATAATTTCTAATATCAGTATGTTCAAGGGCAATCCATGAACAACGAAAAGCATCCTAAAATCTTGGCTGCCAGTCCGTAAAAAAGGATAACTACATTTTTATTTTAGATGATTGGTTACTTTCATAAAATACATTGCATTATAAATTTTATTAAATCTAATTATTGCCCGTGTTTTCTACTTGTATTAGTCCAAAATTAATTTCAGTTGAAAATATTGTGGCAGTTTGCAAATATGTTGCAGTGAATTTCATACAAAAAGTTAACGTTTTCTACTGTCACCAATTTGTCGGACAGCGACTCGTAAAAACTTTAATTAAAAACGGAATATACGATGCAAATTGATATAAAATAACAGACGCGTCTGTGCATTGTTTAATCTCTTTCGAATTGTTGTTTGTTATGCGCAAATAAATTTTCAATAAAGTTGAACAAAGTAATGGACACAATGTATCAAAACGTTTTGTTAGCTTTGCTATTCATTTGAACATTATAAACTAGGTCATGAAGCTGTAGTGGATATTTGAAAGAATTAATTATTTTTAGCAGTACGCGAGTCAACAGTTGAATTAATAAAAAGTGTTCGTTGCTGTTAAGAGCTTCTACCCAACACAACGTAGTAAATTAAGCTATTTGTAAAAGTAAGTAACTACAGAAAAATAGACTGAAATCAAAAACCCAAAATTTCAGTGAAAAGAGAGAAAATAGCGTTATTTTCTTAAAACTCATTCCTATCAGTTCAGAAAGGCTGATTGCAAGAATTTCATTTGCATTGAAGCTGATTTCAAACCAGTAATAGGAATTGAGGAGATTACTAGAAACCATTATAAGACTCCCATGCTTAACTATCGCGTGGTGGTCTATTAAAATGCGTGGTGGCCTGTTGCTAAACGGACAAGATACGGCTGCCAACATACTCACGATGGTCGCGGGTTCAAAACCCAGGGCAAACCTCTAAATTTTCGGTGTCATGTGTGTATTGATAGTCAATCACCACGCACTATAACGGTTAGGGAAAACATTGTGAGGAAACCTACATACCATACCGAATTTATAAGAATTTTTATGGTTTGCAAAGTCCGCCAAACTGCACTAGGCCAGCGTGGTGGACTATACTATGGCCTAACAACTCTCAATCATCCTCTTGATTGTAGAAGCCCCGTTCCCTGTGGTGGGATATATATAGGCTTATACAATATAATACAGAACAGTATGCTTAGCAATGAACGTCAATGAGAGCAAACAAAATTTAATTTAATAATTTGATAGGATCTTCACACTCTTAAAAAACTCTCTTAGCACAAAGCAATTGTTCAGTACTTCTTAAAAATATGGCTCACGTAACTAAAATCGTAAGGAAAGACACAATATATTTTTCAAGGCGGTTAAATTACGAGTTCCCCAAAGAATAACTGATACACTTCAAGCAAGGAAAGTTGCAGAGAACGGCACGTTTTATACATAATATGGGAACGATACATGCAAGCGTGAAAGACGACGTCGCGACGGCACAAATTACTATCTTCCAGACGATACAAAATATGCTCATAGCCTGCATTGTTTCCTTACGTAATATACGCTGTAAATTCACTTAAATTGACCATCAGTTTGAATCTTCGATCGATATTGAATTTTAACTATTGAGGTGCCCTGCTGCGTAACGACACTTCAGAATGGTCATACGTGCCAATGACCTGTAGGTTTTGTCACGTTTAATGTCTATTTAATAGTAAATTCACCGATAGATGCAGTAAAGTAACCGTGGGGCGTAATTTATAGTTGATTTTAATATGACGCAATTCTAATTCTAAATTTAAGCCCATCAAAACCACATTTAAATTTAGAATGTATTTTTTATGTATGATATTTTTAAGATATGGCTTAAAGTATTTTTTAAGTATTTAAATACACATACAGTAATTGTTGATGACCTTTAGAATTCAATTTTGATGAGAGATTTTCCCTTGAATACTCAGACGTGAATGAATTAAATTAAAAACGTTAATTAAATAGATTGGAGTTAATAAAGATTCAATCAGAATAATTTTAGATGTTTTTGAGATTTCCACTATGTCATCCTCTGATAAACGACTTAATCTCTGCAATAGACAGTTTGTTTACTTAAACACAAATAAAGCTAAATTGAAATTATTATTTCTCGTAGTCTTCTCACGAACAACTCGTATCAATCCTTCCTTGCAACTTTCTCTAGATTAATAAAGGGAAAGCAGTACAAATATTATCCTGCCCCGTCAAAAACTATTCACATTTCCACGGTCACATTAGTTGTCCTTTTTCGGCAATGTTGTTGATTTACTATCGCCAGTTACAAACTTTTCTAATAAATAAACCTTACTTGCCTTAACGTCAAACTCCATGGTGCCACAAGTATCTCTCAAATTGGACATCGCATGGTTTTTGTGTCCAAGTTACATAAATTTGTCTCTTACTCGCCGCATAACATATTCCGTTTATGAGTAGGGTAACCCTAGCGAGTTACAATGTTATTTATCACTTTAGTTGGTTTATATGAACTTACAATTGTACAAGTTGTGTGGAATTTGAATTATCTTCAACATACTATTAAGGGTTGTATACTTTTTAGCTTTTTATTTGCATTTCTTACGCTGTTTTATGATATCATTTCATATATTTCGATAGCAATCTTTTTCATCTTTCCTAAATGCACATTCTTGTATCGACTGGCTTCCCAATGAGCATCGAATTTACCAAATCTATATTAATGTATAAAGCTGAAGAGTTTTTTTGTTACTTCTAATCTCAGGAACTACTGGTTCGAATTGAAAAAAATATTTTTGTGAGGTCATTTATCGAGGCATGCTATAGGCTATATATAATCACGCTATGACCTATAGGACCGGTTGTCTGGAAGAGATCGCTTAAAGCGATAAGACCGCCAATTTATGTGTTTGTGTGATTATTGTAATTTATTCTTTTTTTGTTTTTTTATTGTTTTTTGCTTATAGTTTGTTACATAGTGTTATAATAAAGAGTTATTATTATAGGAGGGAAACAGCAGTAAAAATCTAGCCAATACGAGTAAATTTTTATTTTTTTATTTTTTTTTGCACTGTACAGATATACTATGAAGATATACAATAAGAATAATAGTACAAGTGGCGGCCTTATCACATTAAATTTTATCCGTTTTTCGTGGTCTGATTAGTCGGTATTCTAAATTCATAGTCGGAATTGAACATTTTGGTCGCTATATTGAAAATTATATCTGCACCCGGGCGGATCCGGGCAGGACTGCTAGCTATTTATAAAACACAAAAATCCGCCGATCATTAGTGTTTTGGGTATTATTTCTCAATTTGTTTCTGCTGTTTACTGTTTTACTATAAGTTTGTTATTCACTGTACCGTACTCAACAGACTCAATAACTCGTTGTACCATACTCCTTAGATACAATAGCTCAAATGTTTATTTCTTTAGATCTTGTACTCGTATATAACCAATTACGCCACACGAGGTTGTAGATTATTCTCAGTACTACATACATACGATGCATCTTATATATGATTCATGAAGAGTTTGTTTCATAATATTTGCTCCAGTTTAATTGTAAACGTATTTGCTCCAGTTTAACTGGTGGTAGGTCTCTCATATGTGAGAGGCCATCTGGGTAGGTACCACCGCAATGTCTATTTCTCCCGTCAAACAACACTGCTTAAATGCACTGTTGTGTTTCGGATTGAAGGACATTGTAGCCAGAGTAACTACTGGACATATTGAGACTTAACATCTTATGTCTCAGGATGGCGAGCGCAGTGGAATGTTGCTACTGTTTATGAGCGGTCGTATCGCTTACCATCAGGCGAACGGCTTGCTCGTCTCGCCATTCATTGCAATAAAAAAAAAAAAAAAACGGATAAGAGTGTTGTCGTAAAACGGGGAGTTTCAAACTTGTACCAATTTATTTCTAAGCGCATACATAACAAGTTAAAACGAAACGACACGTCTCTTAATCCACATTCGTATTGCCTGTAGGTGTTGTGTAAAGCCGTGGTTAGGTTGGGAATGGTTTTGGTGTGTTTTGCTTCATTAAAATTTCTGCTTATTAGTGATTTTATTGAAAATGGGTTTCTGCGCCTACAATAATTGTGAAACAATCTCCGTAGGACTTAATATTTTCAAATTAGAGATTTATTCCACGATTGAGTGCATTTAGAGCAAGAGCCCGTGGCCGCCAGACTTTCATCATTTCGTTAAAGCTGAAAGTTTGTCTAACATAGGTATCACACGATCAACCAGGTGTGTGCGTTCACGTGCAAAAAATCCCCGTTCTCTCCCCTCTCCATTCTTCAGGGTGCTCCCCTCTCAGTGCGGAATGACCTGAGTATCCTTGGTGTAGATATCCGCTGTGATCTCAATCCAAGGAATCACATTGAGGGCGTAATATCTGCCACATCACGCAGGGTTGGAGTCCTGAACAGGGTGCGTCGGTTCTTCATGCCCGGTCAGCTTTATCGTTTGTATAAAGCGCAGGTCCGGGTATGGAGTACTGTTCGCACCTCTGCGATGGATCCGCCCAGTACCTGCTCGATGCCTTGGATGGATTGCAGCGGCGGGCAATCCGCATTGTGAATGATGCAGACGTTACGAGCAACTTAGAGTCGCTACAACTCCGGAGGAATGTCGCCTCTCTAAGCGTGTTCTACCGTCTGTATCACGGTGAGTGCTCTGAAGAATTGTTCAACTTGATCCCCTCCTCTCCATTCCTTACCAGAACCACGCGTGCTGGCTTGCGAAGTCAGTTTGTCGATCCACACAATCCCAATCCTGGGTCCTTCCGCCGTAGTGTGAAGAGGCACCTTAGCAGGCCGGCATAATTCCATTGGCATGGGACTCCCGTCCGATGCCAATGGATACTCTGCCTGGGCGGCATTTGCGCTTACCATCAGGAGCAATGCCGCCAGTATGCCCGGCCAGAGTAAAAAAAAAAACTACTATGAAGTTCCGATCATAGTGGCTTTGGAAGTTATCAGATTCAATATGTCTGCCAAGATAAAAGAACCATCAAAAGTATCCGACTACCAAGGAAATACCTTTTGATAGTTGCCTTAACAATATATGTAAAATTCAGCTATTAAACTATGACGATGCTAAATATTCATTTTATTACATTTTGAAGATCCCGTAATATTCAATAACGTCTAGCGTCCACGGGCTCTTGGTCTATTATATTAAAATGATATTTCTAAATACATCTAAAATTCATGAAAAATATAACTAAAAATATTGGGATTAGCCAACTTCATTAAATTTTCTTGTCCAATCAAGAAGGGGCTGAATCATTTAATAGGTAATACAGTTGTCAGCATCTATCAGAAATTTAAAATTCTGTATTATATTTGTGTTTCATTGTATTACAGAGGAAAGTATTCACATAAACAAAGCCACAAATCTCTACATCGAATTCAAATAAAATTATTCAACGTTTTTTTAAGTAACAGCGCATTCTAGGCAAGGCCTTATACGAGAAGCCGCGAGCGTTTTCGCAAATCTTGCAAGTCGAAAGTTTGTATCGTGGAGTTTCGGAGACGCTCCTTTATTCAGTTAGTTAGCCTCGTATGTGTCCGTGAGATATTCAACTTAGTAGAACTCACGGCGAGATGGGTGCTCAACTTACTGGACAACTTTGTAAAATGGACTGTTCGCAAATAGCTCGCTCGTTATTGACGTTGCGCCTAGTGGACGTGGAAGTACTGGCATCTTCGATCGGGATGTAGTTTGGGAATAATAACTTTGCTTTCAAATATCTATGTATCAATATAATATAGTAGTAGTATTACTCACTAAATAGTAGTCACGCTAAGGAAGTTTGATTATAAAAATATTGTGGGTATGACAAATATAAGTCTCATCAATCATCACCGCATGTGAAAGGGTTCGATCTCAGCACCCGAAATAAATATTTGTGGGCCGCCCAAAATTTCTCTCGGGTTTGTGAGTTGTGGTGTTTACGAGGCCGAAAAGTCTTTCTTAGCTCCTGATACCCGCGACGCAAGACTCGATCTTAGTGTGGGTACAGGCCTATGTAAGTGACTGTTGGGTGTTATTTATTTATTTATCAATTGATACGTACAGAAGAAAAGAAATAAAGATGCTTTTGCAGTCACGAAATTAGCCGCTTACAAAACATTATTAAAAATACAAAAAATAAAAATAAGATAAACAGGTAGGTACGTATGTTGCGCCGCTCACTAGCGACAACAGGATATCATCACAGCAGGGTGATATGTAATAACAGAAGCAACCACAGAGCGTTGGTTTTCATATGTAACCTTGGGCAACGATTTACTGAATTAAATTCAACAAAGAAGATCAAAATAGACCAGGTCACCCAGACAAAAATCACTAAACAACAGATGAACCTTTCACACAATTTCAAGTGTGAAATTGTGAAATATGACATGAGAAAAAAAGTAGCGCCCGTATTAAAAAAAACTTGTCATGCCAAAAATCAGCGTGTGAAATATAGTTGTAAGAGCGAATTACATCCGTGTTTCATTACTAGTACAAGTTTTCAAAAACTAATAAACCACATGTACCGTGCGTAAGGCAAAATTTAATGAAAATCACAAGTTTGTATCGTGGAAAGTTTAGTTTTACGCCGCGAAGTTGTGTCTCCACGGGCGAACTTAAGTTAGACTATAATTTGCTGACGAGCCACTTGCAAACTCTTCTCGCCTCCATTTTACCCTCGTTCTCCTTTTTCTTCATTCAAAGTTATGACATTTTACCGCTATACTTTTTTTTAACAAAATGGCTGCTCGTGTTTCTTATTTAGTGAACTTTTTCATTGGTTTATCAATTTATAATTTTTAACTGTGTTACGTTTTATGTTGGAAGTTTTAACTCGGGTAAGTGAGGTCTAATGAACGCGCAGGTGCTAGTATTCCTCTGATTAACTTGTGGATGGTTTGAAAATTTTGTTTACTTCTGTGCGTACTAAAGGTAGGTTAAAGGTTTTATTAATTTGTATGATTAAGATTATTAGTGATAAAATCACCAATACTGATTTTGCTTATCATTGATATAGGAAGTCACAACATGTTTTTGTCTAATATTTTTTCTACCAGTAGTTGAATTACCGATAAAATACATTAATGTATTCATTACTGTGTGTATTTTCATTTATTTTGTAATAATAATTCAAAAGCATGAGTATGATGATTCATGATGATGATGTATCGGCTGCTCATAAATGCTTTGAGTAGTACCGCACATTCAACTATAACAAAGCAAAAAATCCACACAATAAACTAAATAAAATCCCTTGCGAAATATCTATAAACTGCGGTTTGAAATTATTTAACTGGTGATAATATCGCAATATTTGTGTTATTAAGACTTGTGGTAATCTCTACGTTGGGACGTTTTGCACGCGTTTTGCAGTAGGCACGAACCTCAAACAGTCAATTGTTTGCAAATTTTATTTGTATTGACTGATACCGTTGTCGCAGAGATGAAAAATAAGCTATCTCTGCTGAACGTTGGTATGACAGGAATTCATTATAACACGACGTGTGAAAGTTTTTGTAATCTGAATGGGTGGAGATTTTATGTATGTTTCATCACATAAAGTATGTAAAAATGATTACATCATTTCCGATTAAGTAATTTTGTTTTATTGGATCGGATAAATTGAGATGTGGGCTATTTATGGGTAATAGAATTTCATTGTACCTTGAATAACTTAGTCAGTAGCTCATTGGTTAACAAACAAGAATATGAAGGTTGGATCATAAGAACCTGTATCTTTTGGAAGCTCTCTAGAAGAATATAAAAAGTAAAGCCCCAATTCGGACTCTGCAAGCGATTTTTTGGGTCTTGAAATTTTCTTAATAGTAAAAGAATACATAATCCGGTGTGTTCTGATATATTTATTTAAAGACCCACAGCCGTATCGCGCAAATATGTTTGTTTTGTTCCAAAATGAATTTCTTTTGTGAAAATATGACTTTCAATTCTTTTATTTTCTACGACGCAGAACAAAGACACCAATTTATTGTTACATTTATAGAAATATAAGAGAGAGACTGTCGTCTGATCGTCGCTAATGGAGTCTGGGCGTATCTAAACAAACATATTATTTGTGCAAAAGTATTATGAGAAATAACAAAACTACGCAACACTATTTATACGAAGCAAATCAAAGGAAAGTTCCCTAACACAAATAATTGATTCGGTGCTCCGTCGTCAGGGAAGTCTCAGTTCTATTTAAGTTTCCTAAAAGGAAATGAAAGGAAATCAGAGTACGCGCCTTTCCAGTCTTTATCGGAACTTATCGGAATATTTCTCAGAAAGGATTGCTAGTAGGGCATTTTATTAAAACGAACTAAAGATAAAAATCAATTGTTTCTTTTGATTCCAGATCGCTCTATTCATTCCTCACATTCCCAGATATTTATTGAAAACATTCTTCGATATAAAAATATTGTTCGTACAAATACAATGGCATTCCGCCCATTTATCTCCAACTCTGAACTTTAATTAAAGTTGGAAATGAAGAAATGAGAATTCGCACTCATTTTTTTGAGGGAAATTAATAACCATTGTAATGACAATAAATAGTGTACGGCAATTAATACAAATTGTGGAAAGCCACCGACTTAGATACCCGTATTGCAGTAATACCGTAAACTTCGATAATCTTAGTTTTAAACAGGAGTTATATCTTTAGCTACTGTATTTGGCAAAAATAGCTCAAGTTAAACTTCATTGCATGGCACCTAAACGAACACCTTTGTAGGTACTTGATAATATTGAATTTAAAGGGTGACAATAGTATTAAATAAACAGGATGACAATAGTATTGAATATCCAGGCTGACAAAAAAACTCTAATTGTTTAATGTGTTATTAGTCATCATTAATGATATCTTTAATAAATAACTGCTAATAATTGCGTAAATTAATAGTAACAAGCAACGTGTGGCGCGACGTTTCAGAATTGTTTTCAGAATTTTAAACTGCTAGATTTTAGGGTAATATTACTACCAAAATGTGTATGTTACATTAACATAAATAATTATATTATCCTTTATATACGTTTTTCAGTATTTTATATATTTCAATTGTTATACTTAAATACACGTCTTGGATCGGACAAAGTTATTTGTCATACTGTATTATGAAGGAAGTTATTCGACTACGCAGTTCAGTCGACAAGTCTCCCAACTGACCCATCGATCACATACACAACCACTACCAAGAAACTAAATAAGATTAGTGACACAACTTTTCTTATACCAATACAAATAAAAACAAAACAGCTGTTCGATTTTCGACAATAACATTGATAATACCAATTTCGCTGCGTTGGGGTGTGAGCTTATTATTCTGTCATATGCACTCGATACGTCGGAATATAGTTTAATGGAAAGTATGGGGAGAAGGGATTTGTGGAACAATATCACAATGGTTACTCTTCAGGGGTAAATTGATGCTATACATTGAATTTGATGTGTTGAAATAATAATCACCCTCCATTAACACGACAAACTTGTCAAATTAGAGTCTGTTGTTACGCTCTGCTGGTAAACATATACAGATTTGGGTAAAAAGCAGATCAAAATTCAAGGGTGTAGGATGGCTGGTATTTAATTCTATGTAAACATTTTTCAATTTAATTTAATAATTGTATACACACAACAGTCATACACACAGTCCTAAACTCAAACTAAGATCGATTCATGTGTCATGGGTATATCTACTATACATGAAGCGAAATGGCCTCAAGATGACGGTCAATTTATAGAATTACGACTATTAAGATAAAGAAGCTGTAAAAAGCAAAAGTAAAAAAAAACATGTAGATAATTTAATTCTGTATCAGTTCATATACAATGGACAGAAGGTACGATTAAGTGGTTAGACCAAAATTATGTTCCACCACGCTAGCCTAGTGCGGGTTGGTGCACTTTAAATACCATAGAAATTCTTACAAATCGCTATGTCATGCAGTTTCTTTCCTAAGTTTCCTCACGATGTTTTCCTTCACCGTTATAGTGCGTGGTGATTGACTATCAATACGCATATGACTCCAAATAGTTAGAAGTGTGCCCTGAAATTCGGACCCGCGACCAACGTGATCATGTAGTCAGTTATGTCTGGTCCATTTAACATTAGGCCACCACGCACATTCAAAGATAATAAGATAATTTGATACGAGCCGTATATCAATCCTAAACTAATCCGGCTTGAAACAAAAGAACAAGTAATCTGCAAGTTTTTTCATCTATACATATAAATAAAATTGAAGTGTCTGTTTATAAAAAAAAATGTCCAACCACATATCGTTATATACACCATACCTATAACGAAATTGAATTTAGACTTTTTTTGTCTGTCTGTCCGTCTGTCTGTCTGTCTGTTTGTTCCGGCTAATCTCTGAAATGGCTGGACCGATTTTGACGGGACTTTTATTGTCAGGTAGCTGATATAATAAGGAGTAACATAGGCTACATTTATTTTACAAAAATTCTTTTATTTTAGACAAAATAAAGTTTTTGTTAAATTGCACGCGGACGAAGTCGCGGGTACAGCTAGTTTGTAATGTAATTACAGTTTATTACAATAATTATTGGTAACCAATCTATAAAAGTCATAAAAGAAAGAAAATGTATAATCATAGCATTTATTCAAAAGAAATGAGAATTTTCATGCTTCCAAGACTGAATTCTTACGAATCAGAATAAGAATAAGAATGCTCATTAATTAGATTAAATGCAATCATCAGCTATACTTATAACGTCTGAGTGTTAAGGAGAAGCTCCACAAAAACATGGCACCGAAATTATAACTCCAAGGATGATAGTTCATTAGCTGGATGATTTTATGAAATTTGGCTAATTGATATCGCAAATACGGACGTAATGTCCACTTATATCTATTTCCATTTGCAGACCGTAACAGTTTCACTTAATGGCGTTATAAAAGCCCCAACAGACGTCATAATTGCAGTCAACCCCTAATTAATTAGTCACTATTGTCTGGGAAGACTGTCCCGACATAATTGATATTTGAAGGGACCTCCTGGATCGTCGACGTTAATTTGAGCGATGGCTTCCAGGTCAGCTGTGATGAAAAAATACGTCAAGCCTGACGATATGACACTTTTTTCTGTTTTAATCTCTTGGCGTGGAGAGGTATTAATTAACTTTTTTGTAATTACAAATTGGGGTATATAAATCTAAAACAGATGTCGTTCGTGTTGAGAGGTATTTTAATGATATAATTTTGGATTTTGACGTTAATGTGAATTTGATTCTTAAGTCTCTTAAGTATAGTTTCTGAGAATTTATTTCAATATAAAATGGTTTTTGAGTTCTTTTAAGATTTTATATTACAGATTATTTTATTTCTACATATATGTCAATATTTCTGACCTTAAACTCAGCTTATGAGTTAAAATATTCTTGTTAATTTATGGCAAGTTTAAAATTTTAAATATAGACCTGTAATTTAATTTTAAGACGATATTTCATTTCAATTGGACATAGTTTCAATACTAAAGTAATAGCTTTAAATTTATGAAAACCAATGCAGTCCTTTATGATGTATGTTTTGAAAACTCTGATTACAATCAGTATCCGATTTGTTTGTTCTTTTCCCATGTATTTGCTATAGGTAAGAAATCTATAAGTTCCTAGAAGCTCCGTTACATTCACGATGCTCGCTCTGTCAACAGGTACAAGTGCTTACTAGTTGTTTGTGCTAATAAATAGTCCTTGAAATATAAACATTGTTTCTATTTGTTTGTTTAAGCGACATTTCCGCTAACACAAACAATAATACACCTTTCAAGATGTATTTGTGTGATGAAATAGATTCCGATATATTATGTGCAGGAAAAGAAAAAATATGTTATGATTTCCTAATTATATATTGAAAAGATAGTAATTAATAGGAGGCATAAACTCATAGCTTTTCCCCAGAAAGCTTAGGCCAACAGCCTACCAGGACATTCCGTCCCATAATGTGATAGGGGGCGAGCCTATCGCCATGTCGGGCACATTCCAAATTCCTGAGTCCGGGCTGATAATGAAGGAAATGTGTCCTTGCACCTCTGACTATACCTTCTGAGAAAAATGCGCGAGTTTATGTAGTCGAATGTAATATATCTTAATATTACCCCTCTCAAATAAAGAAATACTTCAAGCAACTAAACAATTATCAGTGTTGACATTAATCGCAAAATAGAATCCCCGGCGGTTGAGTAATTACAGATAATGGCTTTCACAGTCCAAAACTCAAACATCGATGGTGGATCCAACACTGTTTGCCCAGACAAGTCTTGATTTATTAATTAGCTCCATCGGCAATCCCTCCCTTTGTCTACGGAATTGACGGTAGGGCGAGTAAACAATTTTAATTGATATTCTCGATGTGAACGGGTAGTGCAATCGTTGCAATAATATTCATATAGTTTGAGTCGCTGATTCTCGACGGATTGACCGCGTATTACTTCCTACTCTCCTCCCCTAATTAATGAATTAATTTATTATCTTCTTTTGCCTGTTTTTATCTTCCTTTTATTTGGGATTATATAATGATTGGATTTACAATATTGTGACCTTCCAACTACTGGATTACGATTCATTCCCGGAATTCATTAAAATTTTCTGCCATCAACAATACAGAAACGTCAAATGAAATTTTAATTCTACGTATTTAGAAGGAAGTTTGAAATATTGGTGTAACAGTGATGTTATTGGCACTGGAGTATAAAAATGTGACGTGATGAATCGTTGAACGGTGGTAAGTTGAATTGACAACACGCAGGTAATAATAATAGTGAGTCAATTTTGGGTGTTTTTTTTTTTAAATGTAATCAATAAGTTTGATGTTTATATCATATTATTGGAAGTTTCAATCGAAGTTTCAAATATGTGTTAAATAATATCTTATACCAGGTTGAATAATCTTTACTCACCTAAAAAACTGTTAATCAGACGAATTACTGTAAAAGTATCATTTTGCTTTGAAGCTGTCACCATGCCGAACTATTTATAATCACAAGAAAATGTATACGCTTGCCAGTTTTAATGGTTGTACCACCTACTAAATGATGCTATCGTGGTTTGTAACGTGTAGTAAACGACAGATATTTCGAGAATGGTGACCTGGATGCATCAAAAACTGCATAACAAGCGTGTAACAAATTTTTATTAGCTATTTTCAGATGTAAACCACACATTTTGAGATCAAGAATTCAATCGGATTAACATAAAATGGTAATTTGGTGGATAAAAAATATAGTTTTACATTGAACCAAAATGTCGCGCGATCATCTTTTGTAATAGTAAAACACTAGTATGTTCGTTATAAGGAATTAAAAATCAGCATACATCTTATTTCAATTAATTAATCAGTACAATAGTTGGCAAAGCCCGGGTATTTTGCATTTTAGGTATATTTTTGTTTTTCATTACTTAAAAAAATATATGCAAATCCAAATGTTGCAATATCCATTAAAATCAGCGTCGTTCAGTCAGAAATCAAAATCCAAAATCATCCGACGCACTCCATTTTTAACGCGAACATTTACGATGCCACTCGTGCTCTCTCATCACGTCATTCGGCTCTCGTGGCGTACACCTAATGGATTAGCCATTTGTCTGATTAGCAACATCAATAAATAACGAACGTGCATACAAGGGTCAAGCCAAATCGTTGATTCATTAAACTTTGGGGATGAACTTCAATAGTATTCCATTTGTGGCGCAACCTCTGAACATACTAATTAGAGCGGGCAAATATTGGACATTGTTTTATCATTGCCGTGTGCAAATAATGCTAATTGTTTGTCTCCTGCTTTCAATTAACATAAATGTATATTTCTTGTCTGATTTCAACGCAACAGTCAATGTAAACATAATTAATGTTTGGCAGTTTGAAATTGACTAAATGACTGTAAACTTTACACTGTATTTTCAATAAAATGCAATAGTAATAATCAATTTGATATTCGAATAAAATACAGATTTTATGTCTGTACTGCATATACTAAAAACCATTAAACGTCTGATTAAAAACAGTCCATATAGGAGCTGTCGATAAAGATGTTCCGGAAAGCAAAACAGACATAGCTAATAGCTTGAGTTTAACCAAACGAACACAGAAAGCAGACATTTTAAATAAAATTAATATAATCAAATCCAGTCCGACCCGTTGACGGTTAATTAGTACTTGAAGAAAACGTGTAGACGGAAGCAAAAGTTCAAAGGTATGCGTTCCTTTCGGCCAACAAATGCGAACTGACAAAATGTTAAGTCGGCATGAATTATGAGCCCCACTCAGTCTACCCAAGGGAAATTAAAGTGTCTTGTTGCAACTTAAAGACGCACAGGTACAGTCTGCACGTTTCCGTGGAAACAGAATAATTTAATTCGTTCTGCTTTTGAAATTGGCTAGTGCATTAATTTGTTTTTATGTTTATAGATGCTTCAGTTTTGTGAATGCTGATTGCAGTAGTTATAAATGCTAGGGTTTGATTTATCGACTTTGAAATTGTTGAAATTATGGCGCAATGTTTTTCAACTACTTTTACTATTTATATCGTGTCTGCTGTCTTTGTTATATTGTAATTATGTTTAGAAAATTGCATGGAATTTAATTAACAGCAAACCCTAACTATATTTATTTATATGCTTGCAAAATATATAAAGAAAACATTTACTTATAACAGTGAACAATCTAGCCAAGAGCTGTACCTTAAAAAACCGGCTGTGAAAGCAAATACATTTCTATCAAGACAAGAAAACAATACGATATACGGACAGACATTATTAAATGCTAATGCGGACTCCTTATAAACGTCGGTTAATAATTGAAGCAATTCTTTTCTTGTTTATTTTTTAAACAACAGCAGACGGGAGGAAACCAAGGAGGGATGCATTTTTCATTGTCCTGGAAAATAGCGTCGTCTTTAGACGCAGCGACCATAAAAATTGAGCTCCCGTTCTTAAAAACGGGTCAAATGAGAAGAAATTTAAAGAAATGAACAATGTAAAACGTTGCAATTTGAATTACCGGACAAAACTCAACAAGATGAAAAATATCTACAAAATGTTAGAGATCTTTACTTGAATTATTTGGCGTCGTACTTTAGGGAGAAAATTTAAGGGTTGAGATTTTTGCTCAATACATCTTGATGAATGATGTTTGAAATTGAATTTGGCAGTTATAGGACGCGAATTGCTCTTTGAAAATATATGATGTGAATTTTTATTTCTTCTTACTTTTTTAAGCCATAATATTTTTTAAGAAAATTTGATAAATGTTTTATATCAGTAAGTGTGTGTATTTAAGGTATGTAAAAGGTTGTTAATGTTTAGTTTAGTTTTAAATCTTGTTTATGCTGACATCCTGCTTTATATTTGCTGTTTTCCACAAGCTAATTTTTAATTTCTAATGTAGTTGTAAAAAAACATAAAAATGAAATGCTATATGATTAGCTTAATATACATAGAAAACAAAACAAAGCAGATAATATTTAAATATTAAAAAATGTTAGCGTTGAAAAAACAGAAGCAATGTAATTGTTGGCAAGCTTTTTTCTCAGCATTGTGGATTAGCCATGGGGCTCATCAGGCGAACAAATAGGGCATGTCTGAAAACGGAATCAGCACATATGTACCGGCACTCCTGGGAAATAAATTGTTCTCGCCGGCTCTGATTGTAGCCGTGTGAGATTTTTTTCATGTACTTACCTTATTTGCACGTGGGCTATTATGAAAAATTCAAGATTATTCCGGATGGATTTCTTATGCTCATATTAGAAAAATGTAATAAAACTGTTATATATAATTTACTGCTATTTTTAAGGATATAATATTGTGCTACCAAAATACATTTTTATCTAGTCATGCAACGAATATTTCATATGCATGCTGTTTGAAGAGTAACTTGCCCTTACTGTTTGATATTATGGTAAAATACAATGATTTTGAACACCAGTTTTACCAACACGGATACTCAATATAGGTAAACCCTAACCCTAAACTTCAATAATAACCACGCCAAAATCGCCTTTAAAACACAAACTAAACACGGCATCCGAAATAATCTGCCTCCAACAGAATAGTATCTATAAAAAGACAGCATTAAAGTAAAAACAGTTCGCGAATAGTAAAACAGTACTGAAATCAGAGACATCCGAATGACAGGCTATTTCCACCTGTCAAGCTCGACACAGTGGCCAAATGGCCACGTTTCTTATCACATTATAACGTCTGATACAGAATCGAAGTGACCCAGTCAGTTGTGCAAGAAATAACTTCCTATTAAACGTGTCCAGCTGTCCGGGCCACGGTAGAAAGTCCAAGATAAAGGAGATAGCGTTTAAATAATTCAGCAAAGGATTTGTAAAATATGTCTGTATTTTTAGGCAGGTAAGTATTTTTTTTTTTACAATGAATGGCTAGACGAGGATGCCGTTCACCTAATGGGAAACGATCCGATGGCTGACAGACAGAAGCTAAGACACATAACACCATGCACCAACAAATTGCAATGCATTTCACTGCACTCGCCATCCTGAGACATGAGATTTTTAGTCTCAACATGTCTAGTACTCTGACTACAATGTTATTCAAACCAGAACACGACAGTGCATTTACACTACTGTTTGGCGGGAGAAATAGTCATTATGGTGCCACTTACCCAAACGGCCTCTCAAATGTGAGATCAGTACTACCAGTAAGATAAGATATAAGATAAGCCACTCCAAATTTTCTTCCTCATTCTAATGTCAAAAAGCAGCTTCGCACCAGGTATAAATGCTTAAATAGGTTAGCAATAATTGTCTGTTACTAATCCATAATCTTTCGGATGGTGGTATAATGTGGTGACAAGTATAAGTTGCGTTACTCTTGTAGAATAATAAACTCATTTGCAAAAAAACGGGCACCTAAGCAATGAACCATTTCAAATGTTACTATTGGTTTGTTTGATAATTATAGGTAGTTTTGCTTTCACAATTTTGTAAATTAATAAGCAAATAATCATTTTCGTCAGTATTATCATAAAAATTTGATAAAATTTATGGGTTTTAATGCTAAAGTTCACTAGTAGTGTATGCTCACTAGTAGTGCATATGCTCGTGAAGTAAAAGTTAACAAAGATTTTTGTTTGTTTTATCTTTAATAAAGTAAAAGCAGATAAATGTTTAGTATCGAGTGTGACCCCCTCTAGCTGAAATCACTACTTGAATTCGTCTGGGTATGCTAGCGAGGATATGCCGGATACTTGCTTGCGGAATACGTTCCCACTTCGCGGTAATCACATTCTTCAGCTCTCTGATGGTCTGCGGAGCCGGTTGTACTGATCTCATGCATCGTTTCAGAACGTCCCAGACATGCTCTATAGGATTGAGCCTGGTTCTGGAAGAAAACCATGTACCCATCCACGGGATGGTCGTTTTCTTGTGAGTCGTGCATTGAGAAATCGCAAGTCTTCGTATGTGGACCTTAAGAACAACCTCGAAGAAGTAAGAAATGTGCATATTAGTCTATGGACGGTCAGGAGGAGGCTTCTCGCGGCCAATATACGCAGTCATCGTTCAGCCCGCGGCCCTAAGTTACTCCGTGAGCACAGAGTTGCCAGGCTTAGGTTTGCTCGAAATTGTGAGTCATGGACTCAAGAAGACTGGAATAGGGTATTGTTCTCCGATGAAGCCAGGATATCTCTGTTCGGTGAAGATCGACGTCGGCGAGTGCTACGAAGACGAGGAGAACGCTTTGCAGAGGCTTGTTTTGAAGAAATCACACCTTATGGTGGGGGCTCTGTTATGTTTTGGGCAAGAATAAATTCAATGGATCGTACAGAGTTAGTCTTCATTGAAAACGGCTCACTGACTGGACATCGATACATAACGGAAGTTCTAATTCCTCATGCACAACCCGCATTGGCCGCTTTAGGCGAAGACTCAATTTTTATGGACGACAACGCTCGCGCCCACTGGTCTGGCGATGTGGAAGCGTATGTACAAGAAGTCGGCATTCGTCGTTTGGATTGGCCAGCTCGAAGTCCCGACCTCAATCCTAAAGAGCATGTCTGGGACATTCTGAAACGACGCGTGAGATCAGTACAACCGGCTCCGCAGACCATCAGAGAGCTGAAGAATGTGATTACCGCAAAGTGGGAACGTATTCCGCAAGCAAGTATCCGGGATATCCTCGCTAGCATACCCAGACGAATTCAAGCTGTGATTTCAGCTAGAGGGGGTGACACTCGATACTAAACATTTATCTGCTTTTACTTTATTAAAGAAAAAACAAACAAAAATCTTTGTTAACTTTTACTTCACGAGCATATGCACTACTAGCGAGCATACACTACTAGTGAACTTTAGCATTAAAACCCATAAATTTTATCAAAATTTTATGATGATATGAAAGTAAAACTACCTATAATTATCAAACAAACCAATAGTAACATTTGAAATGGTTCATTGCTTAGGTGCCCGTTTTTTTTTTGCAAATGAGTGTATTTAGATAATAAAGACGTAATAATAATATTTACAAGTATACCAATTATTGATTGAAATATTAATTTGGTCATGTGTATTTAAAAAAAAATAGCATAAAAAGAACTGACGCTACTAAGCTACATTTTTTTTTCATTGATGTCTTTTATTCGTTGTGTCATGAAAGCTGTTGCAAAATATGCAGATCAGAGAGAGAAAGAAATACGCATTTCTCCTACAACTTAAATACCCTGATCGGCGCTCTAATCTGTGTACACGTCGATTTTCATTACCAACTAACCGCTTTTATTGGGTCCGCAGAGCTTTGAAACTCCGCTTTATAAATACATCCAAATAATTTTCAGCGTGAAAAACCTTTACTGAATCAGAAACAAACGCAAAATGCAAATTTACTGCATTTTAGAATGCGATTTACATGATTCGCATAAAGTGCTGTTTCAGTATTTGCAAATATTAAATAGAGTCGCATCTGGTCCATGGTTTTAATCTACCTAAAGTGCCGAGAGCAGAGCACGGATCCAATATTCAAATTAAAGAAACACAAGGCTCACAACTCGACGGCAACATTAATATGATTTAGTTTCATTTTTGCCGAATAGTCCCAGAAAAGTTACGGTACGCCGTTCCCCGTGCGGCCCCTAACTTTATCCCCAAGTTATTACTCAGGTAAATACAGTTACAGAAAATTCCGAGGCCACCGGATTCCTTTTATACAAGTTTCAAAGTTGGCCGCTTATCAATTTCCGTAAATGAAAGGATTTTTGTGTTCATACCCGCAAAATTGTTGTTATAATGAAGTTGTTCTGACCTGAGATTAATGCCTTTTATTTCGCTGAAGTTGAATAGAGTTGATGTGCCGATTTATTGTGCGTGCCACACGAGAATTGAAAAAATTTAACGAATGATTCCATGGCAATACGTAATGTTAACATATTCATTGGTCACGTAACGGTGAAACACGCACGAATGGAACAAAGTACTGGTTACATTCCAAATGTACTGGCATGATCATCTGCATAAAATATTTGTATGAAAATAATTTGCAGAGAAGTACGATGAATACAGATGCCAAAAAGCAATTTTAAAATTGTTTGCCTGCATGTGCTTGCTGTGAAGGCTTACAGGTATACGAAGGTATATTTAATAGGATGGAAGGCGAAATTTTACAAGGGATGTTAGTGGTTTATGTGCCGATCAGAAATAAAATAAAATAAGGATGAGACAAGGTCGAAACATTCTTCAGATCATTCACCCTGATGCAAACGATAAAACACTGAAAGTCAGCGTCCTTGTATAATAGCACCGTCAAACCAACAGCGATTCTAATATTGCTGGACATAAAAATGTTTATATCATACCGCAACTTTATACAAACCATCGCCTGCAATTACAGACGTACACAATTATTATTCCAACAGCAGAAACGTCTTGAAGCTCGGTTACGATCTCAAAGCGAAGACTAGACATTCGCAGTCAAAGCAGCTTGTAAAGCAAGTACATAAATAATTTCCCGTATGTATTAACATTCCCCAGTTCTACGTACAGGGTACTTCAATAATGCAAGCGCTGGCTGTAAAACGTAGATGGTGTTCGGAGTGCGACGCAAGTCCGCTAAATGGCCCACAGTAAGAATTTAGTGATAAAACGTGCTTCAATATTCGAACGATGTGATAAAAGGAACCGCTGTACTGCAATGTATAAAATCGGTAGAGTTAACATATACTTGACGTCGAAATCCTGGTTCATAGTACATGCCTGCCGTTTTATATTCTATTATGTAAAAAAATAATAAACAAAAAAAAATAGTTACAAAAACTGTTTTGTTGCTTAAAGCTTAAAATTCTTTAAAAATTTTACAGATTAATATATGAAAGCTGTCAGTTAATTGATTTATTACCACTTTTTATGAAGCAATAATCATTAGTAGTATAGAAAAGGGATAGAAAATATTCTATATAGCAATGGAAGTACAATTATTGTTGACTTCGATATTTCGCAAACACATTACTATTTCGGGAATATTCAACAGCAAAACGTCAATAAAATGCAAACTATTATACACGTTTTCTTTATGCATAATTTCCCGCGGGAGAACTATAATGTTTGAAACACATAGGCAATTTGAACAAACAATAACGTTTCAATTCGCTGTTTTATAACGATGATAGTTCGTGAATAGTATCCAAATGCCGCTGAATGATTACCCAAAGGAGTAACTCTGCAAATAAAGAGAAAACAGAATAAAATGTTCCACGAATTTAACTCGATAAATACAAAGTTTCAGACGTAGAAATGTTCGACCGTGATGATGAATCCAATTTGACAAAAAGTTTGATACTACGTCAACACAGATTCGAAATTTTGTTTGTGTTAAAGACATTTGGGTGAAGTTCAGCTTTGTTTTAGACCTGTTGTTGTAGATAATTTAGGATATTCTCTATAGAAACCAAAGCTAGAATAATATTAGCGCTCTATTGCTATATTTTTCTCACTGTTTTTTATATTTTGGAAATTGTATAACAAACGATTATACAGAAAGTGATGTGAATTTACATTTTTTTTTCTGAATATAAATAAATAAAACCAATGTGTTGTTTTGTGTTGTGGGTATCAAGACTACGAGAGACTTTTGGATCTCACTAACATCTAGAAAAGAGACAAAACTTGTGGGCCTCACAAACATTTGTCTCGTTAAGAGGATCGAACCCGGGACTTCTAAATAACTGCGCCGTGGAGCCTCCACGTCAATCCAAGAAGGAGGAGGTGGAGGATATACCTAAGATCACATAGACATTTTGTTTCCGAATATCCTAATTTGCAGAATCGGAAGGATAAATGGTAGTAGATCTCTCATAATATGTGTAGGCCGCCTGGGTAGGTACTATCGCCATGTCTATTTCTCCCGCCAAATGGTAGGGTAAATACACTGTTGTGTTTCGGTGTGAAGGACATTTTAGACATAGTTGTACTGGACATATTGAGACTTAACGTCTAATGTCTCAGGATGGCGTGCGCAGTGGAATGCCAAACATTGCTTCCTAATTAAAGGTGTTGTTTGGTTTTGTCACTATTTATGAGTGGTCGTATCTCTTATCATTTTATCGCCATTATATTTTTATTGCAGTAAAAAATATATTAAAAAGTAGTTTTAAATTCCTTAGAACACAAACAGTTTCAGACCTATGTTTAGATTACAAATACCAATCTGCATGGATTAGTACAAATGAAAATGAAACATTAATTCAATACATCAAAAAGCTAATAAACGGAAAAGTGTACAAAGGAATGTGTAATGGCAAAAGACCAATCCATTAACATATGAGATATTAAATGTAGCGATAGGGGAGATGCATTACCGGCCGCTAGTATCCAACGGTGCATGAAGAGTTACGCGATCTACTGCATTTGCCGTATTACCCAACTTAAATATACTGCCGCACTGATTTATACATTTAGAAATATGTTGGATGTAAACAAATTTTGGCTATATTATACATTATAAGGAATAAGATTCCATACAAAACACTTTTATTACTATACAAGGCTATGGCAGAATCCATAATATCTTATGGATTAAGCAGTTATGGGAGGACTTTTAAAACATACATAGAAAACATACACACATTACAAGTAAGAATACTAAAAACATTTTTTATATTCCTAGGTACTATACCTAAGAATATAAAAAACTTATATCAAAATCAAGATAATCTACTGTTTAAATATTGTGGAGTACTGCCCATATCCGAGAAAATCAATCATGTTATACTTACAGAAAACTACTTTGATAATAAATAGCTTAAAAGACAAATTGAAACAATATTACTTGAACAGCTTTTAACAAGTGTAAAATTAAATTCATACATATAAAGGTAAATCATATAAGATAGATAAAAGTAGTATAATTGTAATTTAAATTGTTATAATTTTAGCTATTTTATATTCATCATATCAGCTACAGGAAGTCCACTGCTGAACATAGGCCTCCCCCAAGGATCTCCACAATGACTTGTTAGAAGCGGCCTGCATCCAGCGACTTCCTGCAACCTTAGTCAGATCGTCCGTCCACCTTGTAGGCGGGCGTCCGACATTTCGCTTGCCTGTACGTGGCCTCCACTCAAGAACCATTCGACCCAACGGCCGAATATAATATTATTAATGTAAAAAAAAATCCTTGCTTGTTATTGTATTACATTTTATTTTGTCTGAGATGTGATTAATGCATCACATATAAACCACTATAGGTTTAAGTGATGTTTTATTGTTTATTTATGTGTAAATTCTTATAAAGTAAAAAGAAATATTGCAGCGAATTTGTTCCTTTGTATCGTTTCCTGGGATGCTAATTAAATTTTAACACCTTTATAAAGTGTCTGCCTTGGTAGCGTAGTTATACTACGGTACGGTTATTAAGTTGAGGTCGCGGGTTTGAATCCCGGGTCTGGATTTTTCTATTTATTGTGTATCAGCTCGGAGTCAGAATAATGTGCCCGAAATGACGATAGGGCCGCCCCCTATCTCATCGTGAGACGGAACATACAAGGCGAAATTTGAGTTTCCTGGCACCTCTGCCTACCCCATCCGGGAAAAGGGCGTGGGTTTATGTATGTATGTATTAAGTGTTAGTTTAGTTCCTATTAATATATTTTACTATTCGTTCTAGTTTACACATTGCCTTTAGAGACATAATGGATCTTTATAAAATAATTTACAGCTAATTTAAAGTTTTATGTTTTGTTTTGTTTTTCTTAGCGAGATGCTAATTAAAATTTGACACCTCTGTTCTAAGCGTTGTTCCAGCTTCTACGAAAATATTTGAATAGATGACATTGTGAGAAAGACAACCTGAACATTCTAGAGACTTATTTTTATTGCACTGATTGCGCAGACGAGCATGGCATACTTCTTCACGTATGCCATGCTTTTTTGCAGAACTGTTTCACCTTGGTGCAGTTAAATAAAAGCATCGTGAGCAATCTATAGATCATAATAATATAATCGGATCGGTCTATAAAACTGAGAGGGAAAATGAAGGGAAAAGGATACTAAAAGGTAGGGATATCAGGCCTCCGGCAATCTTACACACGAAATGAAAATGTCAGCAAGAACGTCACCGCTCGTCGTTTTTCTCTGAGACGGAGGTTCCACCCTAGTAAAGTCCATCCCATCAAAAACATCCTGTAAAAAAATTCCAAGTCTCGCAGCTCAGTTTTTTACCGCAAAAAGTTGTGAGATCCATGCAATACCAAGTCGATTAATTTATTTAGTCCTTGCTTAAGGGACGTTCTGTATAAAGTTATTACGTAAGTCATTATCATATCAATATAAAAAAATTCTTTACGTTTTAAATAAATAGACTGACTTGGCCACCGCATGAAAACATAATGTATCGTACAATTTATACATAATGCTACTGGCTAAGTAATCCTATACATTTATATGGGATTACAAAGTTATTCACGCAGTTGGTGTATCTAGAAAACTAGACAGAAATTATGAAATGTTTAAATTTTCCCCTTAATTTAGACAATAAATACTAATTATATTCTAAATTTGAAGGTTCTATGTCTGCTAAAAGTGCCTTAGACTTTTGATGATCGGTCAGTCAGTTAGTGAGTGACAAAATTACGAATGTTTGACAAGTTATAATTCTTAAACTACTGGTTCAAATTGAATGAAATTTTAAATATACCGTGTTTACACAATGCCTGCTTAGTAACTGAAAATTCAGGCTTCTTGCTTTAACCACAACGAAGTTATGGGGCGTTGAAAATGGTCTGAACTGCTTCGAGAAAAGGATGGTACGACTGTGCCGCTTTTTAGCTCGACTTGGAGGGGGCACTGCCGTGCCCCCAGATTCATTCGTCATAACTACGATGCTTACTTTTAAAAATCACCCAGGTTTGGTACTCGGATTTCTCCTACACAATTGTAAATAGGATAGTTACGGTTATACATTTCGGTGGAGAGACTGAGGAAATTACTTTAAGCCCTAGGTTTTAATATTCATAAAGGTTGTATAGAAGATGCCGTAATGATATAAAGTGATTTTTAATCTATCTTCTGTGCTATCTTGTTTTCTTTTAGCATCATAGAGGTATAAAAGATATTATGCTGTTCCGTTGACTCATAAACTACTGACAGATACAAAGACCAATATAAGCTACCTAACAACGAAGTCTAAGCATAGCACCCTTATACTACAAGAAATGTGCCAAAAAATCCACAGTAGGGTGAATCAGATACCGCAAGAGACTCAGGTTGCTATATTGACTGTGCAAATGGTGACATCGTGTTTCAATACCCTGAGATCGGCAAGTCTAGATGATACCTTAATGCAATCTCGGTGACTTTTGAAGAATAAAGTTTTCTGCTTTTTATCTTTCTTTATCAGATGATGCTTAGTTCTACCTCTCTGACCAATTTTTTTTTGCCTTTGATATTTTCTAAAAAAGAGTAGATAATATTTTAAGTTAAATACAAAAGGCTCATTACAAGAAAAACATTGTTTATTCAATAAGCAATCATAACTTTATATCTAAAAGCCCGTCTACTAAAATGTACGCATGACTCGTTCTGAAACTTGCAATTTATTACCTTAACTCAAAGAGGTTACAAACATCAAATAAAATTGGCAGAAAGTACGAAAGTTTGTGTATAATGTTACCTGCAGTTCATTAGACAAAGCAAACTTCGGCCAAAGAGAAGACATGAGTTCGCGAAAGTAAAATTAACTGAGTACTTAAAGATCCCTCAGGTAACTTTGCTTAATGAAACCTTTCTCTAAAACAGTGTGTGTACATACCGTTATGCTATGAGAATTTAGAACATTATTTTTACTGCTATTTATTAAGTATGTTTGATTCCACTCCACACCAGATTCATGTTATTTTTGTGACAAGCTGGGACCTGTATATATTATACTGTATATAAACTTACCTTACTCACTCTATCTATACCTACCTACCTAAGCATATATAATAGACAGACAGACAGGAAGCGACTTTGTTTTATACTGTGTAGTGATGGTAATAATACTGTCTGGATCGATTCATATAACGAGTTTCTTGGAATAAATATAAATGAGAAACGCAGCTACAAAATTGCAATACCGTTTGTTGCAAACTTCATTATTTTATAAACTTCTTCGCGTTAAACTAAACTATGGAAATCTCTTAATGGCTCCGGGGATTTCAAAACGAGTTTGTTACAAAGCACGTCTAGATTCTATGATTCCTGAATGTATATTCACTGCGCAATTTTAAGTACAAATACAAAAGTTACCGTCGCCCTGTTCTTTGTAGTAATTACAAGCCCTAGGGATTTGGCTAGTGCTTGCTTTTGAAAGCTTATGCTTCTAAGCATAAGCTTTCAGCTGCAATAAGAAATTGCGCCCAATATTTGGAATTTGTTGTAGTCCACATTTGTGCTATCCTATTTTCGGACGTAATACACAGGACCATTAATTAAGATGTTGACAAAACTTTGTGCACATGCAAAACGGACACCCTTTATTGAATCCTTATTTCTCTGAAATTTGTCCTTTATAAACTTCAGTTCATTTTCACCCTATTCATTTCAAAGGTTTATAGCAGACAGCTATTTTTCTTAAGAGGCGCTCTATAGAACATTCTCTTTAACTTACGGAGAGCCACGCAGAGCTGAAATGACTTTATAGCAAGAAACAAGCAGTAAACAAGGAGCCTTGTGCATCTGAAATTTAATTATTAACCCCTTGCGGGCCTGAATGGAAATGTGGAAATTCTTATTTCATTTGAAAAACTTTAATTTAAAGTTTGTTGCCTGTCGTATTCCTAGGCGGTATTCGTGCGAGCAAACTGCACTTCCTTATAAGCTTATTTTCTTCACTGAGACTTGAAAATTTTCTTTAGATTAGTTTCTCTTGTTGAGAAAAATAGGATGGAATAAGGAATAATAAGCTACCGTCTCCTCTTAAATTGGAGTTCGCTTCTTTTGTAAGACAATTTTTGTTGGTTTACCCCGACTGTGAAAATGGCATTGCTTTGGTTATTAACAACTTATTTGTGTGGTTAAAAGTTGGAAATAAATTTGTACGCCGTGCTAACAGCTTTTGCTTGCTTTTTTTCCTGTTAAATACTTTTCTCATACATTTATACATTTTTAAATGGAAGACTAGACAAAAATCTTTTTAAATTATTCCTGTGGCACAGGTGAGTTTGCCGCACGAATGAATTTTCCGAGATGTTTTCAATGCGTTTAAACCTCAGTTATTAGACGGAATACGTAACACTGCCGTGCCTTTTGTTGAATGTATTAAAATGAAGGATCTCGCGACTGTCGCTATGTGGGAACAATACGCATATACTTAGAGTATTTTTTTAAAAATTATACTTTTATCGAAATTATAACGTGAATATCGGATTTTACTTTGATTTTTTTAGTTACATTCTAATTGTATTCAACAGTAGCGTGTCACGACAGATGGTGATAACTTTTTATACTACACTGGTACAGTTACTGAAATTAAAGACAATACTTGAATGAATTCAATTACAGATATTAAAACCAAAGATAGGTGGCGAATTTTTTTTTTTTTCATGAATTCAACGCACAATAACAAATGAATTAAAAATTATTTGACTAAAGTACACACTCTATTCCTGCGCTATTGCATTAAAATATTAATCAGGCCCGGATCTAGGGGGGGGGCAAGTCGGGGTGCGTGCCCCGGGCGGCAAGTTCAGGGGGCGGCATATTGAATCTTGGGAGACAACTACAAAACTCATCAATAACGTAACACCACTTACACTTTTTTTTTCGCCGTGCACGAATTAGTGATTATGCGATAGAGGCGCGTGAAAAAGAGATGAAAACTTAATATTTGGAATGTATAATAATTTATCCATCTCAACAATTACGTTTAGTTTCAAATATCCAATTTGTGTTTAGTAGTTAGTTTTAGTTGATTAACCATCGAACGTCTTTTATGTGTTACAGGCAGTGGCGAATTTACTAGTAAGCTGAGTAGGTTTGATCCTAGGGCGGCAAATTTAAAGGGGCGGCAAATCTGGGCCAATTTTTTTTGTTTTGATTTACTGAAATAATAAAAGGCAATATTATACACATTGAAAAAATGGGGTTTGAAAATTAAGAATAGTTAAAATATTTCAGTAATATGTTCCCACGTTTCCACGTCGACAATTTAATAATAAACACTTTATTAAATATCTATACTTGGATCTTCTTCTTCTACCGGGCGTTATCCCGGCCGGTGCCAGGGTCCGCCTTCCGGCAAATTCTCCTCCATTTCGCCCGATCTTCGGCATCCTCAATAGTAAGGCCATTGACCCTCATATCTTCCTTGACGACATCGAGCCAGCGCTTCTTTGGTCTACCCCGCGGTCGAGGTCCGGGAATATTGAGGCTCAAGCACAATTACCGACGCACTCCTGCGGTTTCCTTAGGACGTGACCATACCATCTCAAGCGGGATTCCTGGAGTTTATCAGCCACATCGCGGACACCAAGACTGCCACGGATGTGCTCGTTACGGATTTTGTCCAAACGCGTAACGTTGCACATCCACCGCAGCATCTTCATCTCCGCGACGTAGACCTCCTGGACGTGCCGCTTGAGGGCAGGCCACGTCTCAGACCCATACAGGAGCACCGGCCGCACGATGCTTTTATAGGTGAGACCCTTGAGCCTCATCGGCATCCTCCACTTAGCAAAAGCAGCGCTTATACGGGCTTTGACGTCGAGGGCGATGTCACCGGACTCATGCAGTACGGACCCAAGGTACTTGAACTTGTCCGTCTTCACGGCAAGTTCGTTCCCTATCACGATGCTTTGGGGGTCCGTACTCCCGCAAGCCATGTACTCGGCCTTCGCCACATTTAATTTCAGACCACCGCTCTCAAGCGTTCCTTCCACCGGTTGACCTTGCGCTCGAAAAGTCGCCGGTCCTCCTCCACCAGTGCAATGTCATCGGCATACATCCAACAACCAGGGTGCAGGGTTCTGGATGTGAGACGTAATGTTTATTTATATTTATTTATATAAGCTTTATTGTACACCATAAATAAATACAAAAGGAAACAATACAAACTAGAAAAAAAAAGTACAATTGGCGGTCTTATCGCACAAGGCAATTTCTGACAGACAACCATTTGATGGATATAAGAGAAAAGGACGAAAATTGGGGCAGCATCAGGTGTACGAATAATATCTGTAGATATTAGTGTCTATATACAACATATATAAATAAACATACATACATAAGTAAATATCCCATGTAAATATACTTACACAATATACACATATACATACCAACATACATACATACAATATATATACATATATATACATACATATCTACACAACATAAAGGCGTCGAGCACAACACTGAAGAAGAATGGACTCAGCGCCGAGCCTTGGTGCACACCGACATCAATCGGGAAAGGATTCGTATCGTCAACGGCGGTCCGAACGAAGGACTCGGATCGGAGGTACATGTCTCTGATAATGTCCACATAGGCTTCCGGTATCCCTTTCATCCTCATCGCCCACCAGATTGCCTGTCGCGGCACACAGTTGAAGGCCTTCAGCAGGTCCAAGAAAGCTATGTGCAGTGGGGTCTTCTTCGCTCTGTATGCCTCGCCAAGCATCCTGAGTGCAAATATCGGGTCGGTAGTACCACTGCCAGGACGGAAGCCGTATTGACACTCAGAGATAGTACACTCTTGGCGGAGCCTGGACTCGATGACGCATTCGAAAAGCTTCATGGTATGACTCATGACCTTAATGTCACTATAATTACCGCATTCCTGAACACAGCCTTTACCCTTGTACACGGGAGTTATCACACTCAACCGCCATGAGTCAGGCATGTTTTTGGTATTCAGGATGCGGTTTAAATAACGCAGCAAGAAGCTCCACACCATGAAGCCCCAACGACTTCCACGCCTCTATCGGAATATAGTCAGGCCCTACCGCTTTCCGGTTCTTCATGCGACGAAGACTATAGAGAACTTCTTCAGGTGCAACAGGTGCAACAAGACCTTGGTTCGAGGGCAATTCGGGGTAGGACACTCCCAAGTAAATATCTATACTTGGATATTATAAAATAGTGATACATTATAAAAAATCTTGCTTAAATGTGAAAAAACACCTATTAACATTGATTATAGTCTTTAGAGTTCCTTGCTAAAAATATAGTTTTTTTTCAAATTGGTTATTTATTGTTTTCACGCACCCCGTGGTCAAGGGACGGCAAAATTCCTTCACGGTTTCCTTTGCCTGGCGTAAGAGGCGATTAATAGGGGTCATTGGGGTCGCTGGCAAACTCTAAGATGTGCGGCAGAACTCGTGGCTTCATAGCGGACGCCCACGGTTAGGGCGTCCGTTGCAGAGAAAATCTATGCCTACCTAAGTTGTGAGGAGCCATATTAGGAAGTGCGCCGGGTGGCACGGCGAGTCAACTAGGTGTTACTCGCTCATCCGCATCGCCTATTATCCGTAATATATCCAACCTGGCTGTCAAATCTATGCGGTACGGACAATAATTGTCCCCGTGCGTCAGATTGGAAGGCTGGAGACATCGACATGCACCTTATGATTTCCCCGTAGATATCGATTTAAAAAAAGGTATTGTATTCACTCCGTTTTTAGGAAATTGAGTTTGAATCAGATCTGGAAGTTTTGACTGACAAGGCTATCCTTATAATATCCGCCATAATATCTGTGCCGCTGTATGTATGTATAATGTATATAAATGTATGTGTATGGTGTCCTACCACGAGATCTATTTCAGTCTACTCTGCCCTATTAACCATAAGACGTTCTATGGAGTCGTTAATTCGTCGTGAGAAATTACCGAATATTCGAAGTATATGGGGCCGTACTATCTCGGAAAGACGCTACTTGATGCCGAGTTCTTGAAACGTTTGTGTGGAATTCGGACCTGATATTCCAAGCATTCCAACACCTCATCTCTAGGGAAGCTACATTTTTCTTCTCCCGTAACGTCCATGTTTCAGCGGCATACAGAAATACGAGAAAGTGCTCGGACAAGCCTGATCTTTAGTAGCTTTTGTAGTAGTACGATTCCTCCATATTTTCCTGAGTTTCTCCATTGCCCCTCTAGCCATCGCCATACATCGTTTTATCTCAATGATACAACCACCATTGTTATTTTATACAGCCCAGGATAAATATACAACTGAACCAGTCTTGGAGGAGCCCAGCGACAGTTTGTGATGTGTATTGAAATCCCCCAAGACCATTTCAGCCGACGGGAACTGCGTCCACCCATCATCAGCCACATGGCTGAGATACCTGAACAGCCGCGTCGTCTCATTTTCCCCGTTGTGAGACCTGTAAAGGCACACGTCGATGCGGCTCAAGAAACCAAGATTCACGTGCAAACACAAAGCGGAGAAGGAGGGGCCGTCCATGCAGCTTAAACGGTGACAGTAGATGTCCAACCGAATATACATACAAGCATACCCGACTTTCGGCTTGAAACTTTCTTCAAGCGAATAACCGGGATACAGCAGGTAGGAATATTCGGCCGGACAACGAATCCGCATCTCCATCAAGAAGAGCAAAGCAGACTAGGCCGTCTCGAAATGGTGGTGGACGGCATTAAGGTCGTTTGGAGTTCGCGGATGTTGGTGAACTCCATAGTGAATGCGATGGTGGGGTTATGCACCGCTGAAAGACCTGCTTTGTTTAATTGCGCTGTCATGAAGTTGAAGGGATGGGTTTGATGAAGAGGCATCGAGAAGCAACGTCCGGGCATTAAGTAGGCCGAATGGGCACCGGCATGAAAGGGTCGGCATGTCGCTAAATGTCGGCCACATCTGGTCACCAACCGGCACGACGTACCCGCCCAAGATTATGTGCGACATGGTGAGGCAGCCCCTCGTGGTGGTTAGCCACGGTTGGGCTCTTGTACTGTACTGTCTCTTTGGCCGGCGGGTTAACACTCCTCCCTTTGTTAGCGATCAAAAATACGTACAAAATCACTATCAGATCACTATTACGGTCTTTACGCCCCGTGGACGGCAATCGCTACCCAGATGGACACTTAAGTCCTACCACCACGAACTGTGTCACTCATTTGGCACTACCCAGGGGTTACGTGTAGGAAAACTAGAGTCAAAGCTTACAGACGTGTGTGACGTTAACCCTCAAAAGTGACGCTAATACAAAGCGTGTAAAAATGCTTAACATGGTGGTAAAATGACGTTCTTTCCCGATGTCCTGTGTTGAGTGGGCGTCTGGTTGCTAAAAATGATGATGATGATTAAAATAAAAATATAGGCAAGGGGGGGGCGGCATTTTTCAATTTTTGCCCCGCCTCGAAAAAAACCTAGATCCGGCGCTGATATTAATTAATAAACCCTATGTTATATATGATACAAAGATATATTTAAATTTAAGTAGAGAACTCAACTGTGATTCTAACAACTTTGCATGGAACTTGGGTCGCCTTATTCATTGTTGAAACAATGAATTCAACTAGTTATATTTTGGACATACTATTTTTGCTATTCAGTAACAGTATTGTTGCAATGATATATTTTCATTTTTGTGTCGTTCTGGTGCGTAAGTTTTGTTTTTTGGTCCGTCGAACGACCTAATTACAGGCCACCTGATGGCGAGTGGTCACTGCCACCTATGAACATCCACAACATTTGTAGAAATAATATTTATATTGCTGACTCATCAAATTGAGAAGAGAGCGGGAAATAAAAATAATGGAAAGACGAAAGGAGTATTGGCCATCCAGCATTCTCACTCACACGAAATGCGACAACAAAGTCGCTTTACGTCAATTTCGTTTGAGGCATTGGTCCTGCCCCGGACGAGCCTACACATTCATGGCGAGTCATGACTGATAACAGCGTGCTCCTACCAAATCCAAAAAAAAAAATGGAAAATATTGGAAAACCTATTAAAATACGCAAGTACATTGCGTTACCCGTTCACATTGTGTAGTCTCAAAAAGTTTGACATAATTGTCAGCTAGTCTGGAGTTGGCACTCTCAATCATACCATCGATTATAGAGGAGGCCCGTGACCTGCAGTAGGTCGTTTATAGGCTGATGCAGTACAGATTATAAATGTGATTTATCAATTTATTTGACACCAAAATCTTCTATCGTTCCGGTCTACTCAAATTACACAAAATCATCACAATAAAATATGTATATTTATAATCCAGCTCATATACATACATACATACACACATACATACGTCCTATTGTCGACCATGGAACTTATCAACTGTACTCAACAAGTCAACATTCGAATGTCTGATTGAAAGTGGAATTACTTAATATCCACAGTTAACAGAGAACAAATAATACAGAATTACCGTGGTAATTTAAGATTAAGACAGACTCAAGACATATCTCACTAACGAGGTCGATCTCGAGAATTCCAATAACAACAAGCGAATACGCAGGGAACTTTATTAAGGTTAATAAGGCCAATGACCCCGAATCTTTACTTACATGTTACACAAAACAAATAATGAAGCAAACCTGATTAGAAATAAAGGTTTCGTTCTATTTGATAAGCTTTTGGCCTCGACTCGCCTTTACGCAGCTATTCGCGATCGTAAAGGCGGTTCGAATGAGCGGTTCGCTTCCTAGCCAAAAAGCTTTCTTGTGGAATAAAAAGCACTTGTATGCCTTTTGTTTAAATAAGTAAATAAGGAATAAACTAGCATTTTATGAAAATAGTCTGTGCTTATAATAAATTAAAGAAAAAATGGATTTTTTAAATGTTCTGGTTATATTGGTTAGGCTAAGGGACTACTGCATGTCATGATAAATGCAATGACACTTCGACAGAAATAAGCCTGCCTACATATCTTCTTCATCACACTTTGACAGACGAACCCAAACATATAGATAGGAAGAAACACTTAGGCCAGCGTACTATTCTAATTGTTGTGATGCGGTAAAACATGAATTCGTGACATCGTTGTATCCTATTATTCTCTTATTTGGGCATTTAATACTATGGCGACCAATAAGTAGCTTCGCAAGCATGCATGCGTTGTTTTGTTAAAGAATGGAGAGTAAAGTAAAGGTAAATAATACACAACTATTTTCTATCAATACCATTTTAAGTATTATAATTTATTGAAAATATTTGTTGGTAGAATGATTGTGGACGGTTACGTTTCAATAGAAAGAAAATACGAAACAAAAGCGAGAAAAATAAGCGGAATCTCTAATATCATAACATCATTAAACACCAACAAGTCGCCGGCACTTTGATATACGATACCCAAGATGCGATGTTTTTGTGATGGAATAAAATATACTCTTTTTAATCTTTATGATAATACTTAAATACTTAGTCGGTGATATTGCGAACTTTTTTGCAATGTCATCTGAGACCGGTTGTGATTTTACAGTCCACGCGATGACATAAAATTTCTCATCCCTACAATAACATATTTTATTTGATTTCCTACCATATTTTTGAACATTTAAAGTTCATTTTACAACTACATTGTAAAAGTAAGTGCGTTAGTCCGCGGAGTGATTCTGCAAAAATCCAAACACCCAATACGATTGATATCGTACGTTAGCACTTTATTCTCCAGGCGTGGTTAAACTGTATGAAATGACGTGACATTTTTAGATGAAATGTGATTTGTTCGGTTTATTTCTGATGCAAATTATCATACGCCTAATGGAACGCTCTGTTCCAGAGGTCACGATCTTGGACACGGTTTACTTGTATTTTAAATACGTCAATGTTGCTTTTGTGTTGAGCGATCACACGCCCAATCATGATTTGTATCGTTCTTTTTAAACATGTCAAGAATATTCGTAATTCTATATTGGCTCCATGGGTGAAGCTAAGTAACCCAATGACAAACGATTATATTGTTATTGATTTCATTTAAAGAAAAAGAGAGGTATACATTGACCCGACCCGTGACCACGAAAGCTGTAAAGTGATCGAAACGTCGGGAATTCAAAAAATGTAAAAATTAAACTAAATCCGCGATAAAATCCGTAAATAATAGTCTTATTTCAAAGAGGTATACATTTTTCGTAATTTGCAGGGAATTCACTTAATTGTACATAAGAGAACCTTGGGTGGAGGCGCCTTATCATTGGCGCCCGCAACGAATATCTTAAGTTGCCCTGTCAAAAAAGGCAGTGTATGATTTTGTTTAATTAATATTTGATTACTAAAATCAATGAAAAAACTAAAATTCATTTAAGTTCACAAAATAAACCACTTCAATCAGAAAGCTTTACACAAATATTTAAAAATGCTCGCAATTAATTCACTCAAAACCGAATCCATTAAATCATGTCTTTGAATTATTTTAGTATTGATTGTTAAACCATTGCAATCACTAAATGTACCTTTTATTTTATTTGTGTAATTACTTAAAAACCTCCAATACAAATTTGATCGAAAATTTAAATTCAGCATGTATTTTTAAATGGATCGCATTAATATAACATTTTAAAATGTATTTATAAAGGTCATAGGCGGTGGCGTATTACTGAAAAATACGTGCTAAGATCAATCAACGAATAAAAATATTTACAAGCGACAGAGCGCCGGTATTCGAAATAGAATAAATTGTAACAAACGACAACAAAAAAGTTCATCTGAACGAATAAACAAGTGGAATTTAATTGAAACAAGTTTGCTTTTATACTTGTAACAATTCAATCAAAACTGCGTGGATATTTGGAAAATGTTTTACGTTTGACAGCCTTCGTGGCGCAGTTGGTTAGGCGCCGGCTGTGAAACGAGAGGCCGCGGGTTTGATCCCCGAACCAAAACAAATATTTGTATGATCCACAGGTATTTGTTTTGGGTGTTTCTGAGACCGAAAAGTCTCTCGTAGTATCTGATGTCCACGACACAAGACTTGATCTTAGTGTGGGGTTAGGACTGAATATGTGATTGTTGCGTCTATTTATTTATTTATTTGTTTCATGAGCGAAATGCTTCTATAGCACTTTTATGATATAACGAACTATAATGCATCTGGTAACGCTAGAGCATTCTAAATAGAGAATCTACGACATAATTCTGCTGACCTGAAATAGAAACAGTTTTAAACCGGGGTGCTACACTTATGTGGGTCGCTGAGTTGGTGACTCTTCTGCCAGTTTCTATGGTGGTCGAGTCTTCAAATACTTGCATATAACCATATAGCAGTTTCTTAAATAGCTGTGATGTAATGTTTATAATTTTTTCGTAATACTAACATGCTAAAAGCAAGATATTAAAATTATTATTTTAAATGGCTGACATATTTAACTTAACTCAATAGATGAAAATTAAATATTGATATGCAAACTCCTCAATTATTATTTTTTTCTTGTATGTTATACCTATACGAGTGTGTGCGTTATATTGTGTGACAAATAAATGTCTTTTTTTTCTTTCTTTTCATGTTTTAATCTGCGCGGGGAATAAACCTTCAACCCCTTTGTTCTATCTTGGCGTCGGCTACGAAAAACCTTAATTTTAAAATAAAATGTCCAATTTTTTATTAACCTGTCTTTAACAGAACAAAAATTTTGATTTAATTTTCATTTATTTCTAAAATTAGTTTTGAATACCTTTTTGTAATAAAAGTTTTGGGAATTTACAAAAACGCAAAATTAATGGACGCTTGATTCTTAAAAATATTTTAACATGTCCATTACCAAAATCGGCTGTTTGCGACTTAATACAACTTCAAAAGTGCAAATAACTTACTTAACAAGCAAAGTCGACTTGAAACAAAACACTAACTAGATTTGTCTTCGATCAAATATACACTAGATACAACATGAGCGCTTAGAAAATGGCACCAAAAAAGAGTGCTTTAAGCACTCTTTCGCCTTCAGTCACGCACCGACCGTTGCTTCTAAAACGTCGCAGAACTTTAGACAATGTTATGTGAAAAGCTACTTTAAGCTCCAGGAATAAGGTGGAATTTGTGTTAATATATTTGGAATATGTGATCTTTTTGTTTACTTTTTTTCATGTCATACATCAGTGCCACTTTTTAACAGAACTTTACAGGGAACTGTGTATCTAGTGTATATTTGATCGAAGAGATTTGTTTAGTTATTAATTTACATATCTATCATAATATTTTTAAAAGAATGAAATGATAAATTTACGATTAGATTAACTGTGAAACGCTAGTAGTAGTCTTGGGTTTAATTTTTGAATCCGCAAGGTAACTTTCTTATATACTTTTTTTGTGATACCTTTTCACAAACTATATTGATCAAATAAACCTAATATATTCACAAGGTTGACAAACACAACACTCATTGTTGATTTTTTCATCCATATGCCAGTAACCACGCAGAACGTAAAAAATATCCTTGGAAAAAACAGCCCTTGGTACCTATAAAACAACAAACATGACAAGACTACTGCGGTTCAGCGCGTCCTTTAGATGTTGGATAAATTTTTAATTTCGCACAAATTCAGCCCGAGCCAAAGTTAATGCCTCAAGACTTAGTAGAATAAAAGTGTCACGTAGAGAATAGGTGCGATTTTCACAAATGAGCTGCTTAATATTCAAGAAGCAAACGCCTTACCGTAACAACAGAGCAAATTCGAAAGACGAAGTATCGGCGACGGACGGCCCTTAATGTAATTATCATAATGGCGACCAATAAAGAGAGGTTCCAAATTCGTGACACAGCTTTAAAAAGTACCATCAAAAGTGCCTGAGGCGGAAAAACGTCGCATCTTATTTGCCGCCCTCGAGTAGAGCACCTCGGATCAGTAAGGGTCTTACCTAATTATATTACACATTGAAATACCTCGAGATAAAAAGGGAAACGGATTTGCATGATTTTAAAATATTGAGGGTGTTTTAATGAATACACGTGTTCTTTTGATATCTCTGGCAACTTGATTGAAGAGTACTCTAGCGGTACTATGAACGTATTAGAAAGATTAAAGATTCATGTATGAATTGAACATTATGGAAAATCCCTACACGCTACATAATTTTTAAGCCTGCCTGGGTAGGTATCACCGTAATATGTATTTCTCCCACGAAACAGCAGGTTAAATGCACTATTGTGAGCCAGTTTGAAGGACATTGTAGCCAAAGTAACTACTTGACATATTGAGACTTAACATCTTATGTCTATTGCTACTGTCCGTGAGCGGTCGTATAGCTTACCATCAGGTGGATGGTATGATAGTGTCGTCATTCATAGCAATAAAACTTTGAAGCAATTGTCTAATGCATCGTTTCATAGTAATCTGCGTGACATTTTTCTGCGTAATACGTTAGTGGCATGGTTGTTATACGAGTACTACGTTGAACAAGATAAGGGCAAATATTAAATGATTCTGGTTACATTTTGAAAATTTACAAGGTGCAAGAGCTTTATAACTTCGATACACGTTGCAACTTGATAGTCTTCACAACACACATTAAAATTCTATTAATATTAGTTTATGCAATTTGGAAAAGTCGAGTACTTTATATTAGGACCTATGATTTTGATCTTGCCAGTTCAATTTACTTTTACGATAACTATACTTTAATCTGATTTGATTTAAATTTATAATTCGGTCTTATAATCTGAAAAACGAAGCCAAGAATCAAACTAAACCTATTTTCGTTGGCAAGTGTCATCCAACTTCATTTGCGTTATCTTATTTAAACAAAAACAATCTACATACCATTACAACAATATCCAATTTAAATAAAAAGTATTCAACGCTAAGAATTTAATACTGAAAATAGCAAATTAATTTTGTTTATAGAGTATATTTCGACCTATCAAACTTTGCAAATTCGTTATGAAATTCAAAGCCACCTTTATTTTGATTTACATTGTTCGCGATACACAACGTTTTGTTTGTAAAATGTTTACATGACTCCATTTAATCTAATTAAAAACAATGGCGATTCGGACAATATTAACCCGCGGCTTATTAATTCTCTTCATTAATGAACAATGTTCCATCAACCTTTTAGATTTTGCTATTTGTTTGATCTGAACCAATAAAATAAACACAATCAATAACAAAATAAAGTAGGTAAACATCAAGGTTTGTTGAGTCTTTTAAGGTTTAATTGACTTTTATTTTTAGGGGATTAATCGTTCCATGTATCTATTTCAAGTGAGTAAATTCATCACGTTTTATATCCACTTCACTAAAAATACAATTTTCTAATTTTGTTTTCATTTCATTTTATTTTGAAATATTTAGTACACCAACAGCATAGTACACATAATATTCTTAATTAAATTTAACAATTGGTCTAATACAGGTACACGTGCCAGTAACAGGGGAACATTCGTTTAGATATTTATAAATACTCTAATTTTTTGAAATAAACTACCTATTTCATTATCATCAGCCTGATGCAGTCCACAGTATGTTGGCCGGCGTTCGCATGTTACTCTAGGTGACCACTGAAAAACCAGTGTTGAGCTGTGGCTCGTGCTGAAGCGTAACATTATGCTGAGTGGTCCCCTAACGCCCGAATACTGAACGCCATTCAAATAATAAGTTGCTCTTAACAGCGTACGGCCCACTTAGCCAGTACATTTAAGCGGAATTAACGTAGTTAAGCGCAACTTATATTTAAGTTGCGTTCCAGTATTTGGGCGTAAGTGTCACATCAATTCGGCGCACAAACTCACACACAAATTTTTATTTTCAGGTATTTTTGTAGGTTTTTTAATTTATTTTTATTTCTTTTCTTCCACTGTAGGCCTCTCCCAGGGTATACGTAGCGTGTGACGCCCTCTAGTCGGATGGCGGGATGACTTGCATAAGAGGGCCAGTAGCAGCTGGATGCATAAAGCAGCAGGCCGGGTTCTGTGGCGATACCTATTTGAATTTGTTTTGATAATAAACATTTTTTTTTTTCACGAAACTAAGATTGATTAAAGTGGCAATTTAAATGATAAAGATTATAAAAAAAATCTGAACAATTTACAAAACATCTTAGACCATAGCTAAAAGCTTCGTGTATGGCACATGGAATCATACATATGGTGATATAGCAGTGCAAAAATAAGTCTTCTTATAACAAAATCTCGTAGAGCACTCTTGCGACCCGGTACATTTCCTGTCGGTGTTATCCTTCACAAATAACCTGAGGCTTATTAGCTCTGAATACACACCCTGTTCTGAAACTAGGGTACCTGTGAATGTTATAATTACTTCACCAACTGAAGCATAATGGCCCTAAAGCAGTATCGGCTTAATATAGTATAGTTTTAGATACATCTTCTGCATTTTTATTCCAACGTGTTGTGGATGGTTTAAAGAGAATTTAGATTCATTTTACCACGTTCAAAAACCTGGAACGATTTCGCATCGGCAGTGCCAGTAACCCCCAGGCGGTTTTTACCGTTTTATAGATGTACATGAACGTACAAATGCTCAAGTCGGTGTGGGATTATCCAATCAAGTCTAAACTATTTTTGATGATGGTCAAGCACAGTCCTGACATTTAGCTGCGTTGTGACATTAAAAATCAACACATCACATTATTCTACTATCTGTTTTTGAATATATTAATAGTTTTTTTAGGAAATTACTGCTTCGGTTGTTTAGTTGTACTACGGTATGATTACATAGCTGAGGTCTTGGGCTCAAATCCCGGTTGGGTGGAGTGATCGTGTATTTTTCAATTCATTATCAGCCTGGAGTCCGGCTTTTCCGCCCGATGTGATAGGTTCACCTCGTACCATATTGTGGGACGAAACGCACAAAGTGAAACATGCTCCCACCAGCTCTGCCTACCCGATAAGGGAAAAAGGCGTGAGTTTATGTATGAATTTATATTTTAAGAAATTATTGAAATATAATTTTGAGACTATTAAAGCTAAACTAGATGATAGAAACAATAAAACAATGATCGAAACAATATAATTCACACAATACCAGCAGATTCAACAGCCCAGCGCGGCGTAACTTATTGAAAATTAATACAATCTCGGAACAAAACAGAATATTAAAAACAGTGATATCTCATCACGCGTGGACAATCTCTATACAGAATCACCCCTGTGTTACATTACACAATACGGGCAATTCCATTCAAATATATATCGGGCGGTCGATCAGGCGTGAAGTCTTTTGTATTTGGAGTCACGTGTCGAGCGACGTCCAGGAAACCAACGACGAATGTGTTTGAGCGAATCTAATGCACTCAAAACCATGCGACATTAATGCGAGGGGTGGAATAAAAGATAATTTTTGGAGCCTGGCTATAGAGATCGGTGATTGTTCCCATTACTGGTCTGGTTCGAGTCGCACGACAAAGGTATAATTATGATAATAGTAATTAGCTAAAATGGTTTCCTGGGCGCATTTTGTATCGTATCCAGTGTAGCAAATTATGGCAAGGTATTGTTACGGATTTCAGTCTAAATTCACAAGGGAATTGGACTAGAGTTATAAGGTAATTGAAAGAAGTCAAAGATAATGGATTCATTTAAGGTCCAAATAAAACACCAACAATATAGGTAAGTAGGTATAAGAGGTAACGTAGGTATGTCCCCAATCATTAAGGGTAGACTATGTATGCATAGTATTAATATTGCACAGCCTAGCCGACGCATGGCAACAAAGACCGCATTTAGCACGAAGTGATCCTAAAGTAAAAAGTTGACATGGAACAATGGGTATGGCAAACATTTAGTTTATTTAATTATACTAGAGAGTCAGAATGTTCAAGCCATTCATAAAAAAATACGTGACCTAAGACAGCTGCATTTGTAAAAGGCATACTTAAAATTCATCCCTGCTCTGAGGAAATCTAGATTTTTACCATATAATTATTCAACATTTATAACCGATGTCACTTCAATGTAGAGATAAATCATTCATAAACATACTATCAGCAGAACTATCCCCTTCATTTAACACACAAATGCTTTAAAAACTAGCATAACAATTTTAATTTCCCTAAAAGTCTACCTAGCGAGCCAACTATTCCCATTTAAATCACAAATACCATGATCGCTACAGCTGTCGCCAGCAACGTCGCCGACAAAGCCACTGGGAACCGACTACGCTCAGTGAGGGTGAGCCGAAACAATGCGAAACGAAACGAATTTCAGAGACGTATTATTTGCGGAAAAATCAATGGTGGAATGTTTCCGGTGCAGCGACGGAAAGACTGATCTATTATTACTGTCCATAAAGAGCTGGCTTTCCTTGTTCCACGTTTCCTTTCATTGATGGTTTTATAAAAGCTGTTATTTTAATGTCAACATTCCCCTCGATTTGTTCGGATGTGAAATGATTCATTTGGTGTAATTATTGGGTTTGCGTTTTAGCACCAGCCACGCGTGATTAAAAAACAAATTGATATTTATTTATACATACTATTGCCGGCTTTAAGTACATGTATGCGAATTTTATTTCTGTCACATTCATATGACATGCTTTTTTTCTATTTAGTCCCGTTTCTATTCAAAGAGGATTGTAGGAAATGGTAAATAATAAACTTGAATTTCATACAGAATACGAGAGATATTTCCTAATCACGAAAGTAATGAACTCTTATTTATATGCGAGCATTTTCGCAGCGTTTCCCCTCGCAGTATGTTAATAACTACTTATGAATATTCGACGTGTTTATATTTGAAAATATTCATAAAAGTGCTATACCTCTATTAAAACTTAGGCAAATGTTCAGACTTTGAAAAGTTGGGTGTTTATACTTTGGAGTGAGGTGCGCGTTTCTAAACGAAATCCTCACTTTTGCTTCACTATTACGAACTGTTGCTTTTATGTGTGTATTTTTATGACAGTATTATGTTCTTAAAATCTTCCTGTATTTTCCACCCATTGTTGAACACGTCCAGGTAAATCGTTCCTCCTCTCTTTGTTGCGTATATCTTCTGAATGTCTTTGTTGAATTACACCTGCATTTACACTTATAAAATCTAGTACTTGCCTTTACTACAATAGTCTTTACTGTCATCTTATGATATATTTTCAAAAGGAGACGAGGCAATCCTATTAGCTGCACAGGAATAAAAATAAAATAAAATAATATTTTGGTGGTATGTAAAATTTATAATTTAATCTTGACACAAATTTATAGACAGGGCAGCACTTAAAGTATTCCGACGTAAGTGGTGCGCGCGCTCCAGCGCATCCCTATTGGAACGTTACTGAAATTAGTCGTCACTCGCAACGATTTTGAAAACGCTTGCCTGCCTGCCCTTTATTTTAGCACGATTTTCACGACCATCTTTTTGATACTCCAAATGTACTGAAAGGCATATCCTTTTTTTTCAAATCATTGAATTTAATGTAAGGTTTTATTTGGCTTTTATTTAATAGTAAAATTCAAGCTTGTATATTGTCGCCTAGTCCCTTCCAATTTCAATTTCTTCCGAGTATATTCATTTTAAACCTTGCAACACCGTGACGAAACTGTGATCAAATCAACTTTCTCGAACCTTCAAAATAGGGGAAACAAAGATCACAGCCCCCTTTTTATATTATTGACGTGTCGTGAACTAAATTGGTACCTCTGGGGGAGAAAAATCTTGTTTCATTTGAAAGGTTAGACGTACATATTTTCGGAGGTATTCAACTATTTGTGCGTGAAGACACGGGTACTGTTCAATGCATTGAATAACAGATTCGGGAATGATGTTTCAATTTTACAGAAAAATTATGGAGTCAGGGATTTAAAAAAGCGTATAAATAGTTTACAATCGGACATTAAATTAGGTGAAAATGAATCAGAGTGGAATTCAGTAATCTATAATAATATAGAAAGTTGTAATACAAAACTGCATGAGATTTTACATTTGAATTTTGAAAATTATTTATCGTATTTTTCCTTTAAACTTCTCTTATAATTGTGTTTATTTCGTTAATTTATTCATAGGTCATATATATAAACCATCTACATATATAAACCGTTAGTAACTGAGACTAATAAGAAGTAGGACCTAACCACAAAAATATATTTCTGTAAACCAAACAATTTCGACGTTATTTTTATAACAGAATGAGAAATTAATAGGTACATTGGATTAATCCACCTAATTTATTTAGTTTAAAACTTAGTTATACAAACGAAGCCTTAATGTCAACATACATTAGCAATACGCCTTGTTGTAATTCAGAGGCGTCCAAATATAGCGAACACTGGGAATTGGATTCCAAATAACTATCAGAAAGCGATCAAGATCTTTCATTAGGTAACGCGATGGCGGCTGAAAAGTTATTAAAGTTATGAACAGATAGCGCCTTACGTGAGATTTATGTGTTTAGGTCAGTTCGATAGATAATTAAACGATTTGTGTCGAGATTGAACAGGCAATTTGCAAGAAAAATGTCATAAATATCGCGACACTGTCACTTATGCAAAAATTCAACTTTTCGGGAGAAGCATTTAAAACTTTGATATCATTTAAAAATATGATATTTTAAGACATAAACAAGATGAATAGCTTTTATTAAAATATGAACTTTTAATTTTCTTTTAAAATTATGACCACATAATATTGTAAAAAAATATACTATAAGATTATTTTAACCTCCCAACTTTGCATTTTGCATAAGTGACAGTGTTGCGCCGGGGGTGCGATATTATAATACCTACAAAAGTTAAATTGCCGCATTAGTTTCAAAAGATACATTTTAATTAAATCTCTAGATGGTTCAAATTTTTATGCCTCATAAAAGTGGTCATGATAGATTCTATGCGTGTCATTGTCCATCAATCATCTGTTTATGCAGTGATGAGCCAAAAACGTTCAGTTAATTTTAATGCACCTAAACACTTATCGTTGAGAACTTATAAACATGTGACGCAGCATTTTAATCAATCTCTAATTATTGATAGCCTGGCCTTTGTATTTAGTTTCACAAGAAGGGATATTATAACACAATCCAATTTAATTTGTGGTGATAAAAATCTTATACTGTCAAAATAATGCTATTTTTATAAACGTATAAGCGCAATTACGCGTAGTGTACTATGCAGCTAATTACAAATATAAGTATTTGTTGCTTTTAATTGTTCAACGATGTAGTGACAATCTAAATGTCCTGTTTATGTGGAAACATGTAAATTGTAATATGAATGCTAGTGTCATGTACATAGGTATCTCATAAGGTAATATAGTGTATTTTGTACGTGTTAAATAATATTTTTAGTATTATATTATTATTAATTACGATTACTGATATTTTGTGTTACAAAACACTTAGGTAAGTCTTCTTAACACATATTTTTATCCCAAGCCAAATTTTACCCCGAATTAACAGGAATAAAATGTCCCAATTTCTATTGGCTATAACACAATAGCGTCGGAACCTGTCAATAGTGTCCCCTACTGAATGTTTGATAATGACTGCAGATAACATTGAGTGCACCCGCATGTCGTAAGCCCGGCTAATTTTGTATATTATCACATCCAAAAGATTAATGTTTTGATTACATTATTGCGTAATGTTTTGTGATCTAAATTATATTGATATCGGTGTTTTGGCAGGAACAACTAATTGAACTATGAATTTTTTTTGTTCGTTATCATTTTGACTGAATGTATTTCATGTTTAGCGTATTTAGTGTACCATATTATCGTCATTTTTATTGTTCTAAATACATGGTTACATATTCATAAATGGGAATGTAGTGTCGTACTCCTGCTTAAAAGAAACTGTAGCCGGAGATTTTACTGGACATAAAGACACTTGACATTTTATGTCTTAGGAAGGCGAGCGCAGTGTAATGGCTTTGTAATTTCAATACGACAAATGAATTCATGGTGTTGTTTGGTTGCTATCTCCATGAGCGGTCATATCGCTTACCATTTGGCGTATGACCTGTTTGTCTCGCCGTTCATTACAAAAAGTGAAATTCTCATTTCCTGCCAGTCGACACTTTCATACCAAACTTACAATAAAGTTATAACAACTATAGAAACGTTTTCACTTTTATTATTTGTTAAATAATTATTAGTTTTTTCTCAATGTTAACCAGTTTTGTTGTTATCATTGTAGACACCTAAAAATTCTTATATTATTGTATGCTAATTTGGCGGGCCATAGTTGTTCGGATAAACAATTTGTAACAGCTTACGTAAACCTGTCCACAATAAAAATATTCGATTTGATTTGATTTGATTCAAAAATGTATTTTATTTCGTTCAAAATTACACCTAAACCCAACACAGACACTTAAATACATCCAGACACAAAACCAACATGCTAATGTCAACTACAAACTCCGCCAATCGATACCCATCAGTCTCGTCCCACCCCAACTGTTAAGACCCTATTATGGAATAAATATATGCAATTTATTACATTGAGCAATTTACATACACTTTGTGAAGACATGTTTCTGGAGTTAAACATTACGGCAGAGGAATGCAGGGGATGGGCTCGTAATAGGAATTTCTAAGAGAATATTCAATGTAGAAATACGTTTGACGAAGGGCTGTCAGACTATAAATAAACAACTGTTAGACTCAAAGGCTAAGCAATTCATAAAGGTTTTATCATGAAATTATAAACAATATCTTACAATTATTTTCTCGTATTGCTTAAGTTTTTGATTATATAGCTTAAATCATATATTTAATAATTATATAAGAAATTATAAAACAAAAAGCTCTTAAGCATATGTACCATTTTTATTTCAGGAATGACGAGACGAGCTTGCCATTCGCATGATGTTAAGCGTCATGGACAGTAGAATTAACAAACAACACCGTGAATTACAAACCAATGCTTGTGCATTCCACGGCGCTCGCGTCTTGATATATTGATAAGATTTTAAGTCTCAATATGTCCAGTAGTTACTCTGGCTACAATGTCCTTTAAACCGGAACACAACACGGCATTTACACTACTGTTTGGCATGCTGTGCATTTACATTGCGGTGATACTTACTCAGGTAACTTCTCACATATTATGAGAAACCTACCATCAGTATTGAGATTCCACTGCTGGACATAATACTTGTCATATGCTGTAGAGTGTAGATAAATTCAGTATCAGTATCAGCCCATATACATCCCACTGCAGGGCCTCCTCTACAATCGACAGTATGATTGAGAGCGGTTAGGCCATATAGTCCACCACGCTGGCCTAGTGCGGGTTTGCGGACTTACATGCCATATTTTTTTTTTTTAAATCGCTATCGTATGCAGGTTTCCTCACGATGTTTTCCTTCACCGTTTTAGTGCGTGGTGATTGACTATCAATACACACATGACTCCGAAAAGTCAGAGGTGTGCCCTGGGATTCGAACCCGCGACCACCGTGAACATGTTGGCAGTCGCGTCTAGTTCGTTTACCAACAGGCCACCACGCACGTCCAATATTTACAATCGAAAGACATGGCATGTGACTTCACCCACTTCAGTTAATCCCAAGGTCATCCAAATTCATTTAAAGTGGACGTGTCCCACGATTTTATTTTAGTTTAATCAATGCATATGTTTAAAATCTGGGGGCGCGGCCGAGCCCCCTCCAAGTCGAGCTATAGGCCGTAACATCCTTTTCTCGAAGCAATTCAGACCATTTTCAACCCCCTATAACTTCGTTGTGGCTAAAGCATGAAGCTTGAATTTTCAGTTACTAAGCAGGCATTGTGTAAACACGGCATATTTAAAATTTCATTCAATTTGAACCAGTAGTTTAAGAATTATAACTAGTCAAACTTTCGCAATTTTGTCACTCACTGACTGACTGACCGATCATCAAAAGTCTAAGGCACTTCTAGCAGACATAGAACCTTCAAATTTAGAATATAATTAGTGTTTCGTGTCTAAAGTAAGGAAAAATTCAAACATTTCATAATTTGTGTCTAGTTTTCTAGATAGACCAACTGCGTGAATAACTTTGTAATCCCATATAAATGTATAGGATTACAAAGTTACATTTGCAGTTAATGAATCATTGTACCCGTATATAATGGAATAATAGTTGTAGATAGATATCTATATATATGAGGCATAACAGGAGGGGATATAGAGAGGGAAATGGTGTATTCAGCCCATGAAACTGTACAACATTCCTCTAGAAAAACATGACGAAGAAAAACTTGCAAATAAATAGATTAAATTACTCGAAAATATCAATTACAATGAAAGAAAGAACATTAATAATCAAATCCGCTATACTTGTGATAAATTGATACCTACAAAAATAAGAAAAATCCATAAGACAGAGGCTTTAAGAAAGATCGTTAGTGATATTCTAGAAGTAAGAAGTACCGAAAAGGATAAAAGTAGGACTCTACAAAAAGACGTGAGATCCCATCAAAAACATCCTGTAAAAAAATTCCAAGTCTCGCAGCTCAGGTTTTCTACCGCAAAAAGTTGTGAGATGCATGTAATACCAAGTCGATTAATTTATTTAGTCCTTAAGGGACCTTCTATATAAAGTTATTACGTTAGTTATTACCATATCAATATTAAAAATTCTTTACGTTTTAAATAAATAGATCGACTTGGCCAGCAGCATTATGTATAAATTGTACGATACATTATATTTGCATGCGATGGCCAAGTCGATCCATTTATTTAAAACGTAAAGAATTTTTAATATTGATATGGTAATAACTAACGTAATAACTTTATATAGAAGGTCCCTTAAGGACTAAATAAATTAATCGACTTGGTATTACATGCATCTCACAACTTTTTGCGGTAGAAAACCTGAGCTGCGAGACTTGGAATTTTTTACAGGATGTTTTTGATGGGATTTGTATATTTCAAAAATTACATATTTTGTCATAGGTGTTTACATAAATGTATATTGCACTTTTAGGAATTTATGTGACCATAGATATTTCCAGAAAGTGAGTAAGTTACGAGTTACTTTATTTTGAAAATATAACAATGTATACATATTGGTGGCTTTTAGTACATTTATCTGCAATATAAAACCGTTTAAATTATTTTTTTTTTTTACTTTTTTATTTTTAAGTTTTTATTATCCACCCTAATGCCATACAGTTTTCGGCGCGCTTTTACCTTTTACCTTATCTTGGGTACCCCTAGCGACGTATCATTTTTAGCTACCCTAACGCCACACAGCCCTCGACAGGATACCAGATCTTGACTTGGGTGGGAGATTCATATTGTAATTTTGTATAGTATACTGTATTATACTTACCAAGCCCTTTATTTTGATACCCATATTGATGAGATTGAAAAATACAGTATCCGCCATTTTGTAGCAGTGGCTATCTTTGATTTTGATTTTGTATAGTGCACTGAATTCTACTTGACAAGCCCTTTCATTTGATACCCATATTGATGGGATTGAAAAAACTAAGTTGTCCGCCATCTTGTAGCGGCGGCCATCTTGGATTCACAATAATATTGAATATGGATAATTGTATTGTCACCAGAATCAAAGGCGTATACCAAATTTCAGATCAATCGGTTAACGGAAAGAGGGTTAAATTTCATTTACTAAATTTGACCCAAACAAACAAACGGGGTGAGCTAAATAAAACCGTTTAATAATTAAAAGATCGATTTCACTTATTTTATGAATAGCATTCATTTTTGATTAGGCAGTTAATTAAATTAAGTTAGCTTTCATAATTCTCTACAAACTAATATTAAATTCTTTCACATTTCGAAGACTTGCAAAAGTAAAGAGTCGTGACAGTTGAGAATTCTTAATTAGTGTATATTATTAGCATAAATATTAGGCATCGTTGGGAGAAACCTTAATTTTTCATGAAAAAAGAAACGTTACGACACTTTCTTCTTAAAATATTTTTTTCAATTAGAAGTTTTTTCTGCCAAGTCTTCGTCATTCTTTAAACGAATATAATTTTGGGAGAGGAAAATTTTAATTGAAATTTTATTTATTTATTTATTTAACACTTTATTGTACACCATATATACATAAAAATTACAAAACAACATGAAAAAAAAAATGCACAAGTGGCGGTCTTATTGCTTGAAGCAATCTCTGCCAGACAACCATGGGATGGATAAACGATAAGAACGTAACGTTGGGGCTTCAGGTGTACGAATAATTCAATTTATATAGTAATATTACTAATATTTATATAATATTATTAAGTTTATATATAAACATACATATATATGTTGAATAAACATATAAATACACAAAATACACATATAATATATATACATAAATAATATAAAAAAATAAATATAAAAGCGATATAAATAAATAATAAACAAAGGAAAATGTGAACAAGTCCAATATCTTCATAGAACCTGAAAGTAGTGTTCTTTAACCAATTTTTTAAAGATGGGCAGAGATTTAGCCCGTCTCACCGTTACTGGCAAAGCATTCCACAACCTGGCAGCTTGTACGGAGAAAGATCTGTCTATGAAGGAAGTGGAATGCGCGGGGATTTTCAGCCTTAAGTTCTCCGATGACCTAAGAGACCTCGAATGCGTATCATGAAGGTATTCAAAGCGATTTTTGAGATATGAGGGAGTGAGGGGATTAAAAAGTATATTATAGAGAAGATAAAGAATGTGTGTATTCCGGCGAAGCCTTATTGGTAGCCACTTGAGCTTTGTACGAAAATCGGAAACATGATCATATTTGCGTAATCCAAATATAAATCTGATACAAAAGTTTTGAAGACGCTCAAGTTTATTAAGTTGCTCCTCAGTGACATCAAGATAACTGACATCCGCATAATCAAGGATGGGGAGAAGAAGGGATTGAGCGAGCGATATTTTCGTGGAAATTGGTAGAAAATTACGCAATCTCCGCAAGGACCCAGCCGAGGCGAATAGCTTCCTACTCAACTCTCGGAGTTGCGGACCCCAGGTGAGATTTTGATCAATGGTAATGCCAAGGTTTCTGACGCTGTCACTGTAGGGAATAGTTATTCCATTACAGATAACAGGTGAAATGAACGACCAGTTGATTTTAGAAATCAACCTGGGGCTACCGACTACAATGACCTGCGTTTTGGAAGGATTTATCATAAGTCCATATTCTTTACTCCAGTCACTTATGAGTTGAATATCCTTATTAACTGCCCAGACAGCATCATTTAACTGGAGAAGAGGTGCCTGAGAATAGATTTGGAGATCATCTGCATAAAAGTGGTAGAAAGATCGAAGTTTGTTTGTAATAGAGTTGATAAAAACTGCGAAAAGTAGGGGAGATAACACGCCGCCCTGTGGCACGCCAGCAGACATCGTGTGCCATGACGATACGTTATCGTCGACATAGATCCGCTGCCGGCGTCCAAACAGGTAACTACGAAACCAAACAAGCGCTGTTGGAGATATGTTAAACGAACCTAATACGCTCAGTAGCACATCAAAATCGACCGTATTAAAGGCATTGCTGAAGTCGAGAAGTGCTAAAACTGTCAGCTTGCCTCCTTCCATGGCCGATCTGATGTCCTCCGTAATATGAACTAGGGTTGTAGTGGTGCTGTGACCAGGACGGAAACCGGATTGGAATGGATTAAGGAGTTGGTTTCTATAAAGGAAATCAGCGAGTTGGGCGTAAATTAGGCGCTCGAGGACTTTGGATAGGAATGGTAGGATAGAGATAGGGCGGAATTCGGAAAAGGTAGTAGGATTACTTTTTTAGGTAGAGGAACTATGTGGGCCTCTTTCCAAACTGCTGGAAAAGTCCCACTGGCAATGGAATAGTTGAGGATATGGGTGATGATGGACAGAATTTCATCAAGGATAGGGATAATCATATTACGTCCGAGGCAATCGCTGCCAACAGCATTGGAAGCGATCAGCGTAATGTTCTTTCTAACATCACAATTAGCGACTTGTTTAAAAACTAAAGGGGGACAATCGGGAGTTTTACATGAAGAAAGGTATTGTATTGTTTTGTTTTTAGTAGTCCCATCTAAATTTGATGGAGAACAGAAGTGTCGGTTAAGAGAGTTTAAATCAATATTATTAGAAATTGAATCGTGGCGCGATTTTCCAACTCCCATTGACTTGAGAAATTTCCAAACTTTCGCTGGATCTGCATCTACAACAGAGTTATGAATAAATCGGCGTTGAGCATCTCTACACACCTTATTGCAGTGATTCCGGATCGTCACATATTTTTCCCAGTTTGAATCGCTGGGACGTCGCTTAAATCTGGACTTCGCCGATGCTTTTTTTAAAAGCAGAGCTTTTATGTCAGCAGTAAGCCATGGTGAAGGTCGATGTTTAAGTTTGACCTTACGTACTGGCGCATGCACATCATAAAGTTTCATTAGTTGGTCTATGAAAATATTGACTTTGACATCGACGCAGTCGGAGACCATGAGCGCACTCCAGTCAATATTGACGGCATCCCTACGAAGATCAGCAAGATTCAAACCCCGAAAATTTCGCTGCTGGAGGATTTTAGGAGAGGCTTTGGGTGGACGGACACGATATGATAAAAATATGAGGTCATGGTAGGAGAAGCCATCAGCAGGGCATTGACCATGTTTGGTAACATGGCTTAGCGATGAGACAAACATTAGGTCGAGAAGAGAAGGAGTACAATTAGGGAAATGGTGAGTGGCAGAAAGTGGAGGAATAGAAAGGTTGTTGTATTGAACAATAGATTGGAGAGAGGAAGAACGGGAGTCATTTTTAAGGAGACAGGTTTTTTTGTAATTATTGTTATTAGAATGAATGTGCGTTTTGGTAGTGGTCTCATGTGAATAGTGAAAACATTATTGAAAATCTATTAAAAACCTGAGATGTTTAGTTTAGATACTTATAATATGCGAAAAATTGCCGAAGTCCATTAGGCCCGCCTGGTGTAGTTGCATACATTAACTCTCATGTCTACAAGGAAAACAAGCCTTGAGTAGAGTCAACAATCCCACTTATTTAACTACCATTAACTTTAAAATCTGATAGGCACATATATATTTCTGTTACATACATACATACATGGATAAACTTCACGCCTTTTTTTCAGAAAGGGTAGGCCGAGGTGCAACCAGTACACCCACGATTTTCCTATGTGTTCAGTCCCACAATGTGATAGCGGGCGAGCCTATTGCCATATTAGGCACAATTTTTTGATTCCAGACTGATTATGATAATATAAAATTGAATATCACTTTGCCCGACCCGGGATTTGAACCCAAGACCTTGGCTTTATAATCGTACCGTAGCACACCTATGCCACCGACACGCAGTGTATTCACACAGCAACTATTACAAGAACTATTAATGACTCGTATAAGATCCGTCGCGCAACCAATTTCGAGAATCGACAACTCATCTAAAGCGTCTCTGAAATTTTGGATGTTTATGGAAATGGCAATCACTTACTATCAAATGAAATACCGGCCCTTTCGCCCTTTCTGTGAAATAAAAACAAAATTCCAAAGGGAAGACTTTTGTACCTATGTGAATAAATTATTTGTCAAACTGTCTCTGTCACGAATAACTCGAAAAAATAAAGTACGAAAACTCCTTCATGATATTACGATTTCTAGGATTTTGGGCCTTATCGTACCAACACTAATCTGCGAAATATTGGAGGCTTTTATTTTGGTTGAAATTATTATTCATTAAGATAAATTTTCAAAAAAAATGTGAGTTAATTAATTTATTCTTTCATCAAAAATAAATATTTGATGACCGTGGCAAGATGATTGTAGTTTCGTATTACCTGTATGAAAATATATTTTCCATATAGATTTACATTGTATTATACCTACTCTAAAATCAGATGGCAAATCGTAAGCAATATTTTGCAAATCGCTGCGTGTCACCGTAAAGTGACATATCTTTCTAAGCGAGGGGTGGAAAGAGTTGAACTTTAATAAGCATCGCCCATTTTTCACCCGAGTTCTTTGATTCTAAACTTGACAGATGGTGCAACCATTCCGCTGTCGCATTCAAACGAAATGCTATTCACATAGAACGAAATTAAACAAGCAGATATACCGATGCTTAGCATAAAATATGTACATTCTCGAGGAAGCATTAGCTAAACCTGAGGCTATTAAAACTCCGTCACTACAATATAAACAGCACTCACCTATTAACTATGATGTCACTCTGGCACATTAGCAGTTAATGGAAACTTTTAAGTACGTAATACAAGTAATGAACAACATTAAAAAACCAATAACGCAAACACTGTCCCCTCGTACAAAACTTAGTTTTTAAATGGAATTTCTCTATTAGCCGGGGACATTCGACAAATGGAGAGTCTGAGTTCTGCATTAGAGCACTTTCAACGATGCCCCAGGCCGCGCGTGTCCCAGAACGAATCGAAAGCTGTTCTATTGATGGAAATAAAAAAAATAATTCGATTCGCGGCCAGGAATATGGCTGACTCTTAGCGCCTGAGGCGATGAACTTGTTCGCTGTAATGAATTTTGATTGTCAGAATCTACAAATGAATGCTTGAGTAAACTATCGGTATCGAATCAATGAGCTAAAGTTGAAGTCTGAGATGAATGTGATATCAATATGATATCAACATTATTGTGGTGAAAATGACGTGATTATATTTTGATAAACAAAATTAGTTTCTATGAATTTGGTTTTGTTTCTATTATTTCGAGAACACGATCAACAAAACTAAATATTGAATGCGTCTTTACAGTTACTTATTTTTATTCTTCACTATTCCCTCAAGTTTCCTAAACTATTCACTGCAAAATGCGTTTGAAAAATGAAATATACAAGTCTCATTAGTAAAATAAATGTAATATGTTACAAAATTCAACGGAACAAGTATTGTTCTGGATGCTCATATTATTTTAAATTCTAAAATGGACATTGCACACAAATATTATTCACAGGTTTAATATTGTAAAAACCTGACAGAATAAACTTTACAAGACTCAGTTCATCTATTACTTTGTATGGCCAAGTACAGCAGTCAGATTATGTGCTATACTTACAATTTTTAGAAAATTGAAAATATGGAATTAACATCAACAAAAGTTAATATATTTTGCTCTCATGCTCCACTTCCTATAAGGTTAGGGTCGGGCCGATCAGTCGTGCCACTTTTATCACCGCAATCTACGTACTTATGAATAAGATGGCTAACTATATGATCGAGATAAACTTTGCCATTACCGTCGTCTGTGCCGCCAATAAACTATGATCTTTTAAAACAATTGTACAAAACTGTACTATTGTTGTGTAATACACCGGTTTGTGCATTTGTTATCAATGGCTGATGTTTATTTAAGACTAGCTTAGGCATAAGAGGTTAGTGCAACTGTTGAGATGGATTTATAGCTACAAATCGGACAGTTTCGTGTACTCGTACTTATACATATTATTCAACATTGATCATGGTGAAAGACAAAAGAGTTCCGACTGACGTAATATAGTCGTTGGTGTTAAAACTCATCAATAATAGTAAATTCTGTCGCAAAATTGACTAACATGATAATGAAATCATGCCTTTAAAATGATAATAATAAACTGTAATTGTAAATTAGTTGCTTTCGTGGTTTAATTGGTTAGACGCCGGCTGTGAAACGTGAGGCCGTATGTTCAACTCCGCTCCGAAACAAATATTTGTGTGATCCACAGGTAATTGCTTGGGTCCGGGTGTTTGTCAGACCAAAAAGTCTATCGTAATTTCTGATACCCCCGACACAAGACTCGATCTCGATCGTATTTTTGACACGTGTCTATGATTCCTTTTAAATTGAGGTTTAAACATCACTGCTGTTACTTAATCAACTCAATTTCCTTAAAATAAACTCTGCAGTAATTATAATTTCACTGTTATCGTAAAAATATGTCTCAACAATCCCACCTTTTACACAGAATTTATTAAGGGTCGTACTCACGCCCTACCTTCCCGCTGTAAGTAACTGTTACGAAAGCGGTACGTTTAAATTCTGAGAGCAGAAGTGTCGCCATATATCACCGGAACATAATTTCTGGTCCCCTATAAAAAGTGAAGTTTTTCCCGTATCCCTCATGTTCGGCCAAGTATTGGACCTGATTGTTTTTATGGCCCGGGTCGTGGATGAATAGTGTCGTAGTTTAAATCCTTATGAGACACGTGTATAAAATATTGTATGAGGTCGACGGACGCATGATGGGAGGCCGAGCAAGGGTGAAGCAATTGAAGGAAACATTAAATCAATAGTAAATATTTGCAACTATTTAAATATAAATACTTTCAAGGTATGAAATAGATTTCATAAGCTAGCAGGAATCAGAGAGAATTATGACACTGTCAAGAGTCTATAAAAAATACGTAGAATGTAAGGTAGACTCTAGATAACATAGTCTAGTCTATAACCTTCGGTTTACTATTAAATTGCCCTTGATGTTTGTTAAAAGACAAATATTTTTTTGGTTAACCTTGACTTTTAAAAATCTAATTTCGCGAGACCATCCAGACCAGTGATCCAAATAATTGCTAGATTCATTTCAACAAATTTAATCTAAAACTGCGATGACGGGGATTATCAAACATGTTTAAAGTCCTAATGCGACTGCGTGACGTAATACCCAAAAAAGAAATTAAAGAAAAACAAAACGACCAGGGGACTGTCACACACCCTCATAACAGAAAATTTAATGAAACAACTTTAACAGGACCAAAAATAATCGGCAAGAAGGGGTGCACATTAAACGTCAAAGCGCTTTCGAACGATTTGCAAAATTGAACGAATTTCTGCCATTGCGGGTAAATGCCCTCCAGATATTGATGAAAGTTGATAGCACTCGAAATTCTGACAGTAATATAAAACCGTGTCCTATCCAGAATAATCTCGACCACAATTCATCGGGCGACCCCTCTCATCGCACCCCAAATCAAAGCGTTCGTCGCATCACAACGCGACAATAAAAAAGGGAATATTTATACGTTATTTGTTGTCGGTTTGCATTAAAACGAGGCGGCTATCTAGGCCTCAGCACCCTCACTATGGCCTTATCTAAGATCAGGATTGCATAAAATACACATTTCTCTTAGCAATGTGACAGCAGCCGGCCGGGGGACTACGCATCTCATTCCAGCCTTTGTATTGTGATCACTTGTGTTTTATATTACAAGTGTCCGTTTATTCAGTTTTTATTGTAGTTATGCGTCAAGTAGTTGTCTTAATAACGTAGATATTCGTTTTCGGGGTCGGTATCTTTTTATCATAATTCTGTATTCACTGGGAGAACTATTAAGAAGCAACGTACATACATAAACTCACGCCTTTTCACAGGAGGGGTACGCCTCTGCTCTGTTCAGCCAGGACACCAAGCTTCGCCTTGTATTTTTCGTCCCACGATGTGAATCAGCCTATCGTGATGAACCTTTCGCCATATAGGGCACGAATACCTGACTCAGGGCTGATAATGAATATAAAAGTCCAATATCGCTTAGCCCGATCCGGGATTGGAACCCGAGACTGCTTTGCCGCAGTACAACTGCACCCTCGAGGCAGTCAAGTATCAACAAATTTTGTTAATATTGTACTAATATAAAGAATTAGAGACTTCGCACCGTATTCACTTTGATTAAAAACTAAAGTTAATTAAAACACAATAAACTTAGGAGCGACGTCTATAATTTATATTATTTATCAAACAATATCATCTTCAGCCATAACTCAGCCATATCTTCTAGTGTCAGCTATTCGACTCGCTTGGCATACGAGTTGTCGAGCGCAGAATGCAGATTGTAGTCATCGTGTTGATGCTTCGTGTCATCAGCAGATCATTGCTATATTTTTAATGCTAATACCGACATATGCAGGTGGTATTAGCCACAACTGGCATAAAAACCGCTAAATATAATGAAGCCTTACTTTCATCCAGGTTGATCTAACTAGAAACAAAAGGACTAAAAAAAAACTAACAATTAATCGAAAAATGACTTTTTAGTACACACTGCCAAAATAGGACAAAAAAAATCAAAACAATTAACCGAAAATTTATTACACACTGCCACAATAAGACAAAAAACCAAAACAATTAATCGAAAAGTATGTATTTTTTATTACACACTGCCGAAAACTTGTTCCACAATAAAGCACACTAGAATCTGCACTTTCAACGACACGTGCAGTACCCCCGGAGGCGATTTCGTCGTCAGCGATAATGCACGCAGTGCGATTTCAATTGAAAATTAAGTTTCGAAAGTGTTAGATGTTAGTGACATAGCCTCAGGCGTTATCTGTGCTAAAGACAGTATAATTAGTTGGAATTAAATCACTGGAGATGAAAATATTAATTGGGGTGTCTTTATTAGATTATATTCAACTAATCTTAGTTGGCGGAACGCGTTAGGATTATTGGGGATAAAAGACTTGGCTGATTGAAGTTATGGATCGGAGCGGTTATGCTGCATAATGATAATTTTTAGACCTTCCCATTTGTAAGTGGTAGAGCCAAGATTTTGGCAGTTATAATTCGGATTGACAGGCTTGTCTAGGGCAGTACCACTGTCGCACGAGAGAGGGACTTACGCCCGAATACTGGAACGCTATTCAAATAATAAGTTGCTCTTAACAGCGCACGACCCACTTAGCCAGTACATTTAATCGGGATTAACGCAGTTAACCGCAACTTATATTTAAGTTGCGTTCCAGTATTCGGGCGTTAAAGTGACAACTATGTTGTCACGTTTCGTTCGGTGAGTGATTACCGGGAATTACAACTCACATTACAGCGCAATGGCCTAGTGTGGTTTGGCAAACTTCATACCATAGAAAAATATTTTAAGACTTTTATGTTATGAAGATTTCACAATATTTAGGTTTACCGCAATTGACTAGAAATAGATACACACAGATTCCGAAAAATTGAGAAACGGAGTTTTGAGTGTTCCCTAAAATTTAAACCTGTGACCAACGTCTCGACAGGCGCATCCGGCCTCTTACCAACTGACTATTACGCATTTATACTATGAAGTAAAATTTAACTCCCACACCGTAAAAAACTATACACTAGCAAGTCCTAAAATCAGTAACACCAGGTATTTGCAGTATGAAGTCACACATTTTCCAATACCTCAACTAATCACAAACTTATCTAGCTGCAATTACTAGAATGCAGATTTCGTAACATCAGAACTTGGCAATTAATAAAGTTATGCCTGTAGTTTCAGTGCATTTAGGCCGCACTGTATACAGTAATGCTCCCAGTTTAGTCTGCAGTGGGCAATTACTTACAGCAATGGGCCAATTAATAAGGGGGCCTGTCTAACTGCGGCCCATAGTCTACGAATGTGATACTATAAGATCCACTTGCGAGGTTATAGAGTATTGCTTGTAATTCCAAAGTTAATGCCATTCATTATTTGTTGGATTTGGTTTTAAATATTGCTGCTTGTAAACTAATCGATTGACGATTTCAGATCGCTGGTGTACATATCATATTATGATAATTAATCAGAGTGCGTGGTGGCCTGTTGGCAAACAGACTAGACACGACTGCCAACATGTTTAAAGTGGTCGCAGGTTCAAATCAGTTATTGATAGTCAATCATCACGCACTATAACGTTAAAGGAAAACATCGTGAGAAAATATGTATACCATAACGATTTGTAAGAACATCCACTCGTTGTTATTTAAAGTCCACCAATCCCCTCTAGGTCAGCGTGGTGGACTACATGGCCTTTCAATCATCCTCTCGATTGTAGATGAGACTTGTGCCCTGCAGGAGGAAGTGAGGTGATAAAGTACAGTAAATTAGAGTAATTACATGTGTAAATGTCCTTTTCTATTTGTAAGCATGAACTTTTCTTACGTAATATGTCAGAAGAAAATTAAGGCCGAGAGTGTCATATTACATTTGTACGGCTAAATTAATTTCATAAGCCTGGTTTTTTTTCTAACACACTGTAAACACAGCTTACAGGCATCGTAATCATTTTCTTAAAAATTACTAACACAGCCCATGAAAGACGTGCGATATCGTTTGTGCATACAGGCAGAAGTATATGTATGGTAATATTTACAGTACCGTCAATATTGAGCTTGTGTTACAGCTGTGTATTGCATCAGGTTTGCAGGCATAACCCATTTAGTCGTTTCGCACACAACATTCAATTAGAGCAGTAGGCATTTGTAATTATGTCAATGACGCAACTACTCTCATATACGTAAATACATACATAACTGTAGATAGAAGTATCTAAAACACACAAGTGCGCCCCATTCCGAATAGTTACATAGAGGGAACATTCATTGACTTGGGGAGAGTTTCATTAACTTTTCCAATGAATACAAGCATTTGCCTCCAATTTGTCACATTTGTTGTAAACATTTGGTTCACTTGTATAGAGCTACGAATACACAAAATATAATTTTATGACTCAAAGACGTATATATGCTGTAGGTAATACAAAACACAAAGTGAAGTTTTCGAATTTAATCAAATAAATTCAATAAATTGTACAAAAATTAAACTGTGAAATCAAGATTTCTAATGAAAAAATGAGATATTAACAGACTGTCTTAAACATTTTTACATAAAATTGTGCTTTTATCCATGAGAGTCGTGTAAATAAACCGACCTTAAAAGTGTTTTCAACCCCTGCATTGGAGACAATCTTTAATCGCAACAAGTCAGACCCGTTTACGTTACGGACTCATAATTACATTAACTACGCAATGCATGTGTTACAGCGGACTATGTACAGCGTGTCCCCTTTACTTTATTGGTATTATATGTATTGCTATTACAAACTGACCGACGCATTAAGAAAGAAGCAGAAAGTCAATCTGCACTGTAGAATGCAGAGATAACCATAGAAAATACTTGTTGATTAAAAACTGTATTACAAAAATGTGTTAACCACTTTAGAAAGGAGAATGGATGAAGGCCGCTTCCAGTAGGTCACTTTAGAAAACTAGGCTGACTAAATGTAGCTCAACTAAATTTAGCCGTAAATTAATTTTAGCTGAGTAATATGCCGATTAGGTATAAAAAAATAAAACTACAGTAGCAGTACGATATATGTTGAAACCACAGAGCTAAACTGAGCAGTAGCAGAGAGAAATGAACTGGTATAATAGTTATAGTGACTAAATTCTTACCAAATAATCCTCTTTATCAAAACTGTAATTTCAATATTCGACGCATTAAATCTCTAATAAAGCGACAAAACAGAATATCAACAGCAACAGTTAATCCCCAATGTATGTAAACAACCCAACAAAACAAAAAGCCAACACAATACCGGTCAAATTCACCTTCGTGCCAAGTTTCGGACATCGATACACGCATTTAAAAACGATAGCAAACAAAAACAATCAAACAATCCAACAGATTTATGATATCAATTTGTTTTAAAAATAGCACCGGTAGCACACCCTGTACATTATAAGAGGAGTGTCGCCCCAACCGACCGGTCCAGACAAATTGTTGCACCCCATGTTCGCATTATTGCCGATATTTAATTGTTTGCGTAATTTATTTCTCTAAAACGGGGAATGTACCGTGTTCAGTATTGCAGACACGTACGAGTGTAGGAGTGATTGTTTTGCGTTCGTACAAGTGATATTAGGCTGTGTTCTTCCAAAATATATATTTGTAAAGATATCTTGCTATTGAAATTATATTAGCTCATATACAGTTTTGTCTGATTTTTTTGCGTATTTGTATTAGTAGTGATCATCAGTCTATCCATAACTGGACTGAATGAGTTATACAAATTCAGGTTTCGATTTTGTAGAAAAAAATAAAATAAACAAAATATGTTTATTACTATTTTTGTTCTTTCTTTCTCTATTAGTTCAGACACAATATCTTTCATCATCGTTATAAGTTTTTCAGAGGATTTCAATTAATTGTAAACGTGAAGACAAATTATATCACAAGTTACAACTACGCTGATTGATTTATTTATTTTATTTAGTAGAATCTCCAACGAAGATAACACATTACATTTATATTTAAGTACAGATATGTATTATTCTGTTCATCTTTATCTTCTACTTTTGCTTTTCTATTTGCATTTAAATATCGAAATATAATCAAACGTCAAAAAATATTAAATATCGCACTCAAAACTTTAGACATGCAAAAAATCTAAAAGCTGCAATTTAAAAAAATATATCTTAATACATGGTAAAACCACACAAAACGAAAATTATTCAAAAACTCTTGATTTCCAGTGTCCCATTGCGAACGTTTTATGGTACTGCGTTTAAATTCATACAAGTAGTAGCAAGTGGACATGACTAAGCGTTTGCAATTTGGACAGCTATAGCATTCACAGCGCACTTTCGTGACACTTGCATATTTCAGTTTTAGTCATGCGTGTTCGATGCATTCGCTACGATACATATTTTTATTTCAACTATTATTCTGCTCGGTAGTTGTCGTTTGTATAATTGCTTTCACTTATTCTAATGGGCAACAATTCATTCTAGCTTTAGGACTGAGTTTCTAGAACTATATTTGTAATTTTACTTTGAAGTCAGATTCCATTCATCCAATAGTCAATCCATAAATCAATCCATAAATTTAATAGGCGTATTTTCAAAGAAGTCTGCTAAACAACACTTTGCTGAACTGGAAGTTTCTTAATTACGTAGGTACCACCTTTACTCGACTTAGGTTATTCTGAGAAATGTTTTAAAAATCTATTTTATTATTTTATTTATTTTTATTATTTATTTATACTCTTTATTGTACATCTTAAGTTACAAAATAAATAAATATAACAGGCAAAAATTTAATAGTACAATGGGTGACCATATCGCATTGAGCGATTTCTTCCTGGCAACCTTTGGATGAACAGGAATTGTTGGAGTAATAAATAGAGCTTGACGTGCAACAAGAGTACATTAACAAAAGAAACTAAATAATATATATATGTATATATACATATACACACACACATATACATACATACACATAAGTGAAATATACACATACATATATAATTACATACATAAATAAATACTATAAAATTACACATAGGCTAATATACAATATTACATAAATAAAATATAAGTAAAAAATAAATAAATAAAAACAATTCTTAATGAAGAAGGGATAAGTAGTGATCTTTGACTAGTGATTTAAAACTTATATGAGATTTAGCAAGTCTAATATGTAAAGGTAATGCATTCCATAACCGAGCTGCTTGAACAGTGAAAGATTTGTCAAAATATGCTGTGGTATGGATTGGTATATGCAACTTCAGATTTTCTGATGACCTCAGGGATCTCGTATGTCTTTCACTGAGGAATTGGAACCTTTCTTTACGATACAATGGAGAAGAAGGGCTGAATAATACATTATAAAGTAAAGAAAGTATGTGAGCATTCCAACGAAAGCGAATTGGTACCACTTGAGCTTAGCGCGAAATGTTGAAACGTGATCATATTTACGAAGTCCAAATATAAATCTTATACAGAAGTTTTGAAGCCGCTCAAGTTTGTCAAGTTGGTCTTCTCTGAGGTCAAGATAGCTGGTATCGGCATAGTCAAGAATTGGTAGAAGAAGAGACTGTGCAAGCGCAATTTTGTGGTAAACGGCAAGAAGTTCCGGAGTCGTCGCAAAGACCCCGCAGCAGCAAAAATCTTGCGACTTACGGACTGTAATTGAAAATTCCAGGACATTTTAGGGTCCATTAATATCCCCAGGTTTTTTACATATGTCTCACTAAATGGAACGATTGTTCCATCGAGAGACACTTGAGGAAGTCGAGTCCAGTCCAATCTTGAAATCATTCTGGGGCTACCAATAATAATGACCTGGGTTTTTATGGGATTTACTTTAACACCATACGATTTACTCCATTTGCAAATTTCCGATAGGTCAGCATTGATTCTCGCTATCGTTTCCGGCAACCCTGCTAAGGGTCCCTGCGAATAGATTTGGAGATCATCTGCATAAAGATGGTAGGATGAAGTAAGTTTTTGAGAAACTGAATTTATAAAAATAGCGAAAAGTAAAGGAGACAAAACGCCACCCTGAGGAACACCAACTGTAGTATCGCACCACGCTGAAAAGGTGTTCTCGATACATATACGTTGTCGGCGACCAAACAGGTAGGAGTGAAACCAATCAATTACCGTTGGAGATATGTTAAGAGAGCGCATAATACCAAGGAGAATATCAAAATCTACAGTATTGAAGGCGTTACTAAAGTCTAATAGAGTAAGTACCGTAAGATTTCCATTCTCCATGGCAGCCCTAATATCATCTGTAACATTGATCAGAGCAGTGACGGTACTATGACCAGGACGGAAACCGGATTGCATGGGATTAAGGAGATTGTTTTTACAGAGGAAAGAATTGATTTGATTATAGGTAAGTCGTTCAAGGATTTTGGATAGGAATGGAAGTATGGATATAGGGCGATAATCGGAAAAGGACACGGGATTAATCTTTTTTGGTAAAGGAATGACTTGGGCTTCTTTCCACGAATGTGGAAACTCGCCGCAGGTTACAGAAAAATTTAAAATATGACATAATAATGGGTAGGATTTCCTCAAGGATAGGAGTTATCATTTTACGGCTAAGACCGTCACTCCCAACTGCACTAGACGATATGGACAAGATGCACTTCTTAACATCACAATCGGAAAATTTACTGAAGACAAAAGGTGGATATTTAGGAGTTGGAAGAGAGGAAAGATTTTTCAAAGTCATGTCTTTAGCTGTCCCGTCACAATGGGGCGAATTGGAAAAATACTGGATAAGCGACTCGATGTCTAAATCATTAGAACAAGAATTCTGACGTGTCTTTCCAACCCCTATAGAGCGGAGAAATTTCCATACCTTTGATGGATCTCCGTTTTCAATGGACTGATGGATATTTTGGCGTTGTGCATTCCTACACATCTTGTTGCAGTGATTCCTTATAGTAACGTACTTGTCTCTATTGACAGCTGTTGGTTGATATTTTAACCTAGCTTTGGCTTTAGCTTTAAGATTTATCATTTTCTTTATTTCTTTTGTAAGCCAAGGAGCCGGAAAATGCTTTACTTTTATGGCGCGAACAGGAGCATAAAGGTCATAAAGTTGCAGCAATTGAGACGTAAAAATGTTAACCTTATCATGAATTGATGAAGACGCAATAAGGGAACTCCAGTCAATACTACTAGCAGCCCCACAAAGATCTGTTAAGTTCATTGCACTAAAATTGCGCTGCAGAAGAGTTTTTGACTTTACCTTGGGGGGACGAATTTTATAAGAAGTGAAGATCAAGTCATGGTGAGAAAACATTGATGCTGAGCATTGACCATGCTTAGCAACATATTCGCAAGAAGAAACGAGAATAAGGTCAAGTAAAGACGGGGTACAATTAGGAAGGTGGTGAGTAGGGCCTAAAGGAAGGATAGAGAGATTAGTCGATTCTACAATCGAAAGAAGAGACTTAGCACGCGAATCATTTTTTAAAAGACATGTATTAAAGTCACCCATAATAATTGTATGATTGTATGCGGGGACTAAATCTTCCAAAAGTTTTTCGAAAGAACTGAAATAGTTGATGCGAAGAGAAGGACAGTAATAGACACCTACCAGGACTTTGCTATGACGCATTTCTGCCTCAACGAATAAATGTTCGCCAGCATTTGGCGGTGTTGGTTGTGGTGACATGTCTATTATCCGAAATTGGATATAACTGCGGAGATATATGGCAATTCCACCTCCACCGCCAACAGCTCGATCGTTTCTAATTAGGTTAAATCCTGGTAGGGTGTATGAAATGGAAGGGAGACACGGTTTTAGCCATGACTCGGAAACAAGAATGGCGTGAATATTATTGCAGTCAAAGCTGGCCAGCATATCTGGGAAATGAGCCGGAATAATTTGAGCATTTATGTGAACGACATTAAAGGTCTCGAGAACATCAGAAAATTGGTTGTCAAGCATGTTTGCCAAAGATGGAATACTTTTAAAACTACTATCACTGTTTGCACTGTGAAAGCTATCATTGTCACTATCACTATCACAAGATAACATAATATTTAAATAATAATAGTTATAGTAAATATATAAATAAAAATATAAATCAAAATAGAATTATAAATAATATTTATTATAGTTTTCTCTTCACTTTATAAGTTCATCTGCCAGTGCCAATAATATATAAAATAACAAGGAAAGTAGTAACTTTAATTAGAAACAAACAAATATAACAAAGACTGCTATCAACATCAAGTTGCTTATAAAATAGTAATAAATAATGATCAAACAATAAAGGAGAAAAAAAAACTGAATTCATAAAATAAAAACTAAAACAATTAAAAACGAATTAGCAAAGTATCATGGAGTGATTAAAATAATTAAATAGATCTAATTTAGTTATTGAATACAATGCCATTTTTGCGGTGAAGATGGAAATAAATTAAGTGCAACAATACTAACTAATAAACAAGGTGTAAAAATATAGATAAAAAAGGAAATAACTATTAATAGACAGCTGTCGTCTGCTTCACAATTCACAAGTAGTGATTAGTTACTCTATGATTCACAATAACAAAACGGTGACACGACACGAGTGTTAAGGTTATTAAAGTGTTTAATATTTAAAAATAATGTTAACCAAAAACAAGTTACTTCTTGCTAACTACATTTCTTCTGGTTCTGAGCGCAGAGGTACCTTTTGCGATGGATGTTGGTTTTGGACTACCCGCTTCAAGAGACTTAACCTCTGCATGAGAAGTTATGCGGTGTCGAGTGCCATCCGGTCCTAAAGCAAATATGAAACCATCTCTGGTCCAACATTTTGTGACGCCGAACTATTTTATGCGTTTTCTTAAATGTAATATAACCTTTTTATCTTTTTCGTTTACTATATTGATTTTAAAATACGCAACAGCACCCAATACATTTAAAATTAACTTACGCTCAATAGATCGAGGCACGCGATGCTCCTAATCGTTCTAATTCCGTTAATAGGATTACACATAATCTAAGGCTGTCCATCAGACAAGTCGATAACATGGGTAATTTATCCGTTCCGTGCAATAAGAAAAATGGGCCTTATCCGTGACCGGCTTATCTTAATAACCTTCTGTAGATATTGTAACCGAGCGTTATCGACTAAGTTAATGACTGTTATATTCTACTGCAATATTAGACTTTGCTACAACACTTTATCCTTGTCAGGCTTTTTTCTCCCCTTCCGTGTTTTCGCTATCGTGGAGAATACTAATCTCGAGTCAAATGGAAGGAGTCACGTAGTATGGTACCTAGTTTAGCCTATTAAAAAAGATATAAGAAAAAGCCTTTTTACTTTTATTATTCATAGAATATCTCCCTCCCTATCAGCCCATATCCCACTGCAGGGCACGAGCCTCCTCTACAATCTACAGTACTTATGAGGCCATATAATCGACCACGCTGGCCTAGTGAGGGTTGGCGAAGTTTATACTGGGTATATCAGGAGTTTTAGTGAGTACAAACACAATGCAACTAAAATTTTCGGAAAACGACAATTTTTTTTTATAATTTTTTAAATATCGCAATTTACACTTACATACATAAACTCACGCCTTTTTCCCAGAAGGGGTAGGCAGAGGTGCCAGGGCACCCACATTTCGCCTTGTATGTTCCGTCCCACTATGTGATAGGTGGCGAGCCTATCGCCAATATCGTAATTTTTGGGTGGTAAATCCATATTTGTTGCTAAAATAATAATTTAAACTCTTTTATACTTTAGAGTCTTTATAAATAAAAGGGTATACACTATTATTGTCGGAAAAAATGAATTTACCATCCAAATACGACCATAGGAAAAAAAATAACAAAAAAAAGTGACGTTAGCCGCCGTTTTGTCTGAGTGAATATGAATTCATCTCATCGGAATTTTCATTTTCTTTTTATGAAAATGGTGTTCTGTTTTCTAAACAATAAGAATGATACATTACTTTGTTTTGATAGATCAGTTCTTGATTTGTTTCATTATATGATGTCGACACGAAGAAAACTCACGTTGGTCAGCAAAGCTGTTACACTATCATGCTTCGTATCAACCCATATACGTCCCACTGCAGGGCACGGGCCTCCTCTACAATCGAGAGTACGATTGAGAGTGGTTAGGCCATATAGTCCACCACGCTGGCCTAGTGCGGGTTGGCGGACTTACATACCATAGAAATTTTTATAAATCGCTATGGTATGCAGTTCTCCTCACGATTTAACTGGTGGTAGGTCTCTCATATGTGAGAAGCCATCTGGGTAGGTACCACCGCAATGTCTATTTCTCCCGTGAAACAACACTGCTTAAATGCACTGTTGTGTTTCGGATTGAAGGACATTGTAGCCAGAGCAACTACTGGACATATTGAGACTTAACATCTTATGTCTCAGGATGGCGAGCGCAGTGGAATATTGCTACTGTTCATGAGCGGTCGTATCGCTTACCATCAGGCGAACGGCTTGCTCGTCTCGCCATTCAACGCAATAAAAAAAAAAAAAAAAAAAAAAACAAGTTTTCTTTCGCCCTTTAAGTATGTGGTGATTGACTATCTATACACACATGACTCCGAAAAGTCAGAGGTGTGTCCTGGGATTCAAACCCGCGACCACCGTGAACATGTTGGCAGTCGTGTCTAGTCAGTTTACCAATAGGCCACCACGCACGAAAACCAATTTTACATAATGAATTTGGCTAAACTTCAAGGATGGAATTAGTATTTTGCCATGCAGAGGTACAGTACAAACAAGAGAAAAAAAGTTTTGCTCATACATTTCTATTTTTCATTTTAGCTAGTAAACTTTCCATATCAATCTACATTTCTATTATCCTTGCTTTTCCATTTAAAATAGCTAAATAACAGATAAGAGTCTTCATTATCCATCCTATTTTTTATTTAAACTTTATCTCCCCTATTGCATATACGCAAGTTCACTACAAAGCTAGGTTCAATTAGGTCAATCACTGGCTTAAGCGATAGAGAAAAGTTCCGCTTGGACACAGTCGTCTCGCAAGTAAGTCCTGCGGGTAACCAAGGTTTTTTTTCTATTTATTTTAAAACCGTTTTTGAGATAATCCAGACTTTGTTCTTAATGGAAATTTATTTAAGGTTTATTGCTTAGAGTGGGAGAGATCATAGTCTGGAAATTCTAAAATATTAGTAGATATTCTTGGAATTTCGGGTACATTTTCTGTAACTTCAACGATTCATTTGAAGATGACATTACATGACTTACATTTTATAATACTTTTAATTTCTATAGAGAGAAATTTACATCAAAATATATAAATCCAAACGAATGTGAAGCCAGAAAATAAACAATGCTTCAGCAGGGCACTTATTGTAGGTGACCGATCACCGATCATTGACAGGTAAATATTTAAATATAAACGTCATTTTTTTTTAAATTTACTTAAAATAGATTCTAAAAGTCGATCAGCCCTCAGAGATATGTGTGAGTAGCTTACTCATTCCAAACACAGACGAAGAAGTTTAATAGCCATTAAGTAATCGAAACGGCGCGGCATACGACGATACATAGATGGTCTCTTAAGACTTAACTGTGCTCAAACTTGGAATGAGACATTCCGGCAATAATTTGCAATCCAAGTAACTTTCGGAAAGCAGTCGCTGCTCGCTCCGTTTCCAATTTACATGCTTTCATATTACTGGAGTGGAAAAATCTTGAAATATTTATTTAAATCTTTCTTTCTTTTATGACCTGTCTAATACTTGCATGCAGTATAAATTCATTGTGATAAATATCAAAACGAATAATTTGATGCAAATAATTTATAATTATTGTTTTATTTCAGATTTCTCTATTGTATTACTAATAGTAACATCAACGAGGAGCTACCAAAAATAAATTGTTGATGAATATTTTTAAGTAATTAATTTAAAAACTTCTACTCACCGAAAAAGGTGCGCAACAATTTGTCTCACCAATTAACGCGATACCATCGCCATTTTAATTATATAAAATTTAAGTATGCGCGTTTGTGGTTTAATCTCGTAATCCGACATCGAATATTCTATCAATTCAGATTGCAAGAGAAAGGATATTGCACGGATTGCCGGCGAAAAGCGATATGTGAAAAATGTGACGTTCTTGAATAAAATGAACGACAAGTCGAATCGTGCATTTGACTGAAAATCCAGTGAGCCGCAAATATTTGCCAACAATGCGTACCGATTGCCACATATCAGATCTTACCGCAGAATATTCGAGGGATTTAACATACAGCCAATTACTTTTTCTCACGTTGAAATAACTCTTAATATTTGGACTATCAGGAAATTCGTTAGGTCAACAGTAGATTAGAAACGTTAATAAATTTATTTCTTTACTATAATATGAACCATTTTTTTGTTGTTAATGAGATAACAAATGACTAAAAACTGTCCCGCACACATACACTACTACAACTGCTGTAAGCCAGGATCACCAATGGCACGCATTTTAATGACACTGAGCATTGATGCTCAGCACGTCTCCAGAAATGTATAACTTATCTTCAACTCACAACGAAATTAATCATAAGCTTAAGTTACTAGGAGATGGAAATATTTTTGTCCACTTCCCTCCATAACAAAACAGCTGATAAAACAATGAAGTATAATAACAAGTAAGTAAATAAAATGAAAAAGTGCGTGGTGGCCTGTTGGTAAACGGACTAGACGCGACTGCCAACATGTTCACGGTGGTCGCGGGTTCGAATCCCAGGGCACACCTCTGACTTTTCGGAGTCATGTGTGTATTGATAGTCAATCACCACGCACTAAAACGGTGAAGGAAAACATCGTGAGGAAACACTCTCAATCGGTAATCGATTGTAGAGGAGGCCCGTGCCCTGCAGTGGGACGTATATGGGCTGATACAGGGATAGATGTAAATAACCTCGCATAAGAACTACAAAAACTCTGAACTTTTCTTTAGCTAGAGAAACCAGCTGCAAAGTACCGTGGATCAAATCATTATTAAATGTATATGAAACCTATTATGTGAGCTGTTATACTTAATTCCAGTAATATGGCAAAAACGTCGAAAAGCACGGAAATTCTTCATAGTCTCTACAAGGTTCATGTAGTATACAACTCCAGATTATATTTGCATACACTCCAGCGTGGTTGTACGCTCATTCTGCCCAAGACCGCATTCCCAAAGTATACGATGTGTGGATTGCTCGGATGTTCACTAATGAATAATGATTCATTTATTTGTGGGAAATATATTACGACAGGACTGGGAAATGTTATATTAACGTTGTAGATGCTGCACCCTAGGATAACCGTAGATGCTCGAGGTACAAATTTCTAAAACTTACTGCTCATGATACCGTTACCTTGCATACAACATCATAGTAAATCGTGTATAAAATCTGTTGAATTTCCTAGTACAAAGTTGATGTAAAGGCTTCCTTTGTGACGTGACATTAGAGGAACGTTGTTCACCGCCGCGATAAAACCCTAACATTCCACAGCCTTGTGTCGCTGCATCAAACAGCTGTCTGCAACCGCGGCGCTTGTAGCTCTTTGTATGGCAGTTGGCTGCATTTTTGTTTGTTTTTTAAGGAAATTTTATTTTTCGATGCGTGTTTGGCTGTCAGCGCAATAGTGTTTAGGTAATTTGGTTACGTTTGTTTTACAACCAATCCATTGTTTTTCAGGAATATATAGGTATTTATATTTTTTGCAATTCATTTACATTTATCGTGTGGAAATAAAGAAGTAGTAGTATAAATAAATAAAGTAATAAAGAAGTAGTATAAAGAAGTATTTAGAATAGTATCTTTATACAAATTATCGTTAACATTCTTCAACATAATATCTTAGTAAGATAAAAGGGGGGGAAAATAAATAAATAACACCCAACATTCGCAAACATACTACATAAACATACACCACACTAAGATCGTGTCTTGTATTGTGGATATTAGGAAATACAAGAGACATTTCAGTCTAACAAACTCAACACGCACAAATATTTCTCTCGGAGCGGGGATCGAACCTGCGGCCTCCCGTTTCACTGGCGGCGTCTAACCAATTGTGCCAAAGAGGCTGTCAAAAGTTCAGATGCAAAGCAATCTATTACAATGAATTAAATTATTATAAAGTATTTGTACAGGAAATTACTTTACCGAAAAGCACCTCGTAAGAACTAACAATTTGTCACCCACGCTAAGAGGTTAAGCAAATTATATCATCTCGCAAAACGATGCAGGCTTTGACAAAGCGGCCGTATTTATCATCGGCTCCGAAGGAGAACGCAGCGGTGCGTGTAAGTAGAACTTTATTTAGTGGCTTATTTCTTTTTATGTGGACACGACCCGCAGAAATTAGATGTTTTATGAAATTGTTTTTCCGGGACATTAGCCAGTCCTAATTATGGCGGTGCTCGCTTCAAGTCGGCCAATTTCCCTAGACGTTTTCACGTTGACGGTGACAAAGTGCGGACGGTGGGAGAGAAAACAATTTCACTAAGACGTTGGGTTTTATTAGGCGGGTAGTAATGTAAATTTAGGACTTGCACATGTATGGGAATATGCATTTGTTGTGCTAGCTTACTGAGACATCGGACAGAACTGCAAGTACGATGAAAAAGACAGAAATTGTCAAGGTAAAAAAGCTTGAATATTATTTTTATAATTAATTGCTTATATTTACAAGTTAATTTACCGCAGGAAGCAAAGAAATTCATCTTAATGTTGTTCAAGAGAGTAAAACTCTGAATGACATTTGGAAGCATCAAACGAAACTTAAACCAGTGAAAGAATGCATTTAAGAATAAAATATTTTGAAATAAAACACTACTACAAGATACAATTTTTCCACCTCGCCTTAAAGTTTATATAAGTGAAGTAACTTCACGTATGACCAACTTTTATCAACACTTGAACAGATTTTCAACCGACCTCACCGATTCAACTGACTCTTAAGACTTACTATTTTATGTGTTTCAATAATGTTTAATATCAGTCTAACCGTTTAAGATGTATTTGTCATTTTACGGGCAGTTTGCTTTCATGAATGAAGTGAACGCCAGCTGCTTTTAATTCAGTTGAATCTAAGAGCCTCTTATAGAATTTGCTTGTAATATCCGGTATATAAAAGAACTAAGTAAATAATCTGCCTCCTTTATGAATTAGAACTATTCCCATGCGGTACTTTGGTAGAGAGATAGCTTGCTGTTGTCAGTTATGAATGGGCAGGCTCGTCTGGGGCATTACCATTGTTTTTAGAGGAGATTCACGTCGAGTGAAATGCCAGTTTTGCTGTCGCGATTCGTTTGGTGAATGAGATTGCCTGATACCCAATATCCCTTTCCTCTTTCCATCCTGTTTCCTTCCCGCTTTTCTTCCAATTTGATGGGCCGGTGACATATGACCATGACCAAACGTTGTGGATGTTCATGGGCGGCAGTGATTACTTATCATCTGCTTGCTCGTTTGTTGGTTCTATTGTATAAAAAATTACTCACATTCTCTCTCTCTCTCTTTCAAGAGTTTTATTGCGCGCGTTATGAGAAGTCTGGAGTTAAATTGTTGTCTTTGAAAAGTTCATAGAATTCCATAAATGTGAGGGTGATGATGCCTTAACATCCTCACCTCTTCTTCTTTCTTTTTGTCTGGTTTGATATCCTAATAATAACGAAGCGTGTGTGATTTCTCAGGTTACATGCTTGCCCAGTTTGAGTCATGTAAATAAATACATTTTCTTTTATCTAAAACAAATTATAATAGTGTTTGAATGAAATATAATAGTCTTACTCGAATTATATTCACAATAAACTTATTTTGTACATTCCCTTTTAGCGACGATTATTTATTCAACCATTAAAAGAATATTTCACGCAAAAACCCTTGTAAAACCCCACACAAACAACATATGCAAAACACTAATCCATATTGTTACAGCATTAGAAATTTTTGCTTATATAAAAGCAGTTTTCTTCCAATAAACAATCTTATTTATACAAGTATTATTTTAGGACCAAAATGTAAATAAGGGGTTGAATATACATTTTCTTTTAACTTTATTATTTTCCATAAACCCTACATTGTCTGGAAAGTCTCTAGTGAAAAGTTCGTTTTGTTGATCATCAGATGTTTTATATATTCAATTTTGTATCAATATTATTAGTCGATTTGACTTTTTAATATAGGTTTTCTGTTATTGAGCAAATTGAACTCGAATGAAGTTTCGGGTAAAATATAGTTGTAAATACTTCTTTGATAATATAATATTTGGATGGTCTAGATTTTTCCTGCTCCGAAAAACTGGGTAATGAGATATATTATACCTAACAGAAAAATGAATGCTAGGGTAAAAATAATTTTTTTGACTTATTCAACCACAATAGTAAAAGGGATTACTAAGGATTTTATATGTGAAAGGCCGACAGTGAGATGAATATACTAAATATTCCTGCTTCTAAAAACCTTTTGTGTAGATTCGAGACAGCTTAGACAAATATTGTCCAATTGAAACTGGGTTACCGCTTCTAGGTTTTTGGCGAATGAATACTGCAAAATCCTGAAAATAAATCAATATTGCTACGCAAACAAGAGTAAATAACATAACTCCACAAACGCAGCCGACCTAAATAAAAAAAATTACTTAACTATAAATATTTTATTTGTCGTTAATGCTTCAAAATCTATACCTATACTAACCCATCTTAAATCTCTTTTTTTAATGTCAATAATTTCCATAAGTTAACTGCAGCAATACAATACTGTTTTGGAAAAGATACTTCGTATTCATTCATGCATACTGTCTCTAATTATTTAATCCAACACATCGAAAGCATTCGGGTTAATGATAAACGTTTCCACACCATACTCTCACCCGCAAAGCGTCGACATTAAACAGCAGTAATCATTTTATTAGCATCGTTACAACAAATTGCCAAGTTACATCTGTGAGATGGAAGCCTGCAGTCACGTACGTCCAAAGGGACTGGAAATGAAATAATTTGTCTTACAGAAGGGTGCATTTCATATCACAGCGCATGAGGGAGTTGAACGAACTTTGTTTACACACGAACCAGCGAATGTAATAGAAAGTTTTGTTTTGAAGTAATTCAAGGAAAGAAAAGTCGTTTATTCACTTACCGTGGAGGGAACTTGATGTTTCTCTAGACAATGATATTAAAGATTTGAGTAATGTGACTCATGTTATCCAAATAACTTAATATAAACAATTTGAGACGACATAGACGATCAAACATGTCATTATTTATTATGACTTTATTACAAAATAATGCGGATCACACTAATTAATTATTTATTATTTGTACACAATACAAAACCACTTAATTATATGATAATCTTAAATATTAATTTGCTTATTATATTTGCACATCCCACGATTTGACAGGGCGAGCCTACCGCCATATCGGGCACAAATTCCAGATTCCAGACTGATAATATTAATAGAAAAATCCGATATCACATTGCCCGATCCAGGACTCGAACCCGAAACGTTAGCTTTTTAACCATACCCTAGCACTACGACACCAAGACCGTATAAATTATAATAAAAATTAAAAAATGTCGTTATAGAACAATTAGTCTGATCCCCATTACTGAAATGCCCGACCACGTACGCTACAACAGTGTTCAAATATAAGTGGATTCTATGAAATAACATTTTTATCTTACAAATCCTTTAACCAACACCTAAATTAATTAATTATTGCGATACTGTATACGGGCCGTGCCTCATATCTCGTACGGAACGCTTAATACAACGTGTCCAAAATGCCTGTGCCCGGTTTTGTTTTGATATTCCCCGGAGAAACCATGTTACGCCATATTTAAATTGTAACAACGTATTGAAAATGGCAGCACGCAGGAAAATGCATTTAGCGACATTAATGTTCGGGATTATAAAGTCACACACACCGAGATACCTGTATAGTAAGTTATCGTGGCGACAGGAGCATTACAATTACCCCACTCGTTCCACGTCGAACCCACTGTCGATGCCCCGCTTTAAAACTACCGCCTTTAGAGGATGTTTCAGATTTGCGGCCACCCGCTGCTGGAACGATCTACCGCCGCCATTGAGATTCCTAAAAACAAAAAATACATTTAAATTACATATTAGAAAACATTTATTATACGAACAAAAGCACTTCCAACAAAACTAAGTAATTACATAAAATATGGTATTATTAATATATTTGTATGCACATCTTTGTCATCTATATTTACCTTATGTTTGTGAATCATCGGCGAGGCGTGATAGTGTCCTCGCGGCGGGTGGCAGCGCTCCTCCAGGACGGATAGTTAGTGTTTTTTACGTTATTAGTTACCAAGTTGTCCCCTTCACGTCGTTTTCACCTTTAAAATAATTTAATTATCTTATGAATATTATTGTTTGTATTTTTATTTTTTATTTTTCCTCGAGACAATTGCTAAAGCTAATTAATTAGATATTTCATATTATGCCATAACCTTATTACGCAAGTTGCACTTACCGGAGACAGTCATTTTATGCTATACAGTTTGGTGGTACTTTTGACTCGCCAGGACAGTCATGCCTTCAACACTTTGCGACGCGTAGCACTAGCCGCACGGCTCAAGTCTTACGCATTGTAATTGGCAAAGAACGTCCTCTCACGTCCCCGTCGCCGGACGAATGCAGACTGCAGAGAGCATTCTGCATTAATTATTATTGTGCAATGCTGATGTGTTGTGCGAGCGGAAGCGGGACAGAGCATTATGCAAAGGCTTGTTTTTTAGTTCTCAAGGAACTATTACAATACTTACTTTACTTATTACATTACTTCATAATTATTACAATACTTGTATAAACTAGATTAGATATTATTTTTGCTTTTTCTTTGTATGTGTTGTACTGTTTGTGTTAGTAGATTTTTAATTTTTATATTTTACTTGTTTCTTTAGTTATTAATCCTTTATTATGACTTGTTTTTTTTTATTGTTATTTTTTTAAGCATTAATTATACAATATGTTTTAATTTATGTTAGTATGTAAGCTGGCGTTCGCATGTCACTCAAGGTGACCACTGAAAACCAGCGTTGCGCTGTGGCTCGCGTCGTAGTGCAACAATAAGCTGAGTGGTCACCTACGTGTCACATTTATGCGACGTACAAACTCCCTTTTACTGTCTTTTTGTTGTTAGCTATATATATAAATTTATGCTAAACGAGTGTGTGCGTCATTTTATTTGTGGCTAATAAATGAGTTTTCTTTCTTTCTTTCTTTCTTTCTAAATAATTATATATTAACAAAATTCAAATTAAAACTAATCTTAAATATTGGTAAATAATTCAAACAATGACTAAACGAATTCACAGCATTATTATTCTAAAAATAATATAAATACCAAATGCAGATTAAACTAATTCTTAGCTTTAACTGAATTCTAACTTTATTATAACAAATTATATTCCAACTACTGAAAATGTTCGGATTTCAATATTGGAAATGTGAAAGCTTTTGCATTGAGGAATGGTAAGATTTTTTATACGTCGCGTCGTGATGAATACACTAAATCAGTAATATTTTAATAAAATACTTTCGAAGTAATAGCATAATCTACTGATAACGACCTTAAGTAATCATTTTTTTTGTTAAGTAATAAGATATTTTGAATCGTTAATTTCGTGAGAAAGAAACTGCGCAAGAAACTCTCTCATGTACGAGTATACAGATACAATATTTCGATGTTATAAGTCAAATGGAAAAAAATTCGACTGTCGTTAAAAATATTTAAAGCTAACGATGACTTTCATAAAATAGCAATCATATTTTGAATAAAAAACTAATTTAAAAACCACAGCGGGATAAATTTCAAAAATCCGTCCAATGATCCGAATTTATATCAAAACAATTCGTAGGAACGTTATTAAGGGCGTTGTTAGAAATGAGTTTCCCCTCATATCTCACAACCTGAAGAAAGGATGATAATTTCGCAAGACATCTGAAAATTGCTAAGACTTAAAAGAGAAAAAATGATTTCATTTTCCGCTCAGGCGATATGTACAAATGAAAAGAGCCTGATTTATAACTCAATCTTATGACGGCATAAAATGACGACACACGTGGAAATTGGCAATTTCTCTTAATAACCTGTTACAAACGGTGATACTCTAATTCAACGTCTAAATTATTTGGCACTTTATGATACATTCGTGAAATATGATGTATATTACGTAAATAGGTTTAACGTGGATTGTAAGTACTGTGAGCTAAACAGACTTATACAGGGGGTTGTAAAAAGGAGTGTTATTGAATTACTCAAAGCAAAATTTACTTACCTATTTCAAATGTAAACTATTCTCATTATATAGGAAGGATGTGAATAACTTATAAAAACTTTATGTATGTTGTCAGTAATTAGGTTTTTTTGCTAATAAACATAACATTAGTTTAGAATAGTGAACGTTAACGTTTACAAAAATAGTTTTTACATCAGAATGTATTTTTACTGAAGTAGAATAGAACAAAAACGTCCATGGACCAATTTGTGTGACTGTGAAAGAGAATATTTTATAGGATAATTGGATGCTAGTAAAAATCTGTTAACATAGTGTTTCATGGAAGGTTTTTAAAACGATTTGATTTTTTTAAAATGGAATACTAGTATAGAAGACTATTTTAGATATTTCACTGTTTTATTGGTAAGATTTTTGAAAATACATTAAACAAGTAAAATATTAAACATAATTTAAAAATATAATAATATTCATCTAATTGTTTCATGTTGCACAGCTATCACGGCAATTTGAAAAAAAAAAAGTTTTTCAACATTTACATTAAATTTTAAACTTTCGACCCCATAGGAAACATTCAATGCAACTGCAAAATTAACAAAAACAACGCACAATAACCAAACAATTTTGCACAATGCTAGTTTCCGTAATTGTTTTCAATTTTCAAACTGCAATATTTCAAAAAACCAATGCTCGTAAAACAATTGAAATTTCCTCACCATTTGAGCGCATAAATTATTCAATATTCCTATAGTTTGTATTAAATGAGTGGACAAACTGGCTATAAATCGTTGTATCGAGCTTTCTGTCATCGTAGCAACCCTTACAGAGTAATGCTCAGTTTAATTTTATTTATAGCCTGATATAGCTCTCTGTTGTCATAATACTTCATTTCTAGTTGGATATTGATGGTAATTTTTCTATTTGTTTCATGTATTGTAGATATTTTACAAAGTTTGTTGTAAGCAAAAGCAGTGTAAATGCACTGTTGTGTTTTGGATTAAAAGATTGTAGCCATAGTAAGTACTGGACATATTGACCTATAAATTTCAGGATGGCGAGCATAGTGGAATGCTAAACATTGCTTTGTAATTCAAGGTGTTGTTTGGTTTGCTACTATTCATGAGCAGTCGTATCGTAATCGCATACTATCAGGCGAACGGCATGCTCACGTCGCCATTCAATGCAATAAAAAAATACCAAAATCTATGAAGCTTAGACAATTTTATTTTTCAAACCGATACTCTTTTTGAAATAAAACTATTATATACGGATTTTATCGCGGATTTGGTTTAATTTTACATTTTTTGAGTTTCCGACGTCCCGCAGTCCACCCCGAGACCATGAAAGCTGTAAAGTAATTGAAACGTCGAGAACTCAAAAAATGTAGAATTAAACCAAATCCGCGATAAAATCCGTAAATAATAGTTTTATTTCAATGTGTAACATTTGCGTAAATCTAAGAAACCATTATGATACTCTTTTGTGTCAAAAATTCAGAAAATATAATATCATGGATCGACCACAAGTTTGGCTAATCTACTAATACTTTAAGTATTGGAGTTGGTAACTTTGTAAGTGGGTATAGCAGAACTTTAGAGCCTCTCATAATTTAAAATATGATTCAATGATACATGCATAATAATTTCAGTTGTGAGAACTATCGCAGTAAGCGTTATACTAATCGATTATTATAAATCATATTATTCTGATCTCAAATCCGCTTAAAAATGCGAGCAGAATATAATAATAAATTTCTTGTTAAAAATATAAAACGTTTTACAAATGCCAATATTAGCCCTATTAAAGTAGAACGGTTCAGTTAGCAAAAGCCGTTGTGGAACTGAATATCGTTCATAAATACCTAGTTAGTTTATTCCATGAATTCGAGAACTGGAATATAAAGCGATTTGAGCAAATCCCCGCAAGATTGAATCCGGAAAAGTTTTCTACTAGTGCGTCAAAAAACTTATAATTCCGCAGGCGCACGGCTATTGAATTCACTCGTTATTTATTGTTGGCGATAAAATAATATTAATCTCAAGGGGATTTCAGTTGGATTTCATTCTTCTGGCCACAACTCGGAACTTTGAAAATAACCCCAGATTACACCCCGGCGTGTACAATAATGTGGATGGGTAATCCACTAATGAAAGTATAACGATTGTTTTATGTTCAACATTTGGCTTTAACGGGAGTAAAAGTTACGCGATAAAACGTGATCTGCTTAAGGCTGAAGTGCTAAAGAAAAATATGCATTAAACACTCCGACTGGCCGCCGGTGATTTGAATATATAGTTTCACTCAAGTGACTTTGTCGGGGATTTTTTATTACAATGTAATGGTATTCGAGTGCGTGGTGGACTGTTGGTAAACGGACGGACATGTGTGTATTGATAGTCAATCACCACGTACTAAAACGGTGAAGGAAAACATCGTGAGGAAACCTGCATACCATAGCGATTTATAAAAATTCTATGGTATGTAAGTCCGCCAACCCGCACTAGGCCAGCATGGTGGACTATATGGCCTAACCACTCTCAATCGTACTTTCGATTATAGAGGAGGCCCGTGCCCTGCAGTGGGACCCATATGGGCTGATACAGATACAGATTCAAAGTAGGATTTGTACTCTATGTAATCCGTTGAAGATTAAAGTGAAAATTATTTCATTAATTTGTAAATCGCATAGGTTTCAGTATGCGTAGTGGCCTGTTGGTAAACGGACTAGACGCGACTGCCAACATGTTCACGGTGGTCGCGGGTTCGAATCCCAGGGCACACCTCTGACTTTTCGGAGTCATGTGTGTATTGATAGTCAATCACCACGCACTAAAACGGTGAAGGAAAACATCGTGAGGAAACCTGCATACCATATGGATTCATAAGAATTTCTATGGTATGTAAGTCCGCCAACCCGCACTAGGCCAGCGTGGTGGACTATATGACCTAACCACTCTCAATCGTATTCTCGATTGTAGAGTAGGCCCGTGCCCTGCAGTGGGACGTATATGGGTTGAATGGTGCATAGGTTTAATGCAAGGTATTTTAATTTCAGGTATTAATGTGCCTGGTTCGTAATCTAGTCAGGCGAATACACTTTTAAGGTTTTAATACAAATCTGATCAAGCTTTGGGATTCAGCAACGTTTACGGTTTCACTGCACGAATTTTATAATTAAATGTTAAATTCAATTTAAAAAATTAGCCATTCGATGCAATTAATTTATTTTTTGCATTTAGCATGTGATAAAAAAATCTTGTATTACACGTTTTGTTTATTTTGTTTTATATACGCATCATCATAATTCAATCAAGGCTGCTAATATTGTCAATGCTGTGAAAAATTAAACACAAAATGACTCCATTTTGATTAGCAATGACAAATTTCCAAATAAACAATTTGTACCAAAAAATGATCTTAAAACCAGCGTATCCCTACTATGATACGAAATCATCTAAGCGTGGTAACAATCAGTGAGCAAGTTTCCGTGCGTAGGAGGGATTATACTTTCGATAACTTGGCCAAGGGTAGCACAAATACAGAAAGGAGAGCAGAGGGTGAAATACAAGTAATCTGGAAATTTGTTATGGAAATCTAGAATACCCGTGGGAGCAATGCAGTATTTTTCAAAATATTGCCATACTTTCATTTTAGTGGGGACCGTAACTTGTGTGATGGAATTTATTTATTATATTTGTTTATTACGATATAAATTGTTGAAGATTTGTGGAAGAATTATTGTTTGTTTTGAGCTCAGTGTTAATAATAGTAGTGTAATTGTAAGATTATTTAGTAAAATATATTTTGAACAGATAAATATATTAAAGGGTTAGCAAATCTAATTGGTTTGTTATTTTGACTAGAATTATACGTACGTCTTTCCAATTTTGTGGAAATTTATGCACAATACGCTAAGCACCAACCAGGATTTAAAAAATATACTTACGCGGTAAAGTTAACTTTCTGAACAAGACGATAAACTCTTCAAATGAATCTACCTTCTGGAAGGATTTCTTACCTACACATCGACCCAATTGTGCCAGCTCAAAATCGGACTTACAATGACTGATTCCTAAACACAACACTTAAATAGATCACAAGGGCGAATTCTATCCACTCGTCGCGGTTCGCTATCCAAGAAGATACAAATAAATAGACCTCCAGTACTCTCATATTAATACACCCTAATACATAAACACAAAACAACGCAAGGTACAAATATACAAATACCTTGCATACCCTGACATGCTTTTTGTTTTATTTCTCATAACATTTTTATATGTAGAAAATTTCGTGACGACATAAAATGTATAGGCGGTGTACATACTTGCGCCCCCATAGTTGCGGTTTAGAAAAACGCAATATCGCATGAGTCGACGGGGAGGTAAGTGTGCCCTGTGGATTTACAGTATTAAATTGGTTCGGGCAGGGCTGTCAAACTGTTAAAAGTTTACAAGTCGCTCGCGTGACTACGCTAAAAGACGAATAATTAGGTAATATTTATGCGCAGAAATAGCCAACATGTACGTTCCTGCCCCTTAATTTGTCTTGTTTGTTTTATCGCTAAACATTTGCGCCAGTAACTCTTTCGTGAATAGCTAAAACGGTGATAACATTTTATTTACTTAAAACGCGGAATTTTGTTATAATGAAAACTTATTATTATGTTAGTTCTGTTTATTACGAGAGTTATTGTTGGCATAAAACATTAATTTTATCTAGGAATTACATGAAACCGTAAGTTAGTAAGCGGATAAGTAAGCAGTAAACGGCTACAAAGCACGAAAATTTTATTAATGTCTAAAATACAATAGGAATTTTCTTGTAATATTCTCAGTAAGAACATTATGATAAATAAAAGTTAAGTTCCAACGAAATATAAATGACATAAAACCTAAAATAAAATAAGAGTTGTCATATTATTTTCAGTAGTGTTATGTTTAAAGCGATGTGTAAAAACATACTGTGTATGTGTGAAACATAATATATGTATACATTTTGTTCCGTAGGTTTCACATGATTATATAAATTATGATGAATATTTCAATAACTTGATTTCCACCACATCCACATTTTTTTTAACAATAAGTCAAAATTAAAACAGCATACATTAATTTTTATACAACGCACGAATATGATGTGCAGCAACCCTACAATGTATCTAGTCCAGCGGAGATCCATTGTCTCCTGACAGCGGCATCTGAGTTTATCACCGCTGCGACTTTTAGTAGTTATTGCATTCGCCCATTTAGTATACGACACATAAACGCGCCCTTAGTAATAACCGAAGTTGAAGAGATGAAATGGCGAATCGTAGACGCGAAATAATTTATAGCCTAAGGCACGGATAAGTTAATAAGTAACTTTTGCCGCTTATAAAAATGCTACATAAAACTTTGTTACTTTGTTGATCTAGTGGGAGTTAACTGAAATTATTTATTTAGGTACTGAATGGATGGCCTCACTGGAGGTTTGCGGCTTCGAATAATTTACGTGAGCTGGCCATTTGCGGATTATCGTGGAATGTACAGTGCTTGAAAATCTTAAATACAAACCGTACCTTGCGAAAGGTAAACATTACAACTTTTTGAAAATATTTTATGTTTTCCATGAAGTCTATTCAAAAATTATGACATCATAAAAAATATAATTATAATAATAAAATAAATAACACCCAACAGTCACATACATAGTCCTGACCCCACACTAAGATCGAGTCTTGTGTCGTGGGTATCAGGAACTACGAGAGACTTTTCGGTCTCACAAACACCCAGACCCGGAAGAAATATTTGTGGGCCACACAAACATTTCTCTCGGTGCGGGGATCGAACCCGCGGCCTCTCGTTTCACAGGCGGCGTCTAACCAACTGCGCCACGGAGGCTGTCTAATTAGTAGACTATAGTCCTCAAAACCCTTTCAAATGTGGAGTGAGTTCGTGCCCCGCAGGTGGACGTATATGGGCTCTTATATGTAAATGATGGTTGCGTGGTAACAAACCTAACGTCTACCTTAGAAGGGGATTTAAATCATAGTCCAGATGTCTGACAAACTGAAAATAACGTAAAAAAATTTAATTTATTAATGGTTTCTTAGTTTTACGCGAACGTTACACATGAATATAAAACTTTTTTTATTGCTTTGAATAAAGTCGAGCATGCCGTTCGCCTGATGGTAAGCGATACGACCACTCATAAACAGTTGCGAAACCAAACAACACCATAAATACAAAGCAATGCTTGGCATTCCACTGCGCTCGCCATCCAGAGACAAAATATGGTATCTCAATATGTCCAGTAGTAATAGCTATAAATAACATGGTAGTAGTATTAGTATAGTCCAGTGGTAACTATAGTAGTAACCAAGAAGCAAATGAACAAAAAGTCATTTTCATTCATTGTCACTCTAAAGAAAAGGATAGCAGGCAACAGCAACGTCATTCAAGGTAAAAATTTTGTGCTTCACTTTTATACCGGGTATCTCAAGACCGCTACCGAAAACGAAGCCGGGTGATAGATTTAGTGACTACAAACACTATGCAACTAAAAATTTCGCATAGAAACGCGACAATTATTTTTTATGATTTTTTGAATATCGTCATTTTTGGGTGGTAAATCCATAGTTTTTACTAAAATAATGATTTAAACACTCTTATACCTTAGATTATTTATAAATAAAAGGGTATACACTATTATTTTAGGAAAAAATGTATTTACCACCCAAATATGGTCATAGGAAAAAAATAAAAAAAAAATTGGTCGCTTTTTTTTTTGCAACTTTTTTTGTTGCATTGTGTCTGAAGTCGCTTATACTACCACCCGGCTTCGTTTTCGGTAGCAGTCTTGATATACCCTGTATTTTTACAGCCACCGTGGCGCAGGCGGTTAGACGCTGCCTGTGAAACGAGAGGCCGCGGGTTCGATCCCCGCACCGAGAGAAATGTTTGTGCGGCCCACAAATATTTCTTCCGGGTCTGGGTGTTTGTGAGACCGAAAAGTCTCTCGTAGTTCCTGATACCCACGACACAAGACTCGATCTTAATGTGGGGTTAGGACTATGTATGTGACTGTTGGGTGTTATTTATTTATTTATATACGGATGCAAATTGCAATCTCCATTTGAGTATAAGCTTCTTGGTAGTAACTAGAGATGGGCCGAGTACTCGCTTGATACTCGGTACTCGGTGTACTCGGCGGGTTTTTTTATACTCGTACTTGGCCGAATAACTCTGTTTGAATGCCCAGTATATTTTGTTTAAGAAAAGCAATATATTTAAGTAGATATAATTAAAACAACAGTGTTAATCAAAAAGTATTTATGACTAATTTAGGAAATCTTTGACAATCTCAATTAATAAAATCAAAATTATGCTAATGAATGTGTAGTTAGTGAGACAAAATTAAGAGAATAGTAATAAAATTAATCAATATTTAAAATTTAATAAAGGTAAGTTACGATGAAGGAACATAAGGCTCTCTGCATGTTCTAGTAACAGCCTAGTCCTCTTTTCTTCGTAGACTTTTCTTGCCAAAAGTGCCAGCAATGCCAGCAACAATGGGAATTTGATAAAACCGAGTTACTCGGCCGAGTACTCGGTTGAAAAAAAATTGAGCCGAGTAAAACTCTGTACTCGTTACTCGGCAAAAGTGTTACTCGGCCCATCTCTAGTAGTAACTATTGTTTACGAATTTTATCGCAGATAATATCGCGGGTAAACCGCCACGAAACGACTACGAAAGCTGTCAAGTAATCGAAAAGTTGGGAAGCTAAAAAAGTTAACAAACAAAATCAGTGATAAAATCCGTACATAATAGTTTTTCCAAATCAAATATATACATATAAAACCAATAGCATAACTAACATAGCAATAGTACATATAAAACAAAACAATAAAAAAACGTAAAGAAACGAGCAAAAAATCACCCAAAAAGTAATCTTCGCAAACGCATGCAATCAAAATGAGATCAAGCATATTACATATATTTTTAAGATATCAAGCGCGGATTTCAGCGAACTTTCCTATTTGGAATCCAGTAATGACTCACGCGTCACATCAAAGTTACGTTCTCGTCTTTCAAACCACTCTCACGCGTGCATCATCCTCGAGAAATTCTCTACGGACCTCTTGCCTAGTTCAAATATATGCAGTAGTTCAATTTTTTTTAATGTAGTGGAAAAATGGGGAAGTTGTTCTCCCTACATATGATACACTTATTATTGCTATTCTTAAAGTTCTAACTATACATGATGTGAAGAAATATAATTACTTTTCATCAAGCCGGCATCATTGCGCTTACTTTTTCTAGCGTCTAGTTTACTAAGCTTGTTGGTTTAATATATAAAAATGATAATAGAAAAACCGACATTTAGAGTATCATCTTTCAGAGGGTAGTTTTAAATCGTTTGCTTAGAATCTCGCGTACGGTTTTTGTGGCTTGCCCCGTGCTGCGCTGTGACGCTGAATAACACACAGAATTCACATTGTTTCATGAATAATTTGGTGTAAATAGAGTTTAATGCTACAAAAGTATACCAGTGTCATAATATGTGCCAATCGCCCAGCTAAAGGAGCGGTATTAGGGTGAGTTGGCTAGTATTATGTTATTTTACGTTACCATTTTGCTTCTCGTTTTATAAGCCTCTCTTTATAAACGTTATTACTAAACTTATACTTTAAGACAATAACAAAATATAGTGAATAATAATTGCTTCTTTGAAAGAATGTATTCTCGGATTTGGCTCACTGCACTTTCATGCACTGTGACTTAACTGAAGAAATTCCCCGTAGACCTTACATGTTTACCCCGAGATTGTAAACCCCACCTGCTTCCCCCCGTCTTGTTTGTAAATGGGGGGTTAATACTGTTGTATCGTTAATTTTATTTGCACTCCAGTTTCATTGTTGCAAATCCACAGGAGTGGAAAATTGTTATTATGGCAGAGTCTACACAAATATGCGCTAATTGTGGTGCGGTAATAAAGTTCCCGCTTTGTAATTAATTAATGTTTTTGTGTCAAACCTTACATAATTAAGTGAGGTAGGGGCCTAGTCAGATGAGAGGGAAACTTAGTAATTTGAATTAGAAACTTTAGCTTGTACGTTTTGATTATTAGATACATTCAGCAGCCATCGTGGCCCAGTCGGATAGACGCCGTCTGTAAAACGAGAGGCCGCGGGTTCGATCCCCGCACCGAGAAAAATGTTTGTGCGGCTCACAAATACATATTTCTTTCTAGTCTGGGTGTTTGTGAGACCGAAAAGTGTCTCGTAGTTCCTGATACACACGACACAAGATTCGATCTTAGTGTGGGGTCAGGTCTATGTATGTGACTGTTGGGTATTATTTATTTATGATGAATTTTTGTTACGAAGTGGTAGAGCCACGCTGTTTTCCGTCATAACTCAGCGTAAATGGATAGGCTCGTGGAGCGCTACCACTGTCTCGCAGGAGATCGACGATCGTGAGTGAGATTGTCGGATACCTAATACCCATTGTTTCTCTCTTCCAATCTTTACTTCATTATTCCAGTTGAAGTGATGAAAGCCAGCGTTGGTCTTTTAACAAAAATGTTAAAAGAAAACATTTACAAATTCATTTATATTGAAATACATTTCTCTTTATTAAGCAGAAAATAATTGTAATACCTAACAAGGATAAAAAGGAATTAAAAAAGGGCTACGTATAATCCTACTTCTTCATACCTGAAACGCCAATTAAATTTGCAATGGTCAGCGTAAAGGCATCTGCAGCAGACAGTCGAAGAAGTTACCTTAAATTCATTACGTTCAAATATTTACGTCCAGAGCGCGCAGAGTGCTCGAGGCTTTCAACAAACTCACTCAAGATATGTTCCTAATTTGCCTTTCAAATACTTTGAAACACAGAAGTATTCTAGAGAGTCGTCTTTGACTGTGAAAATTCGCAAAGAGGCTAGTGTTACGTGCAAACTATCCCACCAAGAAGGCAACTTGAGAAATTCCGTCCGCGTAATCGCCGAAACACACTTCCCTTGGGACCCGTCGGCATTACCCTCCCTATCTCAACATTCTTACAGTTTAATGTATGCAAACGCATTTTGTTTCAAAGCCTAGCCCCCTCAAGGATGGTGTTAGTAAGAGCCCTCCAGCGCGCACCTCGCCGCCACGATGCGGCGCCGCCTACCGAAGTTTTTTCTTGGTCGTGTGTCACAACGTGCTCTTTGATCTTCACAAATGCGAATATAATGTTGGAACCAGTTAAGACCCATTCCTTTTCCCTTTATCTAACTGTACACTCGCAAGTTTTTTCGCGATATTTCCACGAATATTCCTTCAGGGCTTTTTGTGAACGAAACAAAGTAAAACTGTTTTGTCTTCCTATTCTGACTATTGAGTACATTTGCTTGTGAAATAAAATACAGATCGGGGCGTTATATATTCAAATTTGATTGGTCCTTTTGTTGTTCAGAAATAAATTTACGCGAAATGCGAAATACGTTTCGCTGTATAGAAAGAATAATTCACAAAAGAGTACTCGCGTCAATGTGTCAGTAGAGAGACTGGGTTCAATACATCACGGGCGCATTAAAGTCAAGTTAAGCTCATAGTAGGAGTCGTCAATACATCTTAATTCTAAACATAAGCTATCCCAAATGATGAGGGATTATTTGACGACAAAATAAGTATCAACAACGCCATGTGGTGTCACCTCCGAAATAGAATTTGACGCCGGCCCGGCTCTGTCACACGTGGCGGTCTTAAAAACAGATCGTTTCCTTTAAAAAGTTAATTTGGTGTTTTTTATATGGGGACAGTTACAAAAAGTGTCATTTTTTAGATGCCGCTAAGGGGCATATGCCCTGATAATGGGACACTGATGTGGAACGGTAGAAATGTGACTCGTGTTTTCCGATACAGGGGACGTTTTTTAATCACACTTCGGATACTTGGGAAGTTCAGTTTTTGCAACGGAATTTAGTCATAATTATTGGTAACAAATTTCTTGTCGGAGGAAATGCCTGTCATTGTTTGTTCGGTGAAGTTAAGTGGAGCCAGGTGAAGTCTTTAGGATAACACAACTTGAAGAGTGACTTAGAAATTTTTCTATTGGTAAATTCATATCCTGGCTGTATTTAAAAATATTTGAATTCATTGCAATAGCAGCATCATGTATATTGAGAAAGTCTACATTTATAAATGTTGCAATCATGTAAGTAATAAAAAGTAAAATAAATTGGACTTAAAATTGTTAAACAAGCCTATCTCATTAGGTGTTAGATAATCGTGGCTATTCATATTAATATTAATAGAATAATAGTTGGACCTAATCCAATACTGCTCCAGACACATATTTTCAATGTATTACCCCTGAAACTAATTTAATAGTTTCTACATATAAAATAATGTTTATTGACCACATTTGACAACCTTAAGTTACAACATATCATCTCTAACGGCCGATGCCAATAATTAATCGAAAAAATTAGATTGAAGTCAATCTGGATTGTTTTCTACTTTTCCATTTGTCATTTACCATGTTGCCATAGTTTTTTCACTACTGAGATTGATTATTGGCAATATAGTATCAGAAAAAAGATAGAGCTGTCAATCTAAAACGGCAAATTTTGGATTGGGATTGTTTATTGGCAGTGGCTGTATGACATCACAGACTACAAAACAAGATAAGGCATCATCTGTATGTCTGTTCTAAATGCTAAAACCAGATGAATAATAATAATAATAATAACACCCAACAGTCACATACATAGTCCTGACCCCACATTAAGATCGAGTCTTGTGTCGTGGGTATCAGGAACTACGAGAGACTCTTCGGTCTCACAAACACCCAGACCCAAGAGAAATATTTGTGGGCCGCACAAACATTTCTCTCGGTGCGGGGATCGAACCCGCGGCCTCTCGTTTCACAGGCGGCGTCTAACCGCCTGCGCCACGGAGGCTGTCAAAATCATCATCTACATCTCCTATAAAGAAAAAGCTGAAGGTATTCAAATTATCATTGATAATTTCCTTTCCACTATTGAATGCGACTAATCATCCGATGTGCTGTTATTAAAACATCTTAACGATATCAAAAGATATCAAAACCAGTACAGTCATAACATAATTAATCATTTTAAAAGAATTTATAAAACTCCTTTCCTTCGATGGACTAAACTACTTTTAATTAATGGTTATGGGTTTCGTAGCGTGCTCGCTTTAATGACCTTTGTTTGTACTGGATATAGAATAAATCTCATAAAAGTTATGACGGTCTGTGCTGGTATTTCCTTTGAACTTGATAAAACTGCATTTTAAGCCAAAGCCTTGTTTAAAAATGAAACAATGTGAATACAATTTATCACCGGAATGAGCATGATAATTAAATAATAAATAAATTCACTCAACAGTAACATACATAGTTCTGACTCAGATCGAGTCTTATCGTATCAGAAACGAGAGTCTTTTCGGTCTCACAAACACCCAGACTCGAAAGAAATATTTGTGGGCCGCGGAAACACTCCCTCTGTGCGTAGATCGAACCCGCGACCTCTCGACGACATGTGAATGTGGCGTCTAACCGACTGCGCCACGAAGGCCGTCAATGCTGATGAAGGAAACATTGTGTAAAATCACTTTGCAAACAAAATTATAGTAATCCAAATGCCTACTGATCTTTGTGTTATTAAAAGCTACAAAATATAAATATCTTACTTCATTATTATTCTGTAAATAAGAATGGCACCAGCTTGTTGAGAATTTTCTGATAATTACTAAGGATAACTAATTTATAGGTTTCTGTTATAATTTTCAGTCAAAATAACTAGAACGATTGGCAATGTAAAAACCACTAAGATAATACCTCATTCATCCAACTTGTAAACGCCCAATGATTTACTACAATGAACGGCATCAAACTAACATCACCCTCGGAAGCATCCGGCCTCATCCATCTCCCGCAAACTTGATAGATGACTTGTCACCACTTCTCTAAATGTAAACAAAACACCCATTTTTCCTCTCTTATTAATGGTCGACTTGTATTGATAAGGTTAATTGTTTCTTATGATCATTATTTCGGATAGCGTTCCTTGGAGTTTTTACCTCCGAATACCACAGCATTGACACGAATCCTGTAATTCTTAATTCAATACATATTTTATCTTATTTCGTACAGGTTAAGATCGAGAATTGTATTAGCGTGGAATGGGATTTTTTAGCCCCAAAACCTCGCATTGCTTTTGGAATTCCACGGTGGTAATAGAGCGAATATTTTAATGAGGACATTTTTTGAATGGTTTATGGTAATGTGTGAATATACGTGTTTTCACGTGAACTCTGGACTGTGAGTGATGGGTGCGGACCAGCGGAAGTATTGTTAACATTCTCAAGTCAATAAGGTAGCCTATAGGTTATTATAAACAGAAGCGGCAAAAGAGTGTTAACGATCAATGTATGAGTAGTTAATTTATAATTAATATGATCTTACTTTATTTACAAGATATGTTTGGTGGTCCTTATTAAAACATGTCAATGACTAATTACAATAATTATGACAGTAATTATATTTATATAATCTATGACTTGCACTTGCTTCGCTACTTGATATAGGTACATGAAAACATACAATACTCCGATATTTCCGATAATGTTTATTTTATTTATAAACTACTATTACGAACGAAGTTGTATAGTTATTATACATTTTTGTATTTATTTTCAAATCGCCGTCTCTCATCACTGAGTCGCGTTCGTTAGATCGAACCTCATCGGACCATCATGATTCACACACCACAATTTTAATCCCGCCCTTGTTATGAACTAAATACGGTTAATTGGACAAAATGTCCTTTAAAGGCTTTCATCAAAATAACAGAGGGCTTAATCAGCTCTGATGCGATATCCACCGCAGAGTTTATGCGAACATGTGGCTTGAATCACGTAGATTCATTGGCTTTTTGTAGTGCAGTGACATCATTCAATACTGCGAATTATATTGTTATTATCAGAGAAAATATCATTGGAAAGGAAAAAAAGCTATATAAACTTGGAAAATAGACTCCTCGATTTTTACTGTAAGTTGCTGTTTGAAAAAATTGTTACTGGTAGAATTGCGGGGCAAATAAGGCAAAAGATATAAAAATGAGAATTGAACTGAACTGAAGGAAACATGCTGAAATAGCAAGTGTTTGATGAAGTAGTTCGGAGTTAGGTATATACGAAAATTCAATATATAATCACTTCATCATATACGTGTTACGTGTTCTTACGAAAGTACGATACTTTTGACTTTATATAAGAAACAAAATTTATATTGTATTAGTTACAAAAATAGAAATAACTATGCCGCCCACAAGCCTATTGGCCTATTGGCCTATTGGCTAAACCTATCACTTGGTTTTCGAAAATAGAATATTACGACGGTGTAGGTACAAGGGATTATGATAGAGTTTTAAATATAAAAGTGAATTAAATTTTTAACACAAAAAATAAATAATAAATTAAGAATAAATTGTAAACTATTTTAATTCAATAAATTAGGATCCCACATTTATATAAAATACCAGTGTATTATTAAAAATAATACTTGGTTACAAAATATTTTATATAAATTAACAACATATCTCACTCAATACGTCATTTGTACTTCTTTTTTCAAATTATTGTTTCTTTATAGTTGTTTAGTTTTAGTTTATCTACAATAAATATTTAAATAAATATCACATCCGTTGGCCAGCAATTTTCCGTCCGTCCTAAAACATAATAAAATAAACGCGATAATACGAAATGAGTCCGCCTCCTTATAAAGAAGAAAACTAAGCGTCTTCCGGTAAGCCCCAAATGGATATCAACTTTAGGTGCTAACTAGTAAAGTTCAAAATGCAAGTTTAGGTCCCTGAGCAAAATTTGCATATCATAAATGTAATATTTAGCTCTCAACTTCCTAATTAGAAGTCGTCTTTTGGTAGCGTCAGAACATTAAGCAACTGAACGTTTAATACTTAATATTTCAAAGATTAAAGCTGTCATAAAAATATAAATGATGCATCGTTAAAACTTATAAAATATTTGAATAAAGAAGAAGTAAAAAGTTCTTGACGAACTTGTTGACAAACTGAATTACTTTAAAGCATAGACGTAGTATCACTAGACTTGACATGCATTTGACATATATAGTCCATCTCACTTAGACTTATGCATAAACCTTAAAAAATGAAAGTGACAAAACACAATTTGCGGTCCTTGTCATAGTTTCACATAATTTTGTAGGGGAACACTGAGTGTAACCAAACAAATAAGACGTGCGGTTTGTTATAAACTTGAATTACTGAGTATTTTACGGATATTTGCGGTCAAAAATGTATGTAAAAGAGTGTTGAAACTGATTATAAGACAAAAGGTATGGTGTGCTGCTTTATTATTGGCTGTGATAGCCGATCTAAACGATAATACGAAAATAGAACCTCTCACTGGTAAGTGCATTTTATTTAGTATATTGGTAAAAATAAATGTAGACGTTCATTATTACTAACATCTGCAATTAGTATTTCATAGAATACATTGAAAAATAGGATTATATTTGCATAAAAAATACGTATTTTAAAAGTATTATCCGACCAAATTATCTTGACTTTGTTATTATGACAATCTGTATACTACTCGAAGAGGACGCCATTTTGTACATGATTTTAAATTAGTTGGAGCATATTATGTTTCGGGATACCAACTTATAACAATTTGCCGATAAAATATTGTCTATTTCTCCATCAAACAGCAGTTTAAATGCACTGTTGTGTTTCGGATTGAAGGACATTGTAGCCAGAGTAACTACTGGACATATTGAGACTTAACATCTTATGTCTCAGGATGGCAAGCGCAGTGGAATGCCAAGCATTGCTTTATAGTTCAAGATGTTGTTTGGTTTTGCTACTGTTCATGAGCGGTCGCATCGCTTACCATCAGGCGAACGGCATGCTCGTCTCGCCATTCACTGCAATAAAAAAAAAAAATTGCATTTCCTGGTTTTATGGTAAATTAAACCATCATTCATTTTATTTCAGCTTTTCAAAAGGTTTACCTTCGCGTGTTTTGTGGATCAAATTAATAGGATGTGACGGAAAATTAGACAGCTTGGTAAACACACTCGTTCAAAAATTGCATTCAGAAGACTAAGCATATTATAACTTTCTTAAAACCGTTTTCTCTCCCGCCACTCGAAATAAAGGTAAACTATAATCTATTTAATCTAAATAATAAAAATCCAGAGTATTCATCCTTGAGAAGAAAATGAATGAAACCTCTTCTATAATCAGTCTCCCGGCAGCCTGTCTTCATAAATTGTCCTCCTGTGTATTAAGTCAAGTTACAACATGCATAATCTATAAATTATAAAATGTAGTTTCGAAGTCAGTTAATATAAGTATAAATTACAAAAATGCACCCAATCCACCAAGCTTAATACTTCTTTATTTTTTATTTATTTTATTTTAGACACAAACAGTCGTGTTCATCAACAAAAACAAAGATTTTATGTTTACAACTTACAGACTTTGAGTGCCAAAACTTAAAGTCAATGCAATAAATACCCAATCCACACACGCCTTGACCCGAGGCGTCACGTTACCTTACTTTATTTCAATTTATATTTTGTTCTGCACATATTAATTACATATATTTTATTCTTTAATTAATTAGATTTAATTTTTACAGATGACCGAATCCGAAACTGTGGGGAATAACAAAGAGTGCTGAAAGGACACATGAGCCTGATACGGATGAAAACAAAAAGTGCATAAATGTATTTTTGAAAAATCAATATTCCAGGAAAAAAAAGCCAGATGATTAAAAAAATGTACAAGCGCTGTATTATTACACATTCGATACTTTGCTATATCATTTTATTTTAATTAAGATATAGAAAAGAAAAAAATATGTAGGTATATTTTTTTCCATTTTGTTACATTTGAGAAATGTTTAGGTCTATATCAATAGGTTTTCTGCACCTTTGTTATTTACGATTCGTTTGTAGAAACTTGTTATTAGGAACTTAATTTATGGAAATATTAAGTATATTATAAACACTGGTTTGTAAGCTTTCTTAAAATAAATAAATAAAATAAAGTAGGATGTTATTCTATCCTTAGTAGTTACGTTACTATGAATTCTCTGATCTTCTATAATTTATAGAACACTCGCCAGGTTTTGTTTCTATGTATATATTATCATTACTAGCTGTGTATTATTCGAGTTACGTAAATGATATAAGTATTAATAATTATACAAGGCCAACTTTCCTTTTTTGCTTTCTAACCTTTGTGAAAATATTGCAAAACGTCACGTTGTTTAATACTGACGCCCTTCATCCGCATCATTCATCGCAGCTGGTTAGACGCCAGATGTAAAAGTGAGGCCGCGGTTTCGATACCAGCTCAAGAAGAGACAAATATCTGAGTGACTTGATATTTTTTTCAAATCGGGGTCTTAGTGAGACCAAAAAGTCTCTCGTAGTTTCTGATACCCACGACACAAGATTATCATTTGTAGGGTCAGGACTATGAATTTGAATGTTGCGTCTATTTATTTATTTAGTTACAATATTTATGGGAAAATATATGACCTGGTATCCCTGCTTTTTTCTTTACTTTATGTCTGTCCCTTACGGTGGAACTCGAATGTCGAGTCCATTTGATGCTACGTCCATGCTGTAAAGACATAATTTCAGCATCAATTTGAAAGTAGAAAAAAATATTTGACAGAAATATACTTACCTAAATAGAAGTGAACAAGTCGTTACTGGTAATTCATAGTATCTTATTAATAGAAAAATCTTATTTCACTGCCTTAATGTAGTTAATAACTCCTTCATTCATACTTTTTTGTATATTTTATTTTATTTATTAGTTTACTCAGTTTATCTGTAACTACGTTACATGATTGGCAATAATTGTCAAATTAAATCAGAGAGACTTTTTAAGGCAACAAGAGTGATTCAGGGTGCATTGTGGGTCTTAGTGAAAATAAGTATTGATTAATTTTGATGCCATGGTCAAGAGCTGCCAGAAAAAAAAACAACTTGATAAATCTCAAAACAACACATTATTTTTTTTATATTCCACTGATCCCTATTTAATGCAAATGCTTTTTCTATTTAATGCAAAATATATCCGACAAAAGTACATATTTAATCTTTTAAAAAAAAATCACATCACAAGACTTGAGCTTGCCAACCCTACCTTATCAAGGTAAGGAAACCTCTCTCCCGTTCCGTGTCCCGCTTTTAATTAGTTGCGAGTTGTTATTATTGTTACTGCAAATGTGTCCATAAAAATTACACGGCACCTTATCACTGGGTACAAAATTTTACAACGTTTTATACCTTATGAATAGGTACAGTCGGCGTCAGAGCGAGACGTTTCATTACACTACGTAGATTAAGTACCGACGCTTGAAGTTGCCAGTTTTACTATTGTAGGTACTGGCAGCAAGAAAAGGAGATGCCCATTTTACTATGAAAATTAGTGGCAGTGCAAAGATTTGTTTCCTCGATAAACCTCCTTTTTTTGTTGAAGGAAAAATATATATTTCCAATAATTATAAACATACTTGCGACCCAGGCCAGGAGTTCTTGGAGAAACTAATATTTTCTTGCCTTCGGCTCTGTGAACAAAATATGAAATACGATGATAATTACTTTATTTTATAAAAATCTGTTACTCGTGATAAAACAGGTAAACGATTAAGGACAAACCAAATAGAATAAATTACGGAGGTCCATCTCTTTGTGCGGGTAAGGCAAATAATTAGCGTACTGGCATACAATAATCAAACGCGTTGCATACATGTACGGTACGGTGTCAGTTCGTTCACTGTGGTCTCTAAAGTGATCTGCGTATATATTTTTTGACAGTGCACATTCTCAATGTATTGATATTTATTTCCCATTCACGCAAAAACTACTAGACGTATTTTGATAAAACTTTACAATATTGGGAAATGGTAGAGCCACGCTGTTAGTCATGACTCAGCATGAATGAGCAGGCACGTGCAGGGCGGTGCCACTGCCTCACAAAAGATCAACGTGACGTGACAACTTTGCTGTCGCGTTTCGATGAGTAAGATTACCGGATGCCCAATACCCCTATCCTCTTTCTATCTTTTTCTTAATGCTTCTCTCCCGATTTGATTGGCTGTCAACACATATATGATCGAAGCGTTGTGGATGTTCATAAGTGGCAGTAATCACTTACTATCAGGTTAACATTTTGTGTAGAACCAATTAAAAAAAAAACTAGAGGCATAGGTGCTATGTAAGGGAATGTTCCTTGTCTTAATCGTAGGAATCAGAGAGCTTATTCTATAATCCGCCACGCTGAGAAATTACAATTTGGTGGATCGTATTTAATATCACATTCTTGCAATGATTAGACGCGGTTTTATTTTCATCATTATTTTTCGTCACAGTGAAATAGTAATAACACCAAACAGTCACATACATAGTCCTGACCCCACACTAAGATCAGGTCTTGTGTCGCGGGTATCAGGAACTACGAGAGACTTTTCGGTGTCACAAATACCCAGAACCGAAAGAAATATTTGTGGGCCGCACAAACATTTTTCTCGGTGCGGGGATTGAACCCGCGGCCTCCCGTTTCACAGGAGGCATCTAACCGACTGCGTCCCGGAGGCTGTCAAAAAATTTCAAATCTAAAGTGTATGGTAACCACCTACACACTCATGACTCCGAATAATCAATATTCAATACAATGCAACCTAATTATATTTCTACCCAATGTACACACGCCGGCACAATTAGAGGAACACGCACAAAAATTAGTTTTTTTTTTTAATTTTGTTTGCTGTTTGTTTAAATGGTCTTTGTTTTTATATTTCAGCACCTTTAAAAAATTTAATGTTGCAAAAAGATTTTTGGATATTTACAGTATTATCGTTAATTATACGCTCTCAAGTGTTTTTAAGATTTTTTCACTTTCAAGTGGTTTTACAAAATTTTGTTTAATTTCATTTTATGTGACTTAAGGTATTTTTATTGTTATTGTTTTTAGAGTACCTGTCTTGTAGGATATAAAATGAGTGGCTTTAAAATACACGATTACATTTGACAATACAGAAATTTCATTTTACTGTATTTCCGTTTAATTGCGTTTGCGTCATTAATTAAAGTATTTTTTACTTAATTATAGTAATTTGTTATAAATTTTGCCTCATTTTAAATATTAAAAAATAAAAACATTCAGTTATTATAATATTTTCTAAGAAATTCAATATTTAACGCGTGTTCCTCTAATTCTGCCGGCGTGTGTATTTATTGTATCGAAATAAATGTGATTTCATGAAAGGGAAACAGAGGCTACTTGATTAATATTAAATATTATGGATAATGGAAACTTCCCGGAAATATCGCGAAATGAAATTCGGTAGAAAATCACTATGACCCATTTCTATTAATTCAAACACAATTGTTAATATGTAATCATTGACATAACATAAATTAACTACTTTATATAAATGAACTATTTTGGTAATTTAACAGATTAATTGTAATTTTAGTCTTTATTCAAATTGTGGCAGGCTTATGGTTAGAGAGATATAAAAAATATTCATTTTTACTACAACAAACTAATCTAAACATAAGTACTACATACCAAATTAAAACGAAACGGGTCTGTTTTTCAAGAAATATTACTTTTTTTTTATTGCAGTGAATGGCGAGACGAGCAAGCCGTTCGCCTGATGGTAAGCGATACGACCGCTCATAAACAGTAGCAACATTCCACTGCGCTCGCCATCCTGAGACATAAGATGTTAAGTCTCAATATGTCCAGTAGTTGCTCTGGCTACAATGTCCTTCAATCCGAAACACAACAGTGCATTTAAGCAGTGTTGTTTCACGGGAGAAAAGACATTGCGGTGGTACCTACCCAGATGGACTCGCACATATGAGAGACCACCAGTAAGTGAATGAATTAATTATTATTAATTCTGAGAATTAGAAGATTTTTTTCGTTATTTATTGAGAGTTTGATTGTGAGATTTGTTCATAATTATGCTGCCTTATCGTTGATTAGCTTCACATACCATATAAATATTAAATATAAAAGTAGTATACCTATTTTGATGCTTTTTATGTACAACACGGCTTCGAGGTACAGAGACAGGGGGTTTACTCTACAAAAACTGTAAGAACTTCGGATGTTCGGATATTTGACGTCCGGAGTAAGATATAAGATTTCGACTTCGAAAAATTAATACTATTCTCTATAATTATACTTATCATTTTCTCCGAACTTAGTCTATGGTTACGATGTACGATAAAAATTCCAACATTATGTGGAGTATCTAGGCACATTATTGAAGTTTTACGTACAGCTCTCGAACATTCGATGTTTGTATCGTTTTTATAGAGTAACCCCTCAGAGCCTCAGAGGTGTACCCCGGCATCGAAATTTGTAACCATCGTCGCCTCAACACACCAAAGCAAAAACAACTTTTATAAATATTAAACCACATTTCTGACAAACGGGTTTTCTTTAATTGCATGTAATGCCTGCCACTAGTAAAGGAGAAGGTGCATCCCAGCCTATCGGTCAATAATGATGAGCGATATGTCATTGAAAAGGTACTTTCAAATGTAACAACTTCTTTGGCAATAAATACCAATTTGCTGTATAAAAAAAGATATATCGATATACCGGGTATCTCAAGACTGCTACCGAAAACGAAGCCGGGTAGTTTTAGTGGCTACAAACACAATGCAACTAAAATTTTCGCATAGAAACGTGACAATTATTTTTTATGATTTTTAAATATCGTCATTTTTGGGTGGTAACTCCATAGTTTTTGCTAAAATAATAATTTAAACTCTCTTATATCTTAGAGTATTTATAAATTAAAGGGTATACACTATTATTTTAGGAAAAAAATTATTTACCACCAAAATATGGCAATAGGAAAAAAATTTCAAAAAAAAAATTGTCGCTTATTTTTGCAACTTTTTCTGTTGCATTGTGTCTGAAGTCGCTTAAACTACCACCCGGCTTCGTTTTCGGTAGCAGTCTTGATATACCCTGTATTACATAAAGGTGTCGTGAGCATGCATACCATGCGGTACGTATGGACCTCTCAACCAAATAACCATCGTATCTTTCATTCCAAACAGACAATGCATAGCAACCGCGCGAGCTTCAAACCTCACGAGTAGCAAGTTCCCTTGTGTAGTATAAACTATTAATTAATCAAGCCTAAGTTCATAGTAAAGACGGCACGGGCCGATGGGGCTTAACTTGGACCCTTTGTGGCCGCTCTAATGCTGTTTACATTGTCGTTAATTAAATGTAGAACGGATGTGCAATTAGCCACTACGGATATCGTTTTGTTTGCGGATTGTGATGATATGTAAAAAACCTAGGTAAGTACCATTGAGATAATATACTAGAGGGGACACTGCAAACAAAATGTTTGTAACAAAATGAAGGGTACATTCTATTTCTGTCTCTGTCACGCCTACGAAGTAACATATGTTTTCTCTCGCTTCAATGTGGACCCTTGTGCACGCACCATACGCATAGATTTTGTTCCCGATGTCCGCTCTAGCATGATACCTCAATGGTAAGTACAGTACATTTTAAATTATAAAAATACTAGCGGTTGCGCCCGACCAGGGACCGAAACCGGTATCGAAAATACCGGTAATTTTTTGGTATCAACCGAAAAAAATAATACCGGTATTTTTAATGGTAACCGGTATCCGCCAATTTTATTGGATTCCTAGAATTTAACCGGTATCATACCGGTAACCGAAATAAGGGTTACCTTTATGTTTCATGCGAAATTCCTTACAAGTCAAAGCGGGGGCAGTGCCTGTGTGTGGTTATACCGCCGTTTGTCTTTACTAAACATTATGGCACTATACCACACAATTATCTTTACTTACTTCATGATTTTTTCAAAAGAATTACCCACCAAAAATGAAATGAATCGAATCCAGCGATATTGTGTAAACAACACGACAAGTATGATTTTATTTGTTATGCAACAACAACGCATTTTCTTTTGCATTCAATGTCTTTTTAGGTTACCGGTATTAAAACGGTTCCCGTATATAAGGGTAACCTTTATAATGCGTCATAGCGGTTACCGAAATCTTAAAGGTAACCAAAATTCGTCGATACCGGTACCTTAATGTCGAATGGGTTTCGGTCCCTGCGCCCGACTTTGCAGAGATACGGTAGTTTTTGAGTCTAGTCCACATCAACAACATATTTCGCATATCAACAAACTGTTTTAAATTTTAACTCAATGTGGCAGAAATACTCTTACTTTTCCGTCCGGCACTTTTATATTCCTTTCTTTCCAGTCTCATTTTGTTCCATTCCACGAAATGCAAGTCCTAATTGTTACTATAATTCATGTCGGATTTCTGTGAGACGGTGATAGAGTTTTCATTGAGCCAATCCATTTGTTCCATAGATTTAACATTATTGAACTAGGCTCTATCTACTACATCAATCTGATCATAAAAAAAACATTATTGAACAAGATGCTTTGCTCAATAGTTTATCAATGCTGTCTTAATTTTAAAAACAAAATCACGCCATCTAGTAATTACTTGTTGAACTAAATTGTATATTATCTTAGTACACCAATACCGTTGCTAAATTAGCGCCATCTTACAATTTATATACGAACAATTTGATCCAGTCAGTTTGGTTAATATTACATTAAAGAGCCATCTATGATGAAAATTATGAACTAAAACATGTTTGTTCAAACTGTGCCGTTTTAGTTTTCTGAATACTAAATAGATGACATTGTATTCATCTGTTTTAATTCTACCCTTGAATGAATTATTCAGTTTATGTAGAAACTACTAGATGGCAGTATTGGAAATTATGATTGATTGAATATTAAGGTATAGTCTTAGTTTACATATAAATTACTAGATGGCAGTTTTTACAAAAATAAAAACATTTTTTTGTTAAGCATTGCCATATTCTTTTCTTACAATTACATATTTATGTGTTTTGAAATAAATTGTTTTTCAAAATTGTATCTTAATAATTGAGGTTTAATTCAAATAAAATGTTTTGATTAAAATAATATTATTCTGAGTGAATTCAGAATATCCTCTATTTTTTTGACGTTGATTAATAATAAATAATGATTATGCCTTCATATTAATCGACAAAGTTAAGAAAATAAACACCAAATCATCTCGTAATACGGAGCGAATTAATGCCCGCCGTGAAGATATTGTTGGTGTACTAAACGATTGTCTGTAATGGCTACAATATAACATCCCTTTTGGGGACCGCCAGTTAACGCTTGGCTAAAACGTCAGCGGCGATTCGTTCCGAGCATGCAGGTACGCACTTAGAAGTTAGATTTAGAATTAACCATTAATTATTATTAACTAAGTATATATGGATTATGTTAATATTCTAGTATAAGCTCTAGTGTTCTCTACAGGTCGAATACTGAAATGCAACGATAAAAACTGATGAAAAAAATGATCGAAATCGCTAACTACAATATTTATATTACAACATATAAACTGAGCAAACCATAGCCATGCTTTGATCATAATATAATGTATACTTATGACAAAAATACCTACATATAGCTTTTATGATTGAATTTCTATTTATGTATGTACCTAATGCTACACGTTAGACTATGCTTTACCAGCCCATGACATTGATTAGTGATTTATCTATATACAAATATATATTTTTTTACCTAAAATGGTTCTAATATTGCCAAAAGCGATGTTGCAGTAGGCAGAGAGCTTCAATTGGTTATTTTCTAGTACAAATCTGATTATAAATTAAAATTAACTTCAACTAAGACCTGACACTCCGTATTGTTTCCCTGCGAGCAGTACTACCAACAACTAATACTGAAAGTCTCACATTAACCAATCAAACCACACTCAGTAACATCCATGGTATTTTCAAGTCGTACGATTACTAGTCAAAGCCGTCCCTGCCGGCGCAGTGTGCAGCCCTTTGTAATCTTATTACATTAGTTAAAGGGTAAAAGCCGATGTATATATAGTCCGGTGGGGTTCGATAGCTCACATCGGCACGCTGTGGGGCTCTTTGTGCGACATGCTTTGTCAAATACAAACGCGCAGGAATTTTGTGGGTAATCAGATGCTGTAGAAATTTCGTTTGATTAGTGAAATTTCGGATATAATTTTCGACGGGATTGGCTGGATGTGGTCATGCATGCGTTGTTTAGTGCTATGATCTGTTGTTTGGATAAATCTGGTATTTATTTTATACAAATTGTACTGCCTCGGTGGCGTAGTTGTACTAAGATATGGTTGCAAAGCTAAGGCCTCAGGTTCGAATCCCAGGTTGGGTTTAATGTCGGTGTGATGTTGGTGTAATGTCATTCCACATTAGATTTTCCTATTTCATAATTATCAGCCCGGAGTTAGGAATATGTGCTCGATATTACGGTAGGCTCGCGTATATCACATCGTGGGGCGGAACAAACAAAGCGAAACGTGGTTGTTCTGGTAGCACTTCGAGTAGTAGCATACCCTTTCTGAAAAACCGCGTGATGGTAAGTATTTTTGTTTTGATTTAGACTATTGCATTATCTTTTATCATTATCATTATCGTTGGGGCCGAAAGGTTCTCGAGTGGAGGCCACGTACAGGCAAGCGAAATGTCGGACGCCCGCCTACAAGGTGGACGGACGATCTGACTAAGGTCGCAGGAAGTCGCTGGATGCAGGCCGCTTCCAACAGGTCATTGTGGAGATCCTTGGGGGAGGCCTATGTTCAGCAGTGGACTTCCTGTGGCTGATATGATGATGTTGATGATGATGATTATCTTTTAATTAATTAGTTAGTGAATAGTTCTTCACTCCACGTAATATTTTGCTGGTATTAGAAGCTTCCTGCAATTATCGTTAAGCAATTCCATTTATCGGTGAAGAAAAACATCGTGAGGAAACCTGCATACCATAGCGATTTATAAGAATTTCTATGGCATGTAAGTCCGCCAACCCGCAGTAGGCCAGCGTGGTGGACTATATGGCCTAACCACTCTCAATCGTACTCTCGATTGTAGAGTAGGCCCCTGCATTGGGACGTATATGGGCTAATACTGAATTCCATTTATACACGCATTTTAAAATTCAACAAAATAGCTAAGGGTACAATACCGACATAAATGAAAATAATCCAGTACAATAAAAACTCCAGAAATAATACGTAAGACAAACAACAATATCCAGAAAACACAGAAAATTAAAAATCCACATGTGTGTTCGCCAAACAAAATATATAAGAAGCCTCAAGGTGACACGTGGCTTTAGCAAACAAACCTCATCTATCCCTCCATTATTTACAATAGAGAGAAAAATAATCGAAAGTGAAATATTATTTTCGAAAGTAGTTTTTCCGTCGCGATTTCCCCGATAGATAACTCTAATATTTCACCAAAACGGACCGCGTAAATGAGTGACAGACAGGATTGATGGCCCTCCGCTTGTTATTTGAAAAAGCGCGCCGCCATTCCGACAATTCTACTGGAGGTATATATCATTGGAAACGTCAACAGAGGAGAAAATTAAAGTCAATAAGAGATAGGTAATAAGTAGGGATGTCTGTAGGAACAGCAATTGGAATTTACGGAGAATCGATTCGTTCTTCATTGCAAAATTATTTTATTTTTCCTGGAGATATTATTATATTTTCGTAATAAATTTGGTAGATAAACAAACACAACTAAAGTCCAATTCGTTTTTGTTTCTAATTTTCTTAAGGAATATCTTCTTTGTCTGTTGTACAGCTAGCTGTTTTTACATATTAATATTTTCTATCTAATAAAACATCAGCCCGGTTTTTTTATCATCAAAAGAAACAGAGATACTCGTATGATTTGTTTTAGTGGGCTAAAGTTATTTTCTCGTGTCCGTATAATTTAACTTTAATTAATAATTTTAGAACTTGAAACTGACACGTATATAATTATTATTTTTTTATATACTTTGATGTAGATTATAAAAGAATCGATGTTTAGTAATCGATTCTTATTTGCCGATTCTAGTAATAAGTTCTCGCCATGGGATTGTATTAAAATAATTTCAAAGTGCTACATAAATGAACATTTATTTCACGTTTTTTATATCCATTTGTAAAAGAATCGAATAAATAGAATAATCTATTCTTATTCGCCGAGCCTAGTAATACGCTCTCGCCTTGGAATTGTATTAAAACAATTTCAAACTGATATATAAATGAAAGTTGGTTTCATGTTTTTTTATATCGATTTGTAAAAGAATCGATGTTTATTAATCGATCCTTATTCGCCGAGCCTAGTAATAAGCTCTCGCCTTGGGATTGTTATGAAACGCCTTTTTCTAGAGGGTGCGGAAGGAATTGGCCAATTTGTCAACGAGCTAAATTTACTCTAAGTGCCATTTCATTGTTTCGCACCTTCATTTTTTAAGGATTTGTTTGGTGTATTTTATTAAAAAATCTGTGATGGATTTCCTCGATTCCTTAGGGCGATTTGTTATTTAATGTTGGTTCGTTGAGTGAAATTTTAGCTCACTTAATGGCGTTTTTGTTTATTTTGAAAGCGACGATAATGATATTTTGATTGTATGCTCTTATTATAGTATATTAAAGTTTTTTATGCAATAAATCCGGCAAATGCGCAAACAGGTCATCCAATGGTAAGTGATCACTGCCACCCATGAAAATCCACAACGCTTAGATCATAGATGTGTCGCCGGCCCATGATATCGGGAGGGAGAGTATTGGGCATCTGGCAAACTCACTGAACGAAACGCGACAGCAAAGCTGTCATTTCAGGTTGATCTCATGTGAGATAGTGGTACCGCCCTGGACGAGCCTGCCCCTTCAAGCTGAGTCATGGCTGACAGAGTGCCTCTAGCACTTCGGAAACTTTGTTGTTGTTATACCACTTGTTTTGTTTTACTATAAAACCTAATGGCACTCGAGATTTTTTAGTCTTAGATTTGCACCTACGTATTATGTCATTCAGCACTACTAGCATGAATACACTGTAAATTTAAATAAATAAATAACACCCAACAGTCACATACATAGTCCTGACCCCACACTAAGATCGAGTCTTGTGTTGTGGGTCAGGAACTACAAGAGACTTTTCGGTCTCACAAACACCCAGACACAAAATAAATATTTGTGGGTCGCACAAACATTTCTCCCGGTGGGGGGATCGAACCTGCGGCCTCACGTTTCACAAGCGACGTCTAACCGACTGTGCCACGGAGGCTGCCAAATATATAAAAGGTACGCATGTTTATTTTTTAAACTCTTTATGGGTGTATGTGGAACATTTCCTATTCTTTTTAAATAATTTTCAATTTTATACACTCGTTTCATAAATGAATAGTCATAAGACTCATAAGCAAATCCATTTCGATTATAATTTACAGTAACTAAATTGTTACACTCCTGGAATCAATGGCAACAAAAGGAATAATTTCCTACAGTAATAACAACTTTAGTCAAACAACAATAACGTGAATGTGCATAAAATTGCTTAAACATCTATTATTTATAGACATCAGATAGCCGTATCTCGGCACCGCAAACCGGGGCGTGAATTCTAAAATCGTTCGATATTATAGTTTTGGTGGAAAATTGCATTTCTGAAGTCAAAGGTTTTCTAGATGCCTTTCTGATTATTTTGTTTTTTACGAAAATGTATAAAAGGTACATACATCTATAATTGTTTAATATCATCTTACAGCGATATATTTAAGAAAACCTGAAGAAGTGTACAAATTTAATGTAGGAAAGAGAAGAACAATTAATATTAAATTTATACATAAATAACTATATTTTAACCATAACATAGTGAAATTAATATACAAATCAAAATATCCCTGATAAGTATATGTAACTAAAGAAAGGCGGGATAAAAGGCGTACATACGTTAAAAGTATCATCACATAAATATTAATTTTTAAAATTCAAAAGCGACTGTGTGGTTTCTACTAACCAATATCTTTTTATAATACCTAGTTAATATTCACTTCATTTATCCTAAAGACGTCAATATAAATATAAAATTATTATTTCAAATTTGCAAAATATCGATCACGACAAAATCAATGTCGAGCGTACGATAATAGTCACACTAGTTGCAATAAAGTGCCAAGAGACGTTTTATGTTTTGGTCGTATTATTTTTGTACGTTTTTATCTGTTATTGCATCCTAGGGCGGAGTTATGGTCTAACCGTGACTGATGTTTGTACAGAAATATCGTAGCCCGATAAACGTTATTGTATTTTTTATTAATACCAGAACATTCTCTGCAACTGCGTATGTTGCATTTTCACGGTCTCGTCTTCGTAATAAAGTGTGTTGATTAAAAAAATAATAAAAAGTGTTTTTTTATGGGCCATACCATATAATATACCATAAATTAAATAAGTACTTAGTCTTCTGAACCAGCCACAACTTAGTCTTTAAAATTTGGAATTTAAATTATTTACATATATCAACATATTTGGTTATAATATTCGATGTTGAAAGTATTATAGCCAGTTAATTATCTCAATTATGGTTTTTATTTTTAAAACAGATCTCATTTATTAAATGTGTATAAATTTATTCAGAAGTAAATGTACACATTTCTGTATTCGTAGTCACCTAACTATGTCTTTAGAAAATCCCCATGCATACCGTTAAATTCGATCCCTCCATTCCTTAATGGATTAACATCGGAATCTTTTCAACTGTTTTAAAAAAGCTTTTATTAAACACGCAGGTAGTAATTTTCTTTCAACTTCTCTCAGATCCATTGACGTCTATAGAAACTTTAAGGCACTGATAGAATGTATTAGCAAAATTAATCTATAGGGACTTGGCTGCCAGTGTAAATACATACAAATAGCCCTTGGTTTTTTAATAAAGCGAGGGTAGTCGAATATTACACTAATATTGGAGTGCAAACCGATGTTGCCTCCCCGGGTGCATGCTCGGGTCATGGGTTTTTTTTATGCTATAAAATGTGGGTGAAATGTTGGCATAATGTAGATTAGGCAAGATCTTTTGTCTTTTTTGAAGTGAATGTGACTTGAATAAAAATTGTGAGTTTAAAGAGGTTACTCTTATCTACTCTTTTGTGTAGGTTGTGTGGAATAAAGTGATGTGAGTGAATGTGTTTTTGAAAAAATGTGTTTTAGAAGCAGTGTCTGTAAGTATAATGTAATATACTATTTTCTAACTAAATGTGTGACCAAAGGGATTAATCACGTTGTTCCTATTCATTTTCATGCATGTTTTAAAGTAGTAGTTGGTACCGTTCATTCTGGTTTCATTTTAATATATTTATTAGAAATAAATAAAAAAGATCTATAATTTCCCAAAAAATACTTCAAGCAATCGACTAATCAATGCATTTCTTCCACCATTACTTCAATAGCCCATACCTATATTCAAAATACGCATATATTCTCATATAGTTACCGTATTCACGACCACAGCCACACTAATCCCGACATTTTTTCACCACCGGGAATGCACCCTGCACCCTATAACACGGTTAATATTAAAATATTGCATTGAGCCCACACATTTTTTTATGCGCGAGTACCGAACCAAAACATTGGCTTTCCTTACCCTATGTAGTCACCCCTAGGAATAATACAAGTATTTGTACTCACATTTTTTTGCGGGGGACTGTTCATTTAAATACGTAATAATATCCAAAATGTCGAGTGCCTCGTAAAATATTATTATGCACAAAGGACTCGTTGTCAAATGTGTTTATGCCGTTTTTGTTTATTTATTTGATCGTGTTTTGTCTTTAATTAAACATAATGCATTGTTATTGGCCGACCAAAAGAGGAGTTAATCAATTTGACTGAATTTTTATTTTTGTTTCGACTTTAGTCATTTCATTTGCACCACATAGGTTTAAATATCTGGGTATGATAGTGGCTGCCGATTATGGTCTCTCTGAAATCGTAAGAATTAAGCCCAGCCATAATTAAGACCTCTTTTCATTCCTTTGAATAAATTTTTTTATAATAGAATTTTGTACAATTTATGTATATAAAGCATTAAATAAATAGCAGGGATCTATCCCCCATGGGATAGTTTATCTCAACCCGCTGAATATACTGTACTACCTGGTTTCACCTTTCATTAGAATTTTATTGTATATGTTGTATATTGGGAAACGTGGGTGTCCTCGTACCACTTGTTGTTTAGATACTTGAGATCATAATTGTTATAATTGTATAAACTATAATGGGTATATGTGTGTAATGTATGTATGTGTATGTATATATATACCGGGTATCTCAAGACTGCTACCGAAAACGAAGCCGGGTGGTAGTTTTAGTGGCTACAAACATAATGCAATTAAAAATTTCGCCTAGAAACGCGACAATTTTTTTTTTATGATTTTTTAAATATCGTTATTTTTGGGTGGTAAATCCATAGTTTTTGCTTAAATAATAATTTAAACTCTTTTATACCTTAGAGTATTTATAAATAAAAGGGTATATACTATTATTTTAGGAAAAAATGTATTTACCACCCAAATATGGCCATAGGAAAAAAATAACAAAAAAAATTTGTCGGTTTTTTTTGCAACTTTTTCTGTTGCATTGTGTCTGAAGTCGCTTAAACTACCACCCGGCTTCGTTTTCGGTAGCAGTCTTGAGATACCCAGTATATATATATATATATATATATATATATATATATATACTGGGTATCTCAAGTATATATATATACTTGAGATACCCAGTATATATATAAAAAATAATATTCAAAAATGTGTACATCGTGTATATAATATATATATACTGGGTGGTAGTTTTAGTGACTACAAACACAATGCAACTAAACATTTCGCAAAGAAACGCGACAATTATTTTTTAAATATCGTCATTTTTGGGTGGTAAATCCATAGTTTTTGCTGAAATAATAATATAAACTCTGTTATACCTTAGAGTATTTATAAATAAAAGGGTATACACTATTATTTTAGGAAAAAAATGTATTTAACACCCAAATATGGCCATAGGAAAAAAATAACAAAAAAAAATTGTCACGTTTTCTTGCAACTTTTTCTGTTGCATTATGTCCGAAGTCGCTTAAACTACAACCCTTCTTCGTTTCTTCTTCTTCGGCTTCGTTTTCGGTAGCAGTCTTGAGATACCCTGTATATATATATATATATATATATATATATATATATATATATATATATATGTATTTTTGCATTTTCTTTGTATGTGTTGTATTGTTTGTGTAGTAGGTTTTTTATTTTACTTGTTTCCTTTTTTTGTTCCTTATTATGACGTGTTTTTTTTTTTAATTATTATTATTATTTGTAAGCTTTAATTATATAACATGTTTTAATTTATGTTAGTATGTTGGCTGGCGTTCGAATGTCACTCAATGTGACCACTGAAAACCAGCGTTGCCCTGTGGCTCGTGTCGCAGTGCAACAATAAGCTGAGTGGTCACCTACGTGTCACATTTATGTGACGTACAAACCTCCTTTTTTATTTTCTTGTTGTTGTATGTTAGATATATAAATTTATGTTAAACGAGTGTGTGCGTCATCTTATTGTGACTAATAAATGAGTTTTCTTTCTTTCTTTCACTTTCTGCCTACCTCTTCTGGGTAAAAAGCGTGAATTTCTGAATGCATGTTCCTCATGTAAATATCATACTCAGTGTTTCTTGAAATAATCGCTGTTGTATTAGGATTTTACTACTGTTATTACAACACAGTTTTGGCTGTTCATAAAATCTTACTGTCTATCAAACTTGCTTCATGTATTCGTGAAGAGCTAACTCTGTTACTCAAGTTAAACAACCAGAGAGTATTAAGATAATAATAACCAAACCGCTTTAAATAATAAAATATTATAAGATGCGCATATACTTGGGTATACATATTACCAGTTTATCATGCAAAAAATCAAGTAAAAATGAATGTTTACATCAGATTTTTCCTTTTTAATAATAATTAGTAATTATCGTCAAGTCACAGCCTTTACAACAGGCAGTTTTATCCCAGATTACGATGGTTTTTATTTGTTTATTCCAAGAATAGTTAACCCCGAACGGAATAGTGTCGCATCGTCATTACTTGATTGTATACTTTACGATTATTACAGAGTTATTTTAATGGATTGTAAAGAATATCGCTTGTGGAATTATATTTGTGAACGAAATTAACACTGCTTGATAGGGATGTTGTTTTTGAAATTAAAGGGATGTTGTTAGATTACGATTATTTGTGTTGTGCTATTCCTCCTTGTAAACAAAGGAAGTGGCTTAAACTGTTTTAGCTATAGAGGCGGATGAAGGAAATAAACGGGGAATTATAATGGTCCAATGTTCTTTAGTAATAGTAAAGTAATAGTAGTCCTTGTATGTATTATTATGTTTCGAATAACATTAATGAATAGTATGTATATATTCGAAACAGAAGTTTGAAATTGTGATTTAAATTCACACATGAAAAGATTAGCATATATTTTTTAAATGCGGTAGAAAAGTCGTAAACAGATCACTCAGCGGTAAATAAACATAATCGCCCATGAACACCCACAAACCCATAGTAATATGATTTATTACATCTTTAAAGAAACCAAACCGAGCCGATATGAATAGTGATGTTTTCGTTTTGGCATACCCATCAAAACAGCACAAAATACCATAAACTGTGAACATAAAATAAAAGCAAACATCAAAACAAACTGAACGTTAGACTTTAACACGACACATTCCCCAAGTACTTTTACAAAATCTCAGAGTTTCCCTCATTGGAGATAAAAGGGCGCGATTGTATCACACATTATTCATATTGAGGGGCGTCACACTAAAGATATTGTGGAAAGGGCACTAAGATTGCCAACTGCAATACATTGTCCCCCTGCGCCTTGTTTTGACGTGATAGAACGGCTCTAGACATTACTCCCAACCTTAAATATACTTTTACAAAACTAAATGCCACAGAATTTTCACCTTTATGCTATAGAGATAAGATATACAGAAGTTGCAGTGGGTGGTACCAGATCTATTGCAAAGTGGAGCGTAATAAATGTTGCGTATCGATGCGTTTGAAGATAAGTAATGAACAACTTATAGATCGCGTTTGGAATATCAATGTATTGAGATAACATTTTACACAATGTAAATTAGTGATTTATTAAACTTTTTACGGTTGAAAAATAAGTCAAGGTCGGGCGGATTATGAGGTTTTTAATTAATGCATTAGCAGTGTGCCAGGATCTTTTAAAGGCGTTAAGACGAAAATAAGATTAGATATTCTTTGAATATTCCATATTTTTAGCACTGGCATAAAACCTGAAAAAATGTAAAAATACATTGTTTCCTTATTCTTTAAACGATATTACACTATAAATAAGCATCATAGATTAAGAAACTCAAAATGATAACCAGTGTTACAAAATAATATTATTTTTTGAAAAACATATTACGCAACTGGGTGTATGTCTTTTTCCAATATAGTTATTTTATGTTGCTGTGAAATACATTATATCAAGAAATATTTTAAAAGTTGATGCTGATTCTTGAACAAGTTTTGAAAGTAGAAGAAAGTATAAGGTAATCCACTAGGTATAGAGCATAAATAACCCTTTCTTTAAATTTCCATAGCGACCGTCCAACTTGTGATTCGACATCCAACGTTACGTTCGTCAATGCGTTGAAATAAAGAAACCAATTAAATAAGCTTAAAATATTTTTCTTCATATCTCCGATGTTTTGTTCTTTTGTTCTTTTGTCATATCACATGATATTTATTACTGTCATCACATTGACAAACTGCAACTTCTCAGTGACTTATTTATGCAGAAGTTACGCGTATGTGGGGGCAGCAAATTGTATTACTTTTGTTTCTCCTTCTTTGTTACTGTGAGTGTTGTTTGTGGTGTTCCTTACCTGTTTGATGGACGCCATAAGTATATTAATATGGCACATATTTTTCCATGGGTTTGTGCTTTGATAATGTTTCCTGAGAATACATACTCTCATACTCAAATAACACTGTTTCCATGAAAAACTTATGGATATAGTTTTTTTATTACTATGAATAGCGAGGCGAGCATACCATTTGCCTGATGGTGAGCGATATTATGGCTCATATACATACCATACCTACTACCTACATTTGTCCTTTGTATAGGACACATTATACTAACAATTCATGGTTACTAGAACATTATTTTTACGCAAAAATAATACTGTATAGATATACAATTGATTGACGTATCTACGTCACCAGATATAAATTACTTACAAATAAGAGACAATCTAGAAACTATTAAGAATTTGATAAAATTTTGAGTAGCTCAAGAGTAGTACAGATCAGGGATGTTATGAATATTCGCACCCGCATCCGCAAATGCGGAGCTTCCGCATAGATTTGAACATCTGCATCCGCATCCGCATCCGCAATAATCGATGCGGATATTTATGCGGATGCGGATGTAATACAAAATGAGACAAGACAGAAATTTGGCGGTGCCGGCGAATGGCGCGTGCCGTTCGCACGTGACATTGACCAATGGGAACGAAAGAAATAGTGACATGATCCGACGCGTTTGTTGTTGCTATAATGTTAGGTTCTTCTAGTGAAAATGAGAGTCGAGAAATACCAGGAAATGGTAGCACTGAAGCTGTACTCCAAAAAGAATTTCTTTCTTACCCCATTAAAAAAAGAGTCTATGTGGATGAAAATTCTCTTCAGTGGTGTTTATCGAGAGGAATTAAAGATATTATTGCCGATAGCACAAAGATTTTTATCCACTCCACTAAGTAGTGATCCTAGCGAACAATTATTTCCAGCGTGGGTTTAATTTACGAACCTCTTCCTAACCGCCTTGTTGTCAGAAAAGGCGGCGCGGCGTTATACTAAATAAATGAAACGGTGTTCTTTTGCGAGCTCTTGGGGCTACTCAAAACGAAGGTAATGCATTTCATTATCAATAGAGAAGATGGCTAGAACCTTGCACAAGCATGGGATCGAATTCTACACTTAATTATATCGGAACCCAAAAGACCAACTGCCCGACATCAAGTCACAGTGAGCTTCTTCTGCGTAGACCGAAATGCAAAAACAGATTAACATTTTAAATTAACGTTTTAATTTAATAATTGTAAATTACGGGTAGTTAAATTCCGCCCCGTGACCATGAATCCTTTAAAGTAATCGAAATATCGGGAAGTTAAAAAATATAAAAAATTAACATAGATAAATCGATAAATATTACTAAGTGATAAAATCCGTCAATAATAGTTTTATTTCAATATTCATTCATATACTATATTTATATAAGATCTTAAACATCCGCATCCGCATCCTTGGGTGTGAGCCTTTGAAAATCCGCATCCGCATTCGCATCCGCGGATTTGAAAAATCGACATCCGCAACATCACTAGTACAGATGTAGGTATGAGGATAATTAAAGAAATAAAAACTGACTAGTTGTACTTCTTAGGCAAAGAAATACTGTTTAGTAAGAAGTGGCTAAATGGTGAAACATAATCTGAAACTTAATACTATATGAAAAATACACAATTTATGCTACATAAACTTAAAACCCGTAAGTAATTGAAACAATTGTAAAACGCCTTCTCAAATATTAATTTAATTTTTAAACTGGTCGAATTTAAAGCTCGTAAATTAGAAATTTTTAAAATGACTCAGAGGACTTCACAGGTCGGTAGCTGGATGCCGCCACTAATCAAATTAAAGCTAGCATTTGATTGTAAAGGATCACTGAGAAAGATAGTGAAGCTCCTAGTGAACTCCGTAGGATCGATATTTTAGTATTTTTAACACAATGACGTTTTACAAATAGACACGTCATACACTAACTTATTGGCACAAAAAATGGCGCGATGCGTATTGTAATTTCAAATTTGTTCGAAGAAAGAGTAAAAAAGCAAGATACATAAGCTAAAAGAAGATGAATAGACATCGCTAGTTACGTAACAATAAGTGCCGCACGGTTATTGGCCAAAGCGCGTGTGACGTAGCACCAAGCATGAAGTACGGGATGACGTGGCGAGAGCTGTCAAACGTCGCCATGAGAGCGAATTTATTAAAATATTTAATAAAAAATTAAATGAGTGTGTACTTGCGCACTAAATAAAATATTATTTTTTGTTTCACAGTTTCAGAATCATTTTTACATTATTTTAAATCACTCTAATCTATTTTTCCGCATTTGATTTTGAGAATACAAATAGTCAGAGAAATGTGTATTCGCGACACTGGTTGAAGCGTGACTGATTGCAAGTGAGGCAATTACCTTCCAACCGTCTTGCCATTATAAAGCTCGGACAACGCATCTATGCTTTATAAACATCTTAGTTTTAACACGCTTTTATTAGCTTCGCCTGTATGTATGTATATGCATATTATGTACAATACATTAATTTAAAAAGTATGGTACATTATCTTTTTTTTCATTTATTTCGTTCACAAAATTGGTTATAAACAAATGACATTCATAAAAACAGTGATACAGTAGAGCATACAAAATATTTGCAACCTTCTAGAAGTGAACGCGACATGCACAAATTAGAAGTTAATATTAACAAACACAATTGATGAAAATTGAAAATCTAGAATGAAAGGACGCCGTACAAATCGTGTCTGGGTTATATTATATATTTAAATGTTTTATTCTCACGAATCTTAACCAAAACCATCAGAAATATATTTTAGGGAAAAAATAAATAAATGTGGGTAGTTTGAGCGTCGTTTGCGGATAAGTAAGTGTTGTAAGCAACTCACGCTTTGTCACAATAAAAATGAATGTATTTAATTATTTTTTCAGTTGGGTATTTTAATAAAGCGAGTTTTTCAGTTTTTTAAACTAGTATTTTTAACGACATAGACAATCATAGAAGTTCTGTGTTCTAGATCTATGGTATAAATGGTACGGCTAAATCAGCGCAATACCAATATTTCACAGAGAACTAGCAGCTTTACTGTCGCGTTTTGTTCGGTTAGTGCGATTTCCGGAGAACCTAAAACTGCTGAAAATTTGTCATAGTATTCTCCTGTGACTTAAGACCATTTATGATGATTCTACAAAATATTTGTATTATACCCAACGGGCTATGGATTATGAAATAATTTATTTAAAAAAAGCCATGAATATAGTAAGCCCTTAAATTGTGACGTAAAAAATTTGAGAAGTATGTTCTGATTTTTTGTCAATATCGTGATTTTAGTTAGCACTATTTTAGTCACTCTGTATTGTTACGATTATGCTTAGCTGAACTTCAGTTCTGATCAGAAACTTATGAGCCGTAAAAAAAAAACAAATCAAAACTACGAGTGATTAGTGTTTCTTTTTGTGTGTTTTGCTGAACAAAGGTGTAAAAACTAAAATGGGTACTTTTGATAAACTAATAAGTAGTCTTTTTTTTTCAGACTTTGTACAATGGTACATGGTGTAGTCAGAAATATGTCAATATCATCCCGTATATAAGTCAATTTCTTACATGATCAGTTGGTTTAAGAAGCACATTGATATCGATAGTCCACATCCCTAGAGAACTGATGAAACAACAGATTCATCGGTATCAGGACCGTGACGGATCCATTCGGGTTCGGGTTCACTCCGGGATATATGACGGGATGGTGCGGGCAAAAGTCAAGGAGCGCGCCAACCGCGATTACCGATCAAATTGATTGATTGTATCTTCTAGATTTCAAACCATACAAAAGTAGAGAATGAATATATTTATCAAATGTTACATACTTTTATAAATGTTACACGATTTAATTTTTGTGTCGTTGGTACGTTTATAAAACAAAAACAACAACAAAATATGAAAGTTTCCAATATTCCAATCAGTTCGAAAACATATCTTTGGCTATGCAAATGTGATATGCATGCGGTGTTTGTAAGTTAAACACCGCATGCACCGCACTTAGTACTAAGTACAATGACTAAGTTGACAGTTAGAAATCAAAAGTTTTATTAGGGATGTAACTGAATCTAAAATATAATCATAGCAAATCCACCAATGAGGATTAAAGTCGCTTGGATGTATATTTTAACAATCGCGAACTTGATTCATTTTTTAAACCAATTAATGCATTTTTGAGTGCACAGGAGGACCGTGTTCTGCGGTAGGACGTATATAAGCTTATAAATATACTGACAACACGAAAATAAAGATAGCGTGAATGACAATATAATGAAATAATAAAATTATCCTGCATGCATTTGTTCATTTTCGAATAGACTAAGTGCTATAAGAAAACTAAGTTATTATAAGAAAATCCACTACTGCAACTATTGCAAGTTAAGGTTGTCAGCACGCACTGAAAATGACACCTAGCGTCATGGCTCGCTGAGTCTCCGGAGATAATTTGCTGACAACCCGCAATTAAATTAATTACAACATAGTAAAACATGAAGAACGAGTCTGTAAAATATTTTCTTAATGTCTTATACGACTATCTGCAGTCGTCTGCAGTCTGATGCAAAATATGTGTAAATGGTCAAAATTGTGGTAAAATATTTTCTCCCTATTTAACAATATTTTTATTGCACTTATGAAACTGTATCCATATATCTAATTAACCACACGTATTTTGGAAATCCAGTTAAAATTAAACAAATTAGAAACATTTAAATCTTGTGCTGGGAGGAAAGGGAAAGAGATGCAAATTAAGACTTAATTTCTTATGTTCTTAAGTACTTTTATACTGCTTCGACGGAAATGTTTTAGTTCAGTGTTTGTGCTCAAATAATAACAAAAACTATCAATTCAAGGCCTATAATCTATAACTACAATAACTTACTTATTTGATGTTAAAGTGGGTCAAATAGGTCCATTTGCATTTGCAGAAAAAAGAAAACTTATGACTATAAAGTATCGATACCATTACAAAAAGCTTGCTGAACTCCTTTACTTAGACCACAAGTGCATTATAATAAGTGTTAGAAAACTTCACATTGATGCTCGGCGATTTGCCAAACTGTAGTGTTAAAACAAACGACTGTCATAACATCAAACGATTACGAGAACGCATAGTATGAAGGTTGAGGTTGTCTCTTCACACTTGGTAAACATCCATATTTGCATGAATCGGTGTGTTAAACTATTCGAGTGCTCAAGTTAATGGGGATGTTGACATTCGATAATCTGATTTTATACTTTCGTAACGGAATAACAAAGCGGAGATGCATCTAGTTGTATATGATATATTTTACATAGAATATAGACGAAGAAACACATCTACAGGCAAACGCAATTATTCCAACCTTTCATAAGTAAAGTTTGTTTCAAGTAAGTTTCTGAAGATATAAATGTATTTTTTTCTTTTCTTACAGCCAGTGCTGATGTAAAGGTAAGTGGCAAATTTACACACAACAGGCTTTACTTTTACGCTGACAATTTGTCTACGAGTATGCTATTCACAATCGACAGTAGAAAATTTACACAAATCAATACAGCGTGTTTTTAGATTTTTTTGTCTCTTTTCTAACCTCAGCATATTTTCCTGAAGAACATCATATTTCAAACGAGGTAAAGTGGTGTATTCATTGGTTACCTAGTTTTGTTACCTAGCCCTTTAAAATCACTAACATCGATGCTGATGGACTTATCTTTATCAGGCTACTTTGGCAGTACAATAAATCTAAATACTAATATGATACACATACAAGCAAAGGTACAATACAAGGACAAAATGCACTATTTTAAAACACCACCATAAGTATAAACTTTCCAAATAAAATAATTCACCGCTGAATCATCGTACAAGATGCTCCAAGCGTAGAACCGTGAACTGCACGCATAATAAATACGAGCGGAATGGCGCAATGTTGACGTTGTTAACAATGATATATTGTTGAATTAATGCACTTGAACGGTTATTTAAACCTACATTAGTAGCCGATAAATTGAAACCCGCATGTATTTTGCATTTGCCTTTGTAAATCTTTATGAATCCTTTATGTCTGTCTATAATGGCTTTAATAGGATGTTTAGTTTTATTGACAGTTTATAGGTAATATATCATTACGTTATTGTATATGTGTGCCAATATAGCAACGGAATAATATAAATACTGTACTGTATTAGCCCATATACGTCTCACGGCAGGGCACAGATCTCCTCAACAATAGAGAGTAGGATTAAAAAGGGTAAAGTTTAGTCCACCACGCTGGCCAAGTTGTTGCTGGCAGGTTGGCTGACTTTACACACCTTATATTTTTTTACTAGTCGTTTTGTAATTCAGGTTTCCTCACATATGTGGGAGGTTAAAAAAATATCACTGACCAATGTTCATTTATACAATAGACCTTCCAGTATCGAAACTTTATCTAGTATAATTCAAACCCAAGCTACTAAGTACTACCACTACCAGGTTAAAGATCTCAGCATATTATGTATACATCTCAATAATACAGGGTATATCAAGACTGCTACCGAAAACGAAGCCGGGTGGTAGTTTAAGCGACTTCAGACACAATGCAACAGAAAAAGTTGCAAAAATAAGCGACAATTTTTTTTTTGAAATTTTTTTCCTATTGCCATATTTTGGTGGTAAATAATTTTTTTCCTAAAATAATAGTGTATACCCTTTAATTTATAAATACTCTAAGATATAAGAGAGTTTAAATTATTATTTTAGCAAAAGCTATGGATTTACCACCCAAAAATGACGATATTTAAAAAATCATAAAAAATAATTGTCACGTTTCTATGCGAAAATTTTAGTTGCATTGTGTTTGTAGCCACTAAAACTACCACCCGGCTTCGTTTTCGGTAGCAGTCTTGAGATACCCGGTATATATACAAATAATATCTTTAAATAGCTGATTTGAAATAAATTTGAATAATAAATTTTAAATTATTTAATAAATATTCAATCATTATTTTCATAGCTTAACATGGTTAGATATTCTATTCAATGTCATAACCAAACATTTATAAAAATATTCTTTTGTTTAAGCTAGTTTTTTAATGTTTATTTAATTAAGCCATTCAGTTTTTTTGTCTATTTCTCTTGTGTTTGGATCTTATTATTTCGATAAAATAATTAAAATAAGTTTTAATTTCCTTACAATGGCCTTTATTTTGAATAAAGAAATAAATAAAATAAATGTACTGTTTTGTTTCGGATTGAAGGACATCGTAGCCAGAGCAACTACTGGACATATTGAGACTTAACATCTTATGTCTCAGGATGGCGAGCGCAGTGGAATATTGCTACTGTTCATGAGCGGTCGTATCGCTTACCATCAGGCGAACGGCTTGCTCGTCTCGCCATTCAATGCAATAAAAAAAAAACATCGTAATTTGTTTTCATGGTAATTTGACATTATATTTAATTAGAATTTATAACAAAAATTCTTCTATTATATATAGGAGTAGTTTTTTATATGCTATCAAATGCAGATGACGTTTCAAACAAACACATATTACGTATACATATATTCTGGCATTACCAACACATCAACATAGTACCTATTTGGGACTATACTATACCATTATAGAAAATAAATGTTTTAACGCAAACATCTCTAATATGGCTATCAGGGACTCAATCGATCCACCTATCCTTTGTCGTAGAATGTTTCATTTGAAGAATATGCCTAGTGAACGAAAAAAATATTTCCAAGGTATAATCATGACGGTTCGTTTTAGAGTCTTACAAAAAAATACATAGGCAGAAAGATAGCGTCCAATTTCCATTCCCCTCCGTTTATCTTAAACACGAAGAATCTTACATGGAGCCAGACAAATAAATCAACACGTTTAGCAAATGACCCACGGACACCTACAGATTGATATCGGTAGCTACCATGTTTTGTTCCAACACTAAAACAATTTTATACGCCGAGATTGCCGACAAAAGTTAAGATTTACGAACTGCATCCGACATTGTGGGGATGTTCGGGTGTGTTGGAATAACGTGGATTCGGGGATTAAAATATATATTTGAAATACGAATATTATTTTGTTTCAGATTACAAAAATGTTTTGTACTACCTAATTTTTTATGCATTTATAAAAAAAACATTTTTTTCTTATTTTAATCATGTGGACACTGTAATAAGGTTTTATGATGATACACAACAAGTAGGTCGTGGTAATTTGTTACATTGTAATATTCTTTTACCCTGAATAACATTTTCTATGCACGCTTGCGAAGGAAGGCTGTCCCAAAACTGGCTCAATTATGCAATTTTTATAAAAAAATTCTTATGCGAGAGTCCTCTATATAATAAGACCGTCGATAAAGATAAATAATAATTAAGTGCGACAGATCTGGATTCAATTAAAAAATCTTATAAAATATAACAATACACAACCTCACTGCTCCATTTTAGGTTCATATCGAAGTGAACAGACTAACACATAAAGTATTTAAATCGAAACAAAACTTAGCGATTGTATATTCAGAAGTCGGTACTGAGCTAAGTAACATGAAAGTGGAGATACATGTACAATACAGTCTGTTGAGAATTCAGCATTATATTATTCACTAACCGTAAACAATATCTTAAGTGGCCTTCCAATGCTCGAAGGGAGAGTACGTGTCGAAAATATTCACACATCCGCAACATTCCTACTTCAAAATTTTTTAAACTTTGCAACGTTTTGCGTGGAAAACAAACAATTGGCGTCGAATTTACGAGGCGCGCTGAGAGCCAAGCCGCTTATTGAGATGACTGTACCGTGCTCAATTTAAATTCCCACTTGCACAAGGGGCTGTATCCGTGTCGTATGTCAGAACTTCTTTACCTTATACCCTTTAATAAAGATTAGCACTGGTTTTGAGTTCCCTTTTTGCTAAGATTTTTAGCATCTTTTTTTATAATTTCGGCTTTAAAACGAATGTAAATCATTTTGTTATTTTGGGTAAAGATTTATCATTATCAATTTTTTCGGATTGTAGCCGAAGTTGCTGTTTTCTATGTAATATCTTAAACGTAATAATTATATAAAAGCTGTGTTATAACAACAATAAAAGAGCCTGATAAATACAACATTCCTCGCAAAACAATGTTAGCTATGGCCTTATTAAAATTAATAAGGTCTCGATACGCCGGCGATGTTTCGGCGTCTTTTGTTCGTTCGTCAAAAGTTTTTGACGTAGTGCCACTGTTGGCACTTTGTTCTAAACTCTTATCTACACTAATTTATCTTAATTACTGACTGAATCCCGCCATTTAGATTCTAAAGGCGACTCTAACGAAGCGCCTTGCGATGCCACCGTCGGTGCTAAATACCACAGGTTGAATTCTTTCAAACGCGGCGGGTGCCGATCACTAATCGAACAATGGACATAACATACCAAAATCACAATAAAATAATTATAAATTCTATTGTTGTTTAACAAAAACGAAATGCCTGCCACTGAGGGTGACACGCTCTGAGCTCGACGACAATGCAATGCGAAATATCAATATCAAAACATCACTTTCGTACGTCACCCAAATGTACCTGTACTTCAAGGCGAATTGGGCTTTATTCCGTTTCGTTTAAATATAAATTCGAAGATGGGTAGTATGAAAAAATACGTCGGAATTCTTGCCTGCGCCTGCATACAATATTGGATTTTCAACTCTTTTTCAAGTAATTTTTGAAAATGGAATCGGTGTGGGTAGATGGTGAACAGACGGCAGCCATTTGTCTGCGCAAACGAACCGATTTGTGCGTCGACGAATGGGTAACGAATGTTGCACGAAGGCACGTGTCCCGCCCGCTTGACTTATTGGTGGTCTGACTTACGGGAACACTCATTGTGGTCTATAAGTGAATTAGACGAGATCGTTTATTACGCTGTGAATTAATGGTGCAATTTCAATTGAAAGCAATTTCTTACTTCTAAATTTATCTATGGACGCTCAAATAGCCGAGGTTTCATCTCAGCTTTTTATTTTATTACCGCATTTTGTGTTTTGGCTTTTGTGGCTTGTGAAGTTTGTTGTAGAAGTTTAATAGTTTTAAAATATTCAAATAGACAAGGAAATGTAAATTAGTATCCCAAGTAAATCAACCTTTGGTATAAAATAGCATCAATAAGGCAACATTTGTTACATCAACATCTTGCATAGGAAAACAATTCAAAGATGCTGGAAAGGCAAATATTTCCACAAGACACCAAGCAAAATGCGCAATGCAAATCAAAACTCCACTTAAAGTCGAGTAAAAGGGGAGAGCAAATTTCATAAACTATAAAACAATGCAATATTAGATGGTGCTTCGGTTTGGTAAAGTTTTGGGAGCGAATGAATAATTCAGAATGCGAATCGGCAGTCCGTCAGACGCCCCCGGCCGTTGCATTTTGTACGTAAATCTGCTGTAATATCTGAGAATATCGTATGCTGTGTTCACGAGCAATATTCTTCATCTTCCACTGTTTTACATTCGTCTGATGATATCCGATTTGTGAACGGATATTTGTTGTTCCCTGTTGTCTATTTTGGTGCATAGTACAAATGGGAGCAATCTGTGTGCGTCGTATTTTCTATAACTTTATGCCCTTTACCCTAAATTGGAATACATTTTCTATAGGGTGTAATCTAATAAATAACTTTATGTGGATACTCGTATCTTACAACTGCTAAAACATATGTTAATTCCTTTTTTTTTTTTTCAAACATTGAAATATTTTATGTATTCTATTATATTGAAAGAAAAGGTTTACTCGCGCGTGTTAACTTATTTACAAAATGTTAAAGTCAACCATTTATAAAAACCCAAAAGCAAAATAACATTACTATAGCTATTATTACCAAGATTGTTCAGTCAGCATTCTAAATGTACTCAGTAGAGAAGATACACTTCAAAATATTTGTAAAGCCTTTGTAAATCTTCAACTAAAACTCATTTGAAACGATGAGCTGGGTTTTAGTTTTCTAATAAGCTCTTTGTTATTAAGAAACTTGATGTAAATTAAACAATTCTCAGTTTATTTAAAGACATTTAGAATGTTGCTTAACATCAAAAGTATGAATATACTTTGGAAGACTAGGCAATTAGGAAAGTTGTTTTATCGACTAAGAACCATAAAAATAGAAATAATATTTTGTATAGTGCTTTCAATTATCTTTAACAAGACAATTTTCTTCCAAAATACAATGCAAGCTACATTTATAAACATCGTTTTAAACAAAGGTCAGTAAATTAACTTAGTTTTAATTCGGAAAGTATTCTGAGAGCTCACGTTTTAAGAATTTACCATAAAAATCTAATAGACGAAACATTTCGCTTCAGGCTACCTACCATAGCTCTCCATTTTAATGAATAAGTAAACAAAATTAGTGGGTCCAATATCGAAATAAGTGAAACGAGCAGACGGTCAAAGCTACGGGTTCCGCATATAAAGTATCCGCTTGAAGAGAATAATTTTAACTTAGCAGCTTCTCTCAAGCTTTTTATACTCAATCTACATCGAGTTGGCGGTAATGAGTGCTTTTATATGGAAATAAATTTGAATATATTTTTTTTAATTTTGTTAATATTGCTTATTTTAATGAAGTCTATTTCAAAAATTGATTATATGAGATTCGTTTAAATTTTGAAAATGAGCAACTCATTGATGCTACGGTTTTTTAAATTCCGTAGATCGTAGTTACCGCGGTTGTACATATTTTAAATAATATATGGATTCCCAAACAAGTTCACATGAAGAAGTTTGATACCCTGTAAAATTGATGCTAAAAAACTTTCTATATAACTATTCTATCAAACCTTTACTTTATCTACAAGACGCCCACTGCGTCATGCGTATCTCTTTACAACCTCTTTGATTGTCAAAGTAACTATATTGGGACTAACAGCCTCAACAGAAAATTCTATATGTACAGCTCAATGAGTTCTCCAACTTCTTTATCTAGTTCTGAAATCCCATGATTGGTTCATACAAAGCTTTTAGGTAATCTGAAATCTCATTCACCTTCCATTGCGCAGTTCATTACAAAATCATGAAGACCTAGCCGGACCTCCACATAAAGTTGTAAAAATAATTTTCCATTTAACCCAACCTTCGACGTACACTTGAAAATACCTTGAGTGCATCGTTGAAAGTAAATGCTGGTATAATTTCTGGTTCCACTGCGTTTGGATTGCATTTAAAGACGTTAGGGGATGGAACCGGATAAACTTTATGTTAACTGTAAGCAATAAAAATAGCCTTTATGACTATACGTGGAATGGTTACGTTTGTTTGCGTCATTTAGCCGTGTTCCAGTATGAATTTAGCCGAGTTTTATAGAAATTGACGTGGTTATAGAGATTTATTGATAGAGGGAAGTTCACAGTCCTACATATTTTACATCTTTCGGAAGTTCTAAAGCAATAGTAGGGAATATACATAATGTGGTGTAAAAAATAAAATGCTGTACGAGAGATGAGACATTAAATAAAAAGCTAGATAGTAATTTGTATTAAACTTTTGCGAATCCCCAATGTTATTGCCGACTCATCTGTAAAGTGACTAAATAAATCTTAAATAATTTTCATTTACGCATATCACAAGTACTAGTTAGTCTTGAGGTATTTAATATCACAAGAGACCTGATTGTGTTTGCCTATGATGTTATTGTGAACCAGCCGCTTACGAAAATGAACTACCGATGGTCTTATAAGTCGAAATATTTCGATCACTTGTTATGGATGGAATACTGACAAATTGCCTTACTATTTTTGTACGGGCGTTATTTATTACACGGGCCCTGTAGCGGTAGTAAACCAATTAAATTGATTGATTCAATGCAAGTTGTTAATCAAAATGTTTGTTTGGCCGCCGGCAGGAGCGGCGAAAAGTGCAACCGAAAGACCATTTCATTTGTTCCGGTTTCGGCGGAGTTTTTAATTAATTTGGAATTTACAGCAATTCTACCTGCTTTAACTTTCATCCGTGTTACATTTTTAAATTCTCTCCCTGACGTTTGCTTGGCATGTGGCCATAATTAAATCCGAGATGGCAATTGCGGTATTAAGATCGTTTTTCTTTTGATTTTATTAAAATTTGCGGATTTATCACTTTTGTCGGCCAGGTTGTTTGATAATTTTGAATACTGTACATATATATTTAAAAAAAAGTTATTATACCAGTGAAAATCAGTTATCTTTTACTCATAGAATCACAGAGTCCTCTTACTGAGTTGTCAAAGGCTAGATCTTTTCCACCCTTGACCACAACATGAATGCGTCGATCGAGACAATAAGAGAGAATGGCTTTTCATTAGCTCACTCCGTTCACCTGAGGTCCAATATATTTTCCTATCCATTTCTATTCTTCTTCTACCGACCCTCGTACAAAACTTAGTTGCAACAACTAACTTTAATTTTGACCATAACATATAATGAATCTTAATTGGTTTCTTAAATTTACGCGAAGGCTACAGATTGAAATAAAACTATAATTGCATTGAAGGACATTATAGCCAGAGTAAGTACTGGTAATATTAGTACTTAATATCTTATGTCTCAGGATGGCGAGCGCAGCAGAATGCCAAGCATTACTTTGTAATTCAAGCTGTTATTTGGTTTTTCCACTGTTTATCAGCGGTCGTATGGCTTACCATCAGGCGAACGGCATTCTCGACTCGACATTCATTGTAATAATAAAAATACAAATTATCTACGGATATTATTGCTGATTTGGTTTAATTTTTACATTTTCAGTATTCCGACGTTCGGATTAATTTAAAGCTTTCGTGGTCATGAGGCGGACTGTCCATTGGTCTATTATAAACCTGACACACATAACCACAAACACACATAAATCCCGAGACAGGACATAATTGCAAGGAACTAACATAGCAACTTTTTGTTCACACCATGCATCACCCAATATTACTTATGATCCATTTGGCAGACGGCTGATAACAGCTTCTTTTGTCTCCACAAGCTCGAGACCCTGAAAATAACCTATTAAAAAGTGCAACGTAACAATTTTATTAAAGTCATTACCCGTTGTCCATTCCATAGACACAACACATCCGGTCCGCTATTACCCACTGCAATATACAATGTATGTACACCAGATCAAAAATATTAATCTTGTGGAAGTGCCGATGTATATTAATAAGGTCGACACAGCGTATAACTATGCGAACGGGATGATTTACAATAACATGAAAATAAAGCTCAGGGAATGTTCACTGGAATTGCATACGAGAATGTTAATGTAATTGAATATCATGTGGGGTCTTTTATTTGTGATATAAATGAAACCCTAATATTTTCACCCTACTAACGTCTTATAACATACCACTTGGTTACATTTATATTATCCCATCAAAAACATCCTGTAAAAAAATTCCAAGTCTCGCAGCTCAGATTTTCTAGCGCAAAAAGTTGTGAGATGCATGTAATACCAAGTCGATTAATTTATTTAGTCCTTAAGGGACCTTCTATATAAAGTTATTACGTTAGTTATTACCATATCAATATAAAAAAATCTTTACCATTTAAATAAATGGATCGACTTGGCCATAGCATGAAAACATAATGTATCGTACAATTTATACATAATGCTGCTGGCCAAGTCGATCTATTTATTTAAAACGTAAAGATTTTTTTATATTGATATGGTAATAACTAACGTAATAACTTTATATAGAAGGTCCCTTAAGGACTAAATAAATTAATCGACTTGGTATTACATGCATCTCACAACTTTTTGCGCTAGAAAATCTGAGCTGCGAGACTTGGAATTTTTTTACAGGATGTTTTTGATGGGATCTCACGTATTTTTGTAGAGTCCTACTTTTTTCCTTTTCGGTACTTCTTACTTCTAGAATATCACTAACGATTTTTTTAAAGCCTCTGTCTTATGGATTTTTCTTATTTTTGTAGGTATCAATTTATCACAAATATAGCGGATTTGATTATTAATGTTCTTTCTTTCATTGTAATTGATATTTTCGAGCTATTTAGTCTATTTATTTGCAAGTTTTTCTTCGTCATGTTTTTCTAGAGGAATGTTGTACAGTTTCATGGGCTGAATACACCATTTCCCTCTCTATATCCCCTCCTGTTATGCCTCATATATATAGATATCTATCTACAACTATTATTCCATTATATACGGGTACAATGGTTCATTAACTGCAAATGTAACTTTGTAATCCTATACATTTATATGGGATTACAAAGTTATTCACGAAGTTGGTCTATCTAGAAAACTAGACACAAATTATGAAATGTTTGAATTTTTCCTTACTTTAGACACTAAACACTAATTATATTCTAAATTTGAAGGTTCTATGTCTGCTAGAAGTGCCTTCGACTTTTGATGATCGGTCAGTCAGTCAGTGAGTGACAAAATTACGAAAGTTTGACAAGTTACAATTCTTAAACCACTGGTTCAAATTGAATGAAATTTTAAATATACCGTGTTTACACAATGCCTGCTTAGTAACTGAAAATTCAGGCTTCATGCTTTAGCCACAACGAAGTTATAGGGGGTTGAAAATGGTCTGAATTGCTTCGAGAAAAGGATGTTACGGCCTATAGCTCGACTTGGAGGGGGCTCGGCCGCGCCCCCAGATTATGGTCTAGAGTAGATTTTTTTTTACATCTCAATTTTCCTTAATTAAATTGCTGATTATTTGCTTCCCATAATTTATATCATTTTATGTCGCCTTCACCAACTCGTCAACCCGCTCTAGGCCAGCATGGTGGACTATATGTCCTAACCAATCTCAATTTACTTTCGGTTGTAGAAGAGTACTGTGCCCTGTAGTGGGACGTATTTGGGTTGATACATTTATAGATATGTAGTCTTAAACAACTCAACTCCAGAATTTCCAGTTTTTTAATTATTTATTGTTATCGTACCGTTAAACTTGAGTTTGCCTCGTAGCTTAAATACCTTTAATTCCTTTGATCTCTAACTCTATTACTTGTCTTTCTTTAAGCCAGGCTCAAATAAAGTACTCTCCTTACGGTAGAAATCGCCTTAGTAGTTTTAGACCGCTGCACTGGCACTGCGCAGTTCAATGAGCAGCGATGACTGCTTGCCATTTGGCAGGCTATATGATCGTCTGGCTGCAAAGCATTTAGTTTTTTTTTAATTTGAAGTATTGTTACGTAATGATACAAAGACTTTAAAAACTTTACGGCATGATTTGGTTGTTGCAAAAATCTCCATTTTTCACATCAATCTAGAGGCTATTATAGGCTAATATAAATTTTTGAATTTCCAAGGAACTTGGATCCTCTTATGGTGACATTAGTCCATCGTAAGCACTGTTATATCAGACCTCCAGCACAACTTAGCACATCTAGATCCATTCATTTAGTGTTCCGTGTAAAGAGCGTATATTCGCCAAACCGCGGCGACATGTTGCCGCCATTACGCGTGCGTCCATTGGTGTTCAAATTAAATACATAAAGAAGCGATGTTTACATACATTTACATACAAGTATGTACGGAACATAACGCCAATGCGTCAGCTGGCCGCTCCACTGGCTTCCACAATTATTACAGCACTAAGAAACATTGTTCATGCGGTCTTAAAATGTGAAAAATGTACGGGATAAATGAAGAAGAATCTGCATGTGCTGATTACGATATTAAACAAATTATTTGTTTATCATAGTATTTAGTAAGCAGATTATATCAAAATGTTAATAAAGGAGAATACATCTTAAGAGGAGAGGTAAAAAGCCTTACGTTTTTCGATTACGAATTAGTCTTGCTAGATTTTTAAATAAGAAATTACAAATGTTTTTGATATGTTGATGTCTAAAGGATTCTTCTGTACTAAAGAAAACCACTCTTATTAGCAGTCTTGATCAATGACGTAAACTTACCTTCTTGGTAAACTTACATGAATTCTTTACACTTTACGACTGCCCCCTAATTTATCATTATATCAAATCCATCCCATGGTTGTCTGTAAGACATTGCCTTTGAGCAATAAGACCGCCAATTTTACTTTTATGATTGTGATTTTCATTTTAATTGTATTTTTTTTTTGTGCAATAAAGTGTATAAATAAATAAATAAATAAATAATGAAATAGCAGGTACAGCTTTAACGTACTTCACACTACAATACTAAACAGAACATTGGATAATCAATACAAATCGAATAATGAACTGCGAGGATAAGAACAAAAATACCCAATGACAAAACGAGAGGAGATAATTCAGTGTATAATTGATGTGGACAGAAATTATGCAACCGGGTCGGAAGATTCACATAATAGCGTAGTGTGCTGTTACTACGCTGTCTCGCATATGAGCCAGGATTTACCACGACTCAAATATTCATTGCGTTTCATTCGTCATCACGTTTTGATGATTAGCGGTTTTGCTAATGGAGTAAACAAATTTCCCGCTAATTATTCTAGTTTAGAATTCGACGCAGTGCGCTGCGAGATTTTATTTGAGCGGAAATTCTCGTGTACGCAAATTTACACAGTATATGAACTAAAATTATTATATTGAATTAATGTGCCTCTAAGAATATGTTAATTAGTCATTTTATACAGGAAGACAGGGATGCAAAAGATCTTCTAATTCCAATTTGTCATAAGTCTAATTTATTATGCATCCGAATTCACTTAGCCTAATTTGGTTATGACTACATAATAAAAATATGTCCCTAGATCTGATTGGCGAATTGATGTGTAAGAATTTCAATTTGAATAGTCCACACACTTGTGAAGGCTTATCGACTGATGCCTTTACAATCTACATATTATGTCTACACCCGAATCATTTAGCGTGCAGTTTATATAAAATGAAAAATTATAGGCCTTCACTTGCTTTCATAAATAATTAACATCATATTTATCACCATAGTAATTCAAAGCTGAATATACTTTAACAATAAATAGCTTTTTGGAAACACTATATTGTGGGTGTAAATGCAACTTGACCAATAGTGCATTCATTAATAATAAGCATAATTTACTGGTGGTAGGTCTCGCATTGATGAGAGGCTGCTTGGGCAGATACCACCGCAATGTCTATTTATCTCGCCAGACAGCAGTATAAATGCACTGTAGTGTTTCGGTTTGAGAGATATTGTAGCTAAAGTAACTATTGGTCATGTTGACATCGTATGTCTCAGCATGGCGAGCGCAGTGGAATGCCAAGCATTACTTTGTTATTCATGGTGTTATTTGGTTTTGCTACTATTCATGAGCAATGGTATCGCTTACCATCATGCAAACGGCATGCTCGTCTTGACATTAATTGCAATTTAAAGAAAGCAAATACATGATGATCTATCGAAATCATAATTTCGAAAAAAATATTTATAATTAATTATAATCATTTTTTGTAAATATATTTTCACAGCTAATTCTATTACTGGTTCAATAATGAAACCTTTGCAGAGACCTTGGTTTAACTAACGTGTTAATTGCCTATTTCAATCTTGATTACTACACCTCCACCGCCTATTAATTCTCGATTAGGATCTGGAGAAAGGTGACGGATGTAAGCTGAAAGCTCTAATTGTTTTAATTTAATGAGCTCACGTCGAACACTTGGGCTTTTAGTTACGTTCTAAATTTAATCTTAGAAGACTTAGGCGATGTTTACAAACTAGTGGATTCTTGTTTGTGTATATTAAGTCAGAATACTTTAGACTATTATAGATTTAAAAAAAAAACTATTTATTGGTTATGGTTAATATTGCGGTTTGTGAGGTGAGGAAGAGGTGGGTAAAAAAACATAATAAATATTTATATTTCAATTTCTGTGCCTTGGAATGTTAAATCCCATCAAAAACATCCTGTAAAAAAATTCCAAGTCTCGCAGCTCAGGTTTTCTACCGCAAAAAGTTGTGAGATGCATGTAATACCAAGTCGATTAATTTATTTAGTCCTTAAGGGACCTTCTATATAAAGTTATTACGTTAGTTATTACCATATCAATATTAAAAATTCTTTACGTTTTAAATAAATAGATCGACTTGGCCATCGCATGAAAACATAATGTATCGTACAATTTATACATAATGCTGCTGGCCAAGTCGATCTATTTATTTAAAACGTAAAGAATTTTTAATATTGATATGGTAATAACTAACGTAATAACTTTATATAGAAGGTCCCTTAAGGACTAAATAAATTAATCGACTTGGTATTACATGCATCTCACAACTTTTTGCGGTAGAAAACCTGAGCTGCGAGACTTGGAATTTTTTTACAGGATGTTTTTGATGGGATCTCACGTCTTTTTGTAGAGTCCTACTTTTTTCCTTTTCGGTACTTCTTACTTCTAGAATATCACTAACGATTTTTCTTAAAGCCTCTGTCTCATGGATTTTTCTTATTTTTGTAGGTATCAATTTATCACAAATATAGCGGATTTGATTATTAATGTTCTTTCTTTCATTGTAATTGATATTTTCGAGCTAATTTAATCTATTTATTTGCAAGTTTTTCTTCGTCATGTTTTTCTAGAGGAATGTTGTACAGTTTCATGGGCTGAATACACCATTTCCCTCTCTATATCCCTTCCTGTTATGCCTCATGTATATAGATATCTATCTACAACTATTATTCCATTATATACGGGTACAATGGTTCATTAACTGCAAATGTAACTTTGTAATCCTATACATTTATATGGGATTACAAAGTTATTCACGCAGTTGGTCTATCTAGAAAACTAGACACAAATTATGAAATGTTTGAATTTTTCCTTACTTTAGACACTAAACACTAATTATATTCTATATTTGAAGGTTCTATGTCTGCTAGAAGTGCCTTAGACTTTTGATGATCGGTCAGTCAGTCAGTGAGTGACAAAATTAAGAAAGTTTGACTAGTTATAATTCTTAAACTACTGGTTCAAATTGGATGAAATTTTAAATATACCGTGTTTACACAATGCCTGCTTAGTAACTGAAAATTCAGGCTTCATGCTTTAGCCACAACGAAGTTATAGGGGGTTGAAAATGGTCTGAATTGCTTCGAGAAAAGGATGTTACGGCCTATAGCTCGACTTGGAGGGGGCTCGGCCGCGCCCCCAGATATTTGCCCTTAAAAATATTGTATACATCTACATTATCGAACTTGACAAGTCTGTTAATAATTAGAATCCGTGTACAAAATGCATTCATTAATTAACGTGGTCAAAATGTCTACCTCATCAACACAATAATTACACGGACTGAAGATAATGACAAACATAATAAAGATCTGAGCGTCGCAAAACTTACTAACAGACAGAGATTATTGCACGAAAGTGTTAATTAATGTTCCAAAGTCACCATCAAATATTCAGTTCAGAAACTTCAAATTGTCAGTGAGGAGAGAATGCTCAACCCATTAAATTGCCATGGGGTGGTCTATTTGACACCATCGCAAGCTAAAATTACACTAGACACAAAGAAAATTTAAGTGTATTTTGGTTCAATTAGTGGGTGGGTAAGGGGTGTGAAATTGCGCGAGGACAGTAATTTATTTCGAATGTTATAAAGGATCAGATCGACCGGGCAGTTTAGTTTGCATCATGTTGTAATTAAAATTAATTACTTTTGGAAAATGACAGATATCCCAATTTTTCATGATAATGATTATGCCGTTAACATTGCATATATGTACATGGAAACTTGTCCTAAAATTAAGACTGTAATTTATATGTTTTCTCTTCAGGACAAAAAAAATAAGCCTGATTTGTTGTTAAATTAATTAACAATGTACAATATACAATATATCTAAAATTGCAATAAATAAAATAATTCTACTAAAATATACTCAGGATTTCTTACGATGTCTTTCTTTATACAAGACATGTAACAAAAAACGTGTATATCAAGTGTAGATCAAACGGACGCCTCGATAAAATCATAGCAGCCTATATAAACTAGACTACCGACTTCACAAGTTACTCCATTAATAACATTTCACATCCAAGAGCATACATTACTTCCTTATTAAAATATATTATACTCGTGCAAAATTGAACAGCACATGTGAAGTGTTTGCAGTAACAACATTCCGTTCCATATTTTTCTATCAAATCACGCGTGCCTTTGTATAACAAGTACACGTTTATGCTCCACATATCCTAAACCCTATACTTTGCCGTATGAAATGCATAAACAACATTATACTGTAGAAACACGCGTTAGCTTCTAGAACATAAATTTCAATAGTACACGGTTAATCAACATAGAAATTGTAAAACGAATATTGGCCACGCAATTACAATACATTTACATACTGATTTAGTCGGATTTCAATTTCTACGTTTACAACCGGCTTGTTAATTTGCCTAAAAGGAAAGTAATTGCTCCGATGGAATTTATCTCGTGTATGTGTGAAACTAGTCGTGTTTAACGAGTGAGCCAACTATATCTACTTTCCGTTGATAAAATCTTCGCACGGGACGTGTTGATAAAATGTTTTGTCCCTTTTTTAAATGCTTCTGCTGGTTGATGCTTACATTCAAAATTTATAGGACTCGTAGCCCAATTTTTTTCTACCTCTTTTCTCTTCAGCTACTGGATGTCCACTGCTGAACACAGGCCTCCAAGGATCTCCACGTCCAAGTTTTTTTTTTAATTTTAATACTTTATAACCAATTTTTGCAAAGTTTGTACTCCTCCATGCCTATTGAAAATGAAAAATAAATGAAACAATGATGGGATTTTTCGTACAAGAGTAAACACACTTACACAAAACCGAAGACAATTTGACTGCCTACAATCACCCTCGTATTTCCTCACAGCACGCGCGTTTTACAACATGAATCTCAATTTGGTGCTATTCTATTGTGCCCATAGAAGCTATTTCACGTAGAATGGACTAATCGTTTTATTCACCATGATTGCGTACTAGTGAATAAATATTTTTTTTACTTTTTCACCCGCGGCCCCACCGTTTCCGCCGTTTAATTGTGCCCATTCGACAATGGCAGCGGCGCGTGCTGTTCTGAGTGTTTTCGTTTATGTGTTTGTGCACTGACGCAATTTCTATTAGTTATTACGGCAATAATTCGGTGAGTTTGCGTGAATTCGCCCTTTTATACGGCAGATATGATTTGTGAAATTTTGATGTCTTTTTTTGTCTGCGTTGGGTGGAGTTGACTGATCATTTGACCAAAGAAAGTTTGAAATAATTCCGGAATTGATTGAAGTGATTTGAGAATTCTATTATTTTTAATCAATATCATTTTTTGCATAACTTAACTCATGCTGTTTTATCATTTGAGCCTTACAGGGCCTGTTAGGTGTATTGTAGGAACAGCAAAAGATAATGTTAGTCATTTTGTGAAAGGACGAAAAGACGGGACAATACTACATAAGAAAATGACCTTTAAGACCTATTACAAAACCACAATGCGTCCTATTGGATAATTCATAACCACAGGATTGGCAAAAATATTGATACAAAGTATATAATAATAATTGCCTCGTTATAGTAATAAACGGTATCCAAACCATAAAATATTTCTTTCGCGAAAATGGAATTAAAAGCCTGTTTATGCCTTAATAAATTATTAAGTTATCAGCAACACGAACGTTGGACCAATTCTCAATGCGCTTACAGAAATTAATTCATTAATAAATTACTCTGAAACAGTTTTTAATTTTATTTCATTTTTGTTCCATTAAAAGGGTTGAACGTTCGGTGCTATATATCACTTTTATACTTTAGTTATTCTAGTATTTTATGAAGAGATATAAAAACATGGAAAACCTAGGCTATCTAACCTAAACCTCTAAGTACACTAATAATTTAAACGATGTAGGTAACTATAGAAAACATTTATTCATGTTTAAAAATATATTAGTTAGGTGTCAAATAAATCCCATCAAAAACATCCTGTAAAAAAAATCCAAGTCTCGCAGCTCAGGTTTTCTACCGCAAATACCATCGCATGAAAACATAATGTATTGTACAATTTATACATAATGCTGCTGGCCAAGTCGATCTATTTATTTAAAACGTAAAGAATTTTTAATATTGATATGGTAATAACTAACGTTATAACTTTATATAGAAGGTCCCTTAAGGACTAAATAAATTAATCGACTTGGTATTACATGCATCTCACAACTTTTTGCGGTAGAAAACCTGAGCTGCGAGACTTGGATTTTTTTTACAGGATGTTTTTGATGGGATCTCACGTCTTTTTGTAGAGTCCTACTTTTTTCCTTTTCGGTACTTCTTACTTCTAGAATATCACTAACGATTTTTCTTAAAGTCTCTGTCTTATGGATTTTTCTTATTTTTGTAGGTATCAATTTATCGCAAATATAGCGGATTTGATTATTAATGTTCTTTCTTTCATTGTAATTGATATTTTCGAGTTATTTAATCTATTTATTTGCAAGTTTTTCTTCGTCATGTTTTTCTAGAGGAATGTTGTACAGTTTCATGGGCTGAATACACCATTTCCCTCTCTATATCCCCTCCTGTTATGCCTCATGTATATAGATATCTATCTAAAACTATTATTCCATTATATACGGGTACAATGATTCATTAACTGCAAAAAAAAAACTGTAATCCTATACATTTATATGGGATTACAAAGTTATTCACGCAGTTGGTCTATCTAGAAAACTAGACACAAATTATGAAATGTTTGAATTTTCCCTTACATTAAACACTAAACACTAATTATATTCTAAATTTGAAGGTTCTATGTCTGCTAGAAGTGCCTAAGACTTTTGATGATCGGTCAGTCAGTCAGTGAGTGACAAAATTACGAAAGTTTGACAAGTTATAATTCTTAAACTACTGGTTCAAATTGAATGAAATTTTAAATATACCGTGTTTCCACAATGCCTGCTTAGTAACTGAAAATTCAGATTTCTTGCTTTAACCACAACGAAGTTATAGGGGGTTGAAAATGGTCTGAATTGCTTCGAGAAAAGGATGTTACGGCCTATAGCTCGACTTGGAGGGGGCTCGGCCGCGCCCCCAGATTACGATTAGGTATAAAAACCCTCTAATAGAACCCATCATAAAACAAATAAGGTAAGAAGACAAGGAAGTAATAAGTAAGTTGCATTTACAGTCATTCCGCATAAAGCCATTGTGGAAAGCCGGGGGCTCTGCGCAATATCATATCTTCTGCTCCCCTAATATTTTTTGACAAGTGTGATGCTTAGAAAATGTCGCAGTAACGCTCACCATGTGGCCGTATCCCTTTAATATATTCTAACTCAACTCTATTTGCTTAAATTTGACTCACTTTAAAGGGTGCATAATTTACTTAAAGGCTAATTATTTTGTAATAGGGCAACGCAGATGGCGTGCCCCCAAATTGGGGACTAAGTCGAAGAAAATTTCTGCACTGACAAACTTTGAAAATTTTAATTAAATTGCTTCATCATGTGAATAAAATATTGATAGAATTGTTTGTAATGAATTGGTATTAATTTTGTCTGTCTGTTGAACTGAGTTTCGAAAGTTTCTCTTCGGCGTCTGTGTGCTTCGTTAGCGGAGCACAGTGTATGTGGGAGGACGGTAGACGTTGCAAAGGTTATACAAATGTCACAATTTATAGATTTCACTGAAATGCATGTCAAAACTCCTTTCCGAAGGCTGTACATACAATTGGTATAATTGAAGTTGGAAATCGATGTAGCTGTCAAACATATTTCCAATAGAATGTGATCACGTAGTATTATTTTTGCGTAACTTGTGGTTTTCAATATAGCTCATGATTTTACATACCTAAGTGATTGTGTAAGCATCAAGCTGTCAATATAATGAATATTTTGTCCGCTACTTTTATTAAGCCATATTAACTTTACTTACTTGACGCAACTAATCGTATTGATGTATAGAAGTGTGGTTACTCTCTGATCTAACATGAAGTTCGATTGTTCGGATATTCGAAGTAAAATTAGTAAAATTTCCATTTCTTAAAATAAATACTAATTTTGTGGAGTATCTAGGCACATTAATGAAGTTTTACGTAGGATGTTTGAACATTCGTAGTGAACTAAGAGGTTTGCTATTTCCTATCTGCTGTACCATGTACATTTTTAATCAAAGACCAATGCGCGAAGAAATAATTATGCCGAATTAGAAGCAATCGACTGTTCCGGTTGCGTAGTTGTACTACACGATGTGTAAATCAATAAAAATGTGCGAATACTGTGTGGTGGTCTGTTGGTAAACGGACTAGACGCGACTGCCAACATGTTCCCGGCGGTCGCGGGTTCGAATCCCAGGGCACTTCTCTGACTTTTCGGACTCATGTGTGTATGAATCAATCACCACGCACTAAAACGGTGAACGAAAACATCGTGAGGAAACCTGCATACCATAACTATTTATTATGAAAATGGTATGTAAGTCCGCCAACTCGCACTAGGCCAGCGTGGTGGACTATATGGCCTAACCACTCTCAATCGTACTGTCGATTGTAGAGTAGGCCCGTATCTTGCAGTGGGACGTATATGGGCTGATACAGACTACACGATTACAATGCAGAGGTCTTGGGTTCTCTTAAACAGTCTCTTAAACTGAAGTCACTTAAACTATCACCTGGTTTTTCTGAAGCAGTCTCGATATGCCTACCTTGTATATGCCATTTGAGGGTTTATTTTACGAGGTATTAAATATTAAAGCACACTCATATCATAATATTTGTCTAAGAGAAACTTCCATATTCCTGGAACTTTAAGGGTAATGTTTCGTCTCAAATATACCCAAGCATGATAATTTCTAGGTACTCTACCACTAAGTTCATGATCAGCCATTAATATAACTTATTGATAGCTTTGTAAAATTAAATTACGAAATAATATCCTTTAGTTTCAAGGAAAATGGTAGATGAGACAAGCGCAGGACCGAAAGAGGTGATGTAATGGAAAAGACGCTTATATCCAGCAGTTTGATATGCTGAATGTATGTAAATGTGATATGCTGATATGAAGAAACAATAACAATCGAATATTTGTTATTAATTTAAGTTTTTTTTTATTGCAATGAATGGCGATACGAGCAAGCCGTTTGCCTGATGGTAAGCGATACGACCGCTCATAAACAGTAGCAACATTCCACTGCGCTCGACATCCTGAGACATAATATGTTGAGTCTCAATATGTCCAGTAGTTACTCTGGCTACAATGTCCTTCAATCCGAAACACAACAGTGCATTTACGCATTGTTGTTTCACGGGAGAAATAGACATTGCGGTGGTACCTACCCAGATGGCCTCTCACATATGAGAGACCTACCACCAGTGGAACGTAGTATAAAAATTCACTAAAAGTAAAACCGATTTTGGTAAAATATTTACTGAAACCAAGCAATTTCATATCATGTTTGTGCTGAACGTGTGAACATTTAAAAATATTTCCGTTTATTCGGCAAATGAGATTCGTTAATAGGAAAATCTGGAAGCAAATTCAGGCAGTTTGCTCGTCCAAGTCGGGCTCAGTCGGATTTCCAATTTTCTATACGTGACCTTTTTCACTCCAAATGTCGCATGTTCAATAAACGAGGTGTCTTTGAAAACGTAATTAGAAAATTCCCAAACGACGTCCCCGTTTACAACTCGCCTGGATTTTGCTGCGCGGGACTCGTGCTTGCAAATTAGTTTTGTTCGTGATGATCTATTTAGGGTTAGTTCAATTTTTTTGACCGAAATTAAACGTTAGCCTGGGTACGAAACTTTGGCTTTGCTAAAGTTGCTTTAGAGTTTGACCCACAATCGAAATGTACGCCACTTTGAAATTTAATTTTGGATATTAAACTTTTGGTCTACTAAACATACATACACCCACGCCTCCTTTTCCCAGAAGGATAGGCAGAGTTGTCACGACGCCTAATTTTGATCTTGTTAGTTTCATCCCACGATGTGATAGCGGGCGAGCCTATCGCTATATCAAGCTATTAAAGTCTGATTATAATTAGACATAGAAGTAAAGCTCATTGTTTAACTTGTAATTATTTTAACAGTTCAGCTTTTATCGTAACTAAGAGCTCTGCTTTGCCGAAGTATAGATAGCATGACTAAAATCAACTAGTGGAACACCATTTTAATTTTCTGGACTTGACACACTATGTAACTTATTGTATTGAGATCTAGAATAGTTGATATGCGGAATTACAACAGCGGTTCAGCTAGGTATAGGTCCTAGACAAGCTATGTGTCTTGACTATGTAATGACCACAATACAAAGAGAACTCTAGATGTAAATAAAATTCCGATTGAAGTAAAAATGTCTGCATAACTCGAATTATTCAAATCGAGACAATGGTAGATTCCTAAACGTAGTCATGAGATATTTCTATAACTTCTTGGTATACGTTATGATCTCAAAAATCAAATAAATAGAAATGATGTGTTAATTGTGACGGCAAAGGGAGCTGTGGTGTAATAATCATAAACAAATGTAGCGTGTTTAATTGGTGACGCCTTTACTATCGTTGAACTCTGTACATCTGGGAGTAGTTTGGTAAAAATAGACAATGTTGACATACTTGTAGCTAATAAATTCCATACTACTAGTTTGTTGACAAAAATGCTTCATAAATAACGGCTTAATGCTGAACTATGAATGCATCAAGTCGTAACGTTGGTAAAGGATGATGAAAAATATTTTAAAAGAAAGAATGTTATGCTAAGCATTATTGTGGTGTCGTAAGACCGTATTTTATTGGCATAGCGCCAGGAGTACATGACTTTGTTAATTAATTACTAAAAAATATGTTCGCATTAAAACTACAGGTGGATCGGGTAATACCATATTGAGATTTCATACTATTATTTATTCAAATAAGAGAGCACATATATTATTTTATATTGTATTTGAAAATACTTCCTCAAAACTTGTGTGAGTCAGGAACAGAATTTACTTGTCTCTTGGAAGAATCGTAAATTACTCCATGATAAGTTTTTTGTAGCATAGATTCAACAATCGTAAAGCTAGATTTGTATGTCTAAAAACAGAGATATGGCTTTTAGAAAAAATCTCGTCCTACCCGTTTTCAATGTGCCTGAGAAGTTACTATAAGGTTAACGCTGTGTGTGTGATAAAGACAGTGATAACCATAGAACCTAAGAATGAATCGCTTACAAGATATTCCTTAGATATTGAGTGGATAAAAGGTTGTAGTAGAGAAAAAGTTAGGAATGAAGAATGAGACTGTGGTACTCGCCGATCTAGCTCCGTAATTCATAGTTTAGTTACCTTTTTTGGGCCAAAACAAGGCCAGTCCTAAGTTTGTTTATGCGTATTTAAAGTATAAAAAACATATTTTAGTATAATAACGTCGGTAAAAGTACAAACCAATTAACATCCATACACGCTTAGGAAAGGCTTAATCGACATTAAAACTTTAGCCCCTATTGTGTGGATTATTTAATTTAATTACACACATTTCCGTAATTATGGGCAAAGATAAAGTGAAAATAGTGAAGCGAATCGAAGTAAAGGCGGGACTGTTTTACCGTCTGTACGTTTTCAGTTGAGCGTAAAATAATAGAATTGCCGTTTTCCCCGGCGGTATTGCGGCGCACTTCTATAATTGGTTTAGATAAATTAACAAAGTAGTTTCAAAGAGTGATATCCCCTCGGGATACAATTTAATTGTGTACAGCCCGCCCATACTTTTAGCGATTCTTGAATTGATAATGACCTGCAGTTGCGGTTGCTTTTTTCATGATTTTTTAATATTTCATATTGGGTGTTCCATTACGTATATTGTTTGAATTCATAAAATTAAATTACTGCTTTAAATTTCGTGGAATATATTAAAATACTTTTCAAGGCTCTTATATATATTATATTATATTATATAAGGCTTATTGATATTTTATTAGCTAGTAAGCGTCTAATTAATACAATCTATTAATTACCTTTTTTAGTATCCTCATTGCAATTGCTTAAAGTTGTAACTTAACTTGCCATGAAACTATCCTAAATGCCAATATCAAATTGAAATAAAACTATTATTTTATTACTTTACAGCTTTCGTGGTCACGGGTACGTGGAAAGCTGTAAAGTAATCAAAAAGTCAGGAAGTTAAAAAATGTAAAAATTAAACCACATTTGCGATAAAATTCGTAAATAATAGTTTCATTTCAATATGTAAAATTCGCGTAAATCTAAGAAAACATTATTATTAAATTGATCAAAATTTTAAAAACTCATAATAAACACCAGTATTATACATCCGAAGACCCGAGTTAAATTCACGCACGACCGTCAACGTCTGTAGCAGCATCGCAAACGTCATCGACAAGGGAGATATGGTGCGTGTAGAAACTGAGCAAACCAACCGTGAGATAAGCTCGAGACTGCATAAATCTACATAAACAGTCCTGTCACAGACACAAAAACACCCACCAATAACTAAATGTTCCGCAATAAAGCTTAAACGCTCCCAGCAAAAATTAACCCAAATATATACCCTTTTATGCGTGTGCAATAGAATGTGCGGCGTGAAGTGAGCGGGAACCCTAAATGACGCCGCGAGCTGTCCTCACCCTTATTTTTTTGTTCACGCAAATTGCATTTCAGTGGAAAGTGACGTATGAACCCCATAGTTACATAAAATTGTATGATTTTCCTCACTCTGTTATTAGGCATTTGAAATTATTTTTTTGGATTTGATTACCAGCTTTTATTTAGGCGTATGTAAATGTCAGTCAGTAAGATACTTGGAGATTCAAAGTTATAAAAAACTATTCTCTATAATTCAATAATACAATTTTCCAAGTGACGTGATTATATCTCTTATCCACACATTTTCAAAGCGACCTTTTGAAAACCATCTGCGACCTTTATGAAGAGAAATTGTGGGTGTCCACCCACACCAAAACATTATTCTTATATTTACTCTAATTCTCAGTGTCATGCATATATTTAAGCCTGCTTAACTACGTCTTCGATTCAGCCAACAGTTGAGTGGTAAGAAATGTCTGCCAATAAGTCCGCATTCATTAATCTTATCTACAAAATATAAATAAATAAGATTACATAATTAAGCTTAATTTAAATCGAAGGACCAGGCAAAGGCGTTCATGTGTGAATATTATTCAAAAATAATTACAATTTGTCGCGCGATATTCTTTGCGGAATAAATGATTTTAATTATCTTAATGAAGTTCTTCATTAGAATATGAATAAGACATTACATTACGAGATTATTACGACCGCTTGAGGGATTCAAATAAATTCCCCTGGTTACGTTTATTGATAGAGATTTCCATAGGCATTTAACATTGTTTTATGCCTAAAAATTACCATTTAAAGTTTTTTTTTTAATTTTACCGTAAACATTTGCATTACATTGTCATTTCGTCGACACAGGTTTTATTGTAATGAATATTTGTTGTCAAACGTTTATCTTCGGAATACGCAGCCATTTAAAAGCAAAAGCAATTTCTATTCAAACACGTAATGAATTCCATTCGTGTTTATTCCTAAACCACCCAAGGCGTATTTGTGATACGGAACTTACTTGTTAGGGAGTAAGGCCTATGCCTACTAGGATTATAAACGCGAAAGTAACTTTGTCTGTTTGTTACCTTTTTACGACTTAACTGAAACTATCGTAATGAAATTTGTCAGATTAGTAGTCTAGGAGTTGAAGAACATACTCCCTTTTATTATCACATTACCTCTGAGGTGAGGAATAGATGGTAAAGTTTGTATGAGAAAGTATACGAATACTAAGTTCGCTTATAGTCAGATTAAATTTAGAATTTATTGAAGAAAACGGGATAAAGAATAATGGTTAAGTATAAAATTAATTACAAATTATGAAAAAGTCGAACCAGATCCTTGGGATTGTAGGCATGTATAAGAAGATAAATTTTATTAACACCAAATCTCCGCCATCACTTACACCTTTGAGAACAATTTACCAAGTTAGAATGCGGTGACACTTGACCCTCGAAATTTACATCTCCGATTTGAAACAGACGCAATATTTGCAATATGGATTGTTTGAACATAATATTGTTGGGAAACTTCCGTAGGTACTGATGGAGTTACTTTAAGTGTTGATAGTTAGCAACCGCTGGTAGTAAGTTGGCGAACATTACAAGATCAGTTTGTGGAGCCCCGGTTTAATAAACTATGAGATGGATCGAGTAATAAAGACTGTATGGGCACACTAACTTCAGTAATAGATGGAGGGCGTAAAAAGTAAATACTAGGAAATCGAATATGAACTCGCTTGTGTAAGTGTGATATAAAAAGCAGTTACTAGTGGCTCCGCCTTGTTTATCTTTGAAGAAATTTATAATAATGGGGTTTTTTGTAATGATGCTTTGAAATAGTTGATTGTGATTGGTAAAAGAAAAAAAGTCTTAAGGAAGATTATTCGTTAATATATAGATACAAAAACTGTTAACGTATTTTAAAAGATATAACCATATGTATTACTCTCACAAATGAAACAATTTTAATTATAAATTAAGTTTACATATTTGCTATGAATATCCGTCTATCGTCAGACTTTACATTGGTGTGCCTTGATTAGCTATAGTTAGTCATCATCGATTTCAAAGCCCTGCCCAATTCAAAATATCATCATCAAATCAATCATGAAGTAAAATAAAAAAAAGAACAATAAGTGCAGTCAAATCATTAAATTGCTAATACGTCATTATACCTTCCATCTTAATATCTACAATATTAAATTGTGACCAGTTTGATTACAATTTAATATTGTAACGAACCTCACGCACTGCAATGAATGTCAATATAATATACCACAAAAAAATCATATTTTCAAGAACATCATTAACCGCCAATCATCTACGCAGAAACTCAAATAAGCATAGACTTGACAGTCGTTGACCTTTCCTATCGTATTATTTAACACGTTTGGCTGACTACTGTGATTGCCACTACTGCCAATAATAAGAGGAAACTTCAGATCAAACAAAAAGTATAACTATATAATCTACATAATCGCATCCGACGATTTTCCTAGGAATAATTCATTTACTATGAAAGAATTAACTCTGCAAAGATAAAAATATCAATACAGGTTTTGAGCAATCTTGACGAAATTTCTAAAGACTTAAAACAAAACGGAAATTTGCTGAATTTCGGTGCTTGGTGTACCTAATAACCATCATGACCACGTCAGCTTTCAAACATAAAAAAAACGCATCATACTCGTAATTGGTCCATTAGTTTAGAAGCTAACTAATGCAAATGTTGCCAAAGCCAAATACGCTAAACTTATTACACCCCTGTTTTTACGCCCAGGGTTAATAAAATAGAGATTGTTAACTATCCAGGGGGGTTACTTTATAAAAACGATACGAACTTCGAATGTTCGGATGCCGTACGTAAAACATCAATTATGTGCCTAGATACTCCCCAAAATTTTGGATTCCTGTACACCTCCTATACGTCGAAACCTATAGATTAAGTTGGGAGAAAATGATAAGTATTGATTTTCAAAAATTGAAATCTTATATCTTACTTTGGATGTCGAACATCCGGACATTTGAAGTTTGTATCGTTGTTATAGAGTAACCTCCTGACTTGCAGAAGTTGTAGTAGCTGATATAGGCTATGTAGTATCTAAACACTTAAATTGCCCAATAATACATTGTAATATAAACGTTTCAATCTATGAACATTTCTCCATACACACTGCTGCAAAATAAGACATTAATAAAACAAAATATATTAATCAATATCCACCTGCCTGCGGGAGTCACGGACGACTTAGTACACCGTAAAATATTTTCCAAAAGAAACCGTAAAACGGTTCATTGATCGTTTCGCGATGAAACTTAGTATAAGTACCTTGGACTAATAGCTGAAACGTGACTTGAGTCAGAGGGTAATTTTGCAGGAGGACCTTAAGAATATCACACACCAACAACGTGGATGGCTTCATGCAGTACTGCTGTTGATGTTTTTCTTTTATTGCATTCAATGGCGAGACGAGCTGGCCATTCAAATGATGCCAAGCGAGACGGAAACTCATAGACAGTAGATAAACCAACCATCCATCCATCAGCCAAACGAAGTCCACTGCTGATCATAGGCCTTCCTCAATGATTTCAACAGTGACCTTTTAGAAGTAACCTGCATCCAGTGACGTCCCAAGATCTTTAACAGATCGTCTCACTACCAAAATACCAAACAACACCATGAATTACAAAGCAATATTTGACAGTCCACTGCGCTCGCCATCCTGAGACATCAGATTTTCAGTTTCAATATTTCCTGTAGTTACTCTGGCTACGATAACAATGTCCTTGAAACCGGAATATAACAATGACTTTTCACTGCTATATGGCGGGAGAACTAAACATTGCGGTGGTACCTCCCAGGCGGCCTCTCTGTTGTAGTTTTTATCAACAAGAAATTCCCATTGACTGAAGTTAAACTGAACAAGTGCAACATGCTTGTACTGATATAGATTTTATTTCCTTTAACGTTAGGGCTGACTGGCAAAGCAAATTATTGTGAAACATAAATTGCGGAATTTGACAAAAATGATTTTAACACTTTTGTTAATATGAAATCTGATACAATCAAGTAATTATTTATTGTATTTTGTGGATATTATACAATGTTGAATAAAGAAAATACTTCGTTAATATTAAAATAAACAGTAATGAAGCAACACATAAAATATTGCTACCAATATCTTGAAAATTACTCAAACACAAAAGGCCACATCTCAATTCCACGCCGACTTTATTACAAAGTTTTAGAACGACCGAACTGTATTGTCCTTCCAGCTTTTATCATTTATTCCTAGTTACGCTCAAGTCATCAGTCTCTAAGATCCTTTTCACTTTTGCATAACTTCATCCAATTTATTCCCCCTTACAAAGGTCTTATCTTGAATGAGAAAAGCTTGTTTTAATGTCGTTAATTTAAGAGCCGCGTTTCCGTAACGATTTCATTGTGTAGTCTCTAGAAAGAGTGGGTTTTATAACTATTGAATTTAAATTAGCTTGTAAGCAATACAAATCAACTTGTGAGTTGTTTTTCTGAAGTGTAGAAACAAAATGCGTATGCACACTTTTTTATTTTATTTTAGTTGTTTCAATAGAAGACAGTGACACAAGCGAATTCTTTGCAAGTTTTACTATGTTACCGTCGATAGTAAATATTTCTGTATTTAATAAGATGTTTATATTTTACTGTCTTCTTAAAGTGAATTTGATAGGAATAAGAAATTAAGGATGCCAGATTCAACCGTTGTTGCTACTAAAATATTGATTAGATATTGGTGTTCCTCTATATTAAGTTTCGTCCATTTTAATCATCATATTTTATAGCACCTTATTGTTTTCTTTATTGTTATGAACGGCGAGACGAGCAAATCACCTGATTGCAAATAACACCTTGAATTACAAAGCAATGATTGGCATTCGACTGCGCTCGCCATCCTGAGACATAAGATGTTAAGTCTCAATTTAACCAGTATTCACTCTGGCTACAATGCCCTTCAATCCGAAACACAGCAGAGAATTTACACGGTGGTACCTCCCCAGGAGGCCTCTCACATATCTCACCAGTAAAAAATACTAAATTATTTAAAATAAATAGTAATAACATATTATATTTATGAATTCACAAACCACGTTTCAATGAAAGATGTTTAGTGAATATATGTAGGCAATTTTGGTCTAAATAACACCCAGATACGTCAATTCGTATATCTTATCTATCATACTTAACGACCCATTGAAAACCTTTTCGCATTTCAATAAAACACATTACAATAAACTTGCACATAATTATCCTTAAAAAATACAAAGGGACCGACACCACGGGCCGTTGACTCGAAGCGAAAAGGCTCAGAAATTCGTAATTTATTGCCGGAAGACAAGTACGTGATCACAAAACTATAAGATTGTTATATTTCTCCGATCATTATTGAGCGCTAACGAACACATTATTGCATGCAATAAAAATACGAATCGATTCACGTAGCGTCCAACAATCTGTCTCAGGAAACTGCCTCAACATAAATCCAAATTATAAACATTGATTTCGTTGCTCATAAAAGTGGTTTATAGACATTGTTTTATGAAATAACGCTTTTTTGTACTTTTGTGCGTTGATGATCTCACTTCCACGTGTTGTTCCACGTTCGATGGTTCACATGTCTTTATTACGTGAAAGGTGGCTTATGGTTTTATTACTGGTGTGCTGCGTCAATGTTTTGGAGAAATAATAATTTTCGGCCTTTGTGGTGTGACGGGCTAGATGCTAGGTATAGTACATCGGTTTCTTTTTTCGGCTGTATGTGTTAAGATTCCACAAATCATAGGTACGAATAGTAGTTTATCCACTAAGCTATCATCATCATCTCAGCCACAGGAAGTCCACTGCTGAAGGATCTCCACATCGACCTGTTGGAAGTGGCCTGTATCCAGCGGCTTCCTGCAAACTTAGCCAGGTCGTCCGACAACCTTGTAGGCGGGCGTCCCACATTTCGCTTGCCTGTACGTGGCCTCCACTCTAGAACCTTTCGGCCCCAACGGCCATCGGTTCTGCGAGCTATGTGCCCGACCCACTGCCACTTCAACTTGCTGATCCTATGGGCTATGTCGGTAACCTTTGTTCTCCTACGGACCTCCTCATTTCTGAGTCGATCTCGTATGGAAATACCGAGCATAGCCCTCTCCATCGCTCGTTGAGTGACTTTGAGCCTTCTAATGAGGCCCACAGCGAGAGGCCACGTCTCGGTGCCGTATGTCATCACTGGTAATACACAACTATCGAAGACTTTAGATTTTAGGCACTGAGGTACTTTGGACGAGAAGACGTCGCGAACCGAACCGAGTTGGATTGGACGATTGACCTCTCTCTCGAACACCTCTCTCACTCTCTCCACTAAGCTATACTTATTAAATATGTGATTGTTTAATAATTTGTTGATTATGAATTATTAATGCATTGTACACTGGTGAATAAACTGTACTCTTAAAATATTTCCATTCCACCAGTTGGAACCGTTTTTTTTTTCTATCTGAAAAAAATTACAACTCACCTGATGGCTATTTGAATGGAATCCAAATTGAATACTGACCAGTGAAAAATGGTTATCTCTCAATGGCTGTCATAATTATGCCGGCCAGATTGAAACCACATAAACACAAAAAAAAAACTGAATGGAATTAAAAGTTTCACTTGCTCAGGTCACTATGATTAACCATCGTTTTACCACCTCATCAATCCAATATTTATTAGATATTTCAATTGAAACACAGATAATTAAACTTGATAAATTACCCCACCTAACAGCGTTATGAGCTACATTACCCAGGTAATATTCAGCGAACATGTGCACAATTGCATCGCCAGACGTAAATGAGAACAATCCAACCGATTTATTGTATTGAATTTCACGTATTTCCGTTTGTCGATACATTCCCGATAAGCCAATGTTGGGCTCACAATAATCTGACTTTATCGCTACATGAGAGACTATTTCGAATTGGCATATCCGGATACTTAATTATTATTATAACATTTTATACTTGCCGCAACCGCATTTATCTGTTCTTTGCGATTGTGGAATGTGGGAACATATTGATAGTTTATACCGCGAAAAATCTGTACAAATATTTAATGCGTTTATAATATTAATGCAGTTGTTTTCGGTACATTACATTAAGAATATTTAATCTTGGTTTAAATAAAGTGTCATTATACAAACTGTCACGTTGCAACACTCTTAAAAATAGGCCTTCCCCAAGGATCTTCACACGGACCTAATGGAAGTGGTCAGCATCCAGCGACTTCCTGTAACATTAACAAGTGATCCGTCCGTGGGTGGTGAGTTTATAATATATTTACTTCACCTTATAAGAGAGCCTGGTGATCTGCACTACAGGTTCAAACCTATAACAGACACCAGCTTCTCACAAAATATGTATGTACTTTAAAATAGTTTTAAGGCAACTTATTTTCCCATGGTTTTGTGAGGAGAAAATAAATAAAGTTTATCATTATTATAATGAAGTTATTTGCAGTCCTATTTAAACAAATAATTGTCTATGTCTAAATTGACATCCATAACATTACTCATAGGTAGGAAGAGGTACTGCAGTAGGTACATACATGCATTTTAGCTTTCCTTTAAGTCTATTAGTAAAACTAAGTAAACATTTTTTTTATTAGAGTGTAAAATATTTTAAAATATTCTTGACAACCTTCGCGGTGAAGTTGGGTGTGAAACGAGAGGCTAAGGGTTCGATCCCCGCACTCAAACAAATGTTTATATGAACCACGGGTATTTGTTTCAGGTCTGGATGTTTGTGAGACTGAAAAGTCTCGTAATTTCTGGTATCCATGACTCGATGTTATTGTGGGTCTGGAATGTGACTGTTGGGTGTATTAATTTATTATTATTCCCCAGCATTTCCAATTATCCGATACAAGGCGATACTTCCTTATCTGAACCAATGTGTTGTAGCCCGTAGGGTATCAAATATTACCCAATAAGTAATTTACTCAACCTAACTGACCACAAATAAACTGACAATTATTATAGGTACTGTAACAGAAACTGTTTCTAGACTCATGAATACATTATTTTGAAATGTAAACCAAAAACAAGGCTAAACGTAGTTGTAATTAATTCTTGTCAAATTGCCGTCATAAGAGAAATATTACTATTTCAAAATTTATATACGAGTATTAATATTATGAAGAGGAAAGATTTTGATTCTTTGCATTGAAACTAAAGAACCGATTTTTACTACATATGAGCCGGGCCGGACCGCTAGTCTTCATCAATTAAGAACTATATTTGTTATTAATCGCAATATTCAATGTATATCTAATTAGTCAACAGTACTGCTCCTCTCGGATTTCCTCTGTAATTACTAATTACCGTTTTAAAAATCTTGACTAGTAATATTTTCCTATATCGTTTAAACCCATATTCATCTGTTCTGTGGTTTAAACAAATGACTTTTTCAAGGATTAAGAGGCAAAAGAATTTGGCCATCTAACACTGTCAGATAAATTGTCAGTGACTATTTCTCTTTGAGGAAATAGTAGAAGATCTTCGAAATTTATTGACTAAACATTACTAGATTTTTTGACTCAATAATATTTACATTTCGTGCATTTCAGTCACTTTGCGCGTTAGTAAAAAATATACATATCTTTGGATCTAATCTGCTTATATCGTATCAACAGTATATTCCAGTTTCAGCTAGAATTCCACCCTGTATATTATCCAAATCCAAAAATAGCTCCCAACCTATCAGTAAACTAAGCTACATGCAAATAAAATTAACATTCTCATCTTAGATGTAACAACCGAACTCCATCGCAGTTTCTCAAACATTATTTGAACAAAGCCCCTATGACAAACGATGTTATTCGAAGATTATCGCCTGAACATGACTAATGTCTTGTCAGGATCTACATGTCTCTCTTATATGTTAATTGTACCGAATGCTTCCAACTCTAATTTACAACTGTGTTTATTTTACAAACTACAAACTTACATTTACAGCTGCACAAATAAGATTACCGAATGTAGAAGATGCAGGATCTGTGTGATGGATGTAACGTTATGTTTGTTAAAAAGTAGATGATTCACACACGCCACGATGTCATTTCAGACGCACCATTCAATTTTTCATCCTGATGGGAACTGTGTAAACACACCAAATGGAGGGGAAAATTATTTTTAAGTTTTTGTTTGCGCCCGATCCCTTTATGGTTCGTGTTAAATAAAACGTGCATTCACAAGTTAGCGAGTTCCGCAAACTTTCTCCTTGTGATAAAGTTTCTAGAGAATTGAAAACAATACTAGACTTTTAGTTGTGAGAGTAATGTGTTTTGGAAGTAGCATTTCCTGTTACTGTGTTTATATCTGTGAACTGATTTATATTGCCTCTAATTTTGTGCATTAATATTCTGAATCCAATATTTTTATGAGCTAATATTTATTCAATTTTATCCAAGGACCCTTGAAAATATTGTTCAAGAGGTATTTTGGTTCTGGTTTTAATATATACTTGATTATACGATTTATAATATGTTATCTTTAGAATTTATCAAAATAACGATATAAAGCACGCCTTCATAAAATCTTATGGCCAGTATTCCGGGAAAATGATAAAAAAATCTTGTTACGCCAACCGTACTAAAGGATTGAAGTCTAGTAGATATCTAGTGTCTAATTTATGTATACATATTCTTAACAATAAGTGTTATTAAAACCTTTCTCATAAACAGCGCAGAACTTTCAAACTTTTCCTCGAACATCTAATATTAATTTCGCACTGCGCAATGAATTAAGAAAAACCCGTCTCTCCACATTTTTTAAGAGAGAACAAGACGTCCATATAAAAAACTTTGATGTTGTATTTAAAAATGCATATTGTTTCAGGCGAACATCTTGAGTAGGGTGTGACACAGTGTACCGTCAAACTTGGTCGTTGTCAGTTAATAATAAAACGGGTATGTAACGCTCTACTTTCATACAAAAAAATACTGTTATCACACGCGAATAACCTGCATATACAGAGCTCTAACGTAGTGTTGCGATCTCATCGATGATTGCTAGATTAAATATAACGTGACACCGTTTTAAATCATTTCTGCAGGGCAATTATCATATTTACCTGAAGTCAGCGCAACATGCATTATGTTGCATGATAAATGTACCACAATAATATATTGTTTAAACATTGTGAATACATTTTACTGGTGGTAGATGTATATGTAAGGACCACCGTAAATCGTTATGTCTATTTCTCCCACTAAACATCAATGTCAATTCACTGTCGTGTTCCGATTAGAAGAAAATTGTGGCTACCTACTAGACATATTGAGACTTAACATCTTAAGTCTCAGGATGTCCAGCTCAGTGGAATACCAAGCATTCTTTTGTAATTCATAATGTTGTTTGGTTTTGTTACTGTCCATGAGCGGTCATATCGCTTACCATCAGGTGAATGGAAAGCTAGTCTCGCCATTCATAGCAATAAAAAAAATACATTACCTGTTATCGCATCTTGTGATCAAAACAAGTAGGCGAAATGTAGATGACACTAATGCGACTCCACGTACGCCTTCGGGAATATAAATGTCATCAAGTGTATGTAAGTTCGGAATAAAAACTTTTTTGTACAATAGGTCCAGCAAACGAGCAAGCAGGTCACCTGGTGGTTAGTGATCACGGCCGCTCATGAACATCCACAACACTTGGGTCATGGAGCTACGACTTCAAATCAGGAGGGTAGTGGGAAGGAATAAGGAGGGGAAAAGGAAAGGTGTATTGAGCATCCGGCAATGTCACTCACCTTAAGAAATATGACAGCAAAGCTGTCACTTCAAGTCGATGTCCTGTGAGACAGTATTACGCCCCGGAGGGAGACATGACTGACAATAACGTGGCTCTACCACTTTATACTTAGACTCAAAGTCCACAGGGCTAGTAAACTTAATATCTTATTATATATAGGCGCAGTTTTCACTGTCAAAATATTGTGTTATATGTGTTATTGTGTATATATGAAAGTGTTAATTGACTGTACCACGCACCTATGAAAAGCTATATTTTTTTTGCGTTCTAAATTTTTGCAGTAATTATGTATTTAACTGGTGGTAGGTCTCTCATATGTGAGAAGCCATCTGGGTAGGTACCACCGCAATGTCTATTTCTCCCGTGAAACAACACTGCTTAAATGCACTGTTGTGTTTCGGATTGAAGGACATTGTAGCCAGAGCAACTACTGGACATATTGAGACTTAACATCTTATGTCTCAGGATGGCGAGCGCAGTGGAATATTGCTACTGTTCATGAGCGGTCGTATCGCTTACCATCAGGCGAACGGCTTGCTCGTCTCGCCATTCAATGCAATAAAAAAAAAAAAAAAATAATAATAGTATTTTTACTATTATTTCTCTTATGTAATATAACTTATCTTTTCTTTCATCAGTGAATCTTTATCTTACTGATACACTATAAATGCCTTCTCTTTTTTTCCATCTCCATCCTAAGGTAGTCAGTAAGATCTTGCTTCGAGCGATATGACCACCTTCTGTACTGCTATGTAATTTAATGTTTTATTGTTTAGTTTATTTAATGTACAATAAAGGATACAATAAATAAATAAGATCCTACTTTACACAAAGTAGTACACACAGAATTGTTGCAGCTACAAGACAGCCACAAAATATTCAAGATCTATTCAGACCAAATCCATTCTCAAGCACGATGATTGTCTGTAACATCGTCGAAGTAATGTGAAACAGCGATCTGTGTCAAGGTAATGAGAATTCCTCAACGCAAGTTTGTAGTCTCTGAATCGATTTAACTCGCATGCACGGAGAGCTTAGTCAAAATTGGTTAAGACGCTTTAAAGTCTCTATATTGCATTTGGTATTACCAACAATGGATGCAACTTGCAATATTCTAGCTGCTTGATAAAATGTGCAGCCGAAACGTTCGGAAGCATGGAATTTTGCTTGGTTCTTTATGTGATGAAAGAACTAAGAATTATTAATATTTATAAGGGTAAATTGAAGAACAATTTAATCAGGAAATTCCATAATTTTTGAAAATCTATAAAATTTAGTTGTTTTAGTTTCACAGACCTTGAGATACGCAATGATTCGTAATTTAATATATTTATTTATCTACACATATCAGCCCATATTGTACTATTCTCCTTGGTTCACAAGTATCTCCCTATATTTTACGAGTTGATTGACGGATGAACTTTATTTCAAATTTTACTCAACTTAGCGCTAGGAATTTCCAAACCATAATATATTTAGACTATGTCCAAGTAGACAGTACGAATGATTGAAATTGACATTTGTTCAATAGAAATTTAGATAACATTTTTTCTTTCAATATAAATTAGAATACTTGAGAGTTAAAAATACTTGAGAGTTAAGCATTTTCAAACAATCACTACTGACGCCTTCCAATTACATTGTCAAGTTTGCGCTCCTTCTAGTATCCTCTCTGTAATAGTCACTATTTACGGTTAATATGTGTAACATTGTAGTAGAATACAATTATTAATATTTATCGGCTCGTTTGCTATATACCACGTCTTCACACCCCGTTCCGTCCTCCACGTCTATGATCTATCTCCTTCTATATCTATCTCACTCACCCTTGGTTCGCGTAGTGTATAGTTCGAGACGACAGATGCTAAGAGTATGAATTTATCAATACACTACACTCTCCTTGCAGTTTAAATACATAAATAGTCGAGTTTAGTATCGATACAACGTCGCAACACTAACAACGTGATCATCGTTAGGGGCGGGCCGAGTTTACTCGATAACCGCTCTTTAGAGGCGGCGCTGTAATTACCCAAAACAAACTCATGGGAAAACAAATCAAATATTTTCAAAATACACATTTGTTTCGCTCCGAAGCCTCTGAAACGTGTAATTTCGTGGTCAATTGCCGTATAGATCAGATTGGCAAACAAGCTGATTCAATTGCTTGTTATGAACTGATGTTTATCTGAATAGTAAAATAGGATTGTTGGTATAATTTAAACAGTAAACTTTGATATCTAACATAGGTTAGTACTGAACACAAAATAAAGAAAGAAAACAGGATAAAAGTATGTAGCATGCTCATGACATTGGAACTACACAACAACTAACAACAAGGTATAATATTAACAAATTAAAATTAAAATCTAAATTAAAATAAAAAAAAAGCAACAATAAAAATACAATACACGAATTCTATAGATTATTTTGTTAAAATTTAATAGGCAAATATAATATTTATAATAATAATACAGCCGATATACAGGGTATATCAAGACTGCTACCGAAAACGAAGCTGGGTGGTAGTTTAAGCGACTTCAGACAATGCAACAGAAAAAGTTGCAAAAAAAGCGACAATTTTTTTTTTGTTATTTTTTTCCTATGGCCTTATTTGGATGGTAAATACATTTTTTCCTAAAATAATAGTGTATGTCCTTTTATTTATAAATACTCTAAGATATAAAAGAGTTTAAATTATTATTTTAGCAAAAACTATGGATTTACCACCCAAAAATGACGATATTTAAAACATCATAAAAAATAATTGTCGGGTTTCTATGCGAAATGTTTAGTTGCATTGTGTTTGTAGCCACTGAAACTACCACCTGGCTTCGTTTTCGGTAGCAGTCTTGAGATACCCAGTATGAATCACTGTATGACACGGGCTTCTTCTATGGTGAATTGGGTCTAGGGTATAATATACCACGGACTTTTGCGGGGTTTTCACATACAATGGTAATTCTTGTAAAGATGTATGGTATAATATGAGGTATGGTATAATGGTAAAGATATATGGACTGCCTCGGTGGCGTAGTTGTACTAGGGTACGGTTATAAAGCTGAGGTCTCGGGTTCGAATCCCGAGTTGGGCAAAGTGATATTGGATGTTTCTATTCATTATCAGCCTAAAGTTAGGAATTTGCGCCCGTTATGGCGATAGGCTCGCCACCTATTACATCATGGGACGGAACATACAAGGTGAAATGTGGGTGTCCTGGCACCTCTGCCTACCCCTTCTGGGAATAAGGCGTGAGTTTATGTATGTTTCCTTCATCAAAATAGAGCGTGCTGATTAACCTATCAATACACATACGATTCCGATATAGTGGGCAAGTATATTATAGTCTTATACAATATTGCTTATTTTTCCGGACAAATAAACAGGTGCTTTTGGTTAAAAACGTCGCGTAATGCTACTTGTACCAGTGATTTAAGTATTTCACTCTGAGTTTAAAGCATCACGTCACTAAGAAGTTAGTGAGAAAAGTCCATAAGCAGGTCTGTCTTTGGGACTTTAATTATCTCTAAATGTTTCTTTAAGTACCGTACGTGATCTCGCACAAGCCCCTAACATTACTTGCAGAAAGCTAAGTAGTCCCATGCGTGTAAATTTTTAAAAGAAAACAGAACAAAAGTTTTCCCACGTAAAAAGCAAAGTAAGTGAAGATTACGACGCGTGTTTACTAAAACGTTTTTTAAGAAGGAAAGTGTGGTCCAAGGAGTATATAATACGGACCCATGTAGTGTTTTCTATTTACTTTCATACACATAAATAGTAAAATAACGGTAGGTTGAAAATCTTAGGGAGACATCTATGTTCAGCAGTGGACTTCCTGTGACGGAATAGACAAAAAAATAAAATAAGATAAAATATAATTCGTCTAGTAATTTAAATTTAATCAAGTCATCATATGGCATCAAATATTGCGAAAATAATAATGTTTTATGTTTCTTATTGAGGCGAGTTTTTCGCACTTATTTTATCAAGGGAAATCTACAGCGCACAACATTTTATGTCATAATTCAACTTTCTGATTTCGTCTCTTGTTTTTTGTGGATTCCTTTGGGAATTTATTCCCATGACTTAAAGGCCTATTAGGTGGCTAAGTAATAAAAGAGTATTCAAGGAAAGAATATTAAAAATAGGGATATTTTGAACAATATCTAATATAGTACAATTTTGTTAGGAATATAATTTTTAATAGAAACATTTGGATTATAGAATACCTCAAGAAATTTGTATCCCATATTATAGAAATGGAGTTATAATGTAATCGCATGTTTTTCTCATTGGAAATATCATAAGTATTTTTAAGGTTATTATAAAAAAAAAAAAAACTATGAATTGGGACGAAGCCAAATAATATTCCGTGTAATAATAATTTCCAAAAATATTTTTACGATTATTATTTTAAAATATTCAACAATGTCTACGGACAAAAGACTGTATGCTAGCATCTTGTGGGTGGTCCATAGTTGGATCACGAACATCAAATTGCCTTGTACTTGCGTTGGCCACTTCGGCCCACATAGCTCAATTACGCATCTACTCAACTTGTAGTAAAAGAGCATTCGTGTGTACGTTTGTTTTTTTTTCTTTTTAAGGCATTGGCCAGTCGGTAAAAGTTGTTCATGTGCATCGATGTAGTCAAAATTGGGAAATTAAACCATAATGTCACATGAGATCGATTTTTGTAGAAATATAGGTAAAAAGTGTAACTTCTACACAAATATATAATTTAGGTCTAGATAGCGTATATGGGCGGACATCGATTCTAAAGATAGGCACTTTAATTTATGTGATATAGGTTTTGAAAAAAATGTCATGACTAGACTGCGACTGCCTTTTTCCAGCATATGGAGTAACCTGTTCATGTCCCATAATTAAACTTCAAGAAAGGAGTTTCTCAACTCAACTGTATGTTTTGTTACCTCCTAATTTTCCCTGACAAAAATTCATAATAATGGGGCAAACTCGTGAGCAAAAGATAATCGGAACATAAACTCTCCCATGGTAGATCCAGTTGCTGCTTATAGTTCAAACCGAGTCGGGTAATTACGTATGTTAGCTTTTGAATTACGTTGTGGGTGCGTTTTTTGTTCCGAATTTATAGCTGCGTAAAGTGATGTTACATAGTGAATAATATGAGCCGGTTTTTTTTATCTAGATAAATGTTGGCTTGTTTGTTAGCTGTAGGTTTTTGGACTAAATAGATTTGAAAATAATGGTGGTTGTTAGGTCTGATAGGATATGGGTAATGGATACATCCAAAATTTGATTTTTAATTTAAGGCATTTATTTTTGATTAGGTAATTAATTATAATACTCCTGTCAAAACAGAAAAATCTTTACAATCCATACATGCTGCCATTGGACTACAAAGAGGTAGATAGTAGAAAGATAAAAATTAATTTAACTAATAAAATTTTGTTACACGACAAAGACACTTTCAATACTGATCATTATTTAAAATAAAAGCAAAAATATGTAATTAAAAAACATAAATCAAAAATAAGCGCGATAGTATTAAAAATAATATTCAATACTTTATAATATATATAACGCAATACTTGATCACTTTTAAAATAACATGAAAAACTTGAAACGTATCTTTTTACGCGTTCTTTGAAAGTGTGTTAATAACAATGTTTTAGCATCAAAATGAGTCGTGTATTGTACATAGAATTTCTTAACAAAGCTTAAAAGGCGCGCATAGTACATTGTAAGTACATGTTATGCGAAGCATGTGGTGTCCCACAAACTATTTTACAAGTCTTTCATCCCATTTTCGCTCACGAAAGACCCTAAGTAAAAAGTTTGCCAAACTTCAACATAACAACAGGTGTTGGCAATATTGTTATATTGCCTTTTTTTCTCTATGAAAGTACTTGGTTTCCGTTTTAACAAAATGTTATGTTTTATCGCTTTTTTTGACCTCTTTCTTGAAAATTTATCAAAAGCTCTATAAGATAGTTTCCATTGATATTAAATACTAATTCCTAAACAAAATATATCAAATATATAATTTTATAAACGTCCAATACAATTGTATTATCTGGAGCAACTTAATTAATGGCATTGCATTAAGTTGCGTCATCTAATCAGATTCTAATTGGAAAAAGGAAACGTTTTAAACTAAGTAAAGTGAAGCGGCGCGGGTATGTTTGCAATTAAGGCTCGATACACCCGCACGGGTATAATTCAACGGTTTATGCACCCTTGATAATACGAGATGAAGTTTCTTTAGACGCCAGGGCGGGTGGTGGCGCGGGGCGTACGGCGACGTGGGGCGGAGTCACAAAAGCAGCGCTCAGTCGGTGGGCAGACGCCGTCCGTGACGCACGCCCGCCGCGATCTACTCCCGCTCTCATGTCACGCGAGTCGCGATGTCGTTTCCAACACGTGAATATTTATGACGCGATCGACCATTTCGCCTACTCATAAATGGCACTGGCGACCTCGATGCATCACCGCAGCTCGTGTATGAACGTAAAATGCTAATAAAATCCATTGTCGCGAAAAGACTTGAGAGACGAACTTTTAACAGTATTATAGTGTGCGTGTTGTTCTACTGGCATGTCGTCGAGAGGACCTCCGCGGCCGATATGCCGCATGAGTGCGCGTACCGCAGCCTCGAGGCGGAAACGTCGGAGAACGCGGTACTCTTCTGCAAGATCCGAACTATAAGCAGTTTGGACCACCTGTTACAGAACATCAGTCGGACGCATTTCGACGATGTCATCTCATTGCACGTGCAGTGCAGTGAGATTTTGTTTTTCGAAAGTTCGTTGACTGCTCACACGGAGAAGCCGCCCGGGAAGCATACAAACCTCGCCAAACTGCGGGACCTCGTTATCGACAAGTGTAAACTACGGCAGATACCGGCGCGTGCTTTCGAGAATTTCAAAGATCTGAAACGGCTGCACGTGACGTCCCAGAACAGTGAATGGTCTGCGATGACAATGGAGCTGCACGAGCAGGCTTTCTCGGGATTGAACGAGTTAATTGAGTTAGACCTGAGTGATAACAACATCTGGAGCACAAAAACGGAAACTTTCTGTTCGTTGTACAGTTTGAAAACTTTAAATTTGACTAACAATCACTTGCAAAATATAAAAACTATTGGATTTTCGGACACGCTCAGAGAGCAGAACTTAAGCGTAAGAAGTTGCAATTTAGTCATAGAGACTCTAGATATGTCGTATAATGATTTGATAGTCGTAACTGATAACAGCTTGTCTAAGTTGCGTTCGTTATCGAAATTGTTGTTGCAAAATAATGCGATATCTACGATAGAAGATGGTGCCTTTGAAGGATTGCTCAGTCTACAAGTTCTGAATTTATCTAGTAATTTTATGAACACATTACCACCTGATATTTTTTCCGATACGAAATCTGTGAAAGAAATTAATGTAAGTAATAATACCATTAATACGTTGCCGCCAGGGCTGTTTGAAGGTTTAGACCAACTGCAAATATTAGACCTTTCCAACAATGAACTAACTAGTCAGTGGATAAATAAGGGAACATTCGTAGGATTATTACGGATGGTAATTTTAAATCTCTCGTATAATAGGCTAACTAGAATAGATCGTTATATGTTCCAAGACTTGTACAGTTTGCAGAAGTTGAATTTAGAACATAATGATATTTCAAATATTGATAAACACGCATTTGGTGAGTTAAGAAATTTGCACTCTCTAACTTTGTCTAATAATAAGCTCATACACATCGACACTCACTTGTTTACAGATTTACATGTGTTACACGAACTTTTCATTGATAACAATAAAATTAAACACATTGAAGAGAATGCATTCGATAATATGACATCTATAGAAGATTTGTTTTTGAATGATAATTTTTTATCATCCATACCTTCGTCAATTCGCAAACTTCGGTCTCTGAGGTCATTGGACATAGGGAATAACAATATAACCCATCTGAACCGGGAAAACTTTCGCGGCCTGTCCGAACTTTACGGTTTACGTCTGGTGGATAACAAAGTTACGTATTTAAACGAAGACACTTTTGAAAATTTGCCACAGTTGCAAGTGCTCAATTTAGCTTCCAACAAAATAAAACATGTCGCGCCTGCTTGCTTTCGAAAAAATGTGAAGTTAAAATTACTACGCATGGACGGTAACGAGATAACAAAATTTGACGGAATATTTAATACTCTCAATAGTTTAGTTTGGCTTAATATGTCTGAAAATAAAATTACTTTTTTCGATTTCCGTAGTTTCCCCGACAGTTTAGAATGGCTTGATTTACACAAAAATTACATAGAGAATTTCGCAAACGACGATATGTATTCAAATGTAAATATAAAGTTACTAGATCTAAGTTTTAATAACATAACACAAATAGCAGTTACTTCTATACCGCGTTCGGTTCAAAAAATCTATTTGAACGACAACAACATAGAAAACATCCAAGTCGGTTCCTTTTCGAAACTACAAAGGTTATCAACTGTGACGTTAAATAATAACAAACTGGTAAAACTTGACATGAATGCGTTTAGGTTAGATCAAATAGGTGAAGATAGCGACTTACCGGAATTTTTTATAAGCGGAAATCCATTTGTTTGTGATTGTTCAATGGAATGGATTCAGCGCATTAATTATTTGAGCCATAGTCGACAATACCCGCGCGTGTTAGATTTAGATAAAGCATCGTGTTCACTGGTCCATTCGCGGGCTAAACAAAAAAGCTGATAATAGACATGTCACCGTCGGACTTTCTCTGCCCATACGACAGTCATTGTTTCGCCCTGTGTCACTGTTGTGACTTCGTTGCCTGTGACTGTGAAATGATTTGTCCGAATAACTGTAGATGTTATCATGACATCACTTGGAATGCCAACGTAGTAGATTGTTCCAACGCGGGCTACACAGAAGTGCCGGAACGTATTCCGATGGACGCTACCGAAATATATTTAGATGGAAATCACATAAGTCATCTGGGAAATCACGTATTTATTGGGAAAAAGAAACTACAAGTACTGTATTTGAACAATACAAAATTGAAAGAAGTCAATAATCAAACTTTCAAAGGCGTCGACTCGTTGAGAGTATTGCATTTGGAGAACAACAAACTAGTAGAGTTGAAGGGAGATGAATTTTTACATCTCAATAATTTAAACGAACTGTATTTGGATCACAACGCAATAACACATGTGGCGAACAATACTTTTTCGTCATTGAAATCTCTCTCTGTACTTAGAATCGACGAGAACAAACTTGTAAACTTCTTCCCTTGGAAATTATTAGCTTCGTCTTCCAAAAGTTTAGCTCACGTATCTATAGAGGGTAATCAGTATTCTTGTGATTGCAAAAGTATTGCTGAATTGGACTCATGGCTGAGGCGGGATCCGGGAGATCCTGAAAAAATGCTTTGTACAGACCCCGAAGGCAAACCTACAACAATCACTATCGCATCTGTTTTAAGTCATTGTAAGGAATATATGGGATCAATGGGTGACCCAACGGTATCAAGAGATGAAATCGTTTCAAAGTCCATATTCCTCCCAGATAATTATTTCGCTGTAATATGTGGAATCGTTATTATTCTAGTAGTGATATGTTTGATAGGCGCTATATTTTATGCTTTCCGGTATGAAGTTAGTGATTGGGTATATACAAAGTACGGAGTGCCGCTGTTCAAAGAACAGTCATGTCCCAACGTCGATCCTGTTATGGAGGGGAACCCTAATCACATGTATGACTACTACGTGATATGCAATACCAAAGACACAAACTTTGTTTATCATAATATTATGTCGGAAATAGAATTTAGAAAAATGAGCTCCAGAAAGCTATCGCCAAACGAAGTATCTCTTAACATTCTAACATTAGATGCTTTTTCAAAATCTTCAAAACTATCCAAACGACTTTTAATAGTTTTAACCGCAAATTTCATTTGTAACGATCTTTGCGATATACATTTCAAAAATATATTTTTTAGTTACTTAAAATCCCTTAATCGCAGCGATATGAATAAAGTATTATTTGTAAACGTTGTAGATAACAATCAAATAAACGATGAATTGTGTTTCATATTAGATAAGTTCAGAAGTATATCGTGGAGCGACCCGCGTTTCTGGGACAGATTCATCGCTCTACTCAATTCGACCGACACTATTATCACGGTAAAAGGTTCGGAGAAGAGTGTATTCAAGAAGTCGTTACGACAGACTCCGACGTTGAGATACACGACAATGCCGGTTTCAAACGATAGTTGCTCAAAGCAGAATTTCACAAATTCCTTACAGTATTGTAAGAGGAACGACGGAGAATCGTCTCAGAATGAAAGTTCGCCTTCGTCAGACAACAACACGTACGGCGAAGGGAACAATTCCAACAATAGCTACATGTCGATCGACAACAGGACTTGTCCTCGGTTTAATTATGACCTGAGGCTGTCCCCTAGCAGTGGTCACGTATATTCTAGGGTTGAGGATATTTCGCCGACCGTACCGCGCTCTATGACGGGAAATGCTTCTAATAAAGGGCGCACGTACTTTGTTTGAACAACATTGTTGGTATTGCATTTATTCTATGTAAGTTTTCATTTCCTTCTTTTGCACATATAAAATTTGCACATTTCGATCATTCACACACATAAATTCTTTTCGAGACGTGTAAATATTATTGTACTCATCAACGTACATTTTTGTCAATTTTTTCATACGTAATTTTAGGCGAAGCGAAAATCCATTCGTGTTACGAATAATATTTTAATGAAATGATATTTGTACAAAGTTCGTGTGAAAATGTTGAGTCTGATTGTGGTAACACTTTTCAAATATAACATTTTTTATTATTGTATAAATTTTATTAAATCTGTGGAATTGTTTTCACAGATCGAGTCACTGTAACGCAACACCAAATAGCTTAAGATGTTTAAAATTGTACTCACATTCACGATTTAAATAATAAGATGTAAAATTTAGTTTTAAAAATCTTTTCATATTTAAGTACACAATATTTTCATCTAATTGTCTATTTATATCATCTTTAATTTTTATACTTGCCACAGATTTTGTAATCAGTAGGCTGCGTGGGCTTTTAATGTTGAAGTCATTTTTATAAATTCATATTTTATTCGCTACATATTATACAGAATAGGTTATTGCAGCCTAGTGGAACAACTAATATATAGCTGAAGATATATACGTATAAAATATTTTGTTTTATTTATCTTTATTTTATAAAATTAAATTTTTAATCGGTGTTTGTATGCGAAGAGTTGTGTATGTACTATGTTATTACTTAATCATGTGCTTAATTCTAAGTGTAACAGACCTGTATATATCTAAATATAAATTATATATGTTCGCGATGTTATCGTTTATGGCATAGTTGTATCGCTTGAGTATTTTAATAAAATTAAGCTAAATCGTGATATTAGATTTAATAATTATAAACTTGAAAATAAATGTAATTTTTGGATTGTAATTATTAGTAATAAAAATGATTGTTTTGTATAAAAAAATGTACAAAGATATCTTGACAACGTAATAAATTATACTGACGTTTTGATACTTAAATGACGATTTTATTTAACAATGACATCCTTAAAGAGCCTTCAAGCAAATTAATTTCCGACAAATAATATTCCTAATTTAATTAAAATCCCTTATTAATTATTTCATCTTGCCACTTGTCTGTCTTTGAGGAAATTTTGTTTAAAAATAATAGCAATTAATTTAAGTTACATCGACAAATATTTGGTCTTAGAAGGATAATGATATTAGATTTTTTCGTAATAACTAAATATGATATAAAAGGGGAAAGATAAAAACTTTTAATCTCAAATTGTTATTTATAGCTTATGAGCTTCAACAAAATACACAATAATATATTGGACGAGTAAAAAGATAGCACAGGCTATTCTACTAATATTACTAAATTTATATCAAAATTTAAAATAAAAATAAACAAATGTTTATTGTCTTAAAATTAACAAATAATACATCAAATTTAAGCAAACAATATTATCGAAAGACAAAAGGAAATGACTCAGCATATGCTGACCAAAACTAGAGTTTAGATCAGCGCTGGTTTTCAGTCACCCCTATCTCCCTGTGGTCGTGTGCGGGAGTTAGTGTAGTTAATTAATGGCGTAATTACAACGGAAAACTTAAATCAAGAAAACTAATATATAATAGGAAAATATTAACAACCTAAAAACTATTGTTTAAAACATCGTTTCATTAATTGCGTAACAGACACACTAAACAAATCTTTTGAAAAACAATGTTCTATTCAGAAGTGAGTACAAATCTACCAATTATTTTGTGCAGATACAATGGCATTGTCCCAACTGAATATAATACATTTGGCACTGTTCACATTTACTACGCTACTGTGATTGAAGACCGAACCGAATTTACGGGAATTGATTTGTAGTAACCGCCCGTTATCGATACTAGTCGATTCAGTATTCCTGTCATTCTGTAGAACGTGGCTAAACATTAGGATAGTGCAAATTATTGGGTAAAATTTAGTAGATACTATTCCTTTTAGCTCGATAGAAGCAATCTAGATATAAAGTTTATTTATATAGTATATTATAAGTTATATTTATTTTACAATAAATATACTGAAATTAAAATATAAATAAATACCTAACCGTATGGCTGTTGGGTGTACTTAGTACTGACCCCACATTAAGATCACCTAACTCTTGTATCGTGGGTATCAGAAACTACGAGAGATTTGTCGGTCTTACAAATATCCAGACCCGTGACAAATACTTGTGAGCCTCACAAACATAATATTTTGTTTCGGTGCGGAGATCGAACCCGCGGCTTCTCGTTTCATAACCAGCGTCAAACTGCGCCACGGAGGCTGTCATACTTATATACTTATTCTTGAACATTTTGGGACATGCTAGAAGCTTTTTGGGCGTCACATCATTCAAAATATTTGTGAAAAGTTGTAATGTTTGTTTATTAAAAAAAAATCCAGTCTCTAATAGGCAAAGTAAAACCAAACAAATTGAGCTCAGGTCTAACACAAAATACATATATTACTTTATCTTGAAATGAAATGAAAATGAAATGAAAATATTTATTGAATCCATAAAATGTCATACACTATATCTAAAACAGTAGTCATTGGAGTACACAGACACTGATAACATATCGTGGAATAGTTAGTCATAGAATGTGTCAGTTATAGTGACTCCTAACTGCAGATACCTAATTTATTTCTAGGAAAAAGTATTAAGGTTTTAGGTCCACCTAGCTGACCCAAAATAATTTATTTATTTATTTCTTTCTTTATTTATTTAACACTTTATTGTACACCATATACATAAAAAAGACAAAATTAAATGAAATAAAATATATGCACAAGTGGCGGTCTTATTGCTTGAAACAATCTCTGCCAATAATGTGATGAATAAAGTGTATCATACTAATTTAAAAGCGAGATCATTGTTATCTTGTCAATACGTGATATCTCGATAGCATACATGTCAGTATTAAATAGCAAAATAAGTTAAAGCGTCAATATCGCATTAGGTTTACCTGTGAGATATTGTACTGTTGAAAATAAATATAAAATAAAAAATGTTGTTAAATAATAACAAGGATCCTGTGTTCAAAGTAATTACTGTAGTCTACAGGTATCACGAAAATTCATTCAATCAATTGAAATAAGAACCCTTTTCCGAACCGCAGTGTAATCGGTAGGGCGATTATGGAAAAAAAACCTTCAGCATGGATTTTCAATTATTGTTCATTCTAGCAATAAATGTTAGACGGTATTCAGGAACCGCATAGATCCCGGTTGGCTGAGTTTAGTGCCGCAATACTTTGCAAGAAATCCACCGTGCCTTCAATCGTCAAGCCGCTTCGTTTACCACTCAATGACGTCATCAAATCTAAGGGTGATGTGTCAATGGCTTATATATTGACTTATTTATTATATTATTGTCTAACTTACGTTTTTTATAAATTTTAATATGTCAAAACCTCAATTATTTGTTCTTAGGTCAAGAACTCAAGTGTAAGGTTTTTTTTTCATATTTAAAAGTAAACCAACATTTGTTATTAGTTCCAAAATATATCTGGTATAAAGCATAAATATGAAAGCAATAACTAGTCTAAGGTGTTGATATAAAAATAACTGATTTTACAACATACAATTTAATAGGATTTTATGAATTCTAGCTATAACACTCCATTTCTAAATTCGTTATGGACAGTTAAAAAATAATAGTAATTTTGAATCAAACTTTTACCGAAAATAAATTCTGTAAACTGACGACTATTTCTCAGAAATAAATATTGGATTTGAAATAGATTTGATTTGAAAAATATTTGATTTGAAATAGATAGTGCGATATTGAAATATAGAAAGTGCGTGGTGATCTGGTAGTAAACGGACCAAACGCTGCTGCCAACATGTTCACCGTGGCCGTGGGTTCGAATCCCAGGCAACATCTCTGGCTTTTCGGAGTGGCCCGCACTAGGCCAGCGTGGTGGACTATATGACTAACCACTCCCAATATTACTCTCGATTGTAGAGGATGCCCGTGCCCTTCAGTTGGACGTATATAGGCTGATACAGTGTGATATTATCAAATACATACACAAACATCACCCCTTTTTTCATTAATTTTATAGAGTTGAAAACACGAACTCCACGTGTTACCTTAGTAGTTCCGTCATGATGTAATAGGCAACGAGCCTGTTGCCTTATCGGGATCGAATTCCTGACTACGGGCTATTAATGAATAGAAAAATCCAATATCAATGCCAAATCGAGATTAAAACCCGTGACCTTACCGAGCCATAGCGATATTAATATGATTTGTATTATTCGGTTTATGTATTACATAATATCCCGTCATGCAAATCTTATTAGGATTGTAAGTAGAAAAAGTCTAACTAGGCACTTTTATTGAGTAATAACCAGTCAATTTGTGTTCCAAAATAAATTTTATTTTAGATGGCATCTGCACCCATTATAATCTTATTTTAAAAAAAAGGCTAATTATCACTGTTAAAGCTCACAGTTTCTGTAACGTTGGTCAGTTCTTCTCCATGATCTCTCACAGACTTTTACGGATTAACTTCAGTACATAAACCAAACTCAAAATAATGAGATCCGCAACAATAAATATTATATCACTAATTACATGGAAGCTCACTTTATCTCATATAATGACAATGAACCGTGTGGACACTAATTGGCTGATTGTTATGTCAACAAGATAATATCGTGCTCGGTGAAATCTCTGAACTGCAACGATTTATAATTCAAGTGATTGTTTGTTAATTATATGAATCCGTTTCTGTTTCTTCTAGTTTAGATGTTGGAGTGCCCGTTTCTCCACGAACTAGGGTATCCAATTAGAAGTTGGTTGAAAATGAAGAGAAATATTTCAATAAAGTGGTATTATGCTTCTAATGCTGTTAATTTTAAGAGCATCCGATGAAAAGTTGTGGGAAGTTATCCTTGACACCCATTAGGATATAGAGCAATTGAAAATTGTAGGTCCATCACTATATAAGGCAAAAGAAGCATAAAAATGTAGGAACGATAATGAAGTGATATTCGGGTTTTCAGTTCTTATAAGCCCATTTATATACATATGTATGTATGTACATGGCATATCCAGATGGTGACCGGTAATTAAAAATTTTGTACAAAACACGACGATTTTTTTTCCCTATCGTCGTATTTGGGTGGCATATACATTGTTTTTTCTTAAATAATCATTTACAGCCTTTTATTTTTAAAGACGTTATTTTACTCAAGGATTTAAATTATCATGTATAAAAAAAATGATTTACCATTCAAATACGGTGATATTTAAATCATAACAAAAAATTGTCGCGTTTTCAAGAAAAAATGGACTGTTTTACCAGTGGTTGTCATCATATTAGTACTTATAAGATTAAAGAGAGAGGCGTTCCAATATCCTATAAGTGATAATAATTATTAATTTATTAAAAACACAGTTGCCTAAAAATAAAATATTTTTTTATTCATATTGTTAAAAACATTTAAAATAACATTTTATGTAACATAAAATAATACATCGCTATAAAACTTTTTCTTTTTACTCTGGCCGGGCATAGTGGCGGCATTGCACCTGATGGTAAGCGCAAATGCCGCCCAGGCAGAGTATCCATTGGCATCGGGCGGCAGTCCCATGCCAATGGAAACAATTATGCCGGCCTGAACTTTAAACAAACAGTCAGACTTTGACTTGATCAAGAGTACTTAAATTCTTAATTAAATTCGAATAGACAAACTAAACATACTCGAACTTTAAATACTGTCTCAGTATTTTGTTTCAAGACTTTTCTAACAAAAACACAAACGAAACCTAATATGTGACAAGAGCTAAATCCCAATTAGCGTGTTCATAGCTTTTAAAACAATTTCTAAGAGTGTCAATGTTTGGAGTCGTCATGACATTATAAGAGAACGTAAAATAATCAGGTTTATTGTTACAGCCGTCATAGACGCAATCCGCAAACCGTGGGTCGTCTGGACTGTGTACTAAGTTGTTAGTGGTTGGAAAGGGATCCCTGATTTTGTTTGTTAGTTCAAAAGGTTTAGGCGTGTGTAGAATGCCTTCATACAACATTGGGTCATTGAAGATTGCCTGATCTTTTCTGTTTTTATTTATGACATTAGCAAATTGACTTGCCTTACCAAAAGCATTTAATTTAATGACAATTCAAATAAGAGTTTGAATAAAATCTTATAAGAATTGAAACGCAATAGAAGACATGAGGATTGAGAAAATGTTCAGACTTTAGTTTATGTCATTTTAAATCAATTTATTTGATTTCTCACACAGAATTTAATTCTTTGCATATAAAACCCCTATATTATTATAATCTCATCTCATCTTGATCTCATCTTATAAGAATAAACTACTTTATAGAAACATACTAATACTGTAGATTATATTTCTTCTCACTTTTATATTTTTCATGTTCATTATACAAAGTATATCTTAATTGCAACCAAAAACGAAGCCAGTTGGTAGTTTTAGTGGCTTCAAAGTTCAGACACAATGCAATTAAGCATGTACATATATACCCTGCATACTTATATGTATATCTATATTTAGCGCTTTAAATGTATTTGAAATGTACGCAATAAGTCAAACAACAGTCATACGTATCATAAATTATTATGTTTTACTAGACGTGAGTTTATCTAAATCAGACGTTTTTACATCAAGAAAGTTATTATCGTAATTAACTCATTGTCACTTATGGTCTGCCTCGACGTTAACACAATGGGCTGGATAAGGTGTGTTTTGACTGTATAATCATTTTATTACAAACAATATACGTTGCTCTGTCAACATGCTATCAATAGCTGATGAATATTTGAATAACCTAATCATAATATTATTGTGGTAGCGTTTACTGATGATGCTATTGTTTCCACACTTATCTATATTACTAATGGTTTCTAATCTTTATTTGTAGACAATTTGTTGTTTGGATTACAAGTAATAAGGAAGTGTAAATATTTTTGAAATAGATTTTGTTTGGATTAATGAATTGTGCGCTAGGTTACCAGTTGGACTGTTTTTCATGTTATGTAAACATACTTCACAATCACAATTATTAAGAATTTAATAAGTCAGCTAAAAGTTATTGACAAAATCATTAAAATATTTCTCGTAGTCATGAACCGTTATATAAACCGAAAAAAAGATATTCTACAACGAGATTTTATTGCAGGAAAATGTTCGAGAACAATATGATGTAATCCTTGGATGAGTTCACATTTAACTTCTCACAAACGTGTTTCTTTTGGCATCCGATAACTAAACCTACAAGAGTGAGAGAAAAACGTGAATTCCATCCCACGCCTTAGCTAAAACAAATCGCCACGTTTTCTCAATTTCTAAATACACTCTAAATATGCTAAAAAAATATTATTTTTGGCGAAAGCAGGCGTGGCTTAATAACGGCTGTTGGTGACACAACAATGTTTTTACAAGAAATTAACTAGTTCATCTGTGGGTCTATGGGTCATCGGTTTTCAGAGAAAATATTGATTCTATACGGTATAGATTTTTGAGTGTCCATTGTTCTGTGTCCAGTTGTATAAATATTTTTGAAGAGTATTATTATGACGACTGGGGTCGTATATTTCGCTTGAGATTACCACTGTGATTATACGTTTGATTATATTCTTTCTTAATCAGTGATTATGACAAATAAATAAATACACATATTACTCAGGCTTGAACTGAAGCGTGACATACCATCATAGGACATTATGATGGATTTTCCTCAAGTATGTATAATGACGCTATCTGGGTGGATTCCAATATTGAACCATCAGATTTGGTTGGGTCTTCAGCAATTTTATATATGAAATACCAAGGACTGACCCAGCACGGCTGTAGCCGCTGTTGGGATATTTGGAAAAAAAATGTTTGACGATCTCTAGATGGCAGTAGCGACAATTTTTACTGCTTCTGCGTGCGCGTATTATCCAAGCTATACGCAAATGTTACATATTACTTAGTTCGCCCATGGCGAGTATCGAAAATAAGGCCATCTCTATCAGATCCTAAGCCACTGCGCCGCAGAGATTGTTAAAATTGCTTGGTACATTGCCAAAACAGAAAAGAAATATGATTACACAACAACAAAGAACTAGGGAAATAATTTCTTTTTAATGATCCCTTTGACTTATTGCGCCTCTTTTTGTAGGCTTTTATTGTAGTTTTTAAGTGTAGAATTTGTGAACTGTTTATTAAGTACTGCTTTTGTGGACAATCAAATACACGAAACATAGTTAAATTAGGGCTAAAAGAGGAATTCCAAACTTGGGAACGTGCATATATGTAATTCTAGACCACAAATCGTGGACTTCATTGTTGAATTACGTGTTTTTTTATCGCTTAGTGACAATAAAGTGACAAAAATAAAGGAATATTGTCCAAATTCTGCTTTACAAATTCTCTACAAAAATTATAATGGCATGTGACGCCTGGGAAGAGAATTAGGTGTATGTAGTTAACTATAAAAACCTTGTCCTGATAGATTGAAGTCAACACGCAGTCGGTAAAATTATTAGCTCAATTATTTTGTAAATTAGCTAAAAATTCATATCAGACTGACCCCATGCATATGTAGCATATTAAAGCCAGACATGAATATTAACTAGTGTCGATATTTGACAAATTGTGTTGTTCTAAACCGCCATACGCCCTAATGTGCGGGCTTATTTCGTTGCTAAGCTACAAAATATTACAAAAGTCATTACCGATATTATCATACACATCCCTTGCCCATGTGAAGTTAATACGAAACATTGTTGTCTTGATACCGCTCGATCAGTCGGCTCCCCCATTGGCTGCCAATTTTAATCGGATGACGTTCGATGCATCGAAACGCATAATTACAATTCACGAATATCTCACGGGACCGCGTGCCGTATTAGTTTTGACATTTGGCTTGATGGATGAACCACAATCTATGGACGAATCTGGCGAACGAGGGCCCGTATACGTCTACACGCCAATTTACATCTTCACGTGATTTGGCTCTTCAGCTAATGACATAAGTGTCATTTTGGAATGAATAGATGGTCTCAGATGGTGGTTTGCTCCGTAGATGGTACGGGCGATATCTAGGTGTGTCAAATTGGGAGCGTTGGATCTCGTGTCAGTTTGACAGTAACTGGACGGCTAGTTGAATTCCAGATTGATTGCTAATAATGTAACAATTTATTCAATAAGGGGAGATTTTTTTGGTTTAATTAACAGTTTTTCTTGTTATGGGATGATAGTTGATCAAATATTATGATTGTGAGTCTGTAGATACACAAAAAATACTAACTTTTATGATGCAAATTGGTTTCAATGAAAAAAACATCGTACATACAGTACTGAGATAACAACTTTACCATATTAAAATATACGATTTTAGAGCTTCGGTCGTTATTTACATAATACATCATGTATATAAAATACCATATTTGGAAGTAAAGTTCATCTCAATAACTAGTCAGCATTGATTACTTTTTTTTAATTATTTTGCTTATGAAACGTGATAGTTTCTATATCTTAAAGATGCATTTTTTTTCAATTATGTATCAATCTTTCCCACATACAATTTTTATTACCAAAGATAAAAATGAGCAGTTACAGAAAAAAAAAGTGACGCGACAACATAAGCACAATGATACATTTTTCTAAAGCACAAAGGTATTTGAACAATGCCCATCAAAGTCGCGATGTTAGCACGTCGCACAAATGTCAACTTCCGTTTCCATATTTCAAGAAAGTGTGTCTGACCGTGAATGGACCGCATTGTGCCATTATGCTGCATGCACTTCTTCGCTGAGCTTTCAAAATATTGTTACGGAACTATTGTGTTTAACAATGCGGCTTACTGGGTTCATCCCGGGTAAATTTTCTGAGCTGTTGCGTTGGTGTGTTTGTTATTATTTTCGTGTGTTAGATTGGGAGTAAATTGGTATCGTTTGGTTAAATGGGGCAGATAGTTATTTCTTTTACTGAAAAATATCAAAAAAATCTTTTGGCATTTACAAATATTTGATAATTTTATTGAATTGTGAAATAGGCTCATCAATTACGGTTTACTTTTCACTTAACTATATATGTTTGTCTTGAATAACTTATATAACATATTCAATATATTCAATAAATTAATATTCATAAACATATTTTACTCAGTGCCATTTAAAGACCGTAGCTTTATACAAAAAAAATAATCACAATATTAAAAGCAATATTATCAGCTCTATGTAACATACTGTGTTTCTTTAAGGCATCTCATATGATTACACTCTTTACAATGATTGCCAAATGTAAAGATAACTACCAGCACTTGAGCTTCGTAACGAGTATCATTGTTGGCCGTATCATATGTAACGTAGACTATATGGCTGCTTCTTATTTATTTACCTGTATTACGAAATAGAAACCGAAATACTATGTCAGATAGAAGGGTAACTAAACAATAGGCGAAAATTACACCTGTGTTGCGAAATTGTGACATCAATGATAGAATCCATACTCACAGACATAAACTCATGACTTTTTCCCAGAAGAGGTAGGCAAAGATGCTACTAGGACAATCACGTTTCATCTTGTGTGTTAATGCCTCGATGCATGTACAGGGAGTGAGCCTATCGCCATATCGGGCACAAATTTTTGACTCCGTGCTGATAATGAATAGAAAAATCCAATATCACTTCGCCCGATCCGGGATGCCAACCCGAAACCTCAGCTTTGCAATCACAGCGTAGTATTATTACACCACCGAGGCAGTCAGTTTGATAGAATTCAAATTACTGTAAATGATCTAGAAATAGATAATCACGGAGCTATTCGTGATGACTATCTATAATCCAAGACATATAATGCCAAGTAAGCAGTTAAAGACTGATTAAAGGGAACGAGGTAAGCCAAGGAAAATGATAGCCTTCGCACAATCGATGCGTATACGCTTACACACGCATTGTTAGAGCTTCAACCGTAAGACGTATACTGTGGTTTAAAGCAGGTTAGTAAGTTAAAAGGAGATTATTATGAAAGTGATTTATAACATAAACATAATATGGTGTGTTTAAAATTAGCGTGTTTTTTTAGAATCTTGAATGAAGGGAATCTTGTATCTATCATGTCCATCTAAAAATATTTTTACACATATATTTGTTTTATTGATGTGATCTTAATATCTGGAAATGATAACAATAATTTAACTGCAAATACAGTTATCGAATTGCTATGTAATTAAACTTACTTATAAAGCTGAAAATATTATTTGTTTGTAACCTCTTATCTCAGGAACTTCTGGTTCGAATTGAAAAAATATTTTTGTATTGGATAGGTAATTTATCATCATCACGCTATGATCTATAGGAAGCAGTAGTAAAAAATCTAGCATATACAAGGAAATTTTATTCGTTTTTCGTGGTCCGATAGGTCTCAAAATCGATATCTAACACCACGCCAATATAGTAGAGCTAGTTAGGACCTCAAAATGTTCACAAAACCGGAGTAAAGTTTAGAATTACCGAGTTATTACATGGACAATTTACGTGCGAGTCTAGATATGGCACAATAGTTGAAGCAAATGGGACAAGTTGTTGCTATCGACAATTACAGCACAATATCAGCCGTCCTTTGAGTCACTGCCTTTGTGCTTGTAAACTAACGATATTCGTGGGGATTCGCGCTTTTGTATGTTTTTTCTAGCCTCATATGGGCAATGTATACAACATTTCTTTTCATTGTATTTTACTTTTTTTGCTGAAAATGAACGTACAATTGTCGTTAGCGAAATACGTAGTACTCATTATTTATTTTGCAATACCATTTTATTGAACATTAATTCGACCTATTCTTTATCTCTGCTATCATCTTTTGCCACACAAAGGCTATATTGATAAATAAGACCTAAATCTTATGTCTTAGGATGGCGAGTGCAGTGGAACGTAAGCATTGCTTCCTAATTCGAGGTTTTCATTGGTATTCATACTGTTTATGAGCAGTCGTATCGCTTACCATCAGGCGAACGGCATACTCGTTTCGTAACTCAGTGCAATAAACAAAATATATTTTAAAATAATCTTATTGATATTATGCTTCCTAGCATATCCGTCATTTTAGTCGAAGTAACAGTATCGCCAACTAAATCAATGCCTGACAGCTGACTAACTGCTGCACAAGTCTGCGATTTGATACCAACATGACATTACAGATACATTGGTACAAAACTATTTATAAACAGAGAGCTTGCCAGAACAGACGGACAAATATTAACTGTTGCCAAACGACAACCCTCTAAGTAACTGGATACTTTCGGAGCCACCCACAGTACTGATCCTGATATTGCATTACAGGAAACTGGCGGTTGCTATAATTGTGTCATACGTTGCTAATATTTTGGAGCGGAAAGCTATTGCAATATCAACTTTAAGTTAAAAATATGAAACACAAAATATGTTTGTCATTTAAGGTCTTTGTTTTGGAAAAAGAAAGGTGGGCATAATTTAAAAAATTTGACCCTTTATTTTTTATTATGATAAATTATCATTTGCTTTTTTTTACTTTTGTGATGGTTATCACACAACATAAAGAAGGAACTGCCAATTTCAAAACAATCATGTATAAACTTCAAAACATACTGTCCCAATATTACCATAAAAATATTCCCATTCCATTTTCAACTTAACGTATCACGAAAGGTTATCGAACGGACCAATTCCAAAACGATCATCGGTGTTATGTCATAATAAGCCCTCGTCGATGCATAATTTCTGTTGCTAACGACCCGAAACATTGTTTGTTCTTCACTATGCCACCGCTGGCCTTCTTGTGTGGAACCCGCAATCACCCGCCGACCTTAATGATAGCCCTTCGAACGAGTAAATTATCAATTCCGCCCTCAGGGACCAGACCTTGTTTTTGGAAAGCGTAACAAGCCTATCATATGCTCTTATTGATATATTTTATGTTTAAACTATTTACACCGCTATGGCATAGATGGTAAAGATTAGATTACCCTGCTTGGTTTCATTATGAGCTACGAAGGTAATTTTTTTGGAGAAGTCATTTGGCCTTGAATTTTTTTATAGTGATTCAATATAATTACGATGTAATGTTATTTTTCATAAAAAGAAGGTATTTTACCAATGGATATATAATCTGATAATGTGGTAATGAAGAAGACTAGCCTTATAATCATAATATTATGGTGAAATAAAATGTCGAAACACATGATTTAATCTGAGATGACTGTAAATTATCGAATACATTTAATTATTGGTGGCAAATATTATCAGTTTATCATCCTTAAAATTAATTAATATTTTTGATATTGTCGACTAAAATCTCTAGTCAAATAAAATCCTCATGGATCGATATTCTGAGAACTCCATATATTCTTTTTACATGGTTATATTATTTTTTTATACCTGCCTTATATGCACATGATTATTATACAAGGGCATGTCATGTTTCAAACTTATGTGAAAATAATTATTCGCTGCAAATCGAATACATAGTATCATACAGATATAAGACAAAAACTTTGTTATAAACAAGAATATGATTTATTTACTTGAAAAAATAAATTTTAAAATCTAATAAGTGTGTCAGGCAATACTTTAGCAGTTTACCAAACTACTTAAAATTTCGAACATAGTCACATCGTTAAAAGCACATAAGAACTTTTCCGTACAATTTAAAATGGCTTTATTAAAGTCGGTCTAGTTTGCAATATATTGCGTGTTGGCTAGTTGAAAAGCATTATTATTGACTACGTAGAGTTGCATAAATACTTCCACGAAGGAATAACTTCCGTAAACCCTTTCGTGATCGGACTGACTGTTTTGTAACGAATCTGCGTGCACGACTCGCGAAAATTGTTTGAATTTTTTACAGTTTTCTTGTTAGTAATCACGTCTTTAAAATATAATTAGGTTTTGTTTTACCAGTATTTTATGTGTGTACCATGTTTAAAGTATAATTATGTTTAATATGAAAAAGTAACACCAATCTTACCAGTTTTAACTTTTATTAATTTAAAATTTACCTATAATGTACCAAAGTTGTTGAAATGTTTATCGTTGAACTAAAATATATAATCACATTTAAAGAGTTTCGTTATTCTTTTAAAGTAATCGAAGTCGTTTTAAATATATTTTATTATTAACGATACTTGAGAATGTATTCAAAACTGACATTGCAATGTTTCATTTGTCTTAATGATATCTTAGCGTATTAATATTTTTTAAATAATGTATGGGTAATTAAAGTATTATATTTTACTAATTTCTGTCAGCTTGACCGGATTTTAAGTGCCGTCTTTAAATTAGACAAGACTTAATTTTCATTTGAAATTTTATTATTCGATTGAAACATGACATTTCGCCTGTGTCTTCGAATTTATAGATGCCAATGCCTACTCCAATTTTCTTTTATTGATATTTTCCGTAATTTTTTTTTCAAAATTATTTCTTAGACAACAATAACCTATCAACAAATGTTTCACAACTTGGCACTGAAACAAAGGAAACAATAACACAATGAGTTGGAAAACGTCGCGTATATTTTACTCACAAACAACATTTGCTTTTTCTATCTGTCAAACTATTTAGTACAGAAAGAAAACAGGAAATCTAAGTAGGGGAGGGGAAATTTCAAGTTGGCTAAAAAGGTTGACATTTGCACGACAACGCAAACAGTTTAAAACTTTGAGGTAATTGTCTTACTTTATTTATTTGTTAGTAAAAATGTAATATGATTTACTTTTATACTATCGGTGATAATTATAATAATATTTACATTTATTATCAATATTTTGGAAGAATTCGGAACACACAAGAAAAGGAGCAGCTGTAAAACATAAGGTCAGGAAGAGTTTAATCTCAGCTCTGCTTGAAGAAAAAAAATTAAATAAATAGTAATCAATATAGATCAAAGATTTTTTAATCTTCATATTTAATTACAAAATAAATATGAAGATTAAAAATCTTTGATTTATGTTATGTGGGGCTGCAAATTTGTTCCTAAGTGTGTTTCGATACCTTTGACGCAAGACATGTATCTTATTGTTATGACGAAATTCTCGACTGGAAACTGCTTGGTATTTTATTTGTTAGTCTTAGTGTATTTCCGAAAATATAAAATTTCTTGACAAAATTGGGTCTGCATTTCATGTTTTAGTTGTGTCATATGTTTTAACACTAGTATTAATAATTAAGTAACGTAAAACGAACTAAACTCAAATAAGATTTTTTAGTCATGCTATATTGAGTCTTTTTCATTGGATTAATATTTATAATATTGTAAAAAAGAACATGATTCTGTAACCAAAAGAACACCATTCAAAACTATGGACCCGATTTTAGATCAATGTAAGTCACTTCCATACATAAAAAGCCATCAGAGGCCTGTACTATGATTAGTCATAATTCAGTGGTGACTATCAACTCGTCTATCTGAATCATAATTAAAGCCGGCGGGGTCCAATCAGCGCTCTGTGTTCGATCACCACTCCCATCGCACGCCATCTTGGACCTTGCGCGAGCGTCTATTGACTCATTGACTAGTCAAAGCAATGGGATTATTGATCTGTGACTCATTTTTGATATATGACTATGTGTCTTTTGGCCGCAGACAGAGACGTGTAATTTCAATTAAATTATTCCTTAGTTCCATTCCATTATCTTCGTGAAATCTACACCAAGTGATATTTACATTAAATGTCTCTGATTAAGGCATTATTTAAACTCAACGGGTATAACCACGAAATACGAATGGAATGCTATCTGAATTTATTTATTATTTTGCCTAAAAGGTTCAATAATATGGTACCATTTTTGCTTATCAAATACAAATAAATTATATACACTAGTCTATATAATATCCAATATTAGTCAGACAGCCTCCGTGGCACAGTTGGTTAGACGCCGCCTGTGAAACGAGAGGCCGCGGGTTCGATCCGCGCACCGAGAGAAATGTTTGCGCGGCCCATAAATATTTCTTCCGGGTCTGGTTGTTTATGAGACCGAAAAGTCTCTCGTAGTTCCTGATACCCACGACACAAGACTCGATCATAGTGTCGGGTCAGGACTAGGTATGTGACTGTTGGGTGTTATTTATTTACACACTTTTCCGTTAGATTTTGTTATTTAAAAAGAAACATAAAGAACTCTACTATTTTTCACTACTCAAGTAATAGATCAAATATTTTAATGATGCCGAGAAAATATTTAATTTTATGCATTAAACAACATAAATTATTTAAAGTTCAATATCGTCTTAATTGTGTTACTGCAATGCCGCCAGAGTGGCGTGTTGTACAAAAATAATGCAATTAAAAGAAGTGACATGTAATTTTAAAATATAATTTTGTTAATAAGTACTTCTATATTTCATACTAAACAACGATTTGTATCATGTTAAAATGAATTATATACTAGCTATGGAACATATGATATATATAATCCGTTTGGTTACGGAATTCTATTCAATATGTTTAAATTACGTAAAATGAATGAAAAAATATATGGTATATCGTAATCTTACTAATAAAAAAAAATAAGTTTTAATTGTAATTAGTCCATTAAATGAAGTTTGATTAGGATACATCATACATTACATTTCTTGTTTGTTCAAAAACAAAATGGGTATGCTACCCATTCCATATCTCGCGAAAATAATTAACAACTAGGTTGAAAATGATAATATTCATGTTATCTTCATCCTAAATTATATCGCCCTTTATCGGAATGTGTTTTAAAATACTGGTGGTAGGTCTCTCGTATGTGAGAGGCTGCCTGGGTAGGTACCACCGCAATGTCTATTTCTCCCGTCAAACAGCAGTTTAAATGCACTGTTGTGTTTCGGATTGAAGGACATTGTAGCCAGAGTAACTACTGGACATATTGAGACTTAACATCTTATGTCTCAGGATGGCGAGCGCAGTGGAATGCCAAGCATTGCTTTGTAATCAAACGTGTTGTTTGGTTTTGTTACTGTTCATAAGCGGTTGCATCGCTTACCATCAGGTGAACGGCATGCTCGTCTCGCCAATAATTGCAATAAAATATAAATATATATACGGCAGGTCCCTATTATACAAAACAAAACACTAGACGTGATTTAAATTGCAAGTAAAATATTGCTTATAAATATACAAGTACGATTATACTATTCTAAACTGTATATTCCAAATACATTCGTGGAAAAGTTTCTTTAGAGATTATTTTGTTTAACGGCATGAGTAGTAAAATATATTTTATTAAAGATGTTTAAGTGATAGGTTTAAAAATATTTGTCACTATAAGTAGTTATTATTTATGGCTCATGATAAAAACGCATGTTCATTACTTTTGTCTATTGACGCAAATGTTTTGGCTTTCTGTGCGTGTGTCAATAAAGTTGTAACATTCGAAACAATTATGCCGGTCTGACTGTGTCACTGGGCAAACAATGTAAGCCCGATACGCGACACTCTTGAATCTGTCACGTTGACAAGATTTCTATCATCATCGTATCAGCCCATATACGTCCCACTGCAGGGCACGGGCCTCCTCTACAATGGAGAGTACGATTGTGAGTGGTTAGGCCATATAGTCCACCACGCTGGCCTAATGCGGGTTGGCATCTATCATCATGTACAGCGGTAATAATCCAAGAGAAGCGAATATCTTCCTAGCACACAATTTCTTTCAAACCGGGTTTAACACTAAGGCCACGTAGGAAGTTAACAAAGCATTTCAGTGTGTAGTCGAGGACACTGTTTCCCACTTTACTTTTTGTTTCATTCAGCACGTAACCGATCAAGTTGCTCTCTGCAACTTAACTCCCCTGTTTTCTCCTCGTTCTCACTTTAGAATAAAATAATTCACGCCAGTTGTAACTATTGGATCTACACCTGAGAAAGGTAAAATTACAATGATGATTGACTCTTTGATTAGAATTTAAAAATTAATATATTTACCTAAATATGATTTTAGAGAGTAAGATTTTTTTATTCAGGCCTTATATTAATCTATCTAATGATTTTCAGAGAAATTACCATTCTTTCCATCTATAACGATCGACAATCTATCTACTAATTACAATCTAATAATAATTTGCCATTCCTATTAGTGGGTAGGTATTGGTTTAACCATTGGGTTTAACTAACAAAGTTTTCCTACTGTCGCTAGTGTGCTAACGAAAAATTGTCTACTATAGTACATTTATTTCACTAAAAAAATGTTCAACTTTAGATATCAACCTACTAGTATTCCAATCTTTATCCTAATTGTAAATTTTCCCATCATTAGTTTCGACGATATTGTTCACCGACACTGATTGCCTTTAATGATTTGAACCTTTTATTATAGTGCCATTCCTTTGTTTTTTATTTGCAAAGTACTCACCAGGTTAGCTTTGTTAACAACCCTAATTTGAGCACAGCACTTCTCAGTCGACTAAAGTATGTGGATTGTTGTTTTCCAGCAAATATTATTTATTACATTACAAAAATTGTCTATAAATATTTAATTTTCATTCAAATATTACCTGACCCTTAACTTTAATGCTTGGATGCATATTGGCAAACAATTAAATTAGATAATGTATACGGCGAGCATGACTTGCCCTTATTTGCATAATAATGTAGGTAAAAACTATAATTATAATTGTTTTCATAATATTGTATCATTTTATATTTCCGTTTCTGCAAAGTCATTACAAGGGACATTCAATCAAGTAGTTGTTGAATATTTTACTAAATAATGAAGGATATTATAATTACTAATAAAAGAACCATATAAACCAAGCATCTCACAAATATTAGCAAGAAATAGTTTGATAATTAGTAGAATTTTCTCGAAATATAGCTCTATTATTTGTATCTGTGTTTTGATAATATTTCATTTTAATGGTGGTAGTAGGGCTCTCATATGTGAGAGGCCGCCCGGGTACCACGGCAAAGTCTATTTATCCCGCAAACAAAAACAACGTTGTGTTTCGGATTGAAGGACAGCCAGACTAATTACTGGACATATTGCGACTTAACACCTTATTCTCCGGATGTTGAGCGCATTAGAATGCCAAGCATTGCTTTGTAATTCAAGGTAGTTTTGCTACTATTTATGAGTGATCATATTGCTTACCATCAGGCGAACGGTATGTGCGTCTCTTCATTCGTTGCAATATAAAACAAAATATCAATTCATCCCACCTGTACTAATCCAACACTCCAAAATCATTTAAATGGCTGTCAAAGCATAAATACAATACTACATCGGTAATGCGACTATCTAGTCTTTATACACGCCAAGTATTGACACTTCACGCCTAAAATATAGCGTACTTAACATCTTATTGTTGGGGTAATCACTTGTATTGAGAGTCTGACATGTCCACGACCATGTACGTTTGTTTGCCGTCAACGGTCATCGTCGACGGTCACCGTCAATGGTCACAAATGGTGGGCAGTAAATGTCTCGGTTAATTTAATGCTCTTGGTCTCCACATTGTATGGAACATTATGTATAATGTGGGCGTCGATTCTGAAGATATCTCTCGAGATCCTGTTTTTGATAATGTAATGAAAACGTCCGATGTTAACGCGTGAAATTTACATTTTGATGTTGATTGATTGTTGTAATAAAAATGTTTTGATTGTGCTACGTAGTTTTTACTGGCGTTCGGAATTTTGGAATATTACATGATTTAGCTCTTCAGTTTTCTTATAAATTGATTATTTGAATGTGTTAACATTTGAATGACCGATTAGTGGAACAGGCAACAGTTTACTTTTCGGACCAAAAGTCGCAAGTTTAATTGACTCTGGAATAAATTCATTTTTCAGTAGCACACATAAGAAACAAGCGAAATGCAGGTGCCATTATTTATTTTGTATTTATTTAAATATAATACCGAAATAATCTTAGTGTAGCATTTTATACGCCAAATAGCTGATTTAGTATTATGAGTTTGGAAATTCAAATATACTATATTAGAAATAATCAAAATAACAAACAGATGTTCGATTATATGGAATGATTTTTTTAATAAAAAATGATAATAATGTTAAAATATTTTTATTTTGTAATTTATTTAAACAATACGAATAGCAAACTGCTTCATAATGTGTAAGCTTGACAGAGGGCTTATTTCTATTGTTCTGTTATCAGGTATCATTAGTCACAGTATTAAAATAGCTTTGATAAATATTGTCCTAGAATGGCCCCGGTTATCATTTCGTTGGACTAGCGAGTGTCAATAGACTGACAATTGTATGTTCCGAAGATATATTCTCAGGTTGGGCAGTTGACTTTGCATATACTTTCCATTCGGAAAACATTAATTGGGAGACATGTGAACAACATTATACCAGAACCGAAACAAAATATCTGCAACCTTACCTGTTATTTTTTTCCTTATTTTTTTATATGTATACTCTTTTTGTTACTTACTTTGTATTGTTACATTATTATAATTATTGTACCGTGTTGTATGCGGCTTGTTTGCGCGATAATAAATGCATTTTTGATTTCTTTTCTTTTCTTTCAACAGATACGACTTTAATTATCAAACTCGCTTCTATCGAAATTGCAACTTTGAATCTCTGAAAGACAATAGCTTAACCACTGTACCAGTCATTTTATGTGGAACATTTAAACCTGATAAATGAATTATCTACATGTTTAATCACTGACATTGGTTATTTCCGTGGTTAATCATTTGAAATAAACGATAACCTTATTTGCGTTCAAAATTATTAATTTATTTGCTATATTCTACCATTTAACAATCATATCGATGACCGATAATATTTTATATTCTACTTCTAACTAGCATACTGTAGGTCCTAATAGCATTTAAATTTATTCATTTCAAATAAAAATATTGTTTTTGTTATTAAAATTGATGATTGTGTAAAAAATTGGTAGTATTCAAAATGTAATATATAATTAAATTAATATTTATCATTGGATAGCTTTCCCATAACTATTGACAATTCATAATCATATTTTATGACATAACATTTTCAAAAAATGCATGTTTATACAATACCTAAATAAACAAATTGTACTGAGTCTTACTCTAATATTTAACCTTATCAGCAAAGTAAGGTATCAAGGACCGCACAGAACGTGGCAATAATTTACAAAAATAACATTGTTTGTATTTCACACAAGAATTATGGATACAAATCTACATCTATCCCCTACTGAGCAGAAAGAAACAGCAATTATAAATTGTTCTGTTGATAGCGATCGACTATTAAAACGAAGTTATTACCCTTTTTGTTTCCCTTAACAAGCTTAGTACAGCTCACTGCAAAATATTTAAAGGCAAAATGGATTTATAAGCCTTTTGGATGGAACTATTTTAGAAATGTTTGTTGTTGATGCTAAATGCTTGATGGATATTGTTTAGCCATGCTATAAATGGTTACCTACTACTTGTATATATAAATTCTACTGATATCAATGTGGGAATAGTTCCGTCCGACGTCAAATTAAACACGGATTACCTTGGTAATCTTTGATATATTATTGTCGTCTTTATTTGCCTCTTTTATTGTGTCTTCATCCGCTGTATTGAATATTTTCCATCATCTTCTAACTTTTCTCCACTATTCTTCCATAATTCCACATCTTTATCTTGAATTATTGAACTCTTTTTCTCTTTAGTATTTCCATTTGTCATCTCTTTTATAGAACACGTTTCACATCATGCATTTGTCTAACGTTTCATTCTATTCATCTTTCTTGAAAACATTCAAATTCTACATTAATGTCATCAATCAATTACAAGAAAATATAAATAGATAGGAATATTTAGAAAAACCTTTACTTGAAGATATACATTTTTATGCTGTGCATAAAATCAGACACTCAGACAAACGGTCGATCAAATGTTGAATATTCACTAAAGTCTAAAAACAAAGCCAATAATTTGAACATTGCAAAGAATAGATAGTAAAATAACTGAAGACGATAAGGATTTACGGACTCTGATAAAACTTACGAAAAAACACAGCTAAGCTTACTTCTATTCGTTTTTCGGTTAGGTAACTTAAAATATTCGTGAGTTAGTTATCCCAAATTACCTATGCTCCACTATTTTTAATCCATTTTGAATAAAAACGTAATAGATGCTTCCCTTTATCGTATTATTCGAATGACTGAATTTAGGGCCGATGCACGTGAACCGGGATCTATTTTTATTGGATACCCTAATGGATTTTCGTAATATGATCCTTAATTTCGATGTCGTCTTTTTACAACATACGCTTTTAAGATCTTGTACCGCACACGTCTTTCGTTAATGTTATCTATTGGCCGATGATAAATTTTAACATTGGCTTTTTTATTGGGCCTACAAATTATCCTTCGGATCAAGACAAGACGAGGATGTTAGCCCGTGAGCATCGTGTCGCGTTTTATTTTTATTACACCTTTGAAAGGAAAAAAGAATAAATAATATTGAGTGTAGATTTTCATTACAGATGGGCTACCGCCCTTTAGGGTGTTAAGCAGTATGAAGTCAAAGAAAAGGAATCATATTTTGGTTTTGTAAACTTTTTTTTTGCCGTTATATTTGTTTCTGTTTCAAACCACGATGGATCATCATGTTTGGATTCCCTTTATTATAATATAACTATTGCTTTACGACATCACACCAACATCAACCTTCCCATGCATTTCGCAGAATCTAACAAATTGCGCAATTAGCCCGATGCGTTTGGTATTGACAATCCTATAGCTCAAACTGATTGTTTAGAATATAAAACACTTCGTCATCCTTATCGTCGATTTGATTGATACCTTTATAAACTAACTCCACGGGACTGACGTCATGCATTAAAAACTGACGATTTATTAGGGTGTGTTAACATGTTCAATCCTGGCCAGTAGGAGGCAATGATAATTGACCATTGTCTTGAATACGTAGGCGTTAGACAAACCTCTATGCTAGGTTATTTTATTTAAGTGTGTTTGTGCCTTTTGTTATATTAATGGTGCTGTGAATTACTTGATAGTGTTTTGAATAGAAGATAGAATATTGTAATTTGATAAATTTTCTGTTGCATTATCCTTTTGTTGTGTCTTTGTTGCGGTCTGCATTTTGTTAGTGACGTAATGATACATAATTATACGCTCGCCATCCTGAGACCTAAGATGTTATGTATCAGTATTTACAGTCGTTAATCCAGCTACAAGGTTTTTCAAACCGGAAGACAGTAGTGTATACCTGGTCAGGTCATAAATTCTGTCACATGTTTAATATAAAATAATTGAAACAAGTGTATTCATTATGTAACCATTTATATACCAAAATGAACTTAACAAAACATAGATTCTTATGACACTATAGGTTTTTCAAAATGACCTCCGTGTTTTGAATACAGGCCTTCAATCTGCGCGGCCAGTTGTCTATCGCAGCACGAACGAGGTCCATGTCAATATCGGTGGCTGCCTTAATCAAGGATGTCTTGAGTGACTCCGAATTGGGATGAGGCTTTGAGCACGCCTTTTCCTCCAAGTGTTGCCATATCTTGTAATCTAACGGATTCAAATCTGGACTGGAGGAAGGCCAGTCTTCGTACCGGATGAAGTCGATTTCACGCGCCGCCAGCCAGTCTTGTGTGCTCTTCGCTCTATGAGCTGGCGCCGAATCTTGTTGGAATACCCAGTGCCTGTTATTGAACATGGTATGAGAAACAGGTTCCACAAGGTTCGTCAGGACTGTATTTTGATACACAACTGCATTCGTTTTTACACCTTTCTCACAAAAATGTACCTTTGTTAAGCCCCAATAAGAAACTCCCAACCATACCATGAGCGAGGATGGAAAATGACCTCGTTGGATACGCGGAATACGGTTGCTCGCTTCTTCACTACTGTGTGCGTACACTTTATCATTTTGTTTGTTGTAGCTCTCTTCTACGGTAAAAATTTTTTCATCTGAAAAAAGAATTTTCCGATATTTTTTTCCCGCGTACCGCTTCAACAAAGCGCGGCATCTCTTCAGTCTCAGGTCCATTAGACGAGCATTCAAACGATGTCCTGTTTTTCTTCGATATGCCCGAAGCCCTAAGTCTTCATTTAACTTCCTTTTCACCGTGGTTCTGCTTAACCCCATCTGAAGGGCCAACAGTTTCTGCTTACGTTTGGAATTTCTTTGAATTCGCGCCTTCACAGCTTTTATCACTGCTGGAGTCCTAACAGACCGAGGGCGACCACTTCTTGACCTGTCATCTACACCAGAGCCTTCATTGTATCGTTTGATGGTACGATAAACGAATCTTTTGGTTATATTCAAATTTTTCAGTATGTCAAAAAATTGAATTGGCGCGTAACCGCAACGATGCAACGCAATAACTGCAACACGGTCTTCTTTAATCGTCCACTCCATATTTAAAAATGAGTAAAATTCTAAAAGTATACTTTTTTATTTTCATGAACAATTCGAAATTCGAATTCAATAAACTTTTTTGTGGCCAGCATTCTAAAAGAAAAGTTTTTACTGTGTGACAATACTTATGACCTGACTGTGTATATAATGGTTTCTTAGATTTACGCGAATGTTACACATTGAAATAAAACTATTATTTACGGATTTTATCGCGAATTTAGTTAAATTTTTTACATTTTTAACTTCCCGATGTTTCGATCACTTTACAGCTTTCGTGGTCACGGGGCGGACTGAGGTATTAGACGTCCGCTCTGTGACTGGTACAATTCAACTACCCTTATTTTACAATTATTAATTTAAAAATTAATTTAAAATATCTAGTCTATGTTTGCGATCCGATCTACGCAGAAGGAGCTCACAGTGTCTTGAGGTCTGGCAGTTGGTCTTTTGGGTTCCGATTTAATTAAATGTAGTATTGGATCCCATGCTTGTGCAAGCTTCAAGCCATCTTCTCTATTGAAATTTGGATGTTTTTTAATTTCAATAGCCTCGCGAAACATCCTGGGCAGGAAACGGTGTTCTTTAGCGAGGACTTGGGGCTGGTCAAAGCGGAGGTAATGCTTGGAGCCTTCTTCTATATGTTCAGCAACTGTAGACTTCGTTGAGCGTCGATGTTTGACGTCAGCTATGTGTTCTTTCACGCGGGTCCCTATGCTTCGTTTTGTTTGACCTATGTAGGAGAGGCCACAGTCGCAATCTATTTTGTATACGCCCGGTTCTTGCAGGGGTATATGGCACTTGAAAGGTGGTAGAAATTGAAAAGACCTACTTCAAGCCGCCCAAGACGATTAGTCAAAATTAGTAAATTAGTAAATTCGCGATAAAATCCGTAAATAATAGTTTTATTTCAACAGTAGTGTATATACATTACTGTTTGGCGGGAGAAATAGACATTTCGGTGGTACCTTTCCAAAGTATAGCATAGCATTTCGTGTATTATTAATCATCATCCATCTGCTAACCGACTTGAATATTGAATCCACGCTTTCGATACTTTTCAATCGAGCCGAGCATACGCATTTTACAATTTGATTAATTTCATCATGGATTAAAGACAAGTTTTATATTCCCAGAAACTTGCTCAGCTTCAATGTTCAATGCCAATAAATTGCGTGTCACTGTCAATCTTAGTTTATAGAACTTGCAGTACCTAAGGATATAAAGGCGCTTTAGTCTACTGGCATTCGATAAACATACCGTCATAATTTCTGCCATAACCATAACACAATGTATCACAATTATTCCACTTTCTTTAAGAAAGTTGAATTTCCGCAAATAAGATTCCCAAGCAAGGCCGAGTACTCCAAGGGACTTTACCCTTACTTCCGCGTATGCACACAACAAGTGTAGTTAAAAGAGCAGACAGAGATAAGAGCTCCCACTTGCCTTTGCAGATAATTTCAAATTCTCTTTTATTTCACTTTGAATGGCTAACTAACGCCTTATGCCTGCCTTTGTTGATTCAGTCTTAGACGTTATCTTCTTCACCTTAAAGTTCATGTTTATATACATGTTATGTTTCGTCTTTCCTTTTCTATATTTCAAAATATAATCGTAAATTGATTTCACAAATGTTCAGCGGTGAACTGTGGCTGAAAAGAGAGAAATATTATTTTATAAATTATTGTTCTTAATTTTTTAAGGCTTTAGAAAATAAATAACGACTTTTATTTGTAAATTAAAATTACTTTGTTCAATCCATTCCTCGCCCGACGGCTCTATTGTTCCAACAGTAATTATTTTTATTTGTCTTTTCCAAAATGTCAAACTGACAAATGAAGCCAGTCGGATTAGTTCAATTTCGGCCAACAACTCCCAAACTTAATTAATGAACACAAAATTCTCTAAAAGTTAGTTTATTCCGGATGTTTCTCATCCTAATCTCCTTTTTTGTGAGCTTAATGTCTAATAGGGCCGCTTATGTCTCGGCTTGACGTAAATACGACTTACGAAGACTTATTAACTTGTCTCAATAATGAGACCTCTTTAAATACGCTGTCCTAAAAATAAATTATTAATTTTGTGAGACAAATTTCATGGGTATGCCGTGGGCACGTGTAATTATAAAATGTTTAATGTGTGTCTTAATAATTTTTAGACGATTGCAGCTCCGTTGATAGGGATTCTCATAGTATACCTGGAATGATTTATTCTCAAATCGGTTGTAGGGAGCGGTTGTTTAAGACTTGTGGTTGAAATTAAACGCAGAAAGGTCGTTGATTAAACGCATTTGGGTTTGTGCACTTCAGTGGTGCATATCAAGAACCCTTCAAGGCCCTAGAACCGTGGTTCCTAACCTGGTGGTAATTACCCCCGAGGGGGTAAAACCTGTATTTTGCGGGGGTTACAATGAGTTGGTTATCGTCTTAAGTGAAACAAAACCTAATATTATCAAACTTGTAAAAGTTAAGCAGTACCTCGTGGTACTGTGGTGGTATAATAATTTGAAACTAATAGAAATTTCAAAAGCATAATTATTGGTTATGTACAATTGTTTTAAGTTTAATAAAGTCTACGTATAAGTTATTAACGCGTGTTGTTTGCGATCATCCTTAGGAGGAGGGGTAAAATCGGTCACCCTAGAGGGGAGGGAGGGGAAAAATCAGTCACCCTTAGATCATAGGGGTAACGTTACGACCTAAAAAGGTTAGGAACCACGGCCCTAGAAAGTTCTGACACTGAATTTTTTGCCTACTCAAATGCCATTGATTACGTAATATTAATTATATAGAAAAGGGAAAAAAGTGGAGCTTACAGTTTCGCCGATATTATGATCTGACGAGGCTTGTACAGATACAATGTTCATCATTTTCCAATCAAGTTAGGTAACAAAGGATTCAGGTCAATGACGATTAATAAAACTAAATACGTCTTAGTCTGTTGAATTGTATTTTCAAGGATGAATGTTAATTAACATAGATTACCAATTCGCGTTTAACTAATTTCTTAGCGATTTGGTTTCAAGCCTTGTTAGTGATTATTTCGTAGTAAGTGGTTCAAATTTAAATGCTTAACAATACTTGTTTTATACATAATATGATGCTGTTATACAACTTCGTGAGGTACATTCACTTACGGTATTATACCGCATACATTTTATTGTAGCAAATGGTACCTATAGGACTATAATCAATGTTATACTGGGTATATCAAGACTGCTACCGAAAACGAAGCCGGGTGGTAGTTTAAGCGATTTCAGACACGATGCAACAGAAAAAGTTGCAAAAAAAAGGCGACAATTTTTTTTCGTAATTTTTTTCCTATGACCATATTTAGGTGGTAAATACATGTTTTTCTAAAATAATAGTGTATGCCCTATTATTTATAAATACTCTAAGGTATAAAAGAGTTTAAATTATTATTTTAGCAAAAACTATGGATTTACCACCCAAAAATGACGATATTTAAAAAATCATAAAAAATAATTGTCGCGTTTCTATGCGATTTTTTTTATTGCATTGTGTTTGTAGCCACTAAAACTACCACCTGGCTTCGTTTTCGGTAGCAGTCTTGAGATACCCGGTATACCTACTAATTTTATTACAAATCTGTTGTTTATACACATAAACTCACGCCTTTTACCCAGAAGGCACAAGTGCTATCAGAACACCTAGGTTTTGCCTTGCGTTTTCGGTTACACGATGTGATAAGGAGCTAGTCTATCACAATATCGGGCACAAATAACAATGAATAGAAAAGTCCAATATCACTTTACCCACTCCTAATTCAAACCCAAGACCTAAGCTTTATAATCGTTCCCTAGAACAACTGCACCAACGAGGCAGTATGTTTTTTATAATATAAAATAATAGGAATAATAAGTTTATTTTAAGGAGTAATTGTTTTAACATCCAAGTATCATCACTCTCCTATTGATCTTGAAGAACTTAATCCGATTTAATCGATAATAAAATTATGACAAAATAGCCAAAATCAACTGTGTATTTTCCAGCTATAAATGGCGAGATAACCATTTCATTCGCCTGATGGCAAAGCGATATGACCGGTCATGGACAGTAACAATCCCAAATAACACCATCCATGACTTACAAAGCCATGCTTGGCATTCCATTGCGCTCACCATCCTGAGAGACTTAAGATGTTAAGTCTCAATATGTCCAGTGTTTACTCTAGCTAGAACGACTTTCAAACGGGAACATAACAATGCATTTACACTACTGTTTGGCAGGAGAAATAGACATTACGGTACCTATCCAGGCGGCCTTTCACGTACATATAAGAGACCTACCATCAGTATCTGCTTTTTACGCATCATAATTTTAAAAATACATGTGCGTGAATAATACAGGGGCGGAAAAAACAGTTACGTGAGGAATTCGTGATGGATGAGTGTACAGGAAGCGAATTGTGCTACAGTTGGCGTTGTTTAAAATGATTTTTACTACTATTGAAAAGGGCTGATAATGAATTGGTAGAATAAAAGTTTGTTTGAAGAGGATGGCATGAGTAAAAAGCGAGCGTGTATTAATACAATTTTTTGTAGTAAAATCGCTTGCGGGTATTTGTTTTGTACAATTAATTTGGGTGTACAAATATTTTAACTAAAGACGATGGAAGACTGAAGAATGAAAACATAGTATTATTCATTCGTATTATAAAAAAATATAACGTCAACTAGAGGAATTTTATTTTATTATTTAGTCTTAATATATTCCTTTGATATATGTATTCATGTAATTGTCTTTATTTACACAACAAATATGTTAAATAAAATAAGTCAAGTCAATGTTATAAGACCTAGAATTTTAAAACACCCTTACTGAAACACGGAGATACAAAAACCGAATTCCAAAAACGCAGAAACAAATTGCTCAAAATAAAAAGTCCATCTAAACTCATACCTACGGGACACCTAAACTTTTAATAATACTTACTCATCCTCTATTAACCCTCGAATGCACACTGCGGCAGAAAAGACCCCTACAATGCAATTTAGCGTGATTGCGTATTACACATTTATTATTTACCCTTACCATATCTACTGCAAGATTAAACGACGACTTGTACGAAGATTAAATCCTGAATTTTATTCCCATATTGCTGTACATTTCCACCCTACAGTTGAGGTAGAAAACTCGAGTATTCATTGCGGGTAGCCAAGCTATGTTGGCAAGGGTTGACGACGATGCATTTGCGGTTACACCTCGGCTCACTATACCCAAAATTTATGTTATTACATGTTAAGAATTTATCATATCTATGAATATCACGAGGACTTTAGTATTATTTTTTACGCTGTTATAATTAAATACTTTGTTTTTCAATTTTCTATCTTGGAGTGCACTTTCAATAATAGAATAGTATAGGTATGAAATTTAAATTTACAACAGTATAATCTTTGACGAATCTTTGACGATATGAGTAACATTAACCACATTAACAAAAAAAATCTTTATACAAATGACGTAATACTCGTATCTGTGTATGATTATAATACTTGCACTCTAATAATAAAGCACATGTCTATAGAGTGTAAACAATTTAAGAGCCCATCATGGAGGTAAGTTACGACGCCACATGAAAGCGGCACTGCTATTTCGACAACCCTGCCGACTGCAAACCAAGATTTATACAGAGGTCGCGGTTATTTATACTCACCAGCCTTATTTTTATTCCCCGTGTGATATTTTTAATGAGGCAACTGAATAGCACTGCTGCACCTTTTATTAACTTTTAAAAGCATTAGCCCGGCCCCGAATGGCGAGCATCCACTGCTAGTTTATGCTTGTCTCGTCCCTTTGTTTATGGTTTCGTTTATGGGACGATTCCATCAGGAATTTCACCGCTAATAATTATAAATTCTTTCAGAAAAATGTGAAATTGTCTCGGATACCTCGGGCGGTTTCGAAAGCGTGTTTGTATAACATAATGGTTAGACGAATTCGTGATTGGTACTTGTGGAGATCTCATGCAAATGTAGAAATTAGGTTAATAAAGCCCGCTCAGTGACCCGACGGGTTAAGGAGGCCTTTAGAAATATGAATACTCGAGCGGCCACCTGCATTAACGGGTTACCTTGTTTTTTAATCAAAGTGAAACATATTATTTGAACAAGGGTTTTTATAGAGAAGCAGAATGAAAGTTGGGTAAAAATATTTTTCTGTGCATTAAAAAAGTATGGCTTTATAAAGTAAATTCGTAGCAGACTAAAAAAATGGTTCTTTATGAATTTAAAGTTCGGACTTTCTAAATGGCAAACTTTGAATTTCTACTTTATGCAGCCTTGTACAATGGTTATAATCGATTTTAGTGTCCATATCGTTGCTTATTAATGCATAAAATATGAAGTGTACGTAATGTCAGAAATTAAGTAATTTTATACCATTTAAAATTTAATCCTAAAATTTGTATTAATGCCTAACTAACATTGAAGAAAACTTGGTATGTAAGCAAATATATCAAAAACACGTCTTCAAACATGTCTGAAGTAACACGAAGATAATTTAACTTCCATAATCTAACACGTATTTCCAATCCATATTAAACAAGATCCCGTTAAATATACATGACACGAGATGTTTGTTTCCGTAAAAGTTAAATAAGCCTGTATCCAAGTTTAAAAGTCAATGCAAGCCTCCTAGGCGCATCGTTACATCTTTCACTCAAGTTTAAACGACCTAAATATTTGATGAGCCCAACAAGATCAAATGAAATAGTAACGCGCTTGATACATCAAGGGTTGAGGCGATATCTACTAAGTTTAACAAGGGTACTTGAAGCGGAATATAATATTCTGCGATCAATAGACACAATTACTCCGATATCTGTTTTGATAACATCTTCGACAACTTGAGTGTACAGCCTTGTTGAGTGTCTGAATAGTTGTGAATACTGTTTTGTGAATGTTTTCCCTTTTTGAGACTGATTCCGTGAGTTATTTCTGTGAGTTTTTTTGCGCTTTTTATAGAATTTGATGAAATTAGAATTTGTAAGAATAAAAAAACTGTTTCACTAATTTTACTTTAAATATTAAAGACTTATGGAAAATTATATATAATCACGCAGAAAATTTTTGAAGAAAACAGCAGTCACAAACGAGAAAAAATCATATGTAGGAAATGACGTAAGAGGTTATCAAGAAAGTAAAGGGCACGTAAAATAAATATATAAGAAACAATATTTATTCGCAATAAAACACGACTGCCACTCGGCTTCAATCACATCGAAATGATCATTACATGAAAGCACACATATTAAACGTCGAAAATGAATCGGTTCTTTGAAAGCGATGTAAAGGCAGCGAGTAAAGCGCGCCCGAATCTAATATTAATATTGTTCCGTTTCAAAAAGTTTGAACTGAGAGCAAGTCCGTTATCAATATTCATAAGCGTAAGATGCCGTATCTGAGGCGAGCAATAAACAAAGAGCTCCAAGTGAAGTGAACCAAAGTAACCGATCTCCGACTCTTACTTACTGCACCCTCATAAATTTCAGTTTGCAACTTGCACGGCGCAACATTCGATCAATAAGTGTTTTGTATGGGTTCTATATTTGCAAGCTAATACGCCACATCAAAACTTCCAAGTATCGAAGCCGTTATTACTTACGTCACAGCGTGGTTGGTACAAAAGACCGTATGTGACTTTTTTTGTTGGCTGAATTATGTGCCGTGTGTGTGAGGGTTAGAGTGGGTAGTGTTGAGGTTAGTAAGGTTGATTTAATGTCAATCAAGCGTGGTGATGCCAGTGCAGCAGGTCACATGAGCTAGGTTACACAGGGTAAAATCAGATCAAGCTTTATAGCGGTAACGAGGAAATTAAGTTGTTATTAATTCATCAAAGGGTTAATGTGGGTAACTGATTTCATTGTTATGTGCTTCGTACATGGCGTATGGCGATATCGGGTTACAGTTACGTATAAATAATTAATGTGCAATATGAATACTCTCATATCAATTAGTAGAACAAGGTCCCGTGATTAATTCTATGTAGTATAGTTATTACTTTATATGAGCCACCTATTAATTATGTTTTTCCTTCATCTACACTCATTTCACACTCACATTGGTCGGTGCGATTTGACTTGTAATTTTATTCTATTATCAGTGGCCTGTTTAACATCAATTATATTATTGGATTATTTCTTATTAACCCTCATACATTAGTCTTTGATATAAGCTAGTTCTTACAAATGGGGCAATTTAAATATAAAAACCAATGATACTTCTTAAGATAACAGTTAATTTCAAGCCATGCAATAAATGTTTGCAGTACAAAGATTGTTGTTGAGTTATTGGGTCATTTTAAAATTATTTATTTATTTATTTTTATTTAATTATACTCTTTATTGTACATCTTAAGTTACAAAATAAATAAATATAACAGGCAAAAATTTAATAGTACAATGGGTGACCATATCGCATTGAGCGATTTCTTCCTGGCAACCTTTGGATGAACAGGAATTGTTGGAGTAATAAATAGGGCTTGACGTGCAACAAGAGTACATTAACAAAAGAAACTAAAATATATATATATATATATATATATATACATATACACACACACATATACATACATACACATATACATATATATATAACACATATACACACATATATAAAATATATAAAATATATGTGTGTATAATTATTGTGTGACATGGCACATTCTTTTTACTTTTTCGTTTAATAACAGCGTCAGACTTCTACCCATTAGGTGCACAAATGACCAAGCGAAGGTTGCAAAAAGTCGTTGGATGCAAACAGCTTTTAATAAGTCGCTCTGCTGGACATCCTTAGTGCTATTTTATGCTCAATAGTGGAGTTTTTATGATTAAAGATAATAATGAAAGTAATTTTATGTCAATTTCCACGTAATCTTAGTGTATTTAAACCACAATTTAAACCTATTTAAAATTAACTGGTCAGCACTATTCATAGACCTGAATAAAACGCGTGACCGTATATTTAACGTAAATGAATATTAATCATACCCAACAATTATACCAATAAAAATAAAGTGAAAAATAAATATACAGCTAATAAAGTAAATTTATGACGACAAAAACCTTCCAAATTAAACTTTCAAGAGCGTGACCCGATCTAATAAAGTAATGATACATATAAATCACGTAATCCCGTGATCGCATTATAAAATAATTTTGTTGCCATGATTAAAAATATATCAGTAAGCCTGTGAACTAAGCGCGGGTGGCCGACAATTTGATTCATTCGAAACGTAGGTGGGCTTTGAACTTGCCACGGAATGACCTGTAATTCCCTTGTTAAGGCTCGAGGGAGATAACTCCGGCTAACATATTAATCTACGGCAATAAATATAATTCAAAAAATACTTGCATCGTGTGGGTCAAACCGGTTTGTATGCTAATCGTAAATCTTCTATTGGCTTGGCTAATTGTTGTACTATTGTGTATTGGTTTTCTAATATTAAGGTTGTTTATGGTTTTATGAGATCTTACTTTACAAGATTTATAAGTGTTGCTATGTTGTTTTGGGACTATCAAGGTACAGTAATATTAGTTTAACTGGTTATTTTTTTGAAAAATACATTATCATTGTAGTAATGGCCATTTTCTAATTCGATCTGAATTTTATTCAGACATATGACATTTGACAGCCTCCGTAGCTCAGTTCGTCAGACGTCGGCTGTGAAAAGTGAGACCGCGGGTTTAATCCACGCGCATAAATAAATATTTGTGCGATTCACAGGTATTTGGTGCAGGTCTGGGTATTTTTGAGACCGAAATGTCTCTAATAGTTTCTGATACTGTGACACAAGACTTGATTGCTGGGTATGGATCATGTAAGTAACTGTTAGGTGTATTAGTTTTTTTTTATTGCCATGTAGGCAGACGAGCTAGCGGCCCGCCTGATGGTAAGCGGCTACCGCTGCTCATGGACCTCCGTAGTGCCAGGGGACCAGCACAACAAAGTCGCTGCCTACCTAAAATATTACCCATTTATTGAATTCTTTGACTTTAACAGTGAAGCAGAAGATTGTAAAAAAAACTTGTGGAATTGGTGTTCAACACATGAATTTATTGACTAAATTAGGTGTATTTATTAATAAAATAAAACTAATATTGCTGTTTTCTTAATCTTCAATAGTACTATAGGTCTAACATACCCCACCTAAAAATCGATAAAATTCAACACGAAATTACAAACTCGTGTACTCATTATAGGACGAAAAGTATCAAATGCTTAATTAAAATTTATGAAGGATGTTTCGTCGGTATTACGCGTAATGGTGTTACTGCTACGAGAAATATTAACCCGTAACAACCGCGGGGTTAACCGTATATCCCTTTATGTTTTGAATTGTGCGGCCGGATATTAGAGATTATGTACGATGGATCTTATTAGTATTTCGTATGTAAGCTTATGTAGGATATGTTCGCCGTTTTGTAAACATTACAACTAGTTCACTCACAAGTTGTTAACCTGACTTTAAATGATTGACGTGTATTCCGTAGGATTTCTACACTTTCATGGATAAAGGATTACTTATTTAATACTCTAAATTCACTGGTGGTGGTACCTACCAAAGTGGCCTCTCACAAATGACAGACCACTTTGGTAGGTAACATTGCAATGTCTATTTATTCTGTTAAAAAGTTTTTCGCTTTGGAGAACATTTTAGCCAGACTAACTACTAGACTGTATATTGGGACAACATACGTCTTACGTCTCAGGATGGCGAGCGTAGTGAAATGCCAAGTATTAATAAGAAATAAAGCAAAAAAAGTAATTATACACTATATTCATGCAAATTATCATTTCGACCCAACAAACCAACGCAGATAAACATATTTTGATAAAATTGGAATAAATTTTCATCATCATCACTTCAGTCAACAAGTCTATGGATGACCAAAGGCATCTAAAAGGAATTAATAATATTTTTGTTTTTTTTTATCCAGCGTGGTGGACTATATGGCCTAACCACTCTCAATCGTACTTTCGATTGTAGAGTAGGCCCGTGCCCTGCAGTGGGACGTATATGGGCTGATACATTTTGTATTTTTTCCTAACACAAACTATTACTATATTCCTCTTTAACATCCAACACGAAGACAACACTAACTCATAGAAGGCAATAGGCATACAACACATCAGTCTATTTATACATGGCCGCCTGCATCGCCTCGTTTTGCGGAATGACAAAAAAGATTTGACATGGTAATTACACCAGTCAAGTTGTCCTGTGAGACGCTAAATCTGGCAACAACTATACCGCCGGTTAAGAATTAATGCGGTGGACAAGAACAAACAAATGGGCTCTTTATCGTCTGGTCTTGTTGTACAAGCATTGTCTTTAGTTGGTTACTCGAATTTAAGATTAAGAACGATTGTTCTGACGTGTTTAATTTCCACTAGAATAAATAGTAATTGTTTTCGGTTTTAGATGTTTTTCGTCTCCCAAATATCTAAATAATTAGTCGAAGCCTGCTGATAGTTCTCAGGAATCAATGAGAGATATGAAACGTACTTCTTTTACAGAGTTCTGCATATTCTAGTGAGGATCTGAATATCCAATGTAGCAAAATTTGATTCACATCTAAGTTAAGGGATATTCACGGAGCTCTTAAAATAGTGAACGATGGAAGTGTGCTTCTGTTTGTTTTAGTTGGTCGCTAGAAGACTCATGCTTTCTCACTTCCTTTCTCCATTTACAAACGGCCCCAAATCACATATGTTCGTTAGGTATTATAGGTACTTTTGCCTCATTTACTAAATTTAAAATAGATTATTTTTTATGAAAATAGAGAATTTGTAATATGAGACAAAATGTGGACTGCTTTCGAAGCGATGAATCAAAACACCAGTTTCGTCTGTTAATCACAACAAACATTTTCTTAAAAAACAGCTGTTGGTTCTCGAATCGTATTCATGATGTTTTCCTAAGTATTCACGGTGCCTACGATATCAGAAAAGAATTTTAGTGTAGAGTTAGGTACACGTGGTGTATTTTTAATCATGGAGTTTCAAATATATAGCAGTTACTTATATCACCACCATATTGTTTACTTGTTAGAATCAATAGTTCAGCGATTTTTGTAAATATCTTTGAAGTGATATACATTATTAAGATGGTTTGAAATTACGTTGAACATGCCAATAAATTATATACCGGGTATCTCAAGACTGCTACCGAAAACGAAGCCGGGTGGTAGTTTTAGTGGCTACAAACACAATGCAATTAAAAATTTCGCCTAGAAACGCGACAATTATTTTTTATGATTTTTTAAATATCGTCATTTTTGGGTGGTAAATCCATAGTTTTTGCTAAAATAATAATTTAAACTCTTTTATACCTTAGAGTATTTATAAATAAAAGGGTATATACTATTATTTTAGGAAAAAATGTATTTACCACCCAAATATGGCTATAGGAAAAAAATAACAAAAAAAAAATTGTCGCTTTTTTTTGCAACTTTTTCTGTTGCATTGTGTCTGAAGTCGCTTAAACTACCACCCAGCTTCGTTTTCGGCAGCAGTCTTGATATACCCTGTATGTACATTCCCTATCATTTTCATATACTCAACTCTTACTTAATAGTTCTGTTAATACAGATCCTAATTGACTACCCACACAGCCTAGGATGTAAATCAGAAGCAGTCAGTCAGAAATCGGTCACTAGATATAATTAGTCTTTAATATTGTATTTTAAAACACCCTTCCAACGGCCATCTTTTTATGTTATTGCAAGTATAGTTGGAATTTGGAACCATTATCAACATCATCATCATATAAGCCACAGGAAGTCCACTGCTGAACATAGGCCTCCCCCAAGGATCTCCACAACGACCTGTTGGAAGCGGCCTGCATCCAGCGACTTCCTGCAACCTTAGCCAGATCGTCCGTCCACCTTGTAGGCGGGCGTCCGACATTTCGCTTGCCTGTACGTGGCCTCCACTCAGTAACCTTTCGGCCCCAACGGCCATCGGTTCTACGAGCTATGTGCCCGGCCCACTGCCACTTCAACCATTATAGCGTGAATTAAATATTTTGCATGACTATACTCTTACGAGGAGGAAAAAAATTCGGTAAATATGGTTGACTAGATAAACTGATCCTTCTAGATAATTATAACCACGTCAGAAGTAATAGGCCGTGAACTTGATGCGACGCTTAGACTGTCATCAGCAGCTATCAGCGTAAACACGGCTTTACTAGTGGCGTTTGTGAAGCAGTGGGCGATCATGACGTCACGTTCGATTCTAATAATTATGAAACTTTAGAGTAAAAGACGTCGGGGTAATAGTATCTACATGAATTGAGCTAAAACACAAATATTGGGAATATTAGGGCAGAATCCAGAAAATATTGATGTACTTAAAACAATTGATCCCCTCCTTTCCATTCCTAACCAGAACCACGCGTGCTGGCTTGCGAAGCCATGGCTTGACGGTTCACACCATCCCGGCGCGAACCAAACGGTTCTCAAATTCTTTTTTGTGCCGCACCGTCAGGCTGTGGAATTGTTTGCCGTCTCACGTGTTCCCGCCTTCCTACAATCCTGGGACCTTCCGCCGTAGTGTGAAGAGGCACCTTAGCAGGCCGGCATAATTGTTTCCATTGGCATGGGACTGCCGTCCGATGCCAATGAATACTCTGCCTGGGCGGCATTTGCGCTTACCATCAGGTGCAATGTCGACACTATGCCAGGCTAGAATAAAAAATAAAAAAAAAAACTTTGAAACGGAAATACATAAGAACTGAAAGAACTAACTAGAATTTAAATTAGTCAATGAAATTCCTGAAAAAATATAGATAAAAGAAACAGGAGTCGATATAACTATAAAACTCAGTTACGAATTATAATATTTACTAAAATATGTGACAGTACACTTCAAAACAATTCCGAAAATAATTTTGTATAAATCCCTTTCCAAAGGAATTTTAGTTGGAACTGAAATCAATAAAATCAAAGAGCAAAGGGTAATAGCCACGCCATTTAACGACTATAATAGTTCCTGAAGTAGACTTAACGTAAATAAAAGTCGCAGAGTCTGGGCCGGTGTTTATTCAGCCTCGGATTCCCGTCGATATTTCACAGTCTTCCTGTATTTTTTGCAAAAGCTCATTGTGCTAAATTGCGGAGCCCCGTCCATCGCTCTCATATCGAACGATTCACACGTAAGGTAGAACAAAAAGTCCCCATTCCTCGTCCATTGAAATAACATTAGGACAGTCCACTCATATCAGATTTCTTATTGTTTTCATCTCGCGCCGTTAATGGTTGTGAGGGACACTCGTGTTTTCTTTTGCGTTTAGCTCTGGAATTGTGATTACATTTGTAATTTGGTAACTATTGTTTTACATACTCCATTAATGAATAGCGTTCGATAATATACTTTGATTATGTGAAAGAGGCCGTTAAGTGTAGTATTTTTTTTGAAAAATAATCTTATTCTGTCAAGGAAAATAAGGAGCACAAGTGTACTGCAAACATATATATATTTTTGTGCAGAGAAGAGGAAATCAAAGTAAAAAAAAACATGAATTAAGTTATACCTATAAACAACAATAATTAAATAAATAACATCATAAGTTTCCGATCTTATCGCTTGAATGAAATTGAAAGCCGCTGATTGAAACGAACACGGCAAAACGATAACAAAAGATTTAAATAATTCGTAAATCAGTGTACATCATCAGCGTATTGTTACAGAGTACGAAATAATTCAACGTTCTTTATGGAGTAAATGATTCGGGATTTTATTACACGGCCATACATTGCGGGATCGTAGTTAATTAATTTCATGTTTATTCATATTACATCGCCTGTTGTCAATAGATTCGAAATTTTACCAAAATGTTTATCGGATTTTTACTTATACTGCCGTGGATTATTGATGAACCTTCGAAGAAATTCGGGTATAAATTATTATGCATCATTGAAGTACACAAAATTATTCAAAATTTTCAAGTTTTTTGTCTAAAATTAGATTGATTTGATGTTAAGATTCATAACTCATATACAGCCAATAAACAATCCCAATCCAAAATTTACGGTTTTAGATTGACAGCTCAATCTTTTTTCTGATACTATATTGCCAATAATCAATCTCAGTAGTGAAAAAACTATGGCAACATGGTAAATGACAAATCGAAAAGTAGAAAACAATCCAGATTGACTTCAATATAATTTTTTCAATTGATTATTGGCATCGGCCGTTAGACAGCTAAGACAATTAATCTCAATATGGTCTATAGTACAGTGTTGAAATACTTGAAATTCTTGAACAAAAAGAAATAAACTAAACACAACTCTAAATAAAAATACATAAAATCAACAGGAGTAGTCACGTCCAGGATGTCTTTTTTAAAAACGTAACAAAACAAGTCAACTCGTACACTAAAACTGCAGTAGCTTTAAACGTGCAACATTAAATTTCACATGTAACTTTCTGCGCCGAGTTTTTGATGCATTCAGACACTGTTAAAACATTTTGACATGAATTTCGCTGGCCTTTGAAATAGTCAGAGGCAAACGTTACATTACATCGAATGTACCTAACTTGTTTATTTTGTTCGTGCGAAAGTGTATGGATTTGGATTTATTAAAATTTGAAATGCATGTCAGCGAATAGTTTGCAGTTTCACTAAAAGTATTATTTGTGTAATATCTGACATCATTTTCGGTACTTAAACCTACTTTAATACAATTACAAACGCTTTTATTTTTTAAAATGGAGCTATGTTTATAGTTTTTTGTGGGTTTTATAGGTTTACCAACTGTATATTTAGACGATAAATTTTAGTGTTTGAGACGAAATATTTTTCGATTGCTACTAGCTTGGAACGACAAATAAACGCTCGAATATTACGGACAGCCTGTACACGCTACGCGATTTTGATTGGAGGGGTTATTAGAGAGAGCCTAAATTCAACAAAGGATTTCATATGGCAAAACTAGAAGATTGAAAATGCATCATTTCAGCGTTTCACGGTTTAATATTACCTTAACGGAGTGTACGCTTTGACGACTTTACATCACATAGTTATGTTTTATTGAATGCAAACAAATATACCAATTAATAGAATTAACAATTCTGTATACCCTTGCACAAGTAAATAAATTGACCTACTAATTATTGGGCCATAGAATTAAAAAGCTTAATGTTCGATTTATCAAGAGAAACAAATATACACGTATAAAACGTAACATACGAGCGATGTAAGATGTTTGAATTTTATAATTAATTACCTATAAAATTGGGTAGTATCATATCCGTAGGTATATTGTAATTTATATGGACTAGTTCTTTGTCATAGTTGTATTATGCCGTATCTTTATACTTTTTTAAAGATAGTTTTTTAAATAAGTATTATTGGAATGCCGTTACTATGCTTAAAACATTTGTTATCACTGTCCACTAAACCTTTAGTCTGGTTTACGACGTGCCTAATGAAATAAGTCATTATTTAAAGTGCACACTAAAGTAGGATAACAATGAAAAGATTTACCAAATTGAGGGTTGTCGTGTTCGGATAAATACTTATAGCAAATAGGTTTTAATTTCGACGTTTCCAGGACAAGAGTGTTATTAAAATGCTAGCAAATTATTTAGATTTCAATTTCACACAAAACTATTTTTCTTCGGCTACACCGTTATTACAGTCTGGAAGCCTACTTTTTACCAGAAAACTACTTTACTACCGTAAAATATATCTGGAGCGAATAAAAAAGTATAAAATACAAAGAGAAAAGAGTATGATAAAAAGGACAATAACCAAACTTTTTCTCGACAATCGTATAAATAAAATTAAATCACTCCACGACGCCCTTAATCACTCGCACCAGACGTAAACAAGGCCGCAATACACAATAATGTCGCGACTAAAAATAAAACATGACAAATGTCGACACGAAGTACTATAGTATTGTTTGATAAGTACTGGATTTTGGAGCCAGGCATTTGTCAGCTTATACAAGGTGTAAGATTTAGTAAGGAGTTTGTTAGCGAATTAAAAAAAACAATTGCTCAATCATCTTTTCGTCTTCTCATAATTGCCTGTCCTAATTTGATAGACCAGTAACATACCTATGAACCAAGGTTTGTAGATGTTCATGGATGGCAGAGATCACTTACTATCACGTGACCTTTTTGGCTGTTTGCCGGACATATCGAATAAACAATATCACAAATAAGCAACTAATAAACTAATAACTACATTTTACGTTCATACAATAACTTCGATCTATCTTATACCACTGCACATGCCAATGACTTTTGCGTTGGCACCTCTTACGTATTGCATACTGTGAATAATATTTATCTCTTGATTACGATAATTATAGCACGATTGAAACACCGCTGCTAAACTTAGGCTTCCCTGAAATATTTTCGTATGATCTGATTCACACGGCCTTCACGCAGCGGCTTCCTGACTTTATTAGATCGTCTTTCGATTTTAGCGAAAATGAAACACAAATTTAAGATTAATTATACTTTAATAACTATACTAATATTTCGAAACGCAACAACCCTGTGATTGCTAAGATACGCACTGACAAATTGCGGGTGACTCATGAGTTCGTTGTTTAAATGTAGCTGGTGCGATTAAAACATTACACTAATGCTCTCTGACGTCGTAGGATGTTTTTGTAATCTTGTTACATTTACATACTTCTTCAGAATAACAATTCCTTATATAAATACATAAACTCACACCTTTTCCCTAGAAGGGGTAGGTAGAAGAGGTTCTTCTGGTAGCAACTAGAATAATAGGTTTCGCTTTGTACGTTCCGTCTTACTATGTGATAAGGGGGAGCCTATCGCCATACCAGGCACATATTCCTGACTCCGGACTGATAATGAATAGAAAAATCCAATATCATTTAGCCCGACCCGGGATTTGAACCTGAGTCCTCTGTTCTGCACTCATACTGCAATATAACTATGCCACCGAAGCAATTTCTTAACGGCTATCCATCGTAGAATATATGTCGGATACGCTAGAAGTATTTTTATGATAATGCAAGTTGCGAAAAGATTTAGCTTATGATTATAATAGCCGGCGGCTTTTTTGACGTCAATCTATAATATTATTAAAACTATTGTATGATTTTAAGTGCGTGGTGGCCTGTTGGTAAATGGACTAGACGCGACTGCCAACATGTTCACGGTGGTCGCGGGTTCGAATCCCAGGGCACACCTCTGACTTTTCGGAGTCATGTGTGTATTGATAGTCAATCACCACGCACTAAAACGGTGAAGGAAAACATCGTGAGGAAACCCACATACCATAGCGATTTATAAAAAAATATATGGTATGTAAGTCCGCCAACCCGCACTAGGTCAGCGTGGTGAACTACATGGCGTAACCACTCTCAATCGTACTGTCGATTGTAGAGGAGGCCCGTGCCCTGCAGTGGGACGTATATGGGCTGATACAGACAGACAGATGATTTTATCGACAGCCTACGTGGCACAGTTTGTTAAGAAACGGGTAGTATAACAAGTGGTCATAGGTTTCATGCTCGGTTGGAGACAAGTTTTTCTTCAAACTACAACCATTGGTTACAGGTTTTTAGGACTAGCAATTTCTTCTTAGCTTCTTATTATCCTCGACACAACATTTACATTTTACTGGACATTATTAATATACTTATTCAAATTACCTATAAAATGTTTTATCGAATGACTTTGGCATACACTTTGAAAGAAGAATACAAAATATTTGATAGCTAAAATAGGTTTTAAAATTGTCTATGAATAAAGCCATAGAGTTTTGATAAGATATCCACGATAGGAAAAATCTTAAAGCCGTTCTCTATAATTTATATGTCTTTAACTAGAGATTTCATCAGATATTTCGATGCATTTTACGTTTTAGTTAACAAAAATACAGAGATATCGAAGATGGTGCATATGTTTCATAGATGGCTAGGCAAGATAAATATATATGTCTATCTATGTTTATTTAAGTGTAGAAATGCATGTGCATACTAATATTAACTTTTTAACCTCTTGATAAAGATAGATACGATATAGAGAACGGCCGTTAGTCAAAAGTGTGCATGCGTACAAATATCTCAGTTTATTTGGTTGTGTTAAATTGAGCTAACAGGAATTGGTAAGTAATAGTTAGGTTCAATAAGCACGTATTAGTCACTTCCCGTGTAAACTTGATGAATTCCAACTTGAACGGGCCGTGCTCTTGATATATCGATGAGATTTTCCAGTACTAAAGGGCTAAGGGCGCTCGCACGCTTTCATTTTAACACGCGTATTTGATTTATTTTCCTAGAACTTGTCAATTTTCGTTCCATTAGGTCTAACTGAATACTTATTAATATGTATTTTATAACATCATATTGTTTAGGGTCCACATAATCTGTATTTTTCTAAATAGCGGGTTAGTCATCACACCGCACACAATTGCAGATAGAGTATCGACAGGCAAGAAGTATTTATCTGTAGGTAGTTCAAATAATCGTCACAGATGCTCATTCTACAAAGCCAAATATTTCACGAGTCACAAGTTTTACACCTTTTAGGTGATTGTTGGTATCTAGAATAAAAATTGAAAATACTGTACGTTTTATCTATCTATCTATCCCAGGTGGAAACGAATATTCTCACCATCAATTTTAAATATAACTCTCGATTGCTGAGGGGTTCTTTGCTCACGTACGTATAAAACTGACCTACGAATCAAAGCTGACATATTTTTATAATATTTTTACAACATTTCCATAAGCAAAAGTTACCAACAGATGTATAAGGGCTGAGGTGTTATTACTCTTAATACCCTCCTATAAAACAAATTTAAACGCATAGTCGCGACTGTACGCCCACCCTTAGTCACCGCTCAGTGAATGTTTATTCAGATGTGGGCCATCGCTAAAGAGTACCACGATTTACTTGAAATTAAGAGGACACGCCGTCATCTGGGGATGCTACAACAACAATATGCCGCCAAAAATACACCGTGTAGAGCGACACGAATGAAAATACGACACCTCGACCGTGTGAGAGAATTTTTTTAAAGTAATTATTCTTTATTTTGAATAGAATATTCATGTACCACTTAACAGCTTAATGTGATATTAAAAAAGGAAGGTCGTTTGTGATTTGTTTGTTAAGGCTGTTTTACATCATAATCGTGATTTGAGCATATTATGAAACGTTGAAAAGTGATTAATTTTAGTCCAGATTTTTCCCAAAATTACGTATGGGTTTCATTTCGGTTCCAAGTTCTAAGGTTTTGTCAACTAAATGACATGTTTTCACCATCCCGCGACATTTAATATCAAAACTTTTTATATAAAATTATTAATAAATTATTGTACACGTAATTAACAAATGCGATTTAAGATCGTAATGTTAACAAGACAGGGCTACCAGTGTTTCTCGAGAATATGATTCATACCAACTGGTTGTAAGTTATAACAGGCCACGGTTAATAAGCATCGGGGTTTATGCTTCTCGAAACTGAAAAAGATAATTGTATCGTTAAAAGTAAATATTATGATTGAAGTATTCTGCATCACATTGTTTACTTTGTACTGAGAGTTATTGAAGGCTAATAATATATTTAGGCACTTATTAATCATCATAATATTATGTTGACCATATTATATTGTAAAAATACGCTTTTAGTAAATAGAGTATATCTTGATTGGAAATAAAAATATCCTTAAATACCGTCTTATGCATAGTAAAATAAACAATAATTGATTGTTGATTTTTTGTATAAATTAAGAAATTTACTCCTTTATAATTTTTTTATACATATAGAATGATTTAAATGGCTCTCAAAGTATGAACTTATAGATAGTGAATTAAAGATAATGTCGTGTTATTTTATTTAAATAATTCTTATTTAGGTATTTAAAAAGAAAAGATATCGTTGGTGCATTAATTCCATTCCAGACAGTGCATCAAGTATAATATTTTTAATTCAATTTAAGCTTTCCACTGCACCCTGATAAAGTCTGATAATATTCCGCTGACCGAGAGGTGAAGGGCGTCCAAATGACATCTTTTCATTAAAATAAAAATTGCTAATGACTCCATCTCCATATTTTTGCATAAAAACGTCAGCACTTTGTACCATTTCGCGTTGGAGATAAAAAGTAATTACAAGATACATCTGCATATCTTTTCACGGTACTGAGCTATTCGTGACGTCATCTTTATTATTTAATATCTAGAATACAATATATTATATGTTTTATTATTTCCTAGTAATTGCTCGGCGTTGATTGATTTTATTGGGTTTATGTTTAAATTTATTATAGAGCTGAAAAGCGATAATGGTTATGCCGGATGGATGAATGCTGTATATTAAAAAATAAAGAGGCATTGGTAATATTATGTTTGAAATAGTTTTAAATCAGTTCTCTTCTCGTATGCGTACGTGAAGTAAATTATATTTATGTAAGCTGCTATGGATCTGTCTTAAGAGTTTACTAAATACATATTAGATATTTTAGGTAAGTACCTAAAGTCAGATTTTTCAATTTACTATTTTGATTTTGACTTAATGTGTTTAATCTTCAGCATTATTAAAACAGACGCCACTCATCTTGAACATAAAACATAATACAGAAAAAATACAGACATACATTAAATAAATATGAGCAACTAACAAGAGCTAATGTTGTAAAACACAGCAGGAATGATGAAAACATGTGCAATTAATAAAATCATCCAATAAACGGAAATGCAAAAAATAAAATAAAAAAAAGTTTACATTGTCCATTAATGCGAAACACGCGTAGGTATCGCGTTAATTTGTTTACAATTCGCACACTTCCTCAGAAATGTTTACATTTCACGTCTCAGCATCGTCGTAAAGCGTAATAAAGTTCGCCTCCGATGATTATGGCCCTTTGAAAATAAACTCGCTTGTCGATTCGCAAATACTGTTCTTTTATTTTGTTTAGTTTACTTTCCCGTCCCCAAGTTATGGATACCGTCGTTATTCTTGGGAATTTTTAAGGAAAACTTTGCCTCAGTCCCCCTTTATTGATACGCAAGAAATTATTTTTGCATATTTCATGGTGGAAGCGCCTTTGTAATTCTTGTTTTGCCTCCGTCAATTTAATACGCAACTTTTATTATTTCTTAATTTTAATGTATTTGTTAGTGTATTTGAATTGTAAATGATGTGAAAGTTTTATTAAATGTTATTTTTTGTCAGAGTAATTTAATTTGGAAATGTCAGTACATTTCTTAAGTTTATTGTTCTTCACAATTATTGTTATAAATCTACTTTGAAGCAAGAAATAATAAGTCTATTGAACTTAGAATCAATGATCGGAAACTTAAACATAATAAGAACTCAATGGTAAATTAAGACTATTAAGTTTCGCGTACCAACCCCATGAATGATCCAATATCACAAGTTTATTAAAAACCGGTTGGAAGAAGTATTGTCCGGTCAATCCCAATATTCTTTATCATCATAGTACTTCAGGTATTTAGGCGATGATATTCACTTCTTAATTCCTATCATATTTAATCCAATTATCTGCAAACCACATATATTAAAAAAGCAAAAGCAATAAAAACCGATAGCACTTTAATAAAATGCAGAACTTCCACACTCGTACACTTCCGCACAAACGTTACTTAATATGAAGTTATAGTGGAAATATACCACTTAATATTGTATACATAAATCAAATTACTAAACGGACAACGTAAAATTCTTCCACACATAAAATACCACAGTCGTTCCTCATACGGCACGCTTTATACTTCGGAAGCAACGTTGGACCATAAATATTCACTTGCTATGTTCTGCCTCTTAGGCCTCGTAAAATTAATACGTTTATATTAATATTTATTAATATATAAATTCTGCGTACATTGTTCTTAGTTGGTAATATGGTAAGTGGATTTTACGGTGCAATAAAGGTAGATATCGTGTTGGCTGTTTTCCTACTGTATTGTACTTAGTTGTTAGTTCAGTTTGCAGGGTACCAGAGATAATAGTATTAGATGATGTTGCAGTTTATTACTGGCTTATGAGTAAGATGAACTTATATCTTCTTATATATATATATATATATATATATATATATATATATATATATATATATATATATATATTCTTCTCTTCAGTCACAGGAAGTCCACTGCTGAACATACCACATCACATGGTTTCATTTCATCACATCGACCTTTTGGAAGCGGTTTGTATCCAGCTACTTTCTCCTTATAGACGAACGTTGGACACTTTGCTTGCCTGTACGTGGCATCCACTCCAGAACAGTTTGGCTCCCAACGGCCATCAATTCTTCGCACTATATGCCCGACTTACTGCCATTTTAACTTAGTAATCCTTTGTGCTCCGAAATACACACTTAATTATACTTAAAATTAAAAAATAGCCCGGTAATTTAAGAAGAGGCCTTTTGCGCTGTAGTGGGACGTACATATATACGGGCTGATATCGAAAATGGATCAGCTCGGTTTAATAAATCAATCACAACTTCATAAATCAACGCTCAATATATCTTTCTCAAAACCAAAACTTACTTAAGCAAGCTTCTTTATTAAATGCAGGTAACTAATACCTCTAGTAAGATTAAAGAGCTATGAACCAAAAACCGGACCACAAAATTAGATTTTCACGAATCAAAAACGATTTGTAATATGATAGATCGTCGTTATTCCCGGTAGTTTCAAAATTACTTCTCGATCACACCCTTCAATGAATATTGAACACAAACACTTCACGCCAGAGTCTCAAATTGAAATGTGAAATTGTTAACCGGCGTTCATCGACCATTCGGGCGGAAGATTGCTCTTTCGATATGATTAAAAGGGTGAAGACTGCTTTATGTGGCAATTAGAGTTTTGTTTCTATCTGGCGACGTCTGTGCGGCTTTAGTTATCAACGATTGTTACTGTTTCACCGTGATATCTTATTTTTTATTATAATATACTTGCCTTATTACCTTTTTATTATAATAGAATGCCTCACTCTATACCATGCACAATCAGCTTTAGTAAATTCATATCAAATTTTTGAACAACTCAAAACTTACACAGCTGTTGCCTAAGCTGGGACTGGAACCCAAAACCACTCATTTTATAGTCTGTACACGCTGCCACTAGACCGGTAAGCCGGGCAAAAATTAATTTGGGTCAAAATTTAAATGTATTAATTTGTTTACAACTGATGTAACATATTGTCACGCAAATAATAATTCGAATAAAATAATATTGACACGAATTAATATAATTAAAAGCTATAAATTATCAACATTTTCAACCAGTGTTGCACATACATTTTAGCGTCATGTAAAACAAAATTTAATTATTATTCAGTAAATCAATATTGGGTGGTTTTCCTACGCTGGGACCAGTTAAAAGCACAAACAACCGAACTTTTCACTTACAGTCACCGCTTGTTTGTCGGCCCGGTACAAAGTTCACATCGATGGAAAAATTGGAAAATTGTGTTCATTTAAAACCTGAAGGTTTACATTGCTGTGTAGTGTTTTGTTTATTTTTGTAAAATAAATAACGACCCTTTCAATGGAACTAACTTCGCAATTGCGTTCTTTGTTGTGATTGATTCCTATTTGCAATGTATGGGTTGCTATTGGATTGTAGATTTAGTTCTTTATCTGAATAATTGATAGTTAATAATATTCTCAAATTGATCACGTGAATGCTTGAGTGTACCAAATTAGTTTAGTAAGAGAAAGAACCGTGAAGATTTCATTACAAGCACATTCAGAAGCAAGGGAAAATTGTGATATTTTTAATGTTTCATAAACCTTTAAAATACTTATCAGCACAAAAATTACCACTACTTAAAACTTAAAACAGAATTATTAATACCATAAAATATTAATTTATTCTAATTTCACAATATTCTAATTGTTGGTATAAAATTATTTACGCGTCAAATGCATACGCGGCTTGAGACATCGGAAAGTGCGTTCACCTTCCCAGGCAAATACGTTGAAGTCCCCTATCACAAATCTGAACAGATGGCTCGGAGTACTTCAGAGATCACTTATGACGTCCTCGAAGTAAGCGAATTAATATTATGTATTGTATTGTATTGTATTAGCCCATATACGTCCCACTGCAGGGCACGGGCCTACTCTACAATCGAAAGTACGATTGAGAGTGGTTAGGCCATATAGTCCACCACGCTGGCCTAGTGCGGGTTGGCGGACTTACATACCATAGAAATTCTTATAAATCGCTATGGTATGCAGGTTTCCTCACGATGTTTTCCTTCACCGTTTTAGTGCGTGGTGATTGACTGTCAATACACACATGACTCCGAAAAGTCAGAGGTGTGCCCTGGGATTTGAACCCGCGACCACCGTGAACATGTTGGCAGCCGCGTCTAGTCCGTTTACCAACAGGCCACCACGCACTTCAATATTATGTATTTGCCTTAAAATACCAGGTGATTGCACGTTCTTAAATTACCATTGTGATATTTTCTCTACCGTGTACTTTTGATATCTTACCCTTATCTTAGACTTATCTATATATCTTTGATATATTCCCAAGATAAGTATTCAATGATATTTTAATCAATGAAAGAAAGTTCGTGATAAAGCATAAGCCTGAATCGCTCTACCTATATTGTCTACACTATTTCGTCTGCGCCAGTATTTTGTTTTTGCGACAGCCGGAAACGGATATAGAGGGAGACAGAATAATAGCCGTCGGAAATGGTCAGACATGGTAGGATCTTACTTTTTCTCTCGCACGCTGGACACTGCTAACTCAATACAGGAAAATATACAGCCATAAAGTTTTAACTCCTATTGCTTAGCACTTAAAGGTTATTATTGTGTTCAGACGTGAAGTATAAAGTAAGGAATATTGGCATTAAGAGAATCAAAAAATACTGTGTGAATATGGTCAGGGATGTGAGATTAAATCTTGATTTCTTTGTGTTTGTTTATTGAAATAGAATAATACGTTGGCTATCAGATGCGTTTTATTTAGTAAAACAAGTGAAGGTAGATGAAAGCTGTAGATTGTCTGACCAGTGTGTAAAATCCCATGGGAGGCTGCAGTTTTAAAATACTCGTAGATTAATTATTTTTTATTCCTTTTATTAGTTTGAAGCGTACCACAAGCTGAAGGTTCTGTTAAAAAACGGTGATTATTCAAGTTTATGGCCGAATTTAAGTTACAAGCATTAACTGTTTACTTCTAATAGACAGTTTCTTCAAATAAAATAAAATAACATTTGAACGAACATTCAGGGGTCAAGACTTTGTATGTGACTGTTGGGTGTTATTATTATTATAAATAAACCCAACAGTCACATACATAGTCCTGACCCCACACTAAGATCGAGCCATGTGTCGTGGGTATCAGGAACTAAGAGAGACTTATCGGTCCCACAAAGGCCCAGATCCGAAAGAAATATTTGTGGACCGCACAAACATTTTTCTCGGTGTGAGGATAGAACCCGCAGCATTTCGTTTCACAGGCGGCGTCTAACCGAATAAGATTAAATAGTACTTTTGTTAATTTTTAATTAAGCCATTACGTTAGAACGTAATGTAGACAACCATTAGGACAGAATTATATTGTTGATGGCATTTTATAACGAATATGTTTATACTTAAATTGTCTTCTATTGTACATCTTACTCTCATCAAAAATAGCCTCCAACCATAAATTAGGTTTATTGACGTTATTTTTAACATTTTGCCGATTACTTACCACAGAGGGATTCATTGATATAAATTATAATCACTATCAAAAGATTTGCTAATCCCGAATAGTTAGAAACTACAATATAATTTTACACGAAATTTGTTTCATCTTTATCTATCTCTACACACAAGGGGGTTGTGATATTTTAACTGTGTTTAAAATACTTCAATTATAAATAATGAATTCTCTTTGTTTGGTTATAAATTTAGAACATTTCGTATCACAGTTTAATTATAAAACGTATTCCAGAAACGTTTGCGCACAAATAAGAAAATTGGGATACCGCTAACACCCTCTTCATAACTGCTTAAATCAAACAATTTACAAAGCAAATATTCAAACAAAGTTAATTAATGTATCGTCGGTGTAACCGAGTGAAATATGTTCCCTAACTATAGGGGACATATTGATTGCCAATTAAAATAATGGGATCAAGTTTGAACGATACGCTTCAACGATGTTGGGCTGAAGGGGCATTCTAGGTGGAACACTGACCGACCAATTTATGTGAAACCACTCCGATTGTGACCCATTACATTAAGTTTAGAACACTAAGGCCAATGTCTACATAGGCTTATAGATCTTGGTAAACTGGACGTGTAACTGTTTGTTTAAGATCGGCACGCCGGTCGAAAATAACGTGAAAAACGATCAAAAAGCGGAAAACGAGTAATATCCGGCGTTGTATTGTTCTCGGTCCGACGTCCGTTGGGTTAATCGAAATTAAGTGATCCATTACAAGATACCGGCCCCTTTTAAGTTTAACAAACGACTGTATTATTTATTGAAATCGATTTTTAAGCATCGTTTAACTTATCGATCGTGTCATTTTAATTTTTATTTAGTTAACGAGGTAGCGTCTCATTTGTTTCAAAGATTTCGATTTATTTTTTCGAGTTTCGAAACTTACGTTAACAACACTTTCAAATGTACGAAAACAGTTTTGTCTGGGGAGTTTGTCTCGGATACCACTATCTCGAGTTTAATGCCTGCGAAGTTTGTATTTGATAAAGAAACTTTTAGCTTTCCAACTGGCCGATATGATTCTGCTCTTAATGAATCTTGGGGTGCTGAAAGATACATGTTATAAGAAAAATACTACTTAGAAGAAAATATGTTTTTTTTTTATTGCGATGAATGGCAAGATTTGTGTGCCATCCGCCTGATGGTAAACGATACGAGTTACGACCAGTCATGGACAGTAGCAGAACCAAACAACACCATGAATTACAAGGCAACGCTTGGCATTCCACTGCGCTCGCCATCCAAAGACATAAGATGTTAAGTCTCAATATGTGCAGTAGTTATTCTGGATACAATGTCTTATATTATTAGCTAATTGTGTGTCTGGTGAGAGAGCGTTATCATCTGGTACTCATAGTAGGCTGATTAATTAGGAGTATGAATTCGTGAAGTAAAAGTGCTGTGATTATAATCTAAAATGTAATGCAATTGCAACTTTGAGATTAACACTTTTTTTACTTCACGTGGGAAGTGTAGCAACCATTTTTTTTTTATGGAATATAATATTTTGTTTTTCTTCTTTAAGCTTTTAGTTAGTAGAAATTAATATTATAAGCCTGGAATACTTAGGTACAATTGAATTCGATTCCATTCAGAGTAGTAATTTTGAAATAGTTTTAAATAACCAACATTCACAAACTTTCAACTAACCAGTTTACAAAATCCGCTTAAATAATCGTTTTACCTCAAGCGATTTTTAAATAAAGCATTTTGTGCTACAAAAATAGGCTTCAACCACATTCCGTTTGATCATTAGGAGAACGAAGCTTTCCACAAAAATATTGTTTCGCATTACTTCTGTAGTGGTAAACAACTTTGTATTGGGAAAAATTAACTCCCAAAAGACCAATTTGGGAGCGAAACTCAACTTTTTACAACTTAATTTACAGTTTAATGCACATGTTTAAACGCTTTTATTTACAGTCTCACCCTTTAGCCTGGCCCTACTTTTAAATCTCACTTTGAAGTCGTTCTGAATTAGTCGAGGTGAATTTCTTACTTATACATTGATTTATCGTCGACGCATTTTGAGGTATGACCCGTATGTTCGCACTTAATCTTGATTTAAGAGACGTAAACCGCTTGTCGGAGGCCAGATACGATTTTGAAAATTTACGATTACCATACGAGGTCTATCGTGCGTGATTTAAGTTGCATTAGCTGACGTTTTTAAATAATATCTAGCTAAAAATACTTTATGGTAAATTAAATGGTCTTCAAATTGGTATAAAATGTTCTAGAATTTGTTTTCGGTCATAATATGTGGCTCAATTGTTTGGAGGCCTATGTTCAACTGTATACAGAATATTAAAAATAACAAGAATGAATTACGTACATAAATTGGGTTATTTTTAAGAGTTAATTTTACTAGTTATAAATCATAAATCGAGCAGGGTGACTAAATTGTTTCTGCTGACGAACGGTCATTTCTCGACGATGGATATGGATACTCTAGTTTAATAACATTGAATTTATTACCAAATGTATTTTAATCATTTATCGTGCAAGTTTGCAAAAATACAATTGAGTGAGGAATAACTGATCAAATATAGCGGCATTAGAGAAAAAAAAAATAGATTAAAAATAACATGTTTTAATTTCCCCTTTCACTAGGATATATCCCAGTCAAATGACATGAATGATCCCAGTCAATTGACATGTCAAATGATGCTTTTTACGTATTATTTTAATGGCAAACCATGGATGCACTTATTAAATTTCTTTGAAACTAATTTAAACAATTAATTTCATAACCGCAAAAAGGATAAACCCAGAAACACCAGTCACCACATTATGATTAAAATTCCTGTAATATCCGCCGAAACTTCACGCGAGAAACTCGCCGATCGAATAGTTAACTAAATTGATTAACTTCCGAAACTATACCGCGGCTGTTCCATTATTAATAAGGCTTTTGAAAAATCCAACCAAAAATTTTAATTAGCTCGGAAATATTTCGATAAAACCACTGAGCTGGGTACTGAAGTTGTAAATTAAGGGAGTGTTATGCATAAAGATAATTATCAGTACCCGTTTAGAAGTTTAAATTTATTGTTTGATGTAGTGGCGGCCTACTGAGATGCGTTGCTACTGTTTTTAATTTATCCACTAATAAAAGTGTTTGACATTAAGTTCGTAGAGTTAATGATAGAAATGAAAACGGTCTCATGATTACAAGGTAGAAGAGACAGCGAGGGCCTGACGCGGCCCGTGCATTAATTATGTACGGGGTGCTTTGTATTAATATTACTTAAAAAATGTTATATTCAAAAATAATAACGTGGAATAAGTACTAGGATCACTATGAAATTATGTTTTTTTTTTCACAGTCACCCATTATTCAAAGGCCAGTAACTTTAATTATATCCTTTCTAAAAATCTGTGATTATTACTTTAGTGTATCTTATGCTTGAATTTCTGTAATTAAAGAATTGACTTTTCCAATAAATTACGAAGGTCTCAAATTATTCATATCCAAATAATAATTAATTGGGGAGAATTAAATACTATATATACATTATATCTACCTGTGAATTTATAACTATTATGTGATTTAACAATGAAGGAAAATAAATTGGTGATGAACCTTCAAGCGTCGCCTTATCACCCAATATTATTAAGTGTTTGCTGTTTTCGGGAATCGCCCGCAGTTTATCCGTTAGGCTGGTCATACAGCATACGTGGTAACACACAGTTGGTTTAAAATGACGCGTTTATGATATCACAAAAATAACTGACGGGAAGTTTGTGATCCTGACCATAAATTTAATAACATACAACCGTTGAATTGTGACTTTATTCGTGCGCTTTGATGTGCTAACGCGGTGGATTCCAAGTGTAATAAATTTTTAGAACTTCTTATTTTACTTCTAAGTAAGCGCCGACGAACAATGTGTTGGAATGATAGATCTTGGAGAAGTGGGCATATGTAATAATGGCTTAAAATTCACAGATGCTACTACGGTAGGCGAAGGAAAACTTTAAACTTTTTTTTTAAATTGGTATGGGACATACTTATTTATTTATTCTTTCCTGCACACAAGAAGAACAAAATATAAAAGGTGTTACAAAATAAAGATGTCGGACTTACCACTTCAGGCGATTTCTTGTTACGTAGAAAATTTTACATTTTAGCCGTAGAACGTGAAAAAGGACACATAGACAAGAACAAATTATCATTAACGTACACAAATGATATTTGCAATTCCAAACAAAAGAATAGCACGAAAGCAACCTTATTTGTATATTATATCATTGGAAAGCAACACACACTTATAGATCGATGCTTAATTAATATTTTTGTTGTTCAAACAAGTTCATTTGCAACGTCTTTTTTATGAACCGTAAAAGGTTATACACAATATAAAAACACGGAAAAACTTCATAATTACGTATAAAAATATACGCCTTTCGTCGTTCAATTTTTCACGCAGTGGTTACGTAGAAACTTTTTACTGCACGAGTGATTAACCGCCATTCGTTTTCACTTCATTAATAATAATAATTACGTTTTAATAAACTGTTAATTTATTGTTAATAAGCAATGGTTATAGATCATGGTAATTGGCGTATATAAATAAGGTTTGTTAATGGTACGTGGGGACCGGATTAGGGTTTAGCACGCAAGGACAAGTTGTACGAGTTTTTTGGGTTTTGTATTGTATGATTTTCTCTATTTTTCGTGATCATAGAATCATATCATCATTATACACAATATCAACATCCTGTAACCCTAACAGGGAAAAAAGGCGGCACGCTTTAACTGTTCACAAAACTAAAATAATATTTAATTACCAAACGCAGTCTTCTTTTCTACTCGTTATATTACAATGCGTTGATACATTTTCATAAAACTATAACACAGAGAAGTTGGTTCACTTATCCTAAAAAAACAATTGAACAAAATGCAAATCCATGAAAATTAAACTTCCCAATTGAAGTTTTAGATCAAACGCATTTGTGGAAAAGGGAATAAAGAGCATGGAACTTGCCAGAAGCTAAGCCTTCAAGTCTGGATGTCGTTTGACAGTGGTCATTAGTGAGTGTCGGTCACTCCTGACATCCCGACTTCATGCAAATAAGAACAACGTGACGTCAGTCCCTTTTGAAGGCTATTACAATGGGGTAAACTTTTATACCGTCAGCAGTCTGAGACTTGGTCTGAATTTTTGATTTGTGATATTTAAAATTGAAAAGATATTGACACGAATCGAAATACGTTGAATATTATTGAGCTTACATTTTTAAACAATTATATTCAAAAAATCCATTTCTACTCGCTCTAAAAATACAATATTGGTATTTTTATTCGATCTACTCACATTATGAATACGTAATACAAAAAATACGTGAAGTTGTTAATATTAAATAGATGGCTTAGTGACGTTTATAGTGAACCCACATGTAAAGCTTTCTACGACATTCCGAAAACTATAAAACTGCGAATGTACCTAGATGTTGAAAAAATATGTAATTTGATGTCTAAAACATGTTTGCGATAAACGTCTGCCCTTGTGGCAGTAATTAGTGCACATTTCTAGTCCACCGAACCATTTGATACACAAAAAATAACAAAAAAATATAGCGAATAGATAAGCTTATTGTCTCCATTCGATAATAAAGTTACGTGAAAATAGTGCGGTAAATGTAAGCAAATAAACGTCGGGTGACATTTAGCTGTCGTCGGACTATTAAGGGCTCTCACCCAGCTGGCTTATAAATGGTCTAGTGGCATGCAACAGCACTCATTCAACGTAAAAATTGCCCGACCAACCAGGACCTTGAATAAACAATTTTGTTTCCACCTCACTTTAATTTTAATATCGGGTTAGATATGGAGGAATTATGACACCAAAACATCATTGGCCTGGTTCAATTTGGGTCAATATACAATATACAATATATATGTTGATTTTTGTGTTTCATTCGTTTTATTTTTTAAATATAATATGGTCTTGTATACATTTAGTACAAAAATATACCAGCCATTGCATTGTTACTAATGCTGATTCGTTTTAGTTTATACCCACTTAGATTTTTTTCCGATTAGTAATAAATAAATTAATAGTAATAATATTAAATTTAAAATGCCTTTATAATCTACAACAAAGTTTATACAAATACAAATATTTCGTGTACAGTTAAAAATATCAATAAATAATTTGCTAGTAAATATTGTTGAAAGTGCGTGGTGAAACGTTTATTGGAATTTTAATTTAAAGCGCCCATATTAAATATATAAAATTTTACGAGAAAAAGTATTAAAGCGGAAAATTAATAACGTCCAATAATTACTGCGAATTTAAATAATGTCAACAATAAAAGGATATTTCATGCGGCCAGTAACAAATCAAAGGCACTTTCGAATTCGAAATAAAACGAAAGAGGTTAAAATCTCCTTGCGAGTTTCGACAATGGGGAATGCCAATTAATTGCTTCATTGTAAACAGATTGCTTAATTAAGGAAACGAAATGAATAAGGAACGTTTAGCGAGTAACATGAAGTCAAATTAATTTTAATGATAAACGATTTAAATAGCAGTCGAGTCGAAAATTTGCCAATTGTTGGGCGAAGTTCCGTTCCTATTTTATTATGTTAAATCAATTTCCACCACTAAATTAATTACATATTTTGTAATTTAATTAGTAATATTGTGCTTATATTGCTGTTATTAATTATTTACGCATTATTTTATTTTACACATTTCCTGAGAACTGTATACAATGTAACATTAAGTTGCAAGTTATTTACGTCGGTAGGCTGGATTTATCCTCGACTTTTGTAGTATATAACTGTATTCGACTTTATTGTCAGATAATCGTCTAACAATTGCTTTTTTATCCTGCGAGAACAGTACTTGTTTTTAAATGATAGAAGTGGCTATTCCTTGGCCTTTTCTGAATTGTATATGGCCGTTGACGGTGAGTATGCAGAATAATATGAATTTTAATTCATTAGTTAGGGCTTTTGGTTGAGTAATTAGGGAGTGCAACCACAATAAGCAAATAAACATATTTTTTGGATTTGTATTCTTAGAATTAATAACCTTGGAAAATGTAAGCCATGCTAAGTAAAAACCGCTTTTCGCTTAGTTTTAAGCTTAAAACTACAATCTTAATAGTAATCTGTTTTTATGTGGACATTAAATAATAAAAAGTGTTTCACAGCATTTTTTAAATACTGCAAAAATACCGTCACATTTAAAAATCCCTCGTGCACAATTTTGTTACTCCTGGTTCACGTTTCAAGAAGCTTTTAGGTTAATGCTTTATAAATCATAAATTAGAAATGTAAGACACGTTTTTCGACGTGATGCGAAGTATTAAATAACTTTTCTTTGTTTTTTTTTTCTAAAGAAACGCCCAAAATATCATTAATATCTAATGTTGGACCATTTCAGATAAAGGTTTTGGCTCGCTTATGTAATATAAATGTGTAAATTCATTGTTCATGATCAGAAAAAAATCTAGAATATTAACACAGAGGATTTTTTGTTGGAAATAACTTCGCGAAATGAAAACATGATTAAATGCTATTGGTATTAATAAAATATGTTAGAATATTAATAAAGAAAATGCTCATAATATATTGTTTTACTGTTACAGCAAATATAATAAAACATTTCGAAATCATCATGTTATCATCAAATATAGTAAAATATTTCAAAGATGATCATTATTGTTTATTTATAGGTATAATACACGTGATATGGATAAATATTTTGAAGAACTTACTATATTGAAATATTTGTTGGTTCATTATTTTCTGTTACGTGGGTAGATTATAACTAGAGGAGATTTTTTTAAATAAAAATATCAGATAAAAATTTGGTTCTGTATATTTTATTTATTATTGATCATATTAATTTCAACATGTACAAAAAATCCTACCGATACAGTCTTTATGCTTATCAATTTATTTATATATTATAAGTCTAACGCCCGAATACTGAAACGCAACTAAATTATTATGTTGCACTTAACTACGGAAAGCCCGCTTAAATGTACTGGCTAAGTGGGCCGTGCGGTGTTAAGAGCAACTTGTTATTTGAATGGTGTTCGAGTATTCGGGCGTGAATCAATTAAATACACAATTGGTAAGATTTTCATACATCAAAATAACAATTTATTAAAACAAAAGTAGAAAATAAAATCACAAATGTAGGAATCGCTTAAGCAGATCTAAAAAAATTAACTCAGTATAAAGATTGAAGAACCCTAAAAAAACCAACGCTTTGTATCGCGCATAAAGCTCCATTTACCGGTATATTACCTAACAAAATATAAAGGGGCAATGCCCCGAAGCAAACAGATGCGGGGCTAAGCACATAAAGGAAGAAAGCTTAAAAAGGTTAAAATAAAGTCAGAATTTTGGATCGCGTAATAATGTAACTCTGCGTTTTGATTTGCAGACTGTTGGTCTAAGATAAAAGCGATTGCGGGTTTTTAATGTTGTAAAATAGTATGTTTAATTCAAAAGGAAACGTTATTATTTATTACTACTAATCACAGTATAATTTTTCATACACGATTCTGATTAATGCGTTTGTGTTTTGTGGGAAAGGACTTATTTTTAAATAAATGTTTTTGTGATTTAGAAATAGAAGTAAATCGTATTTATAGTCAAAATATCTGCATAATAATAACTTACATTATGCAGTTATTTTGACATGATGTGCTTAGTCAATTACTTATGTGTCGATTTTATCCTTCCTGTTATGACATTGACTTTTTTCGGTCAACTTAATTCAACTTTTATGTCTTTTCACGAATTTCTTATGAATTGGGCCAAACTTAAGGTTTTGAAGGTATAAAACATCATACCGCATTGACTCCTTAGTTCGCGGCGCCTCCAGGCTATTGAAAATAAAATTGCTGGCTGCCATATTTTTATCTGCACCGTTGGATTCAAGTCTTTGTTGTGAAATTGTATTTAGGCGAAAAAACTGTTATTGTTAAATAAATCGTTGAGATCTGGGCATCCTTAAGCCTTTTGAAGTAACTGAAGTGTACTTGGAGATTTTATTTGTAGCTAAAACAAAATCTCAAAGAAATCGTAACACTGCATTATTTAATTAAATACTCATCATTTGTAGACAGTTTCAATACTATTAAAGTGAAATTCAAATGCAGTTACTTAAGGTTCATTACAATCCTGGAAAATTTAGAATTTATAGTAGTGGAGTCCCAATATTGCATATAAAGCGCAAACGAATTCTCTGTATGAAATTCATGAGACGAAATTTAAAATGTACACGCATGTAAATAACCGTTGTTCGTAAATTCTCAGCGTACATTAAATAGCTGCCGCGAATAAACTTGAAACTTAAATCAGTGAAACGTGTAATTTAAGCTTACAATGCGGTAATCGGCGGCAAATTCATTTTCATCGATATTCGGCGACAATTTGTTGAACATTTTTACAGATAAGTTACCACGTTCATATATTGGTTGATGTGTATTTTATACGACTGCTTCGGTGGCGTAGTTGTACTAGGGTACGGTTACAAAGCTGAGGTCTCGGGTTCAAATCCCGGGTTGGGCAAAGTGATATTGGATTTTTATGCCTTATCAGCCCTGAGTCAGGAATTTGTGCCCGATATGGCGATAGATAAATGTGGCATCTCTGCCTACCCCTTCTGGGAAAAAGGCGTGAGTTTATGTATGTATCTATTTTATATGCTTAGCCATCTTTGAGCCCTTTTGTCTTGCAGGTATGATGAATTGGGAGTGTTTAATGTGCATTGCCTAAGTAAGATTACATTAGCTAAAATTATGAGATCTAAATATGAGATTTTCGTGACTATTTTTGTTTCCCTAAAAATAACCTTTAGCGAGCCATGAATAAAAAACAAACAATATTAAAAATCTGTATAAAATTACCCCTATATTGAGGTTCTATTCCTAATTCGCTTCCACTATATTTTTCACATACAATCGAATCGCACCTTTAGCACATGGAAATCAAAAACAAACAGCATACGGAAATATGGTAAAAATATTATTTCGTACAATATTCTTCGGAAGGAACATTGCCGGTAAGGAACACAGATTTTCTGTTACAAGGTTGTTTCTATAGCCATGGGAATTCTTTTGTGTATCGCATCAAACATATTTCAGTGTTTGCTACACAAAAGACTCCGTGTAATGATTCCCTGATATTCGAGACGAAGTGAAGCGAAATTTAAAATAATAGGGGAGTGAAAATGGCTCTCAGTTTCGGGTATTTGCATGTCGGCGCCTATAAATTATATATGTCTAATATGTTAAGGGATATTTACCCTCGTGAGGTTGCCAAGTGGCCCTCTAATAAGGAGGGAAGTCGCTTAAGAGGGACAAATTTATGAGACTTGTTTTAATCAATTCGATCGGTGTCTTTGACGCACTTGCTTTTAAGCGAGTATGATATTGTGCCAATATAAGACAATAAATCAAGATTAATACTGTGTTTATATGAACAACAATTTAAATTATTAAATTATATTTGCTACCACATTTATTTATTTCATCCTCTAATTATTTTAAAACTACCAATGATTTCTTAACTAAGTTTTGTAATGATTATTAAGTCTCATTCATATTTCTAGGTTTCTAACCGTATTTTTTTATGCATCGTGCTAATTTAATACTTTTTGCGACAACCTATATCTAAAATAGCTAATATTATGCAGACTACAATTATTTTATAATATACACGTCACAACCGATACCTTTGTTTCGCATATCAAAAGATGCGGAGGGATGAGACGGCACTCAGTAATCCCCGGGAAGCTATACCCTTCATTAATTTAAACGTGAATTCATCTTGCATGGCTGGATGGATCGTTTTATGACGTACACACGTCAAACGAGGACTAAGTGTGCGATGCCAATATACATTAGAGGGATGGTTATGTAGGTGAGATATTAAATGATGTAATATGAAATTGATTGAGACTGAGGTGAATAGACGACCAATTAATAGAGATTGTAGAACGTGGATGGATGCAGGCTGTTTCTAATAGGCTGTGGAGATATTTGAATGAGACGTAGGCCTCATTGGCATAAGGCTAGCTAGGTAGCTGTGCATCTTTCTTGACTGAAAGGCGCAATAAAGATGATTAAGAATATTTCACTATCACTACATAGTATAAAACAAAGTCGCTTTCTCTGTCCCCATGTCCCCATGTCCCTTTGTATGCTTAAATCTGTAAAATTACGCAACGGATTTGATGCAGTTTTTTTAATAGATAGAGTGATTTAAGAGGAAGGTTTATATGTATAATACATACATATTATTGTACAGAAATCTATTTGTATTCGGGTGAAGCGGGGCCGGGCCGCTAGTATTTTTATAAAGAGAAAGAAGCTTAAACTTCGTCCACAATATGTTCAGATTTGAGATTGTTAAATGTCTATGTTCATTTCATAATATATTTTTGTATGAGACAATCACAAATGCAAATTGAAAAGGTAAGAAATTATGTTCATGAAAACAAACTTAAACAATCATATCACTTTAACAATATGCACGAACAACAAAACTTAATTAACAATAAACAAAAACAATAATCACATAACTTTTGAAGCGAATATGATAAAAAGAACAAACAAAATCACGAGTCTGGGTAACTTGTGTTGATAAAGTTTTCAACAAATTAGCGCTTCTTATAATTAAACATTGAAGCAATATCCCGCGACTTCATTTGTTACACTTCTGACAAGTTAAGTCGTCTGGGGTGGCGAGGTAGTCAGTATTCATAAGACACCTTCCTAAACGCGCTTCATTATAACCCCGCGTTGTAGATATGAGAAATGCGCAGAAGTGGCAAAAACACGTGAAAGATGAAGCATGAATCGTGCCTTTTTATACCGGCAAAAATGTGTAAAATTCAAAACATGAGATATATATCGATAACTAAAATATTATTTTAAAAAATGTATGTGAAATAAGATTTAAATAGCAAGAGTTAATAAACTATTAAGAACTCTTATTTCATATATTTTGATGATTGTCTTAAAACTTTATAACGTATTACTATGAAATAACCCCAATTTTGTATTTGATAGTTTGTTCGACAATACGAGGCTTTTTTTTAAAACACCCGTAATAAACAAAAACTAAAATTCATATCAAAAGCATGCACACTAATGAAAATATCGTCATTTTCTATTTTTAGTATGTCATAAACTAACGGAAAGAAGGTACATAATATAAATACAAACCGAGATACCGTATTGTAAAAAATATGATGCGGTATGGAGTAAAATTTGACTATGTATGTATGTAGTTAAACAAAATTCATAGCAAAGTGATAATACATATACATATAAGCACCCAGTTGTTGATTTTATACAAGATATATTTCGTGGTAAGAGACGAGGTTATCGCTATGACAATAGAGATAAATAATACAGAATTAATCTATAATGTCTGACTAGATATGTTCGTAATTTATTTCAGTATTTTATTCTTTGAAAACCAATGATATTTCCTTTTTTGTTATGATAATGAATAGCGACATGAACATACCGGTCACCTAAGGATGTAAAGCGATACCACCGTGCATGGACAGTGGCAAAACCAAATAATACCTTGAATTAATCAGCAATGCTTGGTATTCTACTATGGTCGCCATCCTGAAACATAAGATGTTGAGTCTCAACTTGTTCCAGTAGTTACTCTGGCTACAATGTCCTTCAATCCGAAACACAACAGTGCATTTCTACTGGTGTTTGGCGGCAGAAATAAACATTGCGGTGGTACCCACCCAGACGGCCTCTCACGTATGAGAGGCCACCAGTATGTACCAAAAATGTAAGCTGTGAAACTTCTTATCAAATAAAGTTTATCGATTCCTTCATTACACAGTGTTTGTTTCGAAAATCGCGCTCGGCGCCGCAAGTGAGGAGCAGTTTTCCCCTATCATAAAAGTCTTGGGCGTCGCGATTACTTCATATGTGCTCAGGATGGAATAGCCTGAAGGGTGGGGAATGTTTAAAATTAAATCATATTTGTAGGGCTGTGTGTATTTAGAAATTGAGCGTCTAGGCTGTATGTATGCAAATTCTCAAATAAACAAAGAAACATTTATACATGTAGGTCGAAATGAAATCTGCCTTTTTTATGTGAAATCGTCATACTTCGTCACTAAGTTTACTGATGACCTTAGACATCCTAAAAAATATTAGTCGATTTACTAGCTCTCAATACCCTAATGATATGTGTCCTAACCATTCTCAATGTACTCTCGATTGTAGAGTAAGCCCGTGCCCTGCAGTGGGACGTGTATTGGCTGAAACATACATACATACATACATGTGTCGAAAAATATTATTTAAAAAATTCTAATTTTCCTATTATCAAAAATAGACCGCCCATTCTACATAATATTATATAAATGACAGTAATCTTTTGTTTCCAATAAATTAATATGGATAACAGTTCCAAGATAAAGTCTATTCTACATATCTATACATCTATAATACATTGCCTACTCGCGAGATGCTAGAGCGATCTCGTCACATGGCGTTTTCTGTGCTGTGTAATGCAATTTTGATAAGCTCGTCAAAAGTTCGCACTTCATCCGCGGCCTCTTGCAGTTTCATCGCGGCTTTGAAAATTGTTAATCATTATGGGTTCATGTCGGTGGCGTTGATATTTATTCTTATAGAGAGTGATATTAATTTATCAGAAATATTTTTGTGAAAAACTAAGCTGTTGTATATACATATTTAAATAATCCTAAGTAAGTACGTTTACGGCTATTTTCTTGGAAATATCATCTGAAATTCATATTTAGACGGTTTATTGCTTGCTATATGCTATAACCTAGACATTTCTGTAATTAAACATATACTTGTTTACTAGTCAAGTATACTGAAATTAATTAATAATATTTCAAGCAATATAAAAAATATGATCATTGAAACAATAAATTAGCTGCCCAACGCATATAATTAATTTTCTCACACAAATTAAATATTGTTCGTTTTGACAGAAAGCATATACCACGCATAAAAGAGAAAATAAAAATTAAAAATAACTTTTAATGAGTAACATTAATGGATTTCAATAATTTACAGCGTAGTTGAGTTAGGTTTTATTTGAATAATTATTCTGGCATTGTCACGCCCAGACGAATAATGAAAAAACTTCGGAAAAAACTTTTTGATGCAAACTTTAAATCCTGAGGGCAATATTACTGATTTAATTATAATCTGGTACAATTCTACCTGAATGAAGCAATAATACTATTTGATAGACCTTCAATTAAAGTGCATCCCATCAAAAACATCCTGTAAAAAAATTCCAAGTCTCGCAGCTCAGTTTTTCTACCGCAAAAAGTTGTGAGATGCATGTAATACCAAGTCGATTAATTTATTTAGTCCTTAAGGGACCTTCTATATAAAGTTATTACGTTAGTTATTACCATATCAATATTAAACATTCTTTACGTTTTAAATAAATGATCGACTTGGCCATCGCATGAAAACATAATGTATCGTACAATTTATACATAATGCTGCTGGCCAAGTCGATCTATTTCTTTAAAACGTAAAGAATTTTTAATATTGATATGGTAATAACCAACGTAATAACTTTATATAGAAGGTCCCTTAAGGACTAAATAAATTAATCGACTTGGTATTACATGCATCTCACAACTTTTGCGGTAGAAAACCTGAGCTGCGAGACTTGGAATTTTTTTACAGGATGTTTTGATGGGATCTCACGTCTTTTTGTAGAGTCCTACTTTTTTCCTTTTCGGTACTTCTTACTTCTAGAATATCACTAACGATTTTTCTTAAAGCCTCTGTCTTATGGATTTTTCCTTATTTTTGTAGGTATCAATTTATCACAAATATAGCGGATTTGATTATTATGTTCTTTCTTTCATTGTAATTGATATTTTCGAGCTATTTAGTCTATTTATTTGCAAGTTTTCTTCGTCATGTTTTTCTAGAGGAATGTTATACAGTTTCATGGGCTGAATACACCATTCCCCTCTCTATATCCCCTCCTGTTATGCCTCATATATATAGATATCTATCTACAACTATTATTCCATTATATACGGGTACAATGATTCATTAACTGCAAATGTAACTTTGTAACCCTATACATTTATATGGGATTACAAAGTTATTCACGCAGTTGGTCTATCTAGAAAACTAGACACAAATTATGTAATGTTTGAATTTTCCCTTACTTTAGACACTAAACACTAATTATATTCTAAATTTGAAGGTTCTATGTCTGCTAGAAGTGCCTTTGACTTTTGATGATCGGTCAGTCAGTCCGTGAGTGACAAAATTAAGAAAGTTTGACAAGTTACAATTATTAAACTACTGGTTCAAATTGAATGAAATTTTAAATATACCGTGTTTACACAATGCCTGCTTAGTAACTGAAAATTCAGGCTTCATGCTTTAGCCACAACGAAGTTATAGGGGGTTGAAAATGGTCTGAATTGCTTCGAGAAAAGGATGTTACGGCCATGCCACTTTTTAGCTCGACTTGGAGGGGGCTCGGCCGCGCCCCCAGATATACGTAATAGTTAAATATTGGCAAACATTAACTCCTTTTCTGTTCTCTCATTAATCATTATTCTTTTTAGTGACTTCAACTACATACCATCTAAGAAATAATAGTCTCCTTAAGAGAAAAGCTGATCTACTGTATTTAATGCTTAAATACATACACTGTTTCCATTGACTGTTTCCATCAAAAAACGTCTACCTTAATTCTTTACAATACATCGGATATGACAAAACGTCATTTCCAAATCCCATTTCCATAAATAACAATTCATTTATAAAGCATAAAAATGCGGAATATCTGTTAATTAACAGGATTATCATAACCGAGAGACTGCGGACTAAGAATGTCGTAATTAGCATTCATGACTGCCCCCAAACAAGCGAAACAGGCTTAATTAGAGAACGTCTTCATCAATATACCTGAAGGGTTTAAGGTTTTCCACGCTGTCAGGTACCGACAAGGGCTTTATGTTAGAACTGGGTGGTACGCAGCGCCGCATCATGCAGCCGGCGGAGACCGCAAGAAGGGGACCAGGATCGACGAATTGGTAAGACGTGACAGTCTATAATAGGAAGTAATGATATTATCCACCATTCTTCTTTTTTTTGTTCTCCCTTTCTATCTTTTTTTTTTGTGCGCTCGATGGCCGAATTATTCATCACCAGATCACCTGATGGCAAGTGATCTAGTGATCACTGCCGCTCATGAACATCCACAACACTTGAATTATAGATATGCTACCGGCCTATCAGAACGAGAGGGGAGCGGGAAAGAAATGATGGGAGGAAGGAGGTATTTGGCATCCGGCAATCTCACCGAATGAAACACGACATCAAACCTGTCGCATCACGTCGATCTCTGTTGAGACAGTGGTACCGCCCCGGAAGAGCTTGACTATTTAAGCTGAGTCATGGCTCAACAGCGTGGCTCTACAACTTCCAATCCTTGTGTATTATTATCGCAGTTGTGACATTTAAAATCCCGAATTACGAAACTCTGCTCACAATATCTTACATTCGCACAAATATCTTATTCCATAATAATATATAATTTGTTTCCAATATCATAGGTTGTGAAATAAACGATACAAATATACAATTTGAATTTCAAGACATTTAAAAACATTCCATTGTTATTCCAATTCACACAGAATTATACGTGAAATGTTAGCCAGATCTGATCAGTATGTTCAGCTCAAGATAATGACTTAACTAGCATATCATAGCTTGGTAATCACCACTTACGTTCCGTTAAACAAAGAATATTAACAATAAGTGCTGTTTTGTCTAGTCATGGGTGAATGGTTATGATTTAAATAGTAATACCGCGGTGTATGTGGTCAGAGCACTACAATTAAACTAACAGATCAGTCAATTATTGTGGTTGTTTGTATGAATGAATAATTGAAGGGGTTTTATTATAATCATTCCGAATGTTATGATACATACTCTGTTTATTCAGACATATTATAAATACTAGCGTTGTAGAACAATGGAGAATTACTTTCGTAATTCATATTTAATTTGAAGGCATAGAATCAGCAAATAGTATTAACTTAATGTACAATAGAAACAAAAAAACTTAGGTAAGGATATATATAGGCTTGTGTGAATAAATGACCAAACAAAAATGAACCTTACAGGAATTGGCTAGACGCAGGCCGCTTTCAATAGATCTTTGTAGAAAATTTAGGTTATGATAATGATTATAATTAACTATATATATTTTTATTGCAATGAATGGTAAAACAAGCATGCCCTTCGCCTGATGGTAAGCGATACGATCGCTCATGAACAGAAGCAAAACCAAACAACACCTTGAATTACAAAGCAATACTTAGCAGGCCACTTAGCTCGCCATCCAGAGATAAAGATCCTGAGTCTCAATATGTCCCATAGATACTTCGGCTATAATATAAAATCAACAATAAGAAATTGTAAAGATAACATTTGTAACACGTACGACAAGTACGTTATAGATTTTCATATAAAATGAATCAAATGCGGCGCTGTCCCTGAGCACAGCTATTCGCACATCCAAGTCACAGTACAACCACTGAAGAATGTCAGCATTCAGGTAGCTTGAAGGCGAATAATTAGTGCTAAATCTCTTATGGCGATGAGCGCCGAATAATAGATGTGCCGTGGTTTCAACGCCAACTCTGCAGAAATTCATCCGGTACATCAGTATGTTATATTCATGTCTTGAGATGTAGAGTGGAGTGTACTAGAAATGGGACAGTGAAGTTTGCTATTTAGTGGCTGGGTTGAAATTTCATATATGAGTCAAAGATTGTTACGAGAATATTTAAGTTTTGTGTCGACAAACATATAGATAGATTTTAAGATTTGATAGATATATTTTGGGATTTACGTTAATTGATGCGCTATATCACAGCACATCGAGCGAACATCGTGTATTCTCGTTCTCTTATTTTTCTATTATTATTATTTTATTTTATGAACTTAATATTTTATTAAGCGAGTATATTATGTGTTTTTATGTGGGGGTTTACATAATTACCCGCCATATTGATATTTCGACACCAAGCAAGTAGTTTCTTCATTAGGTTGCTCTGCAACAAAAGCATTTTAGAAGTGATTTTAAGATAATTTTTATTGCATTGAATAACGAAACAATCATATCATTCGCGTGAAGGTACACGATAAAACCGCTCATAGTTAGTGGCAAAACCAACCAACAATATGAATTAAAGAGCAATGCTTGGCATTCCACTTACTTGGCACAATCCAAATTTTAAGTCCCATTATGTCCAATAGTTATTACAACACTGTTTTGCGGGAGAAATAGAAATTGCAGTGTGTACCCAGGCGGCCTCTCACATGTTATGAAAGACCTACCACAACCAATTTAACATAATATTATTATCCTTTGTATCCACAAGAACGGTTATAAAACCCAGAATAACTAACTATGACATATTTAATAAGCCTTTCAAGCGTTTAAAAATACGATACCCGCGTGAAATCGATAACCTATTTTCCCGTTTACTTCTTGCTTAAAGATAGGTTTTTTAAATAATATCAAAACTTTTTCCATCTAGTGCTCTAAAGAAAAGTTTGTATTAATTGTAATTAGTGATAGTAAAATCCAAACAAGCACATCCGTCCGAAGATAGCCACGTCATAAAATCACGGTAAGATTGTTAGCTGAAACTGAATACTGGCGCACCATGTTACGTAGCTCCATACGGGTTTAATTAATTAATATTATATTAACGAGGCGCGGAGCAACTTCTTAGTAATAATATTGTTAAATATTTAGAACTTATACGTTTCTGAACACGATAATTAGCTGAGTGAAATATAGGTATGTAAGAATTTTACGTTATTGGATGTTTTGTTATTTCATTACGATGATAATTTTTGTCTTTTCCCTAAGTAAATCTTTGGAGGTTTTTTTGGAGGGTACGAATACCGGGAATATTAAAACTAAGAACAAAATTTAATTAAAATTGCTCTTTGCACATATTAGTACTCCTAGGGGGTAGGCATGACTTATAAATAACCACTTTACGCTATCCTGAAATATCACTTTCATCTTATCCATTATCGAAAACTTATATTAAAAAGAGGTAAGTTTTGATTATTTTGCCTTTGACTCTACTGTACCGATTTGAAAAAAATGTTTTACCCTTAGGACCCTACATTATCCCCGATGAACATACAACCTCCTGACGGTTCTACGAGAAATGAGATAGATTTCATCTTGACGACGAATAGACGGATGTTCAGTGATGTCTCTGTGATCAACAGGGTGAAAACCGGTAGTGATCACCGAATGGTTAGGGGCACATTGAATATCAACGTCCAATTAGAAAGGCGCCGCTTGATGAAGTCTACGCTCCGACCTACTCGCGCCCATATCCAAAACCCCGAGAGCTTTCAACTCGAGTTGACAAATCGCTTTGATTGTCTAAAAGAAAACCTTGCAGTGGACGAGTTAAACAGCGGTTTGGTAGAAGCTGTCCATACGGTGGGATCTAAGTATTTTAGACCTCGCCGTAGAGATAGACCACAAAAACTCTCGATCCACACTCTTGACCTCATGGCCGAACGTCGATCTTTGACGCTGCAGTCTTCCGTTGACGCCGAAGCATATCGGCGGCTCAATAGACGGATCTGGAAGTCCTTGCGACACGATGTCCGTGCTCACAATACTGTGAGCATTAAGGAGACAATTGAGCGGAAAGGAGGCTCCAAAGTGTTTGCAAGAGACTTGTCTATTGGGCAAAGCCAGTTGTCTAGGCTGAAGACGGAAGACGGCCGCGTGGTATCGACGAGGGCAGAGGTATTAAGGGAGATCGAGAGGTTCTACGGACAGCTTTACACCTCGGTTGCCGAGCCTACTGTTAGCTCGGCCGAAGACCCGAGAGCCGAGTTAATCCGACACTTTAGCGATGATATCCCGGACATCAGCCTGTTTGAGATTGAGATGGCCCTCAAACAACTTAAAAATAACAAGGCGCCGGGTGAGGACGGAATCACTTCAGAGCTTCTGAAAGCGGGCGGAACGCCGATACTGAAAGTCCTTCAGAGGCTCTTCAATTCCGTTCTCCTCGAGGGCTCAACGCCGGAGGCATGGAGCAGGAGCGTGGTGGTACTGTTCTTCAAAAAAGGTGATAACACTTTGCTGAAGAACTACAGGCCCATCTCGCTCCTGAGCCATGTCTATAAGTTGTTTTCAAGGGTCATCACAAATCGTCTCGAAGGCAGGTTTGATGACTTCCAGCCTCCCGAACAAGCCGGTTTCCGAAAAGGCTTTAGTACCATAGACCATATTCATACGCTACGGCAGGTTATACAAAAAACCGAGGAGTATAACTTGCCGCTTTGTTTAGCGTTTGTGGACTATGAGAAAGCCTTTGATTCGATCGAGACCTGGGCTGTGCTACAGTCTCTTCAGCGGTGCCACATAGACTATCGGTACATCGAAGTGTTGAGGTGTATATACAACAACGCCACCATGTCGGTCCGAGTACAGGATCAGAGCACGAAGGCTATTCCACTACAGAGAGGCGTGAGACAGGGAGATGTCATATCTCCGAAACTGTTCACTGCCGCGCTGGAAAATGCCTTCAAGCTCTTGCAGTGGAAAGGATTCGGCATCAACATCAACGGCGAGTATATTACTCACCTTCGATTTGCCGACGATATTGTAGTCTTGGCAGAATCGCTGGAAGACCTTAGCACTATGCTCGAAGACCTTAATCGAGTTCCCAACAGGTGGGTCTTAAAATGAACATGGATAAAACGAAGATCATGTCGAATATCCATGTTGTGCCCACCCCCATTGGAGTTGGGGGCTCGACTCTCGAAGTTGTAGACGAATATGTCTATTTAGGACAAGTGGTCCGGTTAGGCAGGTCCAACTTCGAGAGAGAGGTCAATCGTCGAATCCAACTCGGTTGGGCAGCGTTCGGGAAACTTCGCGACGTCTTCTCGTCCAAAATACCTCAGTGCCTAAAATCGAAAGTCTTCGATAGTTGTGTGTTACCAGTGATGACATACGGCACCGAGACGTGGCCTCTCACTGTGGGCCTCATTAAAAGGCTCAAAGTCACTCAACGAGCCATGGAACATACAAGATAGAAAATTAAAAAAAAGCGTATCTTCAGCCGGGCGAAGCCGTGCCGGGCAGCTATAATCAATGTATATTTATTTATTTATTTAAAGGTTCATATACTGGAAGTATACAGGCGGACTTAATGCCTGAGGTATTCTCTGACAGTCTACCTTAGGGTTGTGAAGATATGAAGCAGGTGTAAAAATTGATTATAATACATATACATCCATCCGCCAAAGGAAGTCCACTGCTGATCAAAGACCTCTTCCTAGGATTTCCACAGTGACCTTTTGGAGGCAGCCTGCATCCAGCAACGTTCCGTAGCCTTTGCATCTGGCTACCTCGTGGGTGGGTGGGTGTCCTATGCAACGCTTCCGGCTACGTGGCCTCCATTCGAGAACTTTTTGGCCCCGTCGGGCGTCACTTAAACTTGTTAATCCACTGGGCTATGTCGATTACTTTAGTTCTCCTAAGGATCCTCCTCATTTCTGATTCGATCTCCTAGCGAAACCCCGAGCATAACCCTCCACAATACATATGCTAAAATGATAATAATAATGTACATAAACATAGATATGATACACAACACGGATTACAGGTATATCTAGAAAACTATGTATATACTCTAAATATAAAATTAAAATCTGGCTTATCAGTAAACATAGCAAGTAAATACCGAACGAATGCCGCCGATGTACTTTTATTTTAAACGCGTAAATGACAATTAGTGAATTCAACTGGTCGCCAGTATTCGCGGCCCAATCCTGCTAATTGCGTCCGAAGTTTGGCGAGACAAGAGGGCTTTTTAATTAAAACTTATTCAATATTATAGAGTCGGATCCAGTTGGCCGGTCACTCGTATAACTTGAGCGAAGTTCGAACATAACATTCTAACAAAACGTTTGATTTTTGCGCGTAAGCCGCTGTCTAATTAAATATGGATTTTGATCGTTACAATCGCATAAATATTTATTGTTGCCTTGAACAAGCGTGGAGTACCAAATATTTTTAACTTAAGGAAGAAAATGTTGTACGGAAAAGTGGCATAAATGTATAAACACGTGTACACTTAGCATCTTCGTTAACCATGCAGCTTTTTATTATACATTTAATTAACAGAGTGTAGTCATATACTGCTTTAAATTATGCTGCAATACGTTATTAAAACTAATGGAATTTTATACACATTTCTAATATATAATAGGCCGGTTTCATCATCAGCGTCATATCAGACACTGGAAGTCCACTGCTGAACATAGGCCTCCCCTAAGGATCTCTGCAGGTTTACTCTATTTCGTTTATATTTACAAAAATAAAAATCTTAGCCTAAACACAAATAGGCAAAACAATTCGCAATTTTTAAACCCAGAAACTACTGGCACTTTCCACTCCCAAATAAAAAGCCGAAAAGCAATTAAAAACATAATTTAATAAAGCCGTACATAAGTCACGTGTGAACACAAACGTTGCACGTATCCGATCACTAGGCACGCGGCGCGACGGCTATCCCATTTATTTCCCGGTAACTGCAAACGGCCAATAAGTCTTGCTTCCCGGGATATTAACACTATCATAGGTTACTCTCTAGTTTTATGAAGACACATTAGATGCTGCGACATTTCCATAAAGGATCGTTATAATATCATCGTGGAATTGAATCTTAGTGTTATGATCACGAGTTGTGCTTAATGTTATTAGAATCTAGGGCATAGAAGAGTACAGACATTTATTATTTGTCTCTACAGCAAGCTTGTTAATTAACAATTATTTATTAATTATTCGTTGTCTGGCAGAAATGGCTTTGAGTAATAAGACCGCCACATGTACATATTTTGTTTCTTTTTTATGCTCTGCTTATAATTTAATTGGTGCATAATAAAGTGTTAAATTAAATAATAAATAACTAACAATCAGTCTGGTGATGTCAGCACATAATCTCTTTTTTATAGAAGAGGTAGAGCCACGCTGTTGTCAGTCATGACTGAACATGAAGGGCAGGCTCGTTCTGAGAGGTACCATTGTCTCACAGGAGATCGACGTGAATAGTCTGCTTTGCTGTTGCGTTTACTCGGTGAGTGAGATGGAAGGTTGCCCAATACCCCTTTCCTCTTCTAATCATGTTTACTTTCTGCTCCCCTCCTAATTTATTGGCCGTACACACACATCACATCTACGATCCAAGCGTAGTGGATTTTCATGGGCGGCAGTGATCACTTACTATCAGGTGAACTGCTTGCTCGTTTGCCGGAACTAAGCAATAAAATAATCTTCTATCGCTAAGCGTGGGACTCATCTACGATTGTGAGTTCGATTAGCAAAAAAATTCTATCGTGTGTGAAGTATGCCAATCCGTAATAGGTTAGCGTAGTGGTCTATGTCCTAAGTCGTCTAAGTATCATAATTTATTCATTGTTTTTTTTTACATTTCGTTACTAGAGAATTTTTAATTATAACAGCTATTGATATAAAAATATCATCAACAATTTTATTGAATGGAATCTGGTCAATTACAGCAATGTCGAGATCTCCAAACTATTTTTAATAACCAGATTTTTTATTGTTTTTATATTTATCTCTGGAATCATTGGTATGTTTGACATTATTAAACCGCGACTAAATACTAAGACTTGACTTTTAATTTTAAGCAATAGATTGGACGATAGTTTTATACCTAATATGTATACGTCCATCGATCTGCATTGATTTTTCGCATATGAAGACGTTAAATAATTATTTCTGTAACTGTATCAGCCCATATTCGTCTCATATCGACTGCAGGGTAGCTGTTCTACAACCGAAAGTACAATTGAGAGGTTGTTACGGAATTTTGTTAGTGGATTGTACACTGTGCTCACCTGCATCTCGTAGATCGCTGGTCTTTGGAGTGTTTTTTTATTGCAATGAATGGCGAGACGAGCATGCCGTTCGCCCGAAGATAAGCGATACAACAGCTCATGAACAGTAACAAAACCAAACTACACCTTGAATTACAAAGCAATGCTTGGCGTTCCACTGCGCTCACTATCCTGAGACATAAGATGTTACGTCTCAATATGTCCAGTAGTTACTCGAACTACAATGTCCTTCAAACCGAAATACAACATACATGTGCAACACAGTGCATTTACACTGTTGTTTCACGGGAGTGATAGACATTGCGGTGGTACCTACCCAGGCGGCCTTTCACATGTGACAGTCCTACCACCAGTACACTCGTATACTTACTATACTCGTATACTCTAGGTAATTAGACAATAGACTTTAAACAATTTGACGTATACAAAATACGCAAACTCATAATATAGCTGGTCAAACTGGAATCCAAAGTTAACAGTTCAGTAAAAATATTATTTTTCCGTTACAAAATGGCGCTCCAAATGCGACAAATCAAAACAAGGATTGATTGAACAGCCGGTTTGTCTAAACTTTGGACGCAAGTGTCGGCCAGCGGGCTACGCGAATTGTCCAATAACTCGCTTTGTGTATTAACAACGATACACTTTACAGCACGCGGCGCCGTTCATTATTGCAAAGTTCAGTTTTATTGCGTTTCAAATTTAATACTGTAGTGTGCAATTGATCGGACTGCCGGCCAGTATAACTGGCTGCTGTTCCGGAATTTAGAAACGAGTTAATGTTATTTCAGAGCACGAATAATGACTTTTGTTTTGTGAGTTGATACTTCCGACTTTGATACTTACTTTAAAAAATATTGATAGCAAACGAAGAGTTATTAATGCAAGCTTTAAGACAAAAACAAACATGAGGTGGTACCTAATACTTTCAATAATATATTTTGAACGACATAGAATTTTATTTGTCGTCGTTTATAATAAATACACCCAACGGCCACATAGATACATAATGTAAGGAAATATAAATCTCCTCTTTAAATCATAGCTCAAATATTTTTCCACAACCCCTAACTATCTGTTGTCTGTTGGTAGACCTAGACACATTAAACATCCCAATATCCCATTGACAATAAATCTTCGGCCAGACACTATACTGCCAGTCACTGCAAGTAGTTGCTTGTTTCATGGGTCTGTAGTCTGAACGCAAAATTGAGATGATTATTGAGTAAAAAACTGTTTACTTTTATTTTATTGATATTGGGATACAATCATAAAAGAAATAAAGAACTTACAAAATATAATTTATGTATTTATATTAAACTATTTCAAATATGTTCTATACAGGGTATCTCAAGACTGCTACTGAAAACGAAGCCGGGTGGTAGTTTTAGTGACTTCAGACACATTGCAACAGAAAATGTTGAAAAAAAAACGTCGATTTTTTTGTTTGTTATTTTTTTCCTATGGTCGTATTTGGATGGTATATTCATTTTTTTCCTAAAATAATAGTGTATACCCTTTTATTTATAAGGAATCTAAGGTATAAAAGAGTTTAAATTATTATTTTATCAAAAATTATGGATTTACCACCCAAAAATTACGATATTTAAGAAATCATAAAAAATAATTGTCGCGTGTTTTGCGAAAATTTTAGTTGCATTGTGTTTGCACTCACTAAAACTACCACCCGGCTTCGTTTTCGGTAGCAGTCTTGATATACCCAGTATAAGCATTATATGGAAATACATATATGTCTATTTATTCGTCAGACAGCAGAGGAAATGCACTGTTGTGCTTGGGATTGAAGAACATTATAGCCAGAGTAACTACTAGACATATTGAGAACGCGCATTGGAATGCCAATCATTGCTTTGTAATTCAAGGTGTTGTTTGGTTCTGCTACTGTTTATGAGCGGTCGTATCGCTTACCATCGGGCGAACGGCAAGCTTGTCTCGCCAATCATTTCAATACAAAAAAAAAATAACAGCCCAGCTTTTTATGCATGCTACCTACATATTTATTTGTTTTTATTCCAAAAAGTCAATACACTGTTAACTGATTTTTATTATAATTAACCCTGGCCAAATGTTAAAACCGTAACGCCCACAATTTCCATATTACAGAGTAATTTAAGTTGTCGTCTCCGAGTCGCAAAGGTGACTAAATGGAGTGCGAAGGAAGACGGCAAGCACTGGTAACAGACCGTACTGGCGTAGAGCTAATTTACCTCTTAATACATTTCGCTTCACTTTATAGAAATTATATTAAAAATAAATAACGAACAAAACATACCGTAACTGTAGTAACTGACTCTATCTATCCTTTCTAGTTGACTAATACTAACATCCAAACATAAGTAAATTCACGCTTTTACCTAGATGGGGCAGGCAGAGGTGCCAGGACATCCACATTTCGTCTTGTGTGTTCCGTCCTACGATGTGGTAGGTGGCGAGCCTAAGTCGCGACTCCGGGCTGTAACGAACAGAAAAGTAATATTTAAAAGTAACATTTTACTCGAAATCAAAAACCCCAGTAACACCCATCTTTGCCGGTTATACAGGGAAGTAGTTTTGTGAAAGTACCAATATATTTTTGAAATTTGAAAGGAAAAAATACTGGTAACGTTGCATCTGAGCGTAAGCCTCACAGGATATACCGGGGTAGGCCGAAAGCCTTTCAACATTCGTGGAATGCAAGCCTGACGAATCCTTTGACATCCTTCAATCCTTTCACAATATACTGCGAGGTTCCATTTACGTTTTCATATTAGAAGCCAACGAATGCTTCAAAGCAGGCTGCGATTTTTTAAAATCCTGCTCACAGTACTTATGGAATATTAAATGGTGTGAATGGAGCTCAATGGTGTGGGAGACTAGTTTTCAGATTTTCGTCTTGTGCTAGTTTATATTTATTTGATATCTACATGTTTAATACATATAAATTCACTTATAAACTAATATTCAAACAAATAAATTGTATTGATATTTTCATAGGTTGATGAGAATTATTACTTTTACGATAATAACAAAGAAATCCTCCACCTATCAATTGCCATTGAAGTAGCAAGGTAAGCTGAGATAGGTAGAAATGGGACAAATATAAACAGATGTAGATAATAATATATAATAAGAGTCTGATTCCAATTAATTCACATACATTAGTGCGTGTTTTTATCAAGATGTTACACAACCATTGTGCTAAATTTCTCGATTTCGAGATATTTGTCCACTGCGTATTTCAGGTTGACAAGAATGTATTTTGGTGTATTCCTAGAATTATCAAAGGATGGTATTTCCAACATTGCTTGACAACTGCTGCAACTTGACGACAACTTAAAGAGACTGATTAATGTACTCGCCGAGTCACAAGTGTGCGTTGCGAATTTATTTTAAGCAAATGTGTCTGAAATGGAAAGTCGCAACTACATTTTGATTCCATTAATCAATGTGACGATTTGAAATTCGGGTCGTTGGAATTGTATACAAGATCGACTTCGGTTGGAAATATATTGAGTGTAAATTAAAGAAGAAAATAATGATAACGCCTTTGTATCTTAAACTGTATATTGAACGGTTTTGCTTGTATTAATACTGGTTCATATTTCAATTTATATGTTTAAAATTATTTGTGTTAAGAATAGTACTAAACTCATTTAATGTAAACATGTTGGCACTTTATGCTGTAAGTTTGCATTGTACATTTAATAAATAAAAAAAATAAACAGTCACATACAATATAATCTTGACAGGTATTCAAGTATTACACTGATCTACTGCATGTTGGTACTTTATATACTTACCTTCAATACTTTTATGACAAACTGTCAGTTTAGTAAGTTTCTAACTACAAATAATATAACTTTTCCCATAACTGGGCTTTGAAAATGTCAATCCCATACAATGTCAAATACGTTTTAAATATATGGCAATGATATTGTCAAAAGTAAAGTTAACGTCAACGGTAGTTAGTGCAACTGGGCCCTAAGATGTGTTCTTTTACTATTTTGACATCTTCTGCAGTTTATTTGTTTGATAACCAACCCCATTTATTCCGGGATTGTATTAATTAAGATTAAAAAGTATTTAGTTGTGAATATTTTTATGAGAATTATGGATTTAAGGAATACTGATAATTGGCCATGAATGAATACAAGTTTATTTTGAATAGGCCACTGAAATCCGTACCATTATTGACAGTACTGTCGAACACTGAACCAAAAAGTTAACATAAATAATGGTTGTTTTCTGCCAAAAACACAAGGGCCAAAAACAGTAAAAGATAAATAGAGTGAGCTTGAAGTATTTTAACATGAAAAATAATACCTCTTATTTTACCGCGAAATTTCCGTTTACGTGTTTTATTTTATGTCACATTTTTGTACAATATTATACTTTGAAAAAAATCTTATTGTGTATTTTTTTTTTGAGAATTGTACCTACGAGTTACTTTGTGACATATAACATATTCTTGTTAAGAAATGTTTATGGTCTCTAAAATGTTTGATACTACACATACACATTTGATACGTACATTGAAGAGAGATCATTCTGTATTCTTAATTTAGATATGTTTGTCCCTGAAGCGGAAGTATGGTTAATAGATAATTCTACCATTCGTTCAGTGGCCTTTACGTAATATTATGCAGGTGATACAGTAGCATTCAAACTGAAAGAGTAGCCCATTGTTGGCACAATAATTAGATTAAAAATTGTACCTAGTTTTATTTATCCCAGCAAAAATCATCAAAAACAAAAAAGAGGGGTTGCACTCCGGGAGTGCCGGCAGAAGTAAAAACTTGATTATTAACGTTGAGCATGTTTGATATTTTGGAATGGTTAGGGAATAATTTTGCACCAATTGCTTTATCAGTATAAAAGTACTATCATTTATGTGGTAGAATACAATATTCATTTATTGCGCTATCGTACACAAACATGACAATTTATATTACATTAAAAATTTAACACTTTAAAACTATTACAATTATTTTACATTAAAAAGTTTATCTCTCCGAAAAATCAACTTTCATCCATAATTTCAACGACTTTTTCACCATCATCATTACCAGAACTATCATCGCCAATCTCTAAAACTGATACGATAGGTTTATGGTAGCTGAAGTAAGAAACGAACAGTTTTGATTCGAACCTATTTAAATGTCTAATAAAGACCGCATCAATAGTAGTTTTGTATTTCGTTGTGCTAAGATTGCGATCATTCGACATAGTTAAACCAAATTCATTATTTAAAAATTCAATTAATAGTTGATTTTTATCGTCTGCGAAGTTTATGTTGAAATCTCCACTCAAAATCATTGGCAATTCATCAAAGCTTTATAAACTGACAGCTGTCTACTCTCCATCCGTCCTACGCTTTTTCGATCAGGTCACGTGTCCTGACGCGAGTTTAAGATTTTATACCCATTACAGAAAAAGTGCTCAACGCCGCTAAAGAAGTTTTCACTTCAATAATTTCAATTGCATTCTTGAGGATGCGAGTGTAGCGCAGTTCCATTGAGTGTTGAGTAATTAAAAGTGCAGTGTAGTGTTGCTCTTTTTTATGGGCAGGCATGATGCTACCAGTCAAGCGACCTTCTCATCTTTTCATTCCTTCTAATCATAATAAAAAAATAATAACAAACACTGCCACCAGAACGATACAGAAAAAATCTTTCCAATTTTATTACGACAAACATAAACGGTAATGGAATTCAATATTATGATTATGTATTACATACGCACATAAAACAGCTTTGCTTCTCGGTAATGGGCATGATAAAAAGATAAATATACAGCCGTATCGTAAATGGGGTATGTAGCCATATTTTGTTATTACCAAGCTCGCGAGTGGCCTTGCGGCTAAACACAGGTAAACATGTTTTTCTCCTACATTTTATCACCAATCACGCTGAGGCACTAAAACTGAACGCCTTGCTTAATATTTATTCGTCTTCTCTATCTAGATCTTTTACAGTATTAGACACTATCTTTCTCGCAAATAGGATCAATAATGGGTGACTGAGAGTTCACATGCCTTTTATTGTAAATTCATGTGGAGATAAACAAGTGTAACATTACATACTCTGGACAGGGACCTATTCTATCGACTACAGATAATAAAACCCATTCGATACTTACACTTTTCTCTTTTTTACATATTTACTATAAAATCCAGTTTATCACATTGAGTGGAACTAATTCATACTTCTATAGATATAATCTTAATATCATAATATACATTTTCTTAAATGGAGATCTAAATCCCTTTAATTACATTTATGCAACTCTACTTTTCCAAATCCGTAACCAAGATTCATTTTTCAAACAATCATTTTAAATTATTTCAATCTATTATGCGTTTGCCAGTACTTTTGCAAATATCTTTAGATTAAAACTTAACACAAGGTACGCAAGTATTTTTACAATTCTCCGTCACTGTTAAAGCCAAAGACTTCAATAATAAATACATAAACCCAACAGTCACATACATAGTCCCGACCCCACACTAAGATCGAGTCTTGTTTCGACTTCGACGAGAGAATTTTTAGCTTACTAACACCTGAAACAAATACCTATGGTTCACAGAAATATTTGTTTTGGTGTGAAGGTCGAACCCGCGGCCTCTAGTTTTGGAGCCGGTGTCTAACGAACTGCGCCACGGAGGCTTTCTTACTACTAATTTACACGTAACTAAATATTCAGAGCTCCAACCGCCGGTCCTAGGTTTTCCTGCCGCGTTTGCCAACAACTAGTTACATTTCTGCCCAAATAAAACAGTCTTATTAGACTAGAAAGACTCCATACCACTTTAATCATTATTTAAATATTACGTTTCCTTTAAAACTATGTCAATCCATTCAAATATCGATGATGGCAAAAGAAAACGAATTGAAGTACCGTTGGATTTCTCCTATGATTATTGAAATGTTTCGATTTAAGCAAAGCCGTAGCATAACCCGGCTTGATCTCACAAAGGAGCCTTTTCTCTACAATGTTGTTTTATTCACGTGAAATATGAGATTGTGATGAAAAGCTGGTTTGATTTTTAAAAGATTTTCCGATCCATACACAGTCCAGGTTGGTTGCGTGCCAAGTGAATTTCTATAGTATAGTTGGTTTTAAATTACACATTATCTTCAAAAATAGGTAGAAAATATGGATTTTAAATTCTATTAGTATTTATTCCAACATCGGTGGGTTCTTTAATTATTTTTTAACTAATTGCCCGCCATGTTCCACTTGGATACAGATACACATTATTGAAGATATTATATAGCCTATGTTCATAAAGGATAACGTAGAATTCTAATTGTGAAATAATTTTTAAATCGGTCCAGTCAAAGCCTATTTAATACAAACAATAAAAAAAAACTTTTAAAATTAATTTAGATCTATGGAAATATGAACAATACTTTAAACTTTTAAAAATAATTCTACATCGCGGCCCTTAGAAAAAGAGATCAACAATGGAACGCACATTCTATTTTCTAAGCGTCCATAACTTTGACTCTACTTATTACCTGACTTCTTAACATTTTTATAGTATATAGTTAACATTACCGAGCAAATCATGTATTTCGTCAAAAGTGGACTTCTCAAGCATCTAAACTACGACGTAATAATTCTTCACAGTTAAAATATTTTACTAAACCGATATGGCAACTGGTATCAAAATACTTGTCAACTCGAAATTCCGTCGAAATAGTTCCTATGACTAAAGTAAACAAATTGCGCCTGCCGTGAATAATTCATCAAAGAAACGAGCGCTGACAAATGAAATCTAATGAATAGTATATGAGACACGAAGGAAGATGCGCGCTGATTTACGCACAAACAGATATGGTTACACCCGCGAGTTGCGGTAGAAATATGTTGGGCACTTTGTATTTTACGATGTGCAATAAAAATATTCGTTTTTTGATCATGTTTTTGGTTGATGATGTACAAGTAACTGGTTATAATTTTCATAACATTTTTTGGGTTAATTTTGTTTGTGATTTGTCTAATGGGTTTTATATGTGGTAAGCAGAGCAAATTATACAATATTTAGATTCTTTGTTATTGTAATGAATGGCGAAACGGGCAAGTCATACGCCTAATGGTAAGCCAGACAGTCGCTGATATACAGTTTTAAAACTAAACAACACCATGAATATTAAAATAATGCATCGCATTCTACTACATTCGCCATCCTGAGATATAAGATATAAAGTCTCAATATGTCCAGTAGTTACTCTGGCTACAATATCCTTCAATCCGAAACACAATAGTGCATCCACCGCAGCTTAGCGGGAGAAATAGACATTGCGGTGGTACCTATCTAGGCTGCCTTACTTATTTCAGTCCTGAAAATTTGTTAGGGACTGAGGCTATTACCATACCATGCAGGGTTCAAAATCCGGACTAACACAATATGATGCAGTTTACTGTGAAGACCCTGAAGGAGATTTTGATTCTTAAATAAACTTCCTGCACTTGAAGATGGCAATATGAAGGTATTCAAAGGATATTTTTGTATTTCACACCATATCAATTCCAAAATACCGCAAAGAAAAGCCGATTCCACAACGTGATCGTGCGAAAGAGATATTTTCACATAAAACGTACCGTTGTCACCAAATATAATATTTCTTAGCTAGTTTAAAATTGTTTATTTTGGCTGGCGTAGTCCGTTTTCTACTCTTGCCACGTTGTCCGATTTTGCGCATCCGCGGGTCACGTGGAAAGAACTTTGGGGCCGCGTGACCAAACTTACATTGTGTACTTAATATTTTGGGTAAAGGGCCTTGGAGCAATGGAATTTGTGAAGTTGCCGAAAATAATTTCGCCCTATTGAATATGTATGATGTAATGGAAATTATCAGTATGATCTTTACGATGCTTTGATTATTTCTGAAAAAATATAAAACTTAGACTAGAAAAAGTTAGGTGCTTTCTGAATTTTTTTTGCTTTCACAATTTTTTAAATAATGTATGGTAAACCTTTGGTATCCAGTTATTTTGACTATGCAATTGCAATGGATGAATTGTTCCGTTTAGACATGTACCACTGTTACACGCGAAAAGTCTTAAATACATAGATTGTGACGAAAAATACTAGGCGAAACGTGTGTTTACTGGTTGTGCCTCTGAAAACCCCTCTAGGGCAAAAGGTGTGAATTTATGTATGTATGATATTCTTAAAATTTTACTCACAATATGCACGATGGTAGTCAATTAGTGTCCTGGGTTAACCAGCACCTCATTTGACCTTAGCTTGCCCTTTAAAAAATAACCCACGTTATAACAAAAAATATACATCATTCAAAAAAGAAATAAGGCTAGCGTAGATAAAGAAACTTTCTAACGTATGATGAATTTAACAATAGAAAATGGAACGATTCACAAAGAATTGGAAACCCTTTGATACGCGTTCCTTTATTACGTTCGGATACGTGATGTACCACTCCTTATTACCCACTAGAAGTTCTACTTAATGCGTACCTTATGTAAAGGCTTTCCTCCTTTTATGATATTGTTAATAAAAGGAAATCTGAACGAGAGCAATATTTGTGAATATTAATACAGTTTTGTATGTTTTTTTCCGGTTGTACGAGTTATATTGGGAAGGAAATGACAGTTTCGGTAAATAAGACTGAAGGTTACATATAGGCTATATTAATGTGAGAACGAAGATGTTTATCATATCAATTTGGGTTGGCATGGTAGACTATTATTCACCGAAAGGTTGTCGGTGATCGTAAAATTATTTTTAATTATTTATTAATAATCATTATCGTACACCAGTGACTCATAAAAAAATTAAACATTAAGGAGGAGTGCAGGTAGTGGTATTACCACTCAAGGTGATCTCTGCTAGACAACCAAAGGATGCATAGAAGAACACGAAAATTATGGGGCGGCGTGAGTTATACTAAATAAATTAGAGAAATAAACACTAAGTAGCTAGAAAACCATATTGCACATTTTCATCATAAATGTTAAAAGTTACTTGTTTCATAGAGGCAAACTCTTATAAATAAAGAATAAAAAAGTTTATATTTAATTTAACGTCTTAAACTTAGGCAATTAAGACAGTAATTTTTCTGTTCTAATTCTGGTTACTCCTTACTATTTAGAACCGATGCACACTACATAAGACAAAAAATAAGACGACAATTTGCAACATTTTTTAAAGCAAAAAAAGTAAACATTCTTGTTTATACCCTTATTGTTCCTCTCTAACATCTTACAGATCGGAACGTGCATGTCAAAATAAAAGCGTGAGACAGCTCGCGGCAGAAACAAGTAAAGAATGAGATTGGTAAAAACACAAAGTTGCTCTTCCTGTAATCCGCAGATTTGTCCTAACCGGGGCCTTTATTCGTGTCGTCACTATTATACACGTTAATACAGGCCCGAGGCGTATCGCGTAAGTACTTGTGTATCTGCAAATAACGTTGAAGTATTCCATTATATTGGATCCTCGCCCGGGGCTACTACGCGTCCGGTTCTAATAAACAAGACAATATTCCAGCATCGTCGATATAGACAGATTCTCATGTTTGTACAGTCGGCCTCGTAGACTTATATCTATTATTATACACCTATTATTATAGTTTGTTGTTTTTGATACAGTTTGATCGATACATCTTACGTTTTAGTTGTTGGGTAAACCCGTTCGGGATAATCTGAGGACTATTATTTTCAATTACAGTGAACCGAAGGATCCGTTGTGTACGGGGTCTGGGAGAAATCTCGGGGCAATCTCTGTATAAAACAATTTTGATAAAATGAGTAGGAAGTATAAGTAAGCTAGTTACAAATCCAATATTTATTTATAATGGGACACGAAAAATTGATTTACATTAACATAAAAATACGTGACGCAGATTTTCTTTTTGGCTAAAATTTTGAACTATGGGAACAGATTATTTCAATGCCTAGTCGGCCAATCTAAATAGACATACATATACAAATAAAACAATCAATGTTTTTTCAACTAATCTGTGTCGACATAATGGGGGCCGGTTGATAATCATCAGTAGACAACTTATTAAAGCTAACAATTGAAATAAAATCTACATCTTTATCGTCTACACATGTTATAAGTTTAACCGATGTATTCCAAGTGTTTTATTTGATTCTCCGACCTAGAATGGCCAGCATGTAATCAAATATTCCAATTATTTAAATTAACAAATTACTGTATTAAATCAAATCAACAAGGACAGTAAAAACAAAACATACTTTCAATTACCCAATCCAATTAAAAACACGTGCACATCTTAGACTCAACTTGTTATACAAGCCTTGAGATCGCTCAAGGCTTGTATAACAAGTTGAGATAAAAAATAGATAAAAAGTCAAAAATAGATTATAGAGACCGGCCGTATGTCGATACGGCCGGTCTCTATAATCTATTTTTGACAACAAGTATAGATAGGAACTTGTATATTTCAATACATTTTATGTTTCAATAAGCAAAAGATAGATTATTGTATGTCTTTGTTTATTACAGTATATAAAATCCGTTTTATTTATTTATGATATATCACAAATTATATAATTACAAATTTATGCATCAGACGAAACCTACTATTTCAGCTTCACCGTGGAATCACTTGTCAGTCTCACTTTGACCTATTCATTGAATGAAAATTACAGCAAAAGAAAAACTAACAGTAAAATTAAACATATAATATAAAGTTCTTTGTAAGAAAAAAAAATACATAATTATTTTAAATCTAACACTGACTAACGGTAGCTATTATTACCTCAAGTCAAAGATAGACAGGTTATAGGGAACGGATAGGATACAACTTCATCGTTGCCTATTAGCCATAGCAACTAATGTAACTTTGTAATAAGGGTTACTTGAACCACATGGACGTCTCGCTTTGTTCCGTCGTCCATTGCGTAATTTGGTTAAGCTCCCTCGACTGGTAAATCTGGTTGTCGAATGTGTTTTGAATTTTGAAATGTTTGAGACATTGTATTTTGTCTGCGCTTGTTGTGTCTTGTGTGTTATTTTGTAATGCGTTGTTGTTTGTTTCTGTGTGTCCGTATGTCCGATATTTGTGATGTTATTGGGTTTCTAATTTGAAATGTTATGTATTTATTTATTTGGTGAACTAGTAATTGCTTCATTATTACTTATGTTGAAAAAAGTAAAGCTAAATGCGCAATTTTTTAAGATAGGAATTTTAGTCACATCGGTGTTAATTGTGATAGCTAAACCACTAAAACCTTTACATTATATAAAACAAAATAGTATATTGAGCCAGCTGATAAAAAAAAATTAAAAAAATATAAAATAAGTTCCGTCTTGCATATCTGAAACAATGTGGCCATTATTATGTTCTGGGTGTAATTGTATGCCTAGTTGCTCGGTATTCGATAGCAGTAGTTCCAAGTTTTTTTTTACCAGGAGTATAAATAAATAATTACACCAAATAGTCGTATAATTATGTGTATATATGTTATGGGGCAAGTGATTAATCGAGCATTTTCATAAAGCCCGGGCAATATGAATAATGCCCAATAAGAGCGGGCAATGTGATTATAACCAATCAATTTATTACATTGCCCGGGCATTATGAATAATTCCAAGTGCCTATTGGGTAGAGTGATGTAAAGCGAATCAAAATGAGCCGAAGTGGTAGAATTTAGAATAGCAGCACGAGGGGGTGGGTTGGGAGGAGTGGAGGGGGAGGTGGATTGTCGCACCTCCCCTGGTACAACTCCCATGAAAATATAACGCACTATTCCTGAGAAATATCTATTATAGCAACCTAACCCTTAAAACACTTGTTGTCAATACAAATAAGATTCTGCATCGTCTCCGGCGCTACGGGAAGTTCAGCCCCTTCGCCCTTGCGTAACAAAAGATAGGCAACCATGCTCACCTCTGCAGCTTCGGCTCGCACGGTTGCCTATCCTTCGTTACAGCGGGCGGGGGCTGCTCTCTCTCCGCGTCTCCGACTTTTTATATACATTCTAGGGTCGGTAGCCAAAAGACTACGTGAAGTCGGGGTGTTCCGAGCCGGTTTTGGGGCACAGTCGGCCTAACTTATCCATAAAGCTGGCACAATAATTTTCTTCTAAAGATAATGTTTCGGACGTTAAAAGACAACTAAACATAAGCAGATCAATTTAACCTTTCTAATTTATGGGTCTATCGCAGATGCGACAATGCAGCAGCGAACCACGTAAAAATCACCTATTAATCACATTACCCGATCATGTAGCCATATTCATAATGCCCGAGCTATGTGATAAATAGGTAAGCTTAGATTGTAATTAATCACTTGGCCCGATATGGCTCGGCAATATTCATACTGCCCGGGCATTATGAATACTGCCCGCATTAATCACTTGGCCCATAACATATACATTCACGACAGTTACTGACCCTACACTAAAAATGAATTTTGTTTCGCGGTGTCTGGAACTAAGAGAGAATTGTTCGTCTCAAAAACATCTAGACCCGACACAAATATTTGTTGTTCACACAAACATTTGTCTCTGTACGGTGATCGATCCTCTTTTCACAACCGGCGTCTAACTAACTGTTTCATGGAGTCTGTCTTTATTATGTAAAGTAATTCAACAGATACCTATTATGTATTGCGTCGAAATTACAACTCCTCGTTCTAACTACAACCCAATTTAAAATTGTTGTTCACACAAGAGCCTGTCTGTCTCCAAACCACGCCATTTCTTCTAGCTAGCAAGCAGGCTAATTACAAAAGGATTGTTAACTGATAGATAATAACTAGTAACTAGTAACAACTGCCTCGGTGGCGTAGTTGTACTACGTTATAGTTACAAAGCTGAGGTCTTGGGTCGAGTCCCTGGTTGGGAAAAGTGATATTGGATTTTTCTATTCATCATCAGCCCGAAGTCAAAAAGAACATTGGTAAAATCATCAATATAATTCTTAAGCGTCTATAAATTTCATGTCTATAAATATTAATAATTAATTTTCTAAGTAATTTTGGTGCCTAGCTCACGGCGAACCTAAGCCTGAATTACGAAAACACATTTTTCGTAAAACTCTATTGATATTTGCTTTATTTTTATTTGAGAGGCGTTATGTTGTTTCAATGTTGCCATTTTTAAAATATAAGCTTGATTGGCTTTCTTGCATTATCTTTCCCAGGTAATTAATGTAAAAAAATAGTGCAGAGAACTGAGAACAGCAAAATAATCACTGATTAATTAATTAAGGAATAATTATGTAAAATAATTTGCTTTTTTCGCCCGAACAAGCGCCACTGTGCAAATAATAATATTATAGTTGTCCCCTCTTTCCTTTTTATTTCATTGCGTGATATTACTATCTTGATATTATATTAATAAAATAAATAAGTACTCGATGTTTAAATTGAGTGTAAAATATATTTCTTTACTTTTATTTGTGGGTCATAACTTTGCCTCACGCCAATATAAATGGAACAAAATAACAATAACTACCCACAGAGTTTAACAAGATATAGAAAATCTGTAAAACTTTGAAGTGGAATATCTTTTTTCCTAGGCTTGCTACAATAGTAAATCTTAAGAAATAATTGTTAAGGAATTCGAAATCTATATTTTAAAATATTTTTCATCGCAATACACACAAAAAAAAAATGTTCAACAAAAAATGTATGGAGGATTATCATTGTTCTTTGTGCCCGATATGTTGATAGGCTCGTCTTATAATATGACATCATGGGACGGAACATACAAGGCGAAATATTTGGGTGTCCTGGAACCTCTGCTCACCTATTTTGAAAAAAAAAGGCATGAGTTCATGTATGATGTATGTACTCGTATAATTAGCAAAGATCTTGTTTACTTCATTTTTTGTCGCAATCTGATGCACCTTTGCCAGCACGTGTTATACTCCGAAACGCATGTGTTTATCGGGATACCTCAAGTGCCCCGATGAGATTTGCCTGTTTTTGTGTAGCACTTACGTAGTTGACGCTAGATTTATGACATCGTTTATGCGTTTCTCGCGCAGAATATGCACGTTTCAAGTGCTTCCGTGTAAATGTGTCAAATAGCACGGTTTAACAATTTCCTGGTAAAAAAAAATGCAAATTCACCTGCTATTTTTTGTCCATTAATAATGAATATGTACGGTTTTGAATCATTAGGAGCTATTATCGTCTGCTTCGAGAGACAGTTGTTAGACATATTCTATTTTATAATTTAATCTAGACTGGATAATTTAAATGACGACTTGTGAATAGCTGCATCAAAAAAAACCTTTTATTGAATCACTATTATGCTGGTAATATGCTTATGTAAAAGCCACTTATCATCCCAGTAAAATAGCCTTAATCTATAAAATCTTCGTTCACATGCTCACAAAATGTTAGAAAAATAGATGATACATCTCTTTTATCCACAAGATCTTGTTATTTTTACACTCCAAGTTTTAGATCTTGACTAACATAAGGGGCTTGGGTAAGGACCCGTTTTATTCCACCGCTTTACTAGTTTAACTTATTGCTTCAAGTTTTAGTTCTACCTCCCCTTTGTTCCTATTTATAGCTTGATCTTCCATTTTATCCTGCCACAAACCTAGTTTTAAAATATATTTACTAGATCCAATAAGATTTTAAAGATCTTTTATAATCTAATATGGGCGTTGATTTTATGTTCACTATTCTTGATGCATGGTTTTATTGTCTTGATTGGAGACTCTTGTTTTAATTGTTAAATAGATAAGGTTGGTACATCTTAAAAGTGTGTTATGATTAAAAAAAATTGCTTATTGTAAATTGCATTGAATTTACGTCTTTGAATTGTATTATTGATAATGGTATTATGCAAATTAAAAGGTAAAAAAAAAAAAAAAACATGTGATATTCATCTCAAGCAACAAGAAATTTGCGCAATAAATCGTCCACATTATAAAATCTTCATGCAAGTTTTACCACAAAAACATTATAGCCAACAAAGAGCCACTATTCATAAACTCTCATAAAACTGAGGGAAGCGTCTCAAGACACCTAGTGCACAAAGACAGTGGAGCTGTGTTATGAAGGAGCACCGCATCCACTTGTGGCGTCGAGTGAAATGCCACTCGCAGTCGGAACAGGAACCGACTGCGATTCACTGTACGTTATTGTGTAATAATTACTTATACCGCACTCAGTCGTTCCGTTTCGGGTGCTGTTGATGTGGAGAAGGCTTGTTTAATCTATGTACGATTTATATTTTGCAATTTTTTGTTCTATGCTTAGATTAGATAATGCGCTTTTCGCCGTCTACTTTTATATAAAATAGTCAGCATACGCTGAATTCATCAAATAAGTAATACCAAGTAAGTTCATCTCATTCGCTTTTTTCATTCATTGGTCGAACGCACCGCAGATTACAATTTGCTGATGTGAGATATCAGCAAATTGAAATTGAAAAGCTGATGTGAGATATTAGATAAATAAGTGTTAAAAATTTTTTTTCAGACTTCTGTGGTTGACATTAAACCGTTTCAGTATAGTATTTGCTTACAGAGGAAACGAACATGCAGTGGCCGTCATTGATATTCATAAAAATCATTAAATAATCAACTGTGATAGATGTTAAACTTTTGTGTACCTTTTTTCTCCCCATCGTGTAGGTACTAGGGAGCGAAAATTACCACTCCAATAAATATCCAATATTAAGCAAATTATGGCTTTTGAACAACCATCATCGATCCCTCTTGTATATAATATGATCATGATCAAAGGTTGCTTGAACTGAACGATAAACTATCTAAGGACCTACATAAGCATCATTTTGTTCAATATACCGGTAAACTCCTATGATAAAATAAATAAAAATACTTAAAGAGCAAAATTTTCAGGAAAGAATCGCTTTAAAATAATTTGGCTGTTATTTGGTAGTACTACTGGATCTGGATCAGCCCATATACGTCCCACTGCAGGGCACGGGACTACTACTTACTGTTAATTATTATTTGGTATAAGTGCATGGTGGCTTGTTGATAAATGGACCAGTCGTGGCAGCCAACATGTTCACGGCGGTCGCGGGTTCGAATCCCAGGGCACACCTCTGAATCAGTCAAGCAGTCAATCAGTCTGAATCAGCAGTAGGAGATTTATGGGCTGATACAGTTATTTGGTCTGTATCAGCCCATATACGTCCCACTGCAGGGCACGGGCCTCCTCTACAATCGAGAGTAGGATTGAGAGTGGTTAGGACATATAGTCGACCACGCTGGCCTAGTGCGGGTTGGCGGACTTACATACCATAGAAATTCTTATAAATCGGTATGGTATGCAGGTTTCCTCACGATGTTTTCCTTCACCGTTTTTAGTGCGTGGTGATTGACTATCAATATACACATTACTTCGAAAAGTCAGAGGTGTGCCCTGGGATTCGAACCCGCGACCACCGTGAACTCGTCTAGCCTGTTTACCAACAGGCCACTGCTTACTGTTATTTGGTACTTGTATACCGGGTATCTCAAGACTGCTACCGAAAACGAAGCCGGGTGGTAGTTTTAGTGACTACAAACACAATGCAACTAAAAATTTCGCAAAGAAACGCGACAGTTATTTTTTATGATTTTTTAAATATCGTCATTTTTGGGTCTCTCTTTTATAAACTCTTTTATACCTTAGATTATTTATAACTAATTATTTATAACATTATTATTTTAGGAAAAATGTATTTACCACCCAAATATGGTCATAGGAAACAAATACAAAAAAAAATATTGTCGCTTTTTTTGCAACTTTTTCTGTTACATTGTGTCCGAAGTCGCTTAAACTACCACCCAGCTTCGTTTTCGGTAGCAGTCTTGATATACCCTGTATAATAGCAGGTCTATGCATATTAAAGCCGTTCTAAATCTATACACTGAATTGTGGCTAAAAAGATAAAATTGTATGTAAACACTTAAAATCAATTTTTCAAAAGCTTTATCATGAATATTGATAAATAATCAACCCAAAATGACTAATGAAATAGTTTAGTGCACTACAATCTATTTACATAAATAAAACAACGTCCATGTCCATACTTTCGTAGCCCGTGCCGTATGCCGATAGACAGACTGAGCAATATGGAGCCGTTTTAAGGCACCCATAATTCCACGCGAGTGTTTCACACGTAATAATCGGATAACATCCCATTGTTTACGGTACCAATGCATTTCCTCCCGGATGGCGTAAATGCACTAATTTTACATCTCGGATCAATTAGCAGGGTACGGAAATGTCTGTAAATGTTGTTCTGGCTTATACCCATATCTATGGATCTTGGGGAGTTTTGCAATCGGGAGCCCAGCAAGCTTAGTCTACGGTATATTATATTACACTCATTCTATTTGTTAAGCTTCATATACAAAAGTATACAAGGCGGACTTACGGCCGTTCTCTATATCCTATCTATCTTTAACAAAAGGTTAAAATGGCTATCGTTACTATGTCGATACCATTGTATGCTTCAATAAACAAAGGTAGACATACAATATTATCTTGCCTAGATATGTATAAATATATGCACCTTATCTAAATATCTCTGTCTTTCTTTACTGAAGCAAAAAATGTATCGAACTTTCGACAGAAATCTCTCGTTAAAGATAGATAGATTAAAGAAACCGACCGTTAATGTCTGTGGCGTTATCTCTCTTAGTCGACCTTTAGGTGATGCAGAGATGAACTGAAGTAGTTATATGAACACATAATTAAAAGATTGAAAAAAACGAACCAGATAAATATACAAGTAATTAAAAATGATATTATAAAATGGTAAACTTTGTTTAGCTTACAAGAATTTATGTAGCTCAATGATACGCGATAACACACTTTATTACCGTAAGTATTCTCTTGTTGAACCAGCTTGTTTATACTATAGAGTGTATTCACACAAAAATAAATTTATAAATCAATTTCTTAGATTTTTATTGCATTTTAATTTTAGCAACTTTTACTTGCCTTTTGAGAGTTTTTATCGATAAAATCTAAGGCGGACAATAAAAACTTAACAAATAAATAAAGGTGTTTTTTTAATAATAAAAGCAAGCAGAACACACTACCACCATGGTATCGTCGTCGAAACGCCATCTGTGTACATTTGGTATCTGTCCGCGTGATCTATTTCGTTCCCACTCGTGATAGATGGCGAAACAATCGTCTTGTTAGGCATAAATTAGAATACATTTGAATATTTCAATGTGAAATTAGTGGGAATTTTCTCGTGTGGAAAAAATCTTATACTGGGTATATCAAGACTGCTACCGAAAATGAAGCCGGGTGGTAGTTTTAGTGAGTACAAACACAATGCAACTAAAATTTTCGCAAAAAAACGCGACAATTTTTTTTATGATTTTTTAAATATCGTAAATTTTGGGTGGTAAATCCATAGTACTTGCTAAAATAATAATTTAAACTCTTTTATACCTTAGAGTCCTTATAATAAAAGGGTATACACTATTATTTAGGAAAAAAATAAACTTACCATCCAAATACGACCATAGGAAAAAAATTACAAAAAAATCGTCGCTTTTTTTTCAAAATTTTCTGTTACAATGGGTCTGAAGTCACTAAAACTACCACCCGGCTTCGTTTTCGGTAGCAGTCTTGAGAGACCCTGTATGAGAAATTAGTGCGTTTTGATAACAGTCGGTGCAATTACTTAATTGACGCCGTAGTTATATTATATCTTTTATAATAGTAAGTAACATCTTTTAAATATTTTTTTTTAGTGAATATTAAATGCGGTGCTAATCGTATCTCACTAATACATGCGTAAGCTGTGAAAAGCCGAAGACGGGGTGAAATAATGCAGTTTAGCCAAGACCTATGTTGAGCAGTGGGCAATAAAATGATGATGATCATGAATACAGGAGTAGATTGATAATATTTTATTTAGCTTGGTAAAACTAAACCTAAACACCACTATATTATTCATCATGTTTTTACTTGATGAATTACTGCTATTATTTCAACCAACCAAACACCATAAAACTCAATGCCAATAATTCATACTCAATACAAAATTATAATATGAATTCATAGAACACATCTAAATGCACCTATATCATTCCGAAAACAAAGCCAATAGAACATAATAAACGCAGCCACCGAACTAGGGTCTGTCATAAAGGGTCGAATCACAAAAGAAATATACGGTTATTTTACACCAGTGCGGTAGATTACGATCTCTTATGTTAAAAAATCAACAGGAAGTTTCCAAATGGGGCATGTAACCTACACTTAGGTCGGTATTATTGATGCCTCTGCGCACAAACCAAGGGTGCATAAATTTTAAAGGGTTTGCGCAAACAATGCTTGGTAAAGGTAACTTTTTATTGATTGTGTACAATGGATTCGAGTACTGATGACTGCGGGCTGTTTTCAAATATCTGGTTTTCAACAATAGGGTTTTGCTACTGCCGTTTGTTACATTAATTAAAGGGCTCATGGCTCGGACGATATCGAAACTTTAAAATATCGATAAAGGCTTTTCAATTTATTTTTATTTCAAGGAATGACGAGACGAGCATGCCTTTTGATGGTCAGCGATACGACCGCTCATGAACGGTAGCAAAACCAAACAACACCATGAATTACAAAGCAATGCTTGAAATTCCATCGTGAGATATGTCACATCTTATGAGATGTTAAGTCTCATTATGTCCAGTAGTTACTCAGGCTACAATATCCTTTAAAGTGGAACATAACAGTGCATTTACACTACTGTACAAATCTGGTGTCGCTTCATGGACTCTTTAAGACTTTTTCTAATCACAACAAGGATGCACTCATGCCTCTAGTAACTGTAAACCGCACATTTTCTAGTACAAATGATTCTCAATCCAATTATGGCGCGGTAACATCGTGTATTATTATTTTAGAACGACTTGAAACAGATAAAAAGAGTCACGTGGACTTAAATCCTCAGCCGCAATCGATTTACGCGACACGATCTCATAAATAACTCTATGGATTTAAAGATCCACCTTAGGCCAATTAAGTATTGCTTTTTACTGTGACTAACCAAGCTGTAGTTTGTAGTTTCTATCTTAGGAATTAATGACTGTAGGTAATTAATTTTTCTGAACCTGACGTGCACTATTCTCACTTTAGAATTTTAATGTATTATAATTCTTATCAGTAAGTATGCGGTAAGGTCTGAATCATTTTACCATGTCAAGGCATCATTGTTGGAATAATGGGTCATATAATTTTAACATAGGATAGTCCAGGCAACACAAGTATTACTTAGTATCATCATCATCATCATCATCATCTACGCCACAGGAAGTCCACTATTGAACATAGGCCTCCCCAAGGATCTCCACATAGACCTGTTGGAAGCGGCCTGCATCCAGCGACTTCCTGCCACTTTAGCCAGATCGTCCATCCACCTTGTAGGCGGGTGTCCGATATTTACTTAGTTTAATGAAACAAATTCTTAATAAAGAAGTTTCAAAGACACATGTTATTCAAACGTTCGAAACCAATGGTACAAATAAAAGCGAATACGAAATTGTTCGCAAAATTCGCGAACGTGAATCTTTAAATCTAGCTTTCCGTTTGAAAAAGGAATCGCCGACCGCATCTCCCAAAAAATAGTTGCAATGTGGTGGCACATTTTCGGACGGTCGCAGAGTTTCCGAAAAGTTTAATTCAATTTCGACGCGGAAACAAAGTAAACACTCAACGAACCGCTGTGAGGCCGGGCTAAGTTCCAAAGTAGATTAGTACAGACAAATCCTACAAAAATTCACTTCTTTTTTGGAACCGCTTAATTACTTTGGATTTTATATTTTAGGATGCGATGGAGAATTTTAAAATATTTTCTAAAAAATGAAAATATTTTTCTTTTTTTTATTAAAGAGACATACATACACTTCTACACATATTTTAGACAACTTTGGTAAAGGCACATAGGGTCATGCGTAGTATCACGATGCAGTTTCACCTGGATGGAATTCTTATTTTATATCTACATCCTCCTTTTGTTACATGTAAAAGCATCTACAGCGTTGTCAACGCTCACGTTTTTTTTCTAGCGTTATCGTCTCTTCTACATACTTGTACTATTTCTGTAGCCCAGGGCACGTTCCTCTTCTACAATCGAGAGTACGATTGAGAGTGATAGATTAGTCCATACAATGCATAACGTCGGCCTAGCACTACGTATCTATTAAAACCTAACAAGATGATTCATTCCCTTACTAGAAAAATATCGAGTTATAACGACTACTTATCCTTGAGCTGCATGCGCACAAACAGAGAGCTCTGTTTTATTACAGAAATTATCATAAATATGGTTCAAAATTGTAAAATACAGAATTAAACGCCACTATCTTTTTATTATTACACATTTTATTTATGCACATATCCTTTACAAACAATAACTTTAACATTCTTATTTCTTCCTTATTACATATAACATTTCTTTCTTCTTTATATTCTTCTTGACATATGTATAACAAACGTCATCTTATTATAGTATAGATATTTCCTGTGTCAGTGTTGCCAATATAAATGTACAACACTACAAAATTTTAAAAAAATCTGCGTTTATTGTATCTAATACAAAAATTAGTTTCAAGATAATTCTTCCTACAACATTTATCGAAGGTCAAAAGGAACTTGGGTCGATAAATCTCTATCCGTGACAGATAGTCGTATCTGTGCCCGATACAAGCGCGTCATCTCCGCCACATGTCGGGCATTAGCGATGTGCGACACAAATCCAACGATCATAATATACAATGTGGGGGATTAAGTGGGATTTCGCCAGTTCATTGCTGTTGTGTGGTCCTCGGTCCTAGGACATTTTTTGCGTGACACACGGTCGAGAGCGGGAGCGACGCATCTGTCTAAATTGTGCTGTTTTAACACCCCTGTGAACTTAAAATAAAGATTTTAGTATTAAAAATGCATAAGGTTCATACATTCTCATTGGAGATTATAGAAGATGACGCTACAATTTATATTTTCCTAATACAATAAATTTTATTTTTTGGTTTAATATAAAATATTGCATCAACTTATACGCTACGTTTGCATACGAACTACATATTTAAATACAGTTTTAAATATTTATGAGAGACTACAAAATAAGAAATTGCAACGCCGGCTTCAATTAAGATTTGGCGTGATTAAAATCATGTGACATAAACAAGGAATTGCATTGTACCGAAAATTACCCAAGTGACAGAAGGCACCAGAAAGTTATGTACTTAAATTAAACCGAGTCCACATAATTGTCCAGCTTAATTCATATTATGACGTGGGTGTTACACACTAGACAACACTTCCCAAAGGGGCGATACTTTTAACAACATTTGTTGGGTCATTCTGTCCCCTACACGACGCGGCTAATGCTGTGCTCATGTTCATTCATGATTTAGAGCACCGCATTGTGTTAACAGTGAAATTAGTATCGAAAGGTGCGACATAACCACTCGATGATTATTCATGCGCACGGAATAAAACCAGTTCGTGTTATGATTTCGATGGGGTATAATATACCCTCCGAGTGGGTTATTTTTTTAATGATCCGGCACGAGTATAATGACGCAGATGTCTTTTGCTAATAAGCGTGCGTGACGCCTGACGGTTGGTTTTTAGGGAGATGGGCGAATGTTATGATTTTTTTGCGAAAATATGCGTAGGAATTCCTGCTTGAAAAAATTGTAACAAAAACGATGTCTTCGTCAGACAGTATTTTAGAATTTATGTCGTTATATGTTCTTAAGTAATACATACTCATTAATTCTTATTCAGCGATTTACACTTAGACCAAGGCATTGGGCTATGCGCACAAAAGGTTCCAACTATGATCTATGTACGGAAAAATAATTAGATGATATCTATTCCTAATACGTTGAGATATCTGAGTGGTTTATAATATTCAAGACGCTAAATCCAATCATTTACCTCATTTAAAGTTTTTACAACTTATTAAAATTATTACACAATCCATAGATTATTTTTATTATGAGCCTGTAGCGTCCCACTACAGGGCAAAGGCTTCTCTTTCCGCCTTCCATGCATCCCGGTCAAGGGCTTTATATGACCAATCCTTCAAATATGCATCCAACTCGTCTCGCCACCTGCGTCTAGGTCTTCCACGTGGTCGACGGCCGTTCGGAACCCATTCCGTGGTGATCTTCGCCCACATCTCATCTGGCATGCGACACACATGTCAAGCCCAATCCCACTTTAGTGTGGCGGCTTTTTGACCAACGTCGGTTAATTTGGTTCTGGACCGTATTTCGGTATTCCTAATGTGATCTGAGAGATTAATACCCAAAATGCTGCGCTCCATTGCTCGTTGACAAACGCCAAGTCTGGATTTTTGGATGTTAGTAAATGACCATGTCTGGGCACCGTACGTGAGAATGGGAAGAATGCACATATCCATGAGTTTGCGCTTTAGGGAGAGTGGCAACGGTCCTTTCATAAGATCTTTTAGAGACCAATAGCTTTTCCAGACGTTTTCAGTGCGTCGAGTGATTTCTCTATTTTGTCTCGCCTGGAAGGAGACTAATTGGCCCAAGTAAATATACTCATCGACATATGCAATCTCCACACCTTCAACTTCGATTTTCTTCTGCGTGTTATTCGTCATTAATTTTGTTTTGGCCATGTTCATTTTGAGGCCAACCTCGGCGCTCGCTCGACTTAAGCTTTGAAGCATTTTATGTAAATTGTCTGCTGTTGAAGAGAAAAGGACAATGTCATCGGCGAATCGAACATTGGTTAATCTTTTTTCACCCATGGCAATACCCAAATCCCTCCATTCGGCAGTCAATTTTTGGAACACTCTCTGTAGGGTAGCTGTAAAAAGTTTAGGGGACAAGGGATCACCTTGCTTGACTCCCCGCTGTATTGGGAAAGATGGTCCGTTTTTGTGAACAAGAATGGATGCCGTACTATTAGTGTAAATATTTTGTAATAGGTGTATGTAAGTGGCTTCAATTCCTTGGTTTTCTAATGATTGAAATATTTCTGTATGTTTTAGACTGTCAAATGCTTTTGAATAATCCACAAATGCCAGGTAAAGTGGAATTTTAAATTCTATATGTTTTTCTAATATCTGATTGAGAGAGTGCATGTGGTCAGTGGTAGAGAAGCCGTGACGAAAGCCAGCTTGTTCTGGTGGTTGATGGAGGTCCAACTGTGTAATAATTCTTTTTTCTATTATTTTAATAAACAGTTTGTAAATGTGGGAGACAAGGCTGATAGGACGATAATTGCGGATATCCGATTTATTGCCCTTTTTATATAGAAGGATAATATTTGAATGACATAATTCCGGAGGAAATTGTCCAGTTTGTAGGATGTTATTAAATAAATGTGTTAAGTGAGGAACTAAAACTTTCGTTCCTATTTTAAGTGCCTCCGTGGTAACGCCAATCCATAGAGCACTATTTAAATGTATTAAATAAAAAAACTAAATTTCCGACGAAAAACATTCAAACACCAATAAAACTGAGCATTCAAAATCTCATCAACGCACTAATATTTTATTTACAACAATTTATCTCAACCCCACGTCGTAAAACAGAAAGACAGTCGTGAACAAAACTCATCCAGAGAGCGAATTAAAATCAATGTCTGTGAACTTAAACACTTGGACAATTTTATAGCTAAATTAATATGCAATGGTATACATAGAAATTGGTCGTTTTGTCTGGTACTCATTCCTCCCTAGCAGGACTATTAGTAAGCTTAAAGGAGTTTACGAGTTCAAGTAACGGTCAAGTGCTCTCCTACCGTGGATCTTCAAATGCTTATTTTTTATTGTCTACTAAATATCTGTTATCAGGCTAGGTAAAGTGAAGACATTCGATAAGGGTATGGCTGAATGATAAGACCGTATTTAGTGTTATTTATTTATACTGGGGTGATGTAGTAGCTATAATGTACAGTCAGCAACATAAGTCGCTGAACACTTCACAATTTTTGATAACCTTTTTATGAATTAAAATTTGTACGTACTACTCTGTAGTCGTAAAATATAACCAAGTAAAGTCATCTATGCCGAGAAGTGTCATGCGATATTGAAATTAATTATTACTTTGGATGATAAGACAATTCCAAATCTCGTGAATGAGTAGCGACTTATGTTGATGACTGTAAATGGCCATCAACGCCGTAAAATCTACAGAGTATTGACTTAACTGAAAAATGATAGTCATCAATGTTTTAGACGCTATTGCTATGCCAGTCTAGACCAAACCCGACACTGAGTAAACTAAAGAACGTGACAGACTTAGGCCCGTATTCACAAACAATACTTTACTCAGTGTTGAAGTAACCCTATGCTAAGTAAGACATTTCTCATAGTGATCGTTCCGCTCAGCCTTTTTATTCATAAACAATACTTGAGTCACCCTTTTACTATGGGAACGCACAGTGTCCAATGCGGATCAGTGATTGGTCAATTACTGTTGCTAATTTCTCTCTGGTGTTTGACAATTGGTGTCCGCGCATGTCCCGCGAATTACTCGTGAGTGAAAGCGCCTTTGACAACTTCAAATATTTACGTTCTAAATATTTAATAAAATGTATTTCACACATTTTTAAGCGGTAAATTGAGGCTGTTAACAGAGGCCTCCCCCCTCCCCAATGATTTCCACAGTGACGTGTTGGAGGCAGCCTGCATCCAAATAGATGATTACTAACCTGAAAACTCCCGTATCTGTATCAGCCCATATACGTCCCACTACAGAGGACGGCCTCCTCTACTATGGAGAGATCGTTTGAGAGTGGTTAGGCCATATAGTTCTCCACGCTGGTCCAATGCGGGTTGGCGGACTTACATACCATAGTTTTTTTTATACATCGCTATGGTATGCAGGTTTCTTAACGATGTTTTCCTTCACCGTTTTAGCGCGTGGTGATTGACTATCAAAGAATCAATACACACATGACTTCAAATAGTCAGAGGTGTGCCCTGGGATTCGAACCCGCGACCACCGTGACAATGTTGGCAGTCGCATCTAGTCCGTTTACAGAAAACTCCCAGATGAATAAAATCTTAAGGCCACAAGTAATTGGTGAATAGGCGGTATTGAAAGGCCTCTTCCAGACAAGTGGCAAAAGTGCATGAAGAACAATATCCCTAGTAAATCGATAGCGTCTTCTAAATTGTTTGTCATTGTAAAAATCAAAAGGATTTTGTAAATCTCGAATAATATTTCTTGCACTTATCGTCCTGCGTTCGGTAAAGGCACCGAATCATCAATATAATTGTCGAACTTCTCCTCGCTGCTGTAATCCATTGTATTGAAAATGGAAAAAACCTAATACAAAACCTTAGTGCAAAATACATTAAATGAAATGGCAATTTACATTCACAGGTGTCACTTTTACGTTTTCAATCGACACTATGCGTTGCGTAAAATAGCTGTTGAGTTTCTTTACCTAAGGGCATCTTTAAGTGAACGCATAGTGTCCATCATCACTCAAGTATTGTTTATGAATCAAAATTGACAATTCTGTGCGTTTGGCTACACTATGCGTCCTCATAGTATTGTTTGTGAATACGGGTGTTAGACTTATATGTAGATCTCCATGACAGTTCTTTGATTATCCACTATAGTAGCTCTCCAGACGTGTATGAATATCCTATCAAGAGCTTTCGGGTCTTCAGCGATTTTACTGACAAAAAAAAGAAAGAATATCACTGGGTAGTTATGACATTATCTGTTGGTTCAATAGTCCGTGGTTCAATAGTGGCATTTAGATTGAAATAATCTATTTGTACTACATTACCGATCTATAATTTAACATGAGACAAACTAATAATATTAGAGTAATTTGTGCATATGACCAAAGACCAGCATCCTAACACTATCGACCAATCAGCCTTTGTCCGACGATCGACTGGACGCTTAATGAAAATCGGCCAAGCCTTTCTGCATATAGAGAGGCAATTTACTCGAATTGTCGCGGGCCTACAAACTAATGCGAAATATTACAGGGGACGTGTGCATTTGAATATTTCGAATGGGGACGAATATTCAGAATGCTTGGACGAGTAGCATGAGTCTCTACACTAGATTTTGGGTCAAGCATCTTGTGTTTTTTTATATATCTCGGGATTTGATACGTCTAATGCGCAGCGATATTTAATATCAAAAGTACGAAGCATTCGTTGTTCACTTACAGATAAAGGACCTGCTCGTATCATCTTATTTATCTGCCAACACCTGGAAATTAAATATCCAAGTGAATCCACAGTAATAAGCGGAAATAAAACCCATTTAGTTTATTACATGCTTTTTGCTTTATACAAAAAAAAAACTAATTTAAAACAAAATAATAATACAATATTTTTGTTTTAAATAAGTTTTGTATATAAAATTATACTAATGCACATTAATGCTTGCAATTCCTTACAATAATTCGGTTATACAACATTATCATAAATATTGTACAAAAAATACTAGCATTGAAATAAAACTATTATTTACGGATTTTATCGCGAATTTAGTTTAATTTTCGAATTGCGAATTTAGTCCGCCCCGTGACCACGAAAGCTGTAAAGTAATCGAAACGTCGGGAAGTTAAAAATGTAAAAATTAAACTAAATTCGCGATAAAATCCGTAAATAATAGTTTTATTTCAATGTGTAACATTCGCGTAAATCTAAGAAACCAATACTAGCATATGAAAATGCGGCATGATTTATTCTTAGAATGCATTTTTGTGTCTAAAAAACTATAGACCCCGTATCTTATTGCTAAAAGATATTTGATGACTATTTTGTTATATCTTGCAGTAACGCTTCTTTACTAAGAAATGTTCATTGCCGAAGCAATCACAAAAGGATAAGAATAAGTAAGTGATATTGCTGCCGTTCCGGCCGTTTACTTCCATTTCCTATCTTAAATACCTAATAAAGACAATTCAGCAATGGATTTCGTAGCTGTTTTCTTTCATTCTTGTTTAATTGCTGCGTTCAGGAAAATTCCAATCGTTTTCAACATTGATTGCAGATCGAAACAAGCTATTTTAGGTGTAGTTTTTGCAATACAACATTTGTTTTAAATTGTTGTACAAATTTTTATTTTTTAGGTTGGCACGGTAAAGTTTTCTTCACTTCGCTGTTGGTGGTAAATTTAATGCAAATAAACTAACCACCAGCAGGCGGTCGTTATCTATTGACACAATTATCTTCATATCTCGTGTTCCCAAATATAACTTTTTTAATCATGTCATTTTTTAACCCGCATCTAAAAATAAAATATGGTCAATTTAAATGAAATGAAATAAAAAAATGTAGGAATCTTTTTGATATAATATGTTATTACTCGAATACGCATATTAATATCATATATTTAACTTTCAGTACGGTTGACAGCACTACTTACAGTTCTGTAAAAATATTATAGAAGCTATAGATTGTCTAGGATCTTTTGGCGATCTTGTCTTTCTGTTTGTTTTTGTTCTAATGCTGTTGTCAAAATATAAGTAACAGATTTACATGATAATACTATTAGATTACGAATATAAATGCTTGCTGTTTATATTAAGCATATATATATAATTGTAATTCCAAAATTCTCCACAGGCGACTAGAGTTTAAGTGAATTGTATCTAAAAAAAGTTAGACTTATTGCCATAAAAAAGCTTCTGTGGTAAAAATGGATATCATATATACTTATACTGTCTTAATCTACGGCACACATAACACAACTGCCGGACTAGTCGCCACTATGGTGAGATTTCCACCATACAAACTTGAGTTTGAATTTTTAATATTTTATCACATAGAAATATTACACATTTGCGTCATTACTTATGATGTTTGGTGACCTGAATCGCTAAAAATAAGTACGTAAATCAATTATAATTTCAAATATTTATTTACGTTGTAAATTTCATATTCGAAACCATTAAAATCGCGCGGTGTTCGTTAAAATACCAAAACTCCACCGTCACACACTATTTGGGTCGAATAAAGAGGGCTCTCGTTTTACCTATAAAATACTGAATTCCACTAAAACCCTCGATCCGGCGTCAGTGTTAGCAACCGCCTGCAAAATTATAACATTCGCCTCGAATTTTCAAACTATTTTCGTTATAGACGAAAAATTTCCGAATATCTAAACTTGGTATCGGGCTTTGATTCGGCTACTTTTAATTAACGTTCGATCAGTTTTAAAAATATAGAACGCTATTTTTAAATCTGTTTAAGTGTTAGTTTGAATCTGGAATGATTGTTATTGAATTTGCTTTTATAGTTCGATACAAGGTTCAACACATTCATATTTTATTTATACTTAAGTTTAGATACAGGTAAAAATACAAGAAGAATACAGTAATTAAAAGTGTACCATTTGCATTCTGTTCTATTCTTGCAGTATTTTTTTATATCTTAGAATATCAATCTGTCTTATAAACAATAAATAAACAGTCGGACAATGTACATTAATTACGCTCCCCAAAAACTATAAAACGATTTCTCTGAATTGAGGTTACTCATGTTCATTAATATTAACAATTTCGTCTTTTGAGTGTAAACATATAAATTGCACAAGCGTATGATAAAAACCACCTCATCAAAACAAAGCACGAAGAACAAGAAAATGCAAATTAACGCATAAAATACATTATTTTATTCTGAAACACGGAAGGGGGTTACCGACACAAGATTTGTCATTCGTGCATGATAAGACGTGGTAATCAAGTACAACATATTCCCCTGTGTAAATACTTATTCAGTGCTTCAAGTAAGAACAGACGTGGAAAACCTGATGCAGAAGTAATTTCTAATGTCGTGATAAATTTCGAAGGCCAAAAATGTATCCGCCTTCCCTCACTTGGTTCTTCCAAACAGGATCAACATCAACTATATTTGACTATAAGCAATGGTTGTCATTTTCGACCCATAAAAACTAAGATGTTAAATAATAGTACTTCAAAAGCTGCTTGCCAGCTCCTACTCAACATTTTATTGCCATTTAAACATCAATCAAATAATTCAGTAGCGAGACACCACGCTGTGATTTACTTGACCACTACCATCAATACACTTCCATTAACATAATAAAACTTTTATTAGATCCAACACAATGATGTTATATTGCAACATCTTGTGAACCACTCGTAAAATTACATTACTTTGTAATGGAAATTATATTTGAAAAGTTTAGGTAAACGATGATAATAACAGTAAATAATACATTTCTAAAATATGTATGCTTCCTTTGTGGTAATCAATAAATACGGTGATATAATTTTTATGTTCAAGTAATTTGTTCCCGAGTTTCAAATCTGTTTTTGATAGGAAATTTTGTATGGAAGAAGATTTTTGTGAAATTTATCGGTACGCGCTATCAATATCTAACTATATTTTAGTATGTTTAATAAAATAATATTTTCAAAATAATGTTATGTGTTATTCATACACGTATATCGTATCGTAAAAATATGATAATATGTGGGATTTTGAAATATTGTTTTGATTTTTGCTATGTTTTGACTTTGATACCCAACAGCATGGGTATTGAGTTAATTTTTATAATTCATATTTTTAATACTAAACAAATAGAACGAAACGGAATATTTTTAAATTCCTGAATATCACGCCTATTATATCTCAGGTGTTAGAGTCAATCACGTTAAATCGGAAACCATAGTTCCTAATTTCCACATAATTAAACCCATTCCCTTTCAAAAATCATAACGTTCCTCCCTTTGATATCCGAAACACAAAACACATCAACAATATTATTTACAAATATGTTTTCCATTTCAGCAATAACGTTGGAACACTGTCAGCACGCATTAGCGTATTGGTGATAAAGCTTGCTCTTGAACAAGTTTGATCAGGGCGCATGCATGCACAGCGGAAAGTAATATGACACTTGTCCAACAAATCGGCAGACTTGTCGCGTGACATGCTCGGCCGTGTGCGTTTGGATTATTGATAGTACGTGGATATATTCTGATAGGTATAGACATGGTTTAGGCGATGTAGATGCGATGAACATTGGATGATTATCAAATGTTCGGAATTCTCCTTTTTCTTTTATGCTCAAGGACTAGGATGGCCCCAATGGCCTTTTAGGTGTCAGTGTTTCTGCCAGCAGATACCACCATCTATGAAGTGAATCCTTTGCTAGATTTGTGCTAAAAAGATATTCATAAATGAAGTAACATTCAAAGCGAGGAGGCAGGTTAGGTGGATTTTAGTTTAAATTAATTTCCCGTAGAGACCACTCCAACATAATAATAAAAAATACGCTAAACAACTGTAAGCAGTCTAGCACGAAAGATTTAAAGTGCTGTCAAAGTTGATAAAAAACTGAACCGAGTCTGATAATGTTCATAAAAAGAGCCACAATCTATAAAACCTTTCGTTATATCTATCTCCAGGTATCTAACATCAAACCAAACCAAGCGATGCAAAAACGACATCGCTAACGCATTAGAGAATCAGACGATATCGTCGGTAGCTAAGAAATCCGACACTGGCGCTCGTCTCTCTTCTGTCTTTTAAATAAAAATTCCAACAAATGTATCCGAAATAACATTATAAATCATTTTCCCCGCTGCCCGAGATTTTTTCTGAAGAAATTTGTTAGTTTCGTGACAATCTGTTCCGCTATTTGCTTAGCGTCACTAAACAGATGGTCTGAGGGTGCATTCATCATATTGAAAAATATTAATTTTTAAGTGACGTTCTCTGGCACGGGAATGTAATTATTTGAACGCGTCAAGGATATTCTCATTACTTTTTTCTTTAGGATACAAAATAAACACGTGTGTCATGATAATTAATAAAATAAGTATAAAATGTGAAAATTTCATTGAGATAATTAAGAATATTCTTATTTTCCTATTCATGTATCGGAACATTGAATTGATATGACAAGTTATAAATAATACCACTGTTGTTAAAATCCGTACAGCCAAAGAAGATTATTGAATATAAAAAATATTTCGTGCTTTGTATCGACACCGCAACCGATTGCCACTAACCGGTCCATTGAAAAGCAATCTTGCAAATTCAAATAGACCGGTGAAAATATATTGCCTTAAGGAAAATAAACAAGCACTGCACTTTTTGCACCAAACCAACAAGTTCGATTACTCTCCGGCTTTCGTATCATGTTCGCAATGCTATTAGAAGCTGACATTTGCTCTCTTGCAGTACGAACATTCGGGGAATCTCAAAATTACTCATTGAGTATTTCAGTCACGGCCCGCAACGCCGATCCGACGCTGATTTTTATTTCTTTCAATTCCGATTGCACTATTTCACCTGGTAATTTATCTTCATATTCTGCTGTATCAATTGACTTTAGATATTATATGAAACTTATAATCTGTGTTATTATGTTCGATCTTCGTGATACCTTACTTGCTATCTTTGTTATGTTATGAAGACAAATATTGTTAATAAATTCTTATTATTATTTACCAAAGATATATTTTAGAGATTGACTACATTTAAAAAAATAATTAGTTGAAAAATAACACACTAAAATTCTTACACGGCACAAATGTGTTGACAACCATGAAAGCGTAAATTGGTAGAAAATTAGCGTAACCGTTCTACCTCAGAATGATCCTTTTGAGTTCAACAAAAACATAATTATTTCCTTAAATATTTAATTCTAGGAAATATGCTCAAGAAACTTGAATTTTTTGTAGTAAGTTATAACAGATAAGAGATCACCTTTCAGTTGTCAATAATGATTAACGATATTAACTGGACAGTTATTTACTGCGAATGATCTAAAAATACTTCATAGTCGATAATGAAATATTCCGTCTAGACCAGAATCAAGCCAAAGCAAAAACTTATAGAGCACCCTTGAGATCAAATTTGTTAAGAGTGTCTTGAGTCAGAACGTCTAGTGGAAGAAAAAGTCCCGAAACAAATTGTTGGCAAACGAGAGAAGTGTCCAAGAGCGAAATATGTTGATTGAATAAAGAAAAACTATTAAAGTTTCCCTTGGAGTTTCTGGTTCAGTTGCTACGGACAAAATGGGTGCAGTGCGTAGAACGGCAACTCGGCAAGTTTACTATACCGTGCATCCAAGTTACAAGCAACTTTATATAACCATTGCAAATCCACGGCCAATTCTTAATATTCAAATTATCCTTCCTTTCCTTTAATAACTAAAGCTTATTCTTGAAACTTAAAGTATTCTTATTAACCCATTCCAATAGTAACAATTTTAAAAAATAGCGTCTGTTGGCGCGTTGATATCGGAGTTAACGAAGCAAAAGTTTTTCTGTCCGCAATATCAGTAGTAAAGTTTGTTTTCCCTTACTCTTAGCATTCTTATAACTTTCTTAATACCTCCACGAGATTATAGCCACTCGGCCGTATTCTCCCAATATATCCTTATAATAATAAAATCGGCAATTCGCCTTTATTCGTTGCATTAACTTCTACGGCAGGCTAATACGCAATATTTCTGGTTATAATTCTACTCAATAAATTCGGATTATTATACCGATTGTATTGGATATAGATTTTTGTAGTTTATGTGAATACTTTGGGAGAACAGATTGTGGATTATGTTTATGGATTTGAGTTTTTGTTACCGTTATATCTGAGCATGTTATTGTTTAGTTATGGTCATTTGTTTTTATAAGCTATGGTTTTTATTTGCTGATGGGTATTTGAAATCGACCGCATTATTTCAGTCCCAATTCTTCTTTTGCATTTAGAATTATTCATAGACAAGAAAGAACTAAGAAATTATAAGAACAGATTTTAGTACATTAATTTTAAAATGAAAAAGACCATATCTATACAATCTATCATATAATGTTGATAGCCTGGCCACACAAGCAACTCGTCAAATGCAACACCAACAAACAGCTGCAGAACCCTAAACCCTACACCGATAGGGCTGATCGTCGGAACTGTCACATTGAATTATTTGCATAGCAGCGGACTGCGTACGGCCCAAATACTTCCCATTCCGGTAGCCTTCGTATAATTCACTCCAGTAATTTCTTTTTTTAGTGGGAACCCTACGTCAATTAAATAACGTGGGTTTTTTTTTCGGTTCCCATAAAAAGTGTTGGACATCGCGCTTTTGAATCTTACGACGCGATAGGCGCATTCTACAGGTGCTATGTGCGCCGGTGGCCGGCCGTGTCACCAAAATTGTTCAAGAAAATGGTTTTTTTTTCTCCAAATTAATGAGTTTAATCTTGAACCTTAATTCTAATTACATAGGTACTATTTTGAGTTGTTAGGTACATTTTGGCTGTCCAAGTGTTTGAAGGGTTGAATTTGTAGAATTCTTCGGGATGTGGTGAGCACCGGCTTTTAAATAATTTATTTTTCCCATCAATTTCACCATTACGACGGACTTGGTAATCAACATATGGCCATAATATTTTTTAAGCGTCGGTTAAAATCTACTTAACAACTTATTTGTAACAAATTTTATATTATACACGAATTGTAAGTGAAATCAAACTAAATAATTTCGAAAAGAACCTGCAAAGATGTAACTTCGAACAAAATTTTAAAGTAGGTAAAAATAACGGTGTCTGATAAAAGAATTAATTTCCCTCGAGGACTATACTCGACTTATTAATTTTCAAAGGAACAGCATTTAAAAGTTCAGATTTATATTGAAAATAGGACACTACACTACAAAGCATTACTGAGAAACTAAAATCCAACATTCTAAAATAAAGCGAAAAAGATTAATTATTTTCACTGTAAAATCGTTGAACATTACAAAGACGATTCAACATCTAGTTAATTTGAAATTCAATCAAATCATTTGTATAGAATTTCACGAGGGCTTCAATTGTATTTGCATACGTGTATATCTAAAAACGTACATTAAGACAATATATTATTAATCTTTAATTCGCTTATTAGCACACTCCCCTATCCATCCGTAGCTACCCTCCCTCGGGGGATTTGTACGAGAGAGCGAAAATTTAAATTTGAATGACCCCTCTACAATCACCTATTGCTCAAATGTTTAAATTTTTTAGCTGTGCTTACATACCAATACCTATAGCATATTTACTTAGGAAAGGGAATGCTAATTGGAACAGCTATACTGGTGATTCATACGTTGATTTTAAATTAATTAAAATTCTTTGTTTCGTGCATATTTACTTATTGAGTGACTTTTTGGTATCAAGAATATACCTACTTCATCAATATCTAAGTATGTACAATTTTATTTAGATCCAATGTCTTTTTGAATGAATCGGAAACTCATAGAATTTAATGGAAGATCTCTACCTCGACCTTGTAATCTTAATTTTCTCTAAAACGAATAAGGCCTTTTTAAAATATATTACCACCACTCTCAATCGTACTCACATTATAGAGAGGCCCTTGCCCTGCAGTGGCACGTATATGGGCTGATACAGAAAATATATTAAAGCAAAAACCATCTCGTTATGTTTTGTTATGAGGTTTGATAGCAAATCTTGCTTATAAAAATATACCTTGTGATTATTATGAACCCCAAGCTTAGTTATCATACGTTGCTAAACAGAAATCCTTTGTTTCTAATTTACCATCTAGAACCATGCTAATGGACAACATAAACAGATGTTGAAATTTCGTATTTACCCATTCAAAACAGATAAAGATTTGTTAAGGATTTGTCAGAAGCTATACATTACTGAGATAAGAGAAATGGAATAATGTAGTCCAATTGTGAATGCGATGTCGTATCCAAATGCAAATATTGCTCGTGTAATGAGAAGCTAACTGCATACAATTTGAAATAGGCGGAATACGTTTGTAGATCAGCCGTTGCCAAAAAGATAGGGCGAACGGTGAACCCGTAGGAACACGGATTAAGAATGAATAGTATTCTGTGCTAACTGCTTGCTTGCTCTTGGAATTTTAATACTGATTTACTTGGTATTTAGGTTTATTAATCAAGGGAATTTAAGATCACCAGAGCTTTAAAGAAAAGTGTACTTGGGTTTTTAGAGCTATAAAATTTGAGCCGACATGACAAAACAACAGAAGATCACAGAGCTTAAACAAATAAATGTGCCAAGTGGCAATAAGACGGCTGAAATTTGAAGAAAACGGTAACTTATGCAAGCCAAGTATAGGTACGTTAGTAGCCAGATGGATAGAATACGGTAGTTTGGAAGATACGGCAGTCCGCAATAGTTTTTGAAAATAATGTTGACCTCCCAACTGAAATTTAAAATAATTGAACCAACGTTATGATTAAATTTTTCATCAACAATAATGACGCTTTTTTTAAATAGAAAGAAAAGAAAGAAAGAATATTTATTGCTGGCACAGTAAATAACAGAGGAGTTGACAAAAAACAGTTAAGGTAAAATAAAAACAAATAAATATTGCGCCAGCAAAGGTAGCTCTCATTCAGCTAGTATGCTGCAGCACCACTTAAGCAGCACTGCAACGCTGATTTTCGATGAGAGACCTTCATGACGTGCGTTCAAATATTTTTTTTGTTTTGTACAACAACCAAATAAAATTAATTAATTACATAAAAAGTTTCCATCGTGAAAAACGAACTCTAATCTTTAAAACAAAAATAAATAATTCTTCAAAGAAACATAGCTCAAAAGGCAACTCATCAAGTGAAGGCCAAAGAAACGTTGGGTTGTAATCAACTGGCTAGCGGCGATTAAGACGTATAAACTTGCCCGGTACTGAGACAACAGCCGCACTCGGATTATAAAAGTATTTTGGATAAGTCAAACAATTTTGAAAGTCCAGAGACGATTAATCAAAACTGAATAGCTGCGGTGGATGGAGTTAGATAATCATTTTTCGCATAAAATATTCTTTTTTCAAGATATAATATAGGGAGCCAACGAGGAATGCGGTTAACCTGATGATAAGTGTTCATGGTCTATAATGAACATCTGCAATACCATAGGCCATTGAAATGGGTCCAGGATCCTGAGGCAAATCGCCATAGCTTCACCGGAACGATTCCTACGCAATGCCGCGCTACGGCCCAACCCATGCATCCACGGTTTCATTTTGGTTGGTACACTGGTGTAGAAATTTGGAATTGATTTGACGTAACGATCGCCCAGATGGTAATATCTTTCCCGGGTGGTCAACCCTGGGTCGTAAAACCGTGCGCCTAAAATTACCGCTCTGCCTCTCCCAAGGCAGTGGTATCGATTTATCGATACACATGTTGATTGACCAGAGGTGAGTGTGTTTTCAAAACATAATTCTCTAATATGGCAATATAGATATGAGACCATTTTAAACCATATATCTTTATGGGGATACCATGTTGGTTGCGTATTTATGTGATCCGAAAGTAGATTAGATAAAGTAATATTTCAACTCGTCCATTTTTCGTAGCTCATCCCTCCATCTCCTATTTACCGAAACTTTTCCGTCGTAACTAATTACTTTCCGACTAAATCTTATAAATTCTGGCTCGCGACCACCACACGCAATCTCAGTCAAAAGTCGACGTTTTGATAAAGCTATTATTTTATATCGTGAAAATATTTCGGATTTATCCACTACACAATGCAGTGCTTATTTTCTAAGCAAGACAAATTGCTTTGATGGTTTATGTGAAACTGTTCAATTTTGTTAAGCTGCTATACTGCTGAGTTTCCAATTTAATGCAATGCGATTCATATTGCTGATTATAGCATAATAGTTTAAGTATTAGAGAATATTCCATATTTGCAAGTTTAAAATACCAATCTTAAATAATAGATAAAAAATATATATTTCAAATATAATGAGCGTAAATGTATTATTTTTAACAGAATTCCATTCCACGCAAGTCGGCAACAAAGTTACACATTACCGTAATCAACGAGAACATACAACCCCATCAAAAGATTGAAGGCAAATATTTCCCCTCCTCGAGTGTGGTAATTAAAAGCGCCGAAATCAAAACAAACACCTGAACGTACGCAAAAATACTAACGGAAAGATTAATTATTCAATAAAAAAGCCGTGAAGTTTCACAGAATTCGCTGGCGGAGCAAACCATTTAAATTAGCCCTCGATGACTTGGGAATCGAATGAAAAGGGTTTAACCAGGAGTGCTCCAATTAGTTTGCTGTTATTTTTCAATTCCCCACCGATGTTGACGAAACTGGGTCGGTTTAAAATCGATCATTTATAACACATTTCCGTTTGAAACATTTGTCTGATCTCATTGTCCACTTTATTTTAATGCGAATAATTAACATTAGACTTTAAGCTTAATTACATATTTTATTTGTATCATCCTATATACGGTCCACTGCAGGGCACAGGCCTCCTTTATAATCGACAGTACGATTGAGAGTGGTTAGGTAAGTCCATTTAGTCCATATTTCATCACTCTATGGAATTAGAACATTTAGAAAATAAATTAAATACACAGTACGTACACAAATTTTTCAGACGCAATGACGTCAGTATCATCAGTATAATATCTTAACAGCTGTATCAGCCCATATACGTCCCACTGCAGGGCACGGGCCTAATCTACAATCGAGAATACGATTGAGAGTGGTTAGGCCATATAGTCCACCACGCTGGCCTAATGCGGGTTGGCGGACTTACATACCATAGGAATTCTTATAAATCGCTATGGTATGCAGGTTTCCTCACAATGTTTTCCTTCACCGTTTTAGTGCGTGGTGATTGACTATCAATACACACATGACTCCGAAAAGTCAGAGGTGTGCCCTGGATATCTTAACATAATATTTTTTTACTCCAACCAAACGAGAATGATTGATAATCCATCAATTAATTACACAAATATTTATAACAATCGTTCATTTTGTGTGAGAGATCCTTGATCATCGTTCACTTTGTATGGGCAACTACGGTAACAGAGCGGTTGTTAATAAGCTCAAGTATTTTCATTTAATTTATTACTCCACTTTTAACGAGTTTAAATGGATTATCGTTGTACGAGGAGGCATAGTGAATTAAAATGAGGAAGTACTCTGGAAGCTTGTTAGTACGAGTTGCTTTGAAAGATATGAACGTCGCATTTTGTATTCTACGTTTGCAACACTGTATCGATTTGATTGTTGATAATGATACGGTTGATTGTAGTATTTATTTACCTTTACTTAACCGAAGACGCGCTGGCTTGATGTTGTCAAGGAAGGTAGATAGATATGGGAGTCAAAGACCTTCCTACCGAGGAAGCCGAAGATCGGGCGAAATGTAGGAGACTCAGCCGGAAGGCGGACCCTGGCACCAGCTGGAATAATGCCTAAATAAAATGAATGAATTTACTGTTCTTTCCACAAATTGTTAGATTTGAGTCTGATTTCAATTTATGCAACTTAGCAACCATATGAGTTTAATTGCACTCCCAATTTTAAAAAAAAATGTGTACATGATTTAAAAAATATATGGTAATTTCTTAACAATACTGGTATTTAGTGTGTCGTTAATTAAATTAAATTTGGTTAATTTTTAATAACACAGCTAGGTGACCAAAGTGGCCCTCTATTAATGTTGATATGAAATCTTTAATAACTTTCAATTATATCATCATCATCAGCCTATTCGCGTCCACTGCTGGACATAGGCCTCTCCTATGGCACGCCACTGGGCTCGATCTTCAGCCCAACGTCTCCAACCGCTGCCAGCCATTTTTCGGATATCATCGCTCCACCTCGTTGGAGGGCGTCCTACACTACGCTTACCGAGGCGCGGTCTCCACTCGAGAACACGTCTACCCCAACGGTTGTCGGTTCTCCGACAAATGTGACCAGCCCACTGCCACTTCAACTTGCTGATACGCTGGGCTATGTCGGTCACCTTGGTTCTCTGTCGGATAACCTCATTCCTGATTCTATCCTTCAGGGAAACACCGAGCATAGCCCGCTCCATTGCTCGTTGAGCGACTTTGAATTGGTGAACCAGTCCCACCGTCAGTGTCCACGTCTCGGCACCGTATGTCATTACGGGTAGGACGCACTCATTGAAGACTTTCGTCTTCAGGCTTTGCGGTATTGGCGACGAGAAGACCCGACGAAGTTTCCCAAATGCTGCCCAGCCCAGCTGGATTCTTCTTCGAGCCTCACTCTCAAAGTTGTTTCTACCTAATTGCAGTTTCTGCCCGAGGTAGATATATTCCGAAACAACCTCAAGAGGAGCTCCGTGCACAACGATCGGTTCCGGATCAATATGTTTATTAAACATTATTTTGGTTTTATCCAAATTCATCCGGAGACCGATGCGAGCTGAAGAATCAGCTAAGCTGGTCAACATATGGTGCAAATCCTGCACGGATTCAGCCATTATGACAATTCAATTATATAAAGGGCAGAAATGGTAATAATATTTGGAACTTAGCATTTTTATTACTTCAAAAAGTGTGTAAACGGTAAGTGCTGCGTTTATCAACTAATGAATATTTGATTAAGTGGTGCCATTAAAAAAAATCCCCTATCGTGATAAAAGAGCGAAAGTTGGAAGTTTATCGAACGAGGCCGACGTTAATACGCCACGCGATGATAAGGTACGGGGCGATTACTTCAGTAATTAAATCAGAACTTATGACGTTTCGACGCGTTTTGCATAACAAAAGTCCCAACTGGGTTCTTATAATCCGTTCAGACTGCTTCAGCGTCCCTTGACAACTGTCTTGACATTTTCTTTTTGTTCAAGTAGAATTTTGAGTGGTTTTGTTAGGATATTGTGTTGTTATATTTTTTATTTCTAGGCTTAAGGCTAATATATTTCCAAACGAAATATTTTCGATCGTCTTTTTATTTTCTTTTTCTCCATATTATTTGTATTAGATTTATACATTTTTCTATTTCTCCTTCTTAAAACACAATTTTAGGACATTAATAGTTGTATTATATTTTTTATAAATAATCTTAATGTATTTATAAAATCAATTTGATATGACGAATAAAAGAAGAACATAAACCAACTGAATTAAAAAACAGAAATGAAATAAATTATTCATATTAAAAAGCCGAATAGCTAGGCAAAAAGGCACTGCTTAAATATGCACCTCCCGAACTTTGACGCGTCAACGTCATAAAAACGTATTTAATCTCCAAAATTCATTTCGGAATGTCTACATTTTCAACCCCCTTTTAAATAAACTTTTTATGCCTCATGGTTGGATGGACAATAAGTAATGAGGTACTGGGCGGTGACGAGAATGTGTCGTCAGCTCTTATGACAAGCCTTATCTGTGACTACACGCGATGTGTATTTAAGTCCGCTATAAAATGACCGCGTGTCTACTATCAATATTAAACACGGAAGTATGTGTCAAAGTGGTGGTCGGAATAGTCGCGAAAAATAATAAAATATAACCCAATTATATGTATTTTTTGCAAATGAGAGATTTATGCTGTAGACAATGTTAACTGCTGTCTGAATAGACGAGTCAACTGATCTTATTAATCTTAAATGCAGTATGTCAAATGTGGTATATTGATAACAGCTGTTGATGAAGACATCTACCATCATTCAAAATCGAAATTACTTCAATAAATTAGATGAGCTGGCAAATGATTTAAAAATTCCCTTTTAACTTTATTTGCAATCAGCGTCTTTTCATACAATCAAACATCCAAATTCAGAATTACTATTATATCAAAAGTTGAAATTTTACCTTACTTTTCATATGCAGAGATTACCAAATTCCTACAAATAAGGCATATAGATCGTGAACTCAAATAATAAATTATGGTAGGACTCTTATATGTCCGCCTGGGTAGATACCACCGTAATGTCTAGTTCTACCGCCAAACATCAATGTAAATGCACTGTTGCCTTCCGGTTTGAAGGGCCTTGTATTCCGAGTAGCTACTGGACATATTGAGACTTTAACATCTTATGTGTCAGGGTGGCGTGCGCAGTGGAATGACAAGCAAAGCTTTGTAATTAATGCTGTTGTTTGGTTTTGCTTCTGTCCATAAGCGGTCATGTTGCTTACTACCAGACGAAGGGCATGCTCGTCTCGCCATCCCTTACAACAATAAAATAGATAAATTGAATTAATTAACTATCCCGCTAATTTGCCTTAATCGCAATTAAACCCCTGCGGCGCGTGCATTCGATAAAAGAAATAAAAGGTGCACTTAAAATGTTGAATTAACAGTTAGTTACCAAATTGAAGTGAACTCGTATAAATCAGTGTTTATTGCCCATTTAAATATCTACAACGTTAAAACGCGTCACGTAACTCAGTTCTACTTTAGTGGTGCAGCTTTTTGCCGTACCAAATTATATTCGCCATGGAAGTAGGTGATGGATATTATTTCAATTTAATTTAGATTTTTTGGGCAGTAAATTTATATTGAAAAAACAAAATGATTATTAAGTTTGTGATTTCTTTGTTTTACTACATTGATATGTTTACGATGAAATTAATTTCAAAATAAGAGAAAAATAAGAGCTAGGAAAGTTTAATAATTATTGCGCCCTTATAATTAGCTTTTTAGAAACTAAAAATCGATGATTATTTTCTCATGAATTTGTTAATTTTTTTGGGTCAATTAGTCGTATCATACAGTTTAATTACTTTCAAACATATTTATTTTCCCATCGAAGGCAGGTACCACTGCGCTAATATGATTTATTATTTGATCTTCTATTTATTTTCTATTCGTTTATAAGCATTTATTTAATCCCTGATTACATATTTTACGTAACTTTTATATATCTATGCTTATAATGAAATAAACGGATAACAATTTAAGCGAGCTAATAACTTGATAGTATTATGTGATCAGGACCCCCCTCAGTCCTTCTATTGTTACATTTATTTAAATTCGGTTTACTTTATAAAAACTTTATTTTTAATTTTAAATATCTAATCTGAGTTTACCGCATACTAAAACACCAAAATCCAAACTATTACCTTCCAAAATATAAAATTGCCAGCGATTCCTAACACTTAATCCCTCCATGGCGCACTTATCTGTTCGCTTTATAGTTGTCGTGCCGCGGGCAAATAATAATAAAGTTCGTCGCGGCCGCATAAACGGACAATGTGCCCACGTTTCGTGGTCTACTCAGAAATTTCACGGCAATAAATTTATTTACTTTTTTCACTTATCACGCTGAATATTTTTTTAGTTTTATCCTCAATTGCTGCTGGTGTGAACTAGGATTTTAAATTTAATTAGATTAGGTGAACTTAAACTTTTATTGTTAGTGAAGTTAAATTTATAACAGTGTTTGATAGAAAATGACCTACAAAATAAAATAGTCGCTCTGTATTATATCATAAACTGGAGAGTGTATTCTTTTGTTGTTACTATTATTGCTGAAAGATTTGTGGTTAGTACTAAGTAGGTACTAGTGATACTTACTTCATACCAAACGATATCTCGCAAAATATTTTGACTTTCATATAAAAAACAGAAATTACAATTCCAATACAAAAAGAGTAACTGCCTGTGTCAATACCCAATACAACGTACAAAGCAAACAATCCTTTTTCACGTCCACGCAAAACAATAGCAATGGCACGCGCTTACTGGAGCGATCCAAGCGTATTTTTATTAAAGGCGTAAATACCTGAATATGGAGCATCATTGACGACAGAGGGGCCTATAAAACGGCCGTGTTTTAATTAAATGAAATGTAAACAGACACGGAACCGCCACTGTGTAAATTATGGCCGAGGGTTGGGGAGCAAGGGCGAGTGGACACGGCAGATCTGATACAATAAATGCGACGCTGTGATAGTTGGAACGCATATTTTGAGATGACGTCATTCAGATTTGCATTGCGTAAATTTCATTCAATTTGAGATGTTTTCAAAAAAGCCAAGAAATGAGCGAAGGTAGTTTCGTATTTAGATTTGTATGAAAACAGAGAAACTTGATATAGCGACATCTCGCGGTGTGCTTCAAAGTACTCCTGCTAATATTAAATGGTTGAATCTGAATCAATCAGGGACTCGGACTGAATATGATCTATACGTAATATATCTATATTGTTATACATAGCATTATGATACCTTTGTAATTCATATTACATGTGTTTATCAATGTAAATTGGCTTAGATCCATGGGCCCTACTATATAAATCCGAAACGAAGTTCGAAACTTCGTGACGTTTTTCGTTTCGAAACCTACTCTGTAACACGAAATTAGAGTCTTCGGATCGAAGGATGAATTACGAAGGATGATTAAATACGAACATTTACAGAGTATGTACATTCGTATCGTCACAAACTTCGTTCGTCCGAAGTTTCGAACTTCGTTTCGGATGAATATAGTAAATAAAAATGTAAATGTTCGGATTGCCGATATATTTGAATCATTCATTCTTCGATCCGAAGTTTCGAATTTCGTGTTACAGAGTAGGTTTCGAAACGAAAAACGTCACGAAGATTCGAACTTCGGATGTATATAGTAGGGCCCCATAAACAGCCTAGGACCTAGATTTCAACACGCCTCTGCAACACTATGGCGGTTATATTTCTTCGTTTCCTGAATACGTGTTGCATGTCGCCATTAAAGTCAAAACGTTTTTTAGCTTCGTGTAAAAAAAATGAAAATATTCAAATCAAGCCCTCATTACACCGCGGGGTTCGCCTTAATGAATTGTTTGAATAATTTTAATTATTTCACTCCGAATTCCTATGGTATTATTTGTGAAATCCTACTTTAGTGTGGGAAATGTTCAGTATTTTCTTTGGAGCAATTAAAATATACTTTAAAATGTAGTTAGGAATTCAATTATCGCACGTGACTATGTAGGCGTGGAGATGTCATGTTTGAAGATGGATAAGTCTATTTGCAATATTTGATTGAGGAAAGGTATGACACGAAAGTTTAAAATAGTCTGTTCTTATGATTGTCTTCCTGAGTATTTAAAGTATCACGACGTAACTATCACGATTTGATTTGGTTCTGACAGATACATAGATAACACTCAAGAATATTTTTGCCACACAATAATAAGTATTATCTACCTATATGTCTGGCGTGTCCATAATACGACCAGAACTTATAAAAAAAACATATGGTATTAGAGAAGAATTAAGTCCCAGGTAAATAAGTTTAACGTATTTAAAAACTTGGAAAATAAGTTGCGCTTAGGAAAAAAATGTAAGAGTTAATAATTTACATTTCATGTACCTTATCACTAGACTAATGCAAAGAAGCCATGTAAATTAAAAAATCCATTAACACGGAATCTAAGACCTAATTCTTTACATATCACATACCTTATCATGGACTCATGTAAATACGTAAAGAAAATTTCCCTTCATACGACTTAAAACAAACAAACTATAAACTAAGCGCGGGATTTACAAAAATTACTCTGAAAACATAAATTTACCGCAACTGTAACATTGCTAAGTGATCGTAATAAAATGTTTTATGAGTACAGAACACACGTTGGTGAAATTTTACAATTGTTGCTCAAGAAAGCGAGGGAACAAAAAGCTAAGAGCTTTTTACCATATCCTTCAGGTTTTTACATGAACTTAAGGGTGAGTCCTATTGACAATGCGGTTTAATAATTTAATGTCTATTTTTTTAATTACAAGACTTATTAATTTGCCAATGGGTAATCAAGTTTATAAATTGTTAAATTAAATTTCTTTAAGAATTCAGCGTAATAATGACGGGTAGATAAATCTTGCCTCAATGCATCATTTTCTATGAGCCATCGCTGCTCATCAAAATCGTGCCGTAGATACTTTCATTTTTACTGACGAAATTGATAAATAGTCATCTCCCGCAGTCGATATTCTATTTCAAGAGCATTTACCATATTTTACAGTATCTTTTTTATTTAAATTAATAATATTTTTAGTTTAAATTGATAAATAAATATACTTTTAATACTTTTAAAATGTCCAATGCTTGGTGAAAATGGGTATGGCTAATGCAATTATCGAACAGAATAACATTTCAAACATTTGATACGCCTTAAAATCGTACGGTCATGCAAACAGTAAGGCAGCGGTCACAACGTCGACATGACGGTTATCAACGTTGGTCACTTAGCATATCAGGGACCGCAGTAGCTTTTTGTGTAGCCTAGGTGACGACTGTGTGTATGGCGGCCGCAGTACAGCGCGCTGTTCAAACATCGAATATGCTATTTTTGAGAAAATAATAATTTATTTTATTAGTTTTTGTAGTACAAATAAATTTTAACTAAACGGTTATTTAACAAATGACGGTTGTGTCGCTCGAGGCAATCTCTTACCTTAAATAAAGAGATGAATAATCATCCTATTTAATTAAATAAATACACCCAACAAATAGAGTTTAATGCAAATACAGGGTATATCAAGACTGCTACCGAAAACGAAGCCGGGTGGTAGTTTAAGCGACTTCAGACACAATGCAACAGAAAAAGTTGCAAAAATAAGCGACAATTTTTTTTTTGAAATTTTTTTCCTTTTGCCATATTTTGGTGGTAAATAATTTTTTTCCTAAAATAATAGTGTATACCCTTTAATTTATAAATACTCTAAGATATAAGAGAGTTTAAATTATGATTTTAGCAAAAACTATGAATTTACCACCCAAAAATTACCGGGTATCTATACCGGTATATATACCGGGTATCTCAAGACTGCTACCGAAAACGAAGCCGGGTGGTAGTTTTAGTGGCTACAAACACAATGCAACTATAAATTTCGCTAAGAAACGCGTCAATTTTTTTTTATTATTTTTTATTTTAGGAAAAAATGTATTTACCACCCAATTATGGTCATAGGAAAAAAATAACAAAAAAAAATTGTCGCTTTTTTTTGCAACCTTTTCTGTTGCTTTGTGTCTGAAGTCGCTTAAACTACCACCCAGCTTCGTTTTCGGTAGCAGTCTTGATATACCTTAACCACCCTAATACGTCGATAGAAAAAAAATAACAAAAAATATTGGTCACAAATTTTTGCACAATATTTTGTCGCATTGTGTCTGAAGTCACTAAAACTACCACCCAGCTTCGTTTTCGGTAGCAGTCTTGATAGACCCTGTATACCTTTGCGCATAGGTCGTTTGTAGTGGAAGGCTATATTTCTACAATTCTGCTTTTAATATACTTTTTTAAAATTATTAAGTTATAAATTAAGCTTATCTACGTTCTAGATACTGATATTAGGTGGAGTTCGTAATAAGTATTCTTATCCCGCACAATGCGGGTTGACGACATGGTATTTTTATCACATACTACACGGTATAGGGGTCACATATTTGAAGTAAGACATATTTAGATAGTGTACATCATTGTTAAAAGACAACATTAATTAACATTATACTAAAATATTAAGAATGTGCATAACATGTATTTTGTTGTACTAACAAATTATATCTTGTTATAATAACAAGTTTGTAGAAATGCTGTATATTTATAATTTTTTTTGTTGTAATACTATAAATGTATGAAATAAGTCAGTGTCTAGCCAAACGGGAAAATATTATATGATAGTAGATAAAATAATAGATTCCGTGAAGTAGATGTTATGAATCTAATTATATTGTCAAAATAGCAAGGTATTACGGCAAAATTTTAATTTAAAACAATCCGCACTCGAATGGCAAGCTTTATTTTCCTTTCGTGACTTCTAGCTTTGTTACGTTGGAATGTCATTTGAAGTATTATCGGTATTCTGGCGAAATATTGTATTTATTCCTAATGTTTCCTAAATAATGGTAGAAATGAAGAATTATTTCAGTATAAATTCTTTCCGAAGTATTAGCATTAAGCAGTTGATTTATATTAACTACGCCACGAATGAGACAACTGCTATAATTCTGCTAATAATCATTTTACAACTATGCCAAGTAGCTTGCATAAATCATTTATTGAAGAATATTTCGTTCTTTGGGATTTTTACTAGGGCATATGAAATAATATTATGTTTTGAAAAACAATATTCACTTTAAATTTGTTTTTAAAAAGTAGTTTTAGGCACACTTTTGTCTAATAATTGCTTTGTTTTATTAGTAGGAGTGTTTTGGTTAAAAAAAGGTCAAAATATACGGTGGTGAAGAAAGCCTTTGACGACTTACATGACGAAAACATTGTTTCAAGTTACAATAGTGCAAAAAGTTAAAATTTTACTTTTACGAATGTTATAGATTGATTTGAATCCACAGCAAAATATTTTAAAATATCATTACTATATTAATACGCAAATAATGAAATAAAATAAAAATATGAAAAGAATCTTAATACAACATATTATAATAAATTAATATTATGAATACGTGAGGTATTAAAAAAAATAAAATCTAAAGCATCAAACTACATCTACGCGACTGCTATAAAAAAGTACCCGTACTTATGAATAGAGAAAACCCTTTCAATCGAATTCTCAAACTTTTACTATAAAATCAACCACATTAAATAAGAGGGCATAAATCAAAGCCCACCACGCTATTCTAACTAATTAAAAAAATCCTTTTACAAACAAAACAAAAATTGCCATAAAATTTCCCGTAATTAATATGGGGGTGTATCATGAAAGGTTGCATTCACGAGGCGCGTTTGCCCAAGATGCCCTAATAAACTTGTCGACTATTATTTTTTAAAGAGGTGTTAACGCATGGAAGTGTTGTTATAGCCTATTTAATTATATCACGTGACGCGAGGCCGGTGTTGGTGAAATGAATAAATCAATGGAAAAATATTTGGTTTCCAGGCTTGTACTGGGGCGTTAACACGGGACCTAAAACTGCAGTCGTGTGGAAAATTATTTGCTTTATGATACTTATGTTTGTGTTGGCACATGTACTCGACAGGGAAGTGGCTTTTAATTTATTAGTCATTTATGAAATGTTAAGCTTTTTGGAGGCCTATGTTCAGGGGTGGATTTCCTGTGGCTAAAGGAAGGGAGAGAGAAGAATTTTGATTGTTATTATATACAGTTGTATGAGTGACAAAATATCATAATTATCTTCAAAAGCACGCAAACTTTGATTTTCGCAATGGTAAAATGATTAAGTGCGATGGAATCTATCATTAACAAATTCAATCTGAAAAATTCTGACACTGGTATGCTGGCCTCGCCTTTCTCCTTCCAAACATTGTCGTATTGAGTTGCTACAATGATAATCTGATATAATATACTTTGCAGATCTTGATACGTAACTATATACCACTAATAGACCTTTGTCTAGAACACTCATGGGTAGGCATTGAAAAAAAAAAAGGGTCCAATTTTATGATGTTGATAAAGTCACGAGATAGATGTTATTATTTTAATTTCACTATTTGGAATGTAAGGGGGTCCTGCGGTGACCCGTATGTGGTCTAGAGGTTACTATAATTCCGTTATAAATACTATTGTATTTAATATGTACAAAAGACTGTCACAATTCTATGCGGCGTCTGTCAGGCTGTCTAACGGTACATAAGACCCCCCATTTTGTCGGGTCAGTCCAATTAGAGCTTAGTGTTTCTACACTCCGTCTTTAGAAACAGGAAGACAAATAATGGGATTGTTCATTGTTGAGTGTGGTTTGCTTGGGGCGAGGCATAGTCCAAGCGTATACCACAAGATGTCTTTATAATTTAATTGACAATGCATATAAATCTGCTTGTTAATTTTTATCACTTTTGTGTATTTAGGATTTTTGTATTTATTTAAATACTTTCTTAGTCAGTAAAATTGAATGAAAAAATCCAGATTTAGTATACTTATGATCTGTACTTATCGCTGATTGAGACGGCTGAATTATACATGTGTTTATAATTATCTCGATTGCAGTTGAAAAAAAATTTCTTCTAGCAAAACAAGTAATAAAATGTTATTCATAGTGTCCTTTACTAAATTAGATCATACAAATAATATTCCTCATCAAAACGAAGAAGTCAATAACCAATGAATGAAGCGAGCTCTTGATTTATTTTTTTATTGGTAATAAATGTCCTGTACTAATATCCCCAATTGAAGTATGGAGGTCAAATCCAATTGAAGTCACGCGCTCTTCTGCCAATTCACGAATCTAATAAAGCTTACTCTCGAACTTATTGGCTTTTGTCGACGAAAAATTCAAATGCCCCCTATATCGTAATTTTAAATACGTCCTACCCCAACATATATTAACCGAAGCTAAAGTCACTTAAAAGTCCTTACAAATGATTAGTTTGGGCAATTAAAACGAATTAGGTTAATGTGTGTGGGTTTTTACCAAAAAGCCGTTTTCCCTTTTTCATGTGAACGAACGCTTTGGGCTTATCAGATGGCATTAATCACAATTTCCACCCCCCAATTAAAACCGCCACTGAATGCCTTTATGCGGCAAGAAAGTGCCTCTATTTACAGTTTATTTCACCACACTTTGTTCTGTTGGTTTGTTCTACAGTTGTTTTATGGTGTATATAAAACTGAAAACTTTGATACAAGCGTCGTAAAACTGTACAAATATTTTACGTGAGAATTTTAGTACTGAATTATTGATAGCGACTTTATTTTACTCACAAAATGTATGAAACAAAAGTAGTATAATAAAAAAATCCTGTAACAATATATTTCATACCATTAAATGTTCATCGAAAATTGTAGTAATTTTCTTCTTCAGTTCACTAAAGCTTTCTGTAATCGTCAAAATACGCGAAGAAAAAAATGTAACAGCATAGTTTTCGGAAATCCTAATTCGGTCAATGTTTGTCGAATATCACGCAGCGAGGTGTTTAGCCGGGCAGGGGTTACAAATCATTCTAACACCTGACCGCACGTTATCGCGGTCGCAACATGAAAAATGACCGTCTCCCTCACCACTACAATGAGAGAACAGTACGAAACATGCGGCAATGATTTTTCCTTTAGTTTTTATTAAATTTATTGCTTGGCACTGATTCAATCTATTTTTTATAATCAACAGGCTAAGTAAATATTAATTCTTAAATCTCGTAACAAGCTTTTATAAAATAATAAATTGTGTAATGACGTTTTAGTTTATTTTCTAATTATTTTAGCGCATTACAAATAAAAGCTTATTTAGAAAAATATTTTCTAACAATCAAGTTTCAGATTTTTCACATCACCATACTACATATACAATATAGATAACTATAATTATACTGGTAGTACGTCTGTCATAAATGGGAGAGGCCGCCTGGGTTACCACCGCAGTGTCTATTTCCCCCGCCAAACAGCAGTTTAAATTAACTGTTGTGTTTCGGTTTAAAATACATTATAGCCAGAGTAATTCCTGGACATATTGAGACTTAACATCTTATTGTCTCAATATGTCGAGCGCAATGGAATGCCAAGTATTGCTTTGTAATTAATGGTGTTGTTTGATTTTGCTAATACTTCTTAGGAAATAATAGTATACAGAAAATTATTCATTCTTTATAGATATTTTTTTATTTATTTCAGAGAAATAATGCACCCATGCTATCCATACACCTTTTACAGCGCTGTAGTAAATGCTCTTCTTGAAGATGCAAGTATACAGGAGCCAACAAACTCGTCACGTAAATTAAAATTAATATAATACACATAGTGAAAAAAAAAACGCAAATCAATAAACAAATGACTGTATTTTAATAAATAATATCACTTTTAAATAAATTTCATTTGAATTTAGAATTTATTGTCAAATATAAATAAATTACGTTTACAATGGCCAGTTATATTATTTACTTAAAAAGGAAACTTCATGGTTAAAGACTTAATATAATCAAACGGAAGGTAGTTTGTCGCCTTTTATCTTTTCGCTGGGTAGGTAGTTCAGTTTCGCGTACGCGTCCGAAAGCGTGGTCTCCGCTGCTGCGCTTGGTTTTGCTCGTGTTGTGAATAATTTGGTTAGTTTTAGTGATTTAATAGTTGTATAGTACAATAATAAGTCCGTTGATATCAGTGTGTGATAGTGGTGATATATTAGTGCTGAGTGTAGACCGGCCAGCTTCAAGAGAGTTTCTGGTAAGTACTGTAGTACCTTACATTGTATCACGATTATTGTTGTTTTTCTGCATGCAGGACTCCAACTTTGTACATTTTCATATTTCATTATCCAACGTTTGATTTAATAATCAATTTTTTTTTGTTCTTTCTGCTATATCATTTGTACAGCTACAATTTATTATTTCCTTGTATTTATTATTTTCATTATTGTATGCAATAATAGGGGTGACATTTTCAATAGTAAAAAACCCCCAAAAATAAATAAAAGAAAAAAAAAACATCCAACGCTTTCCAATAACAGTCGTAATAAACGTAAAATGATACAGTTACCCGCTTAATTCATGGAAAAACTTACCTATGTTAGGATTTAAAAATAAATACTTCCACAAATTGAAAACACCCTACGCTTACGTTACTGTGTATTTAGTGTACACTCTACAAACGGTGGAAGTCACAGTTTTTCCGCCGCGCCGCTAGGGAGCGTCGCGAGTCATTAAAATGAATTGTTGACAACAACCGGCGCTGCGAATATAAACATAATAATTGATTTTGCGTGAAACAAATGAGATTTAGCCGGATATTTTTTATTGTATTTGTTTTTTTGATTTAATGTACACGGTGAAAGAAATTTTTCGGTCGGAAAAAATGTATTCGATTTTCAAATATTTAGTATATGTAGTAGACAGTTATATTTTCAGAGATAATAATATTATCGGCAGTAGCTTTACTTTATAGAAGGCGCTCTAGATCCAATGCAGGAGTTTTGTGACACGCCATGATAAATTAAAAATATAATTTTGTCATATGCATATTGTTTTTACTATTATTGAGATCTCTTTCAATATATTTTCCTTTATATAACAGACACTCAAGCTAAGTCAAATAACACTAACGCAACTACCCCAAAACTCCACTCAGAAAACGAATTAAAAATTCATACATTCGGAGCGCACGAACAAATCTAACTAATATAAAAAAAAAAAACTAAAAGCACTTTTCACCAATTGCGGTGAAAATCCGCCGGGGACATAACGCTACCAATATTTACGTTTGGGCCGAGCTCGTACATTAAGTACCGGTTCCCCTTTGATCCCGACAACTCTTTGACCGGATCTTTACAGTAAATTCATCTTGTGTATGTTTGAAAAGTGTTTTTTGGATTGAGGAAAATTTGTAACTATATTTATGGGTGTAGAAGCTCATGTATGTCACCAAAGATAGGTAAGCAGTGTTATAAGGAGCACTCATATTCAGTATAATATTTGGGCTTACAAGGGGACGCAACGCCAATCTATCGTCATAATATTATGCACAAATTCCTGAATACCTAATATGAATAGAATTTTTCGTTTTTGTTGGTATTTCTATAAAAAATCTATTAAAAAAATGAGATTTTTGAAACAGATTACGTAATTAATGAATGCAACTTTTTAGAATTTTGAAGTCACTTGTGTACAGAATACAGTTACCCAGTCATGTCAGTATAGAAAAGGCCACAATGCCCAACTTGGAAATCGAATCCAGGACTCCACGCATAATTCCTAAACACTACCACTACAAAATCCAACATTTTACCTTTAATAAAAACGCGTTTGTAAAGATACCGTTTGGTGCTCAGTGAACGGAGCGCAGTCGGGCTAAGCCTTCGATCCGGGTAGTTATCACGAGGCAACAGTCGAGCTCTGCTTGGAAATACTCTTTAGAATTGCTATCATAGCACAGCGACTTGGAAACCAGGTTGCAAGCCAGTCTATTAAGAGTTTAGGATTGATTATATTAATATATACTTGTATCAGTTTTTCGATATTATTATCATATATTTATAGACATATAGACGAGCATGCGGTTTGCCTGATGGTAAGTGTACGACCGCTCATGAATAATAGCAAAACCAAACAACACCTTGAATAACAAAGCAATGCTTGGTATTCCACTGCGCTCGCCATCCTGAGACATAAGATGTTAAGTTTCAAAATACCCAGTAGTTACTCTGGCTACAATATTCTTCAATCCGACAATCAACAGTGTGTTTAAAATGCTGTTTGGCGGGAAAAAGAGACATTGCGGTGGTATCTACCCAGGCGGCCTGTCATATATGAGAGACCTGCCTAATTACATTTTTTATTAGTATTGATTATGTAAATCTTTTTAGAACGTCAATATAAGCATTAAATATTTTAATACACGTGGACAATATATCAAGTGCGTGGTGGCCTGTTGGTAAACGGACCAGACGCGGCTGCCAACATGTTCACGGTGGTCGCGGGTTCGAATCCCAGGGCACACCTCTGACTTTTCGGAGTCATGTGTGTATTGATAGTCAATCACCACGCACTAAAACGGTGAAGGGAACCATCGTGAGGAAACCTGCATACCTACCATAGCGATTTATAAGAATTTCTATGGTATGTGAGTCCGCCAACCCGCATTAGGCCAGCGTGGTGGACTATATGGCCTAACCACTCTCAATCGTACTTTCGATTGTAGAGTAGGCCCGTGCCCTGCAGTGGGACGTATATGGGCTGATACGATCGAACGAACGGACAATATATATTAATAATAATTTATTACCAAAATGTAGTACCCGTTAACGAATTAATCGTATAATATAACAGCATACGAGCTTTGAAACGTGAACACCTGATTTACATTGTGGGAAATCCTACCATAACAGCTACCCGTCCAAACAGGGGCAGGAATGGTACAAATATCCTTGAATCACGGGTTCGGCCGATATTAACACTCTGGTAATTATCTTGTTTAAAAAAATCTGAAAAATTTCAAGGTTTTATGTATTTTACCTCAGTATTTCTGATTCTCAATATTTCAAGCGCATGGTGGCCTATTGGTAACGGACTAGACGCGAGTGCCAACATGTTCAAGGTGGTTACGGGTTCAAATCCCAGCGCAAACAGTTCAGTTTTCAGAGTCGTATGTATATATGAACGCGGAATAATGTTGAACAATATGCAAATATCATCTGGTGTTGCATACTATACGGACCTCGTGGAATCTAGGAGTAACTTCCGTGCTTTCCGCCGCTTTTGCCATACCTATTATTGGATCCAAATTTAGCAGCTCAAACTATAGGAACCATGTAATTGTTTATCCCGTGGTGCTTAATACATCTGGCTCCTTCAGTTGTATGTCTCTATATCAGAGGATAAATAATACCTCTCAACTCAATATTTTTTGTCACCGCTTTGCTGCGGAGGGAAGTGGACAACTATTTGTTTTCAACTCCTCCTTGTGTTTTTTCTTTCTGATTAATTTCAATGCGGGTTAAAGACAAGCTAGTGTCACTGAGAGACTCGCAAGCTCCGGAGCTCGGTGTCAAATCTTTGTGTGCCACTGTTGATCCTGGCTGACAGGAGTTGCAGTGGCGGGTGTAAGTGCGAGAAAGTCTCTATTAGTCGTTTGTGCTTTGATATCAATCACCACACACTAAAACGGAGAGGAAAACAGGAAACCTCCATGCCATTGCGATTTATATGAATTTCTTTAGTATGTAGATTCCGCTAACCTGCACTAGGTAAGCGTGGTGGACTATAAAGCCTCACCATAGATACACATAGATTTCTACTTCATCTTATTTATTTATTTTATTCTTTTTTGCACAGTACAGAGAAACAACAAAGAAATCCTAATAATAATATATTCCACGTTTTGCAAACCCGCAAACAAAATGAACCACTTCCAAAAGCACACGTACAAATATAAACTTCTAAATGAAATTAAGACATAAAGTAACGTTGCAATCTGTCTTAAATTTAAGAACGCCATAAATAGTTTTCTCGTGTGTCGTTTGGTTCAGTCATAAACTAAGATATGTGAAACGACTGTTGTCTAACGTTGCAAATGATTTTTTCTCTTCATACTACCACATATCTAATTTCAACTTTAAAAACAACGTAACAAGGTTGATAATTAAACAAGGAGGTTGTGTAAAAAGTTTTTCATATCATTCAAGCAGAAAACATTGGCAGGGCGCTTCACCCGTCATAAAGGGGGAAAGTTTACAAATCTTCGGATTTCTTACGCTTTTAGGGACACATAATATATTTATCTGCCCCTCGACACATTTACAACTGGTATTCGTTGCTTAAGGGATTTACTTGGAGTAATGTAACTGCTGATAACACAGTTTTAACAGTTACAAGCTTGTGTCGAAGTTTAAATACGTGTTTCGGATTTTGCGTTTGATACATTGTTGTTCATGTTTATTAAAGTGAAGTTTAAAATATTTGTTGATGATCAAGTTTAAGGGCTCAACGTATACTTTTGTGTTTCTAACATTCTTCATTTTGTCATTTGTCATTTGATAACCTCAGTGGCGCAGTTGGTAAGACGCCGTTTGTGAAAAGTGGGGCCGCGGGTTCGATCCCCACACTGAGAAAAATACCTGTGGATACAGGTATCTGTTTCGGGCCAATGTGTTTGTGAAACCGAAAAGTCTCTCGTAGGTCCTGATACCCACGACACAAGACTCGACTTTAGTGTGGAGTCAAGATTGTGTGTGTGATTGTTCGATGTATTTAGTTTTATTTAATAACTAGATCTGTTTAAATCCGTGTATGATAGACTGCTTGAAAGTGGTTACAATGTTATTTTTATCACCCACAGTCCCTGAGTTTCATATTTTGATGATAAGAGCACTGCCGTCCAAAAAGAGTATCAATTGACTATCTTGTCTTATGATGACATTAAACACGTAATTCTTCCTCACTCTAGTGTGAAAGGACACCGATATTCGCGATTCGGTATCTATATTAATTTGAAATCATCTTGATTACGGCCTAAATCAATTGAACTGATATTACTAAATTATACACCGTTTCTAAATGTTTACCTATCTCTATCAAAAGTAAAATATTAATAACTACTAAATTACATTGTATTTCAACTACTAAATAAAAACATATGTATGTGCAAGCTTTGCCACATATTCTAAACATACAGCTGATACTTGCATACAAAAGTCTACCTATCTTCGATAGAAATTCTTCAGCCATTTGGCAAAAGGGCGACTGTATCAAAAAATGAAATGTTGCCTGAGGTTAGATATAAATGAAGAGGATAAAACTGCCAGTAACAATAGCTCGCATCGAACGCAGAAAATGCTAGTGAAGTTACAATCGGTAAGACAATTTTTGTGCGAAAACCATTGATTATTTTTAGCCTTTTCCGATTCCTTTAAAAACCATCGATTTCGAAGACTGAACTGAAATAGATTGTATATTTCATCAAATTCTGATTTACATATAATTGCTCATAATCACACCTACTTTTGGTTACTCCAAACATTGAAAGATATTTCTCATAACTTTTTTACATCACAGGAATGCAACATTTCAAGCAAATGGTACATTATACAGCCTGTTTATTGCTTTTAACATTGTTTGGATTAACTAACTCCAACTTACGCCTATATTATTACTGCATTAAGGTTCTGTCAAAATCAAATTTAAAAAGGCTTTGAGACTTAGACTAATTTGGTGGCACAGTTGTGCTACTGTGCGATTGCAATGCTGAAGTCTCAGGTTCGAATCCTGAGTCGGAAAAATAATATTGGATTTTCAATTCATTATCGGCGCAATGTCAGAAATTTAAAACCCCTGGGAAAATACCCGGATGTTTTTTTTTAAATAGAAACAAATCAAAATATACCCTTTCTTACTTCCCGGTACTAATATATAACTAAAGTCGAATTTGAAGTGCACAATATGCATAGTCAGGTCTCTTTGAACGGCGCCGTCTGAAAATGAACTCATAACACTTTTATGAGAGAAGTGGCATGTTCACACCGCCGCGCCGTCCGAAGATATGATGCTCGTTAAAGCGCCCCCATCCGCTATCATGCGGATATGCGCCCTGTGTCATCTTAATTAAAATCTATTTTTTATTGCACTTTTGCAGTATTGGTGGTAATTAAATTCGTTTTATTAATGCTAAAATGAAACGCCCAATATATTTTTTTCTACTCCCCCTGAATTTTCATAGCCTAGGAATTGTAGTAGGTATGTGTTATAGATGTTCATGAGCGATGCTAATTACTTATCACGAAGTGAGCTAATTGCTCCTTTGGCGGATTACTCCAATTACCAATACCGGATATATCAAGACTGCTACCGAAAACGAAGCCGGGTGGTAGTTTTAGTGGCTACAAACACAATGTAACTAAAAATTTCTCCAAGAAACGCCACATTTTTTTTATTAATATTTAAAAATCGTCGAGTTTGGCTGGCAAATCCATAGTTTTTGCTAAATAAATAATTAAAAGCCTGGCGTACCATAGCGTCTTTAAAACTGGAATGGTGTACACTATTGTTTAAGAAAAAACTATGTATTTACCACCCTATTACGACGATAGAAAAAAAAATAACAAAAAAAATCGTCACAATATTTTGCACAAAATTCAGTTGCGTTGTGTCGGAAGTCACTAAAACTACCACCCAACTTCGTTTTCGGTAGCAGTCTTAATATACCCTGTATTGTTTTATATTTGCTCATTAAATTTAGTGTTTTTGTCGCCATCACGGTATTTTAGATAAATTTAATCTTAAGTTTTTTACAGCTTAATTCAAAATAAACATTGGGTTTTTCTCCAAAACTACGTCTTCCAATGAGCCGAACTTTAAATATTTAATGATATTCATACATCACAATTATTCTAAAAAAAATTATAAAACCAAGCGCATTTACAAAACAAACCTATAGTTTTCGCCTACGTAACCTAATAAATCGCAGCACCGCTAGTCAATTTAACCGATAAAATACTAACAAATTGACCACATAATGTGTATTTCAATAAAAGTACATTAGGCTGCGCGTAATCAAAATGTTAAATAGTAATGTTGTCATGCTAATAAATATAAATTTCAATCACCAGATATAATGTGAAAATAGAAACGTAATACTGAGCTCAGCTGGTGTTAAGCAATTTATTGATACCGATGTTACACTGACGCTAGCTGATTCAAGCAAGGAAATAAAAATTGACAGGAAAATCTAAAAATTGTTGCATGTAGGCCATTTGTATCTATTGGGATAGAAGTTACCATACGCAAGGATACAACATAGTGGATGTCTATCGGTCTACGCAAAACTTTTGGGTTTTAGAATGAACAAGCGTGAAGCTTCATGCAATTGGGAATAATTATAATTTATTGGTTTTTGATCATGACATCTTAACCTAAGACGAAATTATCTTAAAAGTGGGTGTAAGTCGGACTTTCGAACAATCATTTTACTTGTCGGGGAATACAGTTACTAGTATAGTTTGGTCAGCATGCTAGTACAAAAAATCTACGGATGATTGAAAAACCTTCGCTTATTTCAGCTTCACAGTCGGTATACGCCTTAAATCCGCGCACCGCTGCGTTAAAACACCAATAACAATTTGTTCTCGTTTGACGCTCATTTAGAAAGGTAAACAGCCCTCTAAACAGTCAATATGGCCGTGTTAATGCACACATTACACGTTTATGTTGCTTTTATTTCCACGTTGCAGCCAACATCGATATTAATTGAGAACCAATGTCAATATAATATTCTTTATTGTTATTATTCTACGCAATATGCCGTGTAGGATGATAATTACCTTGTTAACTTAATTGAATGAGCTTTAAAGGCAATGCACCTATGCGTAAGAGGCGTGGGTGTTTATTGGAGCCAATGATTATTTACCATCAGGTGGTCTTGCTTGCTTGTTAGCCTTTTATCAGGTTTACAAAAAAGGTTTGGTGTATGGCGGGATTTTTTTTACATGTGAATCTAAGTAGGATAGAATATTTGATTCTGATCGTATAAAAGGATGTCTATACTTATCATCCAGTAATATATGAAGTTAGTTCAAGTGCGATTTACCATGCTATATCCTTCTAGATCAAACGAAATATTTACAACTGTAAATATATCTATATCTATAAAGCAAACTTAAAACTATGTATTATACCTACTGTAAAAAATCTTATTTAGTGTGATCTAAAAAGACGGTAAGAAGTATCCATGTTATATAGAAGAAAAATAAAAAAATACCAAAATAACCATCACAAAAACATACAAACATCAAAAAGACAATACAAAAGGAGCTTCAAACATGTCATATTACGTTAGTGGGTTGGTCAATTGGCATTGAAAAGGCGAGTCGACCCGCATCTGTAGGTGGTACAACATAACCGTTTGTTTGAATCGAAGTTGGGTGCAGCCCTAGCAATGATACTTCGCTAATCGATTGGAATATTGGCTCATAAAATAATTAAGTATTGTTTCAATAAATGAATATTTGGATTATTGGAAACCGATGAATATATTAATTTGTACTTTGATGTTCGTTTTAATTTAAAAGTATTTAATATATTATAGTTTTGCCCGGTTTGTAAGTTTCTGATACTTACTAAATATTTCGGTGATGTAGATGACCGTCTTGTGACGAAAAGTCTTGAATTCTTCAGAATTGAAGATCTGTATAGTCGAATCTATAGAATTAAATAAATACTGAATTGCAAATATGTTCATCGAGTACTCAGTAGCACCTAAACTACAAAGTGAAATTTTGGTCTAAACTCTTCAATAGCTTATTTGAACGAATGTCAAAACATAATTATTGTGAATAAAGAGACATTACAGCAGATAATACAAAAATACTCTCTGGAAAAGGCCTCAATTCGATATTTCGGTAGTTGAGGCCAAACGACGCGTAAACTGTGGATTAAACCCATCCGACTATGTAACTGTGTGACCGTCGTACAATTTACCCGATTTTTTGTCTCACGAAATGACCCAAAAGTAACGTTTTGCTTTAAGAGACTTGTGTGTTGTGTTTATTGTGTATTGCTTGTACACCTTATACAAAGGTATATCAAAATGCAACTTCATATTAAATATATATTATTCAAGATAATAGTTTCTTTGATTTACGCGAATGTTAGTTACAGAACTAGAACTTAAATATTTTTTACGGATTTTATCGCATCGAAACATCGCGTCGGGAAGTTAAAAAAATAAAAAATTAAACCAAATTCATGGAAATTGTAAAATAAAGTTTGATTTAATGTTTTTTTCAATTTTTTTTCAAATGCTTGCAAAGCTACAGAGACACAAAAGAATAAATTATATTTTAGAAATAAAACCTATATGATAATAAACAAATAAATAATAGAAAAATAAAACGCTAGGGAAATTTATGTTCAGCGTATATGTCTGCCTGTTGTTGGAAGCACTAACTAAGGTCCCTGTACATCTAATAAGATCGCTCTAGTAATTTATTGTGAAGATTATCGACGCGAAACAAAAGGACGTGAAGCTAAAATGCGAATACGTTTAATTAATTATCGTCGACATCGAAAGAAAAAATCTTCGGCCAGGAATGAAGACCCTTAAATACGTGGCCTATTTATAATTAATTACTTATATATTACATTAATTATAAAGACATTCTACATCGGCATTGGAGTAATATTATCCTTTTGTCAACTTGCTCTGAAATCTGAATATTAAATAAAGTTTATGGTAAAATAAACCTGCAATTTTTAAACTATTCTTTTTTTTTGTAAATGTTAAAATATAATAAAAAGATACATAGATATTAATTATGGATAAAAATTCTAAAACCTTAATAAGCCTTCAAACAGAAACATTTAACGAAACGTGCAAAATTAAACATAATACTAATAAATAATTAGCACAAAGTTTTAAGAGATTTTCACTAATGAAGACAACAACGCGCCAAAGTGTGTATTACGTGTAATGTAATGAACAATATTCAGAAACTTCCAAGGAAAAGTTGCCGAAACAAAACACCTTCGCAAATACTTCGTATTAGTGCTCCCCTCGAAACATTAAGGGTGGGGACAAATTTTGTCAATCAACAGACTCGTCTTACGCTTGACGCTTACAATGTTCTTACGTTACAAAACCGGAGATTTGGCAATATGATACGAGGAGGAAGTTTTCCATGTAAAGAACTCTTATAGCACCCTTTTTAATGTGCCAGATACTTAAATCTCTTGTTTTCTTTCTGTTTGCTAAATAAAATCTGGATATTTACTGTTTTTTTTCCTATATTTGTGTCTGTATCAGCCCATATACGTCCCACTGCAGGGCACGGGCCTCCTCTACAACCGAGAGTACGATTGAGAGTGGTTAGGTCATATAGTCCACCAGGCTGCCCTAGTGCGGATTGGCGGACTTACATACCATAGAATTCTTATAAATCGCTATGGTATGCAGGTTTCCTCACGATGTTTTCCTTCACCGTTTTAGTGCGTGTTTTTTTGTGTCAATATTATGGTATTTAAAATTTATTATATCGGGTATTTATAAATGAGAACACCCAACGCAAAAAATATGTATACAGGGTATATCAAGACTGCTACCGAAAACGAAGCCGGCTGGTAGTTTAAGCTACTTCAGACACAATGCAACAGAAAAAGTTGCAAAAAAAAGCGTCAATTTTTTTTTGTTATTTTTTTCCTATGGCCATATTTGGGTTGTAAATACATTTTTTCCTAAAATAATAGTGTATACCCTTTTATTTATAACTAATCTAAGGTATAAAAGTGTTTAAATTATTATTTTAGCAAAAACTATGGATATATCACCCAAAAATGACGATATTTAAAAAATCATAAAAAATCATTGTCGCGTTTCTTTGCGAAATTTTTAGCTGCATTATGTTTGTAGTCACTAAAACTACCACCCGGCTTCGTTTTCGGTAGCAGTCTTGAGATACCCGGTATATTTGCACAATTACATACTGACTAATCATTGTAATAGAAATACAAATCGTGAAACAAAAAAATACAAATCACTCAAGGTGATTTGACCTTATTAACAAAATTGTGACGCGCGCACATTTTTTAGTGTAGCCAAATAAATGATGTCCCAGATATACATATCAGCACGATCTAAGGTCAAATAAGATCAATAAGATCTAAGGTCAAATCACTCAAGGGGGACTAGTTTTCTATTTATTCTATCAGTTCTGCATATCTGCTGATTCTATTCCTGTCATCCTAATAAATGTTTATTAACAATATTGCAGTAAAATTCATAAGTACACAAACCAATATTAGACCACCGCTGAAGACTCTTGAAATTATGTGTTACAAAAGCAAACAAAATTCCATCTTAAATATGAACTTTTAAAAGAACGTAAGAGCTAATTACTGAATCAAAACGGCAAACAATACTTACTAATAAATGTGAAAAATTCATCGCACTAAATATTTGTAACAACACAAGATGTATTCAAATATAATATTTAATTAGCTAAAATATAGTACTTAGCAGATAATTTCACTCATTACGAAACTTAGTACGTACAGAATGTGTAAAATTAATAATTAAGGCCCCGAACAAAAAACATTTAAGCCGTGAAATTTTGTTATGAAACTCGATTCATTAAAATTATAAACTTTGTGAAAATGTCCTCTGTTATTATCTAAAATATTATATTTCTTCCTGTTACACCTGCTATAAAAAAAACACACACACACACTGTTAGAAATATGATCATTGTTATTTTTTTTTTAACAAATGCTCATCTGATAGTAAGTTATTTCAGCCACCTATAAACATATCCAATACTTAGAGCATGGTTGCGTTGCCGGTTTTCCGAAATGCAAGGAGAGAGGGAAGGAAAACGGACAGGGTAAGAAAAGCCGTGTTGAACGTCTGCCAAACTGATCACACATAGAAACACAACAGCCAAATCATTGCTTCAAGTGGTACCTTCTTTGGATCGGTACATCACTTCAATAGTCTTCTTCTTCTTCTTCTACCTGGCGTTATCCCGGCCGGTGCCAGGGTCCGCCTTCCGGCAAATTCTCCTCCATTTCGTCCGATCTTCGGCATCCTCAATAGTAAGGCCATTGACCCTCATATCTTCCTTGACGACATCGAGCCAGCGCTTCTTGGGTCTACCCCGTGGTCGAGGTCCGGGAATATTGAGGCTCAGGCACACATTACCGACGTACTCCTGCGGTTTCCTTAGGACGTGACCATACCATCTCAAGCGGGATTCCTGGAGTTTATCAGCCACATCGCGGACACCAAGACTGCCACGGATGTGCTCGTTACGGATTTTGTCCAAACGCGTAACGTTGCACATCCACCCCAGCATCTTCATTTCCGCGAAGTGGACCTCCTGGATGTATCACTTGAGGGCAGGCCACGTCTCAGAACCATACAGGAGCACCGGCCGCACGATACTTTTATAGATGAGACCCTTGAGTATGCCCGAGACCTCCCTCCACTTAGCCCAAGCAGCGCTTATACGGGCTTTGACGTCAAGATCGATGTCACCGGACTCATGCAGTACGGACCCAATGTACTTGAATTTGTCCGTTTTCACGGCAAGTTCGTTCCCTATCACGACTACATCACTTCGATAGTGTAATGGATAATTTGAGTACGATTTAAAAATCCGCCAATATCCCACTATTGAACAAAATACAACCATCCCTATTACCGGACACCTCAAATTCCCCGATAAACCCGGTCAAAATAACAAAACCGGTGGCTAGTTAAAAAATAAATCAACCGGGATTATGTAAAGATACGTCATTAATTAACCATGAAGAGCCGTAATCAGAAATAATTGTGTCGACCGGGTGTCCTTCATCAGGGCCCGATCCTCGGTTCGTGCCGGCGCCCGGCATCGATCGTGCGCGATAGCCAGTATTTTGTGCAGTTAATTATCCGGAGCGCCTGCCGGCTTAATCCGGCAAGGCACGTGACACGCACGTGCTTTATTATAAGCCACCTATTTTGGACCAATCGACAACTGTTTGCATGTCGCTGGTGAACTTGAGGTAGATTTGGTAATTATTTGAGAGGTATTGTGGAGATGTAGGGTTGGTGAATCCATGTACGGAATTCATATGCAAGTTATTTTATTAAAACATTTAATGGGCGGCTAGTCGATCTAGAGATAGCAGTTCACGCTAATTCAAGAATTTCTAGATTTACTATATAGGTATACTTTGTTTTGATCTTGTAAAAAAATGTGATATTATAAACTAGTTTCTATAAGCCAAGGGTTAAACATCCCACGCGTAATATTAACAAGGATTCTATGTACTTAAATACCCTTAATATAAAATGTAACTATACCTAGAAATAAAAGGCAGAGTTGCAGTTTCTAAGAAAACTGTTTAAAACACGCTCAAATACGTATGTAAAGTTAACATTGCGTTCTTTGTGAAAGTCTGGCGCTGTACTGAACACGCACCTCAACTCAGGAGTAAACGAAGAAACTCCGAACTAGTAATGCATTCACTGAAGTTAATAGGTCGTAAACTTAAGTTTTGTATTTTGTTCCGTGAACCGGATTTTGCCAGTTTTTTCTGGCTTTTGCACTCTATTGTTGGCCATTAATATTCTTTTTAATTACATAGAATTTATTAAGATAGTATCGTTTAACTATTTAAGTGATATAGTTTGTGAATAACATACATATATTCTATATATAGGTTTAAAAATAACACTAAATTAATACTTTGATCTGTCTTTTAAAGTGACAAAACAGCATGTGAAACAAATCTCCTATAATTACAATGTCCATTTGTTTTTCTAAGCTATATGTTTCCAGAAATTAGAAGTCAAAACTAGTTTCCTACATATTTTCCAAGGAAGCTAAAACTGTTAGAGAAAATTAGCTTTTAGGTTCATATCGCGTTTAAGCAAACGCAATGCACTCTTGCGGCATAATAAATATATCGAATCAGTACATTTATAACTCTAATCTTTTGGTAGGATGGTGCTAGTGTTAATGATGACTTGGGAATCGAAATGTAGAAAATATAATTGTGGACACGACATCTGTTAATATTTTTTTCCTTTTAAAGGCCGATTTTGGAATACTGAAACAAATTTTATTAATCGATAAAATTTCATGGGAAATTATAATATTGGTGGTATATTTAGGTATTATGTAAGCTTATCCAATGTTCATGCTTTTATATTTAGTCAGGTAATACCTTTATGTTTTTTTTTATTGTCTGTAAATTTGAAAAATCGCACCAATAACATAATATGAAACAATGATTACAGATAGTCAGATGGGCAACCTGCTGGCTTCATTTATAAGAGTTGATAGTCTTCTGCAGGTGATTCTTTGAAGATTACACTATTTGGCAAAGAAAGATTTGCCCATACTTACGTTTGAAACAGCGATAATAACAATGCCATGTAGAACGCTTCAAGAATAACCACCTCAATAAACGGTGACGTAACTGGCTTAATTTTATATAAGCCGTTTGTATAGCTTAGAGATATAGGTATACAGGTACATTGAAAAGCAAACATGTCGATATTAGCGAATAAAAAGCATGAAGTCAAAGGTTTTTTCCCACTTTTGTATATGCGAAATACGCTCACAAAAGAGCACGGTATGAAAAGATTTTTTCATTATTCATTACGCCTCTTCAATATTTCACGTAACTCAAATATGAATGTTAATATTGTGTTGGGGGTCTATTTAAGCTTCCGTGCTTACAATTGGATACTTTCATTTGAAAAGCCTCTTGACCGCCCCCCAAAACCCTCACAGGCGGCATGAAATTTGTCTTGAAACAAAGATTTTGCAGTCAAAGTGGGCAGTTCATTACAGATAATCCCTTAGGTGTTTTGTATCACCCTAAAATCACGGGGTATTATTTAGAATAAGTACATTAGTGTTGGGACAAACGGCCGCCCGAGGCATGCAGTCATCACGGGGATTGTTTGGGTAGAACATGTTAGGAGATTTGCATACCGTGAAATAGCTATGCACACAGTTCATTTTACAAATATTTGGTGTACATTCAAAAGATTTATAAAAAAAAATTAAAGTAATATTTTCCGTTATTTATTTATTTATTTTTTTAATGGCCTGGCATAGTGGCGGCATTGCACCTGATGGAAAGTGCCAATGCCGCCCAGGCAGAGTTTCCATTGGCATCGGACGGCAGTCCCATGCCAATGGAAACAATTATGCCGGCCTGCTAAGGTGCCTGTTCACACCACGGTGGAAGGACCCAGGATTGTAGGAAGGAGGGAACACGTGCGCCGGCAAATAATTCCACAGCCTGACGGTGCGGCACAAAAACGAATTTGAGAACCGTTTGGTTCGCGCCGGGAACGCCGGTGTGGACCGTCAAGCTATGGCTTCGCAAGCCAACACGCGTGGTTCTGGTTAGGAATGGAGAGATGTTTAGAAAACGAAAGCCAAGATAAAAAAAAATTCAGCTCGGTATTTCAAATACACTAAACAAGAAAAAAAAAACAGAAGTTACCTCTGCTTCCAGCTATCTAGGTTGTTATCACTTCGCGTACAAGCATGTGGGCGAAGAAAGCTAATTTTTTCCACTGGCCAAGAATGAAATAACTTTGTTTACCCAGCCGTCTGCGAGGGAAGGCGACCAAAACAATCAAAGGTAGCCACATGGAAAAGTATAATGTGTAAACTTAACGGTTTTATTTTAACTTTGTCGGCAAACGCCATCTAGCGGCCAATTTCCTCACCGCGAATATTATTTTAACGCGCAAGACGAAGGAAATTTCCGCAAACGGTTATGCTGGCAGTTGTTGGAAGTTGTGGCCCACATATTACTCGAATGGCATCTAGACTACGTTTTTGCTTTCCCAGTTAGTCTGTTATATAAGTCCAGTAAGATTAGGTTAGTAAATATTATTTGATTATTCTTTTTTACTATCGTCTTGTCCTTTATTATTGCTAAAAAATGACTTTTAGTCAAACAATAACAAACCATGGTCCTTGGTCTATCGCTGCAGTTTCGCTTTAACTAAAAAGTAAAGGCTATGTTTTACACTTTGTAATAATGAATAATAAATATGTGAGAGAGCTAGATCGTAAAATACAATATTGTATTTGATTTATTCTAAAATTGGTTCCTATTTTTCTTTAATAACGAAAAATATGAATCATAAAAAATCTGTATTCTCCTGTATCCCTACTAACTCATGATTTTCCTGGCATAATTATCTTCCATAAATCAAGTTTAGTATTTCAATCAACTCCTGAAGTGATGTATTGATTCTCGCAGCCCCACATACACATGACCCAATACTAAAATTAACTTATTTATGAAATTACGTGTTTGATCAATCCGGTAGGTACTAATTTATGTTCTGACGTCTCAATTGAGATTATTAGATCTCTGACGCCAATGACAGTGGGCGTGATACTGCTTTGGATAATTCACATGCATTTAGTTGGTAATACATCAATGCATAATTATAACAATCGTATTTTCAATTATTTAATTCTGTATGCGATTACTATTTCGTTCGTGGATACTTAATTATCTTTTTTATGTTTCTAATTCATTCTGGTCGAGAATTGTTCAACTTTCCTTAGCATGTTTGAAATTTCGACACGGTCCAAAAACATTAAGGGTATCGTAATATTATACAAAATAACATAATAGAAAAACTCTTCTTTTGTCTGGAAAATGTGCAAAGACAGTTAATTTTATAATCATGGCTTTGTTGACATCATTTTCACGCATAATAATCTTGGTCCATTTTTGTTCAAATATAATAAAAATCACTTATAAAGTACTGGCTAAATAAACAATTGATCTTCTGAGTGACCACAAGAAAAAACAATTCAACGCGTCATATATTTAAGTAGAACTAATTAACTAAACTAATGGCTCAAAGATCTTGCTCATTCGACAAAAATATAACAACATAAATGCTTGTCTATTTATTTCTCACTCGTTTAGTGATGACAGTATCGTCTAACACTTTTGACAATACTTCGACAAAAGTGTGAAGAAATATCTTCATTTGACTGTGCTCATAATGACATGTGTTTAGTTTCTATAATGACAAACTAATTCGTATGTTCATAAATATCTAAGATTCAGAAGAATCGCGACGAAATCATACAAATATTAGTAATCCTTACAGAACGCTTGCTTTTTCTTTGAGACTAGTGTGCCGATCACCTGATGATAAACGATAATATCACCAGTCATGAATAGTAGCAAAACCAAACAACACCTTGAAATACAAAGCAATGCTTGGCATGCAACTGTGCTAGCCGTCCTCAGATATAAGATGTAAAGTCTCAATATGTCCAGTAGTTACTCTGGCTACAATGTCTTTCAATCTGAAACACAACAGTGCATTTACACTACTCTTTTACGGGAGAAATAGACATTGCAGTGGTACATACCCAGGCGGCCTTTCACATAAGAGAGACCTACCACCTGTTAAAATAATCTGCATCTAACAAAACTGACTATGTATTAAAGAAATTTAGAAGCCATTCTGAAACATTATTCGTAAAAGATGGAGCAATAACCGTATTCACTAGAAAATAGTACAAATAGTTGTTTACAGTTCCACCGCACCTACTTTCAAACCCCATATTCACATACGAACAGCACTCATGTACAAGTGGCGATCGAGATTCCATTTCAACATTGGAGGCTGTTGCATTTAGAGCTCCTATTACGAAAGCTCATCTGGTAAATGCAGTACGGACATTGCTCGGCGTATGAAGGCGGCACGTTCGCTTAAGTATTGTTGATATTCTAAACCGCCCCAGTAGTGCGCCGCTGCCCTGTGTTGAAACCGCACACTGTCGCGTGGGCTCGCCTGATTGCAAGGATTGGTAAAGTGCGGCTCATATACGACGAATTCTTTTGTTAATATTTTTTGATAGCTTCCATGTAGTTTTTTTTTTGCAGTTGTAGGATTATTGTAAAACTATTTAACGAAGCTTCACATATATTTATTCACTAGCTGTCGGGCCCGGCTTCGCCCGGGTGCAGATAGTTTTTGAGTCCAATCCACATCAAGAACATATTATTTCGCGTGTCTACTAACTATATTTCCCGCGTGCCGTCGACTATATTTCCCTTCCGTAGGAGAGGACATCCCGTGCCAACAATTTGAATTTGAAAGAGTAGAAAATATGTATATTTGGTTTCCTGACTCATCCCACGGGAACACTACATTTTTCGGGATAAAAAGTAGCCTATGTGTTATTCCAGGGTGTCAGCTATCACTATACCAGATTTCATCAAAATCTGTTGAGCCGTTTTTTCATGAAAGAGTAACAAACATCCATACATACATACAAACTTTCACCTTTATAATATTAGTAAGGATTTATAAAATTACAAAAAAATACACTGGTGGGATTCGATTTGGTTTCGGTTTCAAGTTATTTTGAAATTTAATTCAAATGGCTAGCACGACAGCTTTAGATATCATTAGAAGTATATAAATATATTCTAGACAAAATGGGTTCCTATTTGAGGAATCTACCAGAAATAATTAAGACAAAATTATCTAGAGACGTGGTGATGGTTAGGCCATATAGTCCACCACGCTGGCCTAGTGCGGGTTGGCGGACTTACATACCATAGATTTTTTTTTTAAAAATCGCTATGGAATGCAGGTTTCCTCACGATGTTTTCCTTCACCGTTTTAGTGCGTGGTGATTGACTATCAATACACACATGACTCCGAAAAGTCAGAGGTGTGCCCTGGGATTCGAACCCGCGACCACCATGAACATGTTGGCAGTCGCGTCTAGTCCGTTTACCAACAGGCCACCACGCACTTCATTTATTCATCGCTCATCCTAAAACACATCGAGACTATAAAAAAATGTTAAGGTATTTTTACACTCCCAACAAAACAACAAAGTATTCATCGTAAGCGAGACGCATAACCATGAAAGTCGTTCGCAGTTGGCGAAGCGTTAAATGCTACATTTTCCTTGGCCATTTGCAATTCGATATCCAGCTAAGCTGTGCGGGATTGAACTTCGTGGACCGCGTGTCTTTCCGTTTGATATTGTAATAATATTCATCTGTTTTAAATATAGTCGCAGATTATACGCCCCGTTCTAATTGGTTGGCTCGGATTAGACTATTTGCTTTGTTGATAAAATAAATACTATATTTCAGCCGGTATTAGAGGTAGTTGTTGGTGAAATGCTACCGTGTATAATCTCCTTACTTTGGATTCGTTTTGAGAGAGGAGGTTTAGTAAAGCTGAAGTAAAATGTGGTAAAAAGGCTGCTTTGTTTTCAGAGTCGATGTTTTTTCGTTTCTTTTTAGGATGCAGTTATGTTTTAAAATAGGAACCATTACAAGAACGCCAGGTTTGACTTCATGATTTAAATGTATAGCTCACTGACCTAATTATATTTAATAAAAATTCAAAATGTATTTATATAAAAACGACACCTTGTGTTGCAAATAAGGTTGGCAAAAAAATGCAGCAATCATAAAACGCAAAAAGAAATACATGATTTCATCAATAAAACCTCATTATTCTCTCAACAACTTATTCAAACATTTCTCGGGTGCATATTGTTGAGTGCCGTTCAAGTCGATTTTATTTTTCCCTTCACACATGCTCGGGCTTACTTGAATTATCTCGGAGCTCACAATCACCGCAAACGTGGGTGTCGCGCACTGTGGCATCTTTTGTTGGCTTGCAACTTATTGCTTCAGAAATCCACACACCTACAGAACGAACGCATTATAGTGGTACAATAAAATCTTCATCATTCTCTCCCCGGACACTGGCAGTAACAAATTGGTCATTCTTCAAAGTGTAAGACGCCCACCGTGGCTAAAATACTGCGTGCATTTTAATGGTACTACTGTATGGGATTATGGTCGGGATGCAGTCGTCTCCAGCAAGATATAAACACTGAAGGCGTTTACCGAGATTAGTGCTAAGAACTGGGCGCCTCTTGAATAGTCTAGATTTCCGTTTGTGAATAACCTTAATATTTATGCAAGCCGGGATGTTTTGATAACGGTGGAAGCACGCAGCTTAGTGGCAGATTTATGGAGTATAAGTCAATCTTTGTAAGTAAAGGGATTTGATTGTTTGAATTGCATGATTGCGTGTGCGAAGATTGAGATCGTGATTTAAATACAGTCTAAGGCCACAGGAGTCGTTAAGCTTAAACTAGCTGATGACAAAAAGGATTTATGGTCTTTAGGTTAGAATACTCGGGTTTGAAACATGAATAAGCTAGCTAAAATCTGGGTTATTTCGGTTATACATATTTGCATTTGGATGTAAGATTAATGAAACCGCAGCCGGTTAGTAAATAAGAAGGCTAACAATACCAGCCGCATTTTCATATATTAATTATTTTCTTTTCCGGTTGACACAGAGCTATTCATCCGCCTCGAGACCTTTTCATCTCAAATAATGCTAAACGAGTATTAAATTTCACGTTAGCAAATTGTGTCAGCTTTTGCTGGATGTTTGCAACTCGCAATTTTACGGTCGGATGCACAATTTCAGTCACATTTTAATTTTGCCAACAACAAACATTGTAAGAGAAAGGTCGTATTGTCTGGCAGCTGAGAGCTAAGAACGTAAGGCAAGTCTTAATCTTGCCGGCGAGCTTGCAACGAATGCCCTAATGATATCGCGGGACGCGCTTAAGAGCCCATACATAACACTCTATGAGACGTTTTTAAAATTTAAGCCAACGTTAATGCATTCTACCCTGTTTACTGTAAATATTTATTCAAATTTGTAGGCGAGTGTACAATGCCGTCTCACTTGCCTTTGTGATGTCTGGATATTAGCATAACACGAGGTGTATTCAATGGACAAAGTAACCGGTATAAAATAAAATTTTACGGTTTACCCTTATATTGAAAAAGGGAGATCGTGTTAGGGCATAATAAAATGTCTACGTGTTGTACGGCCCACATTATGGCAACTGCATACTTTTAAACAACCTTGTGCGAGTGCTCGAAAGGCAGGGAATAAATTGTGCTTAACTTTATTATATTATTATTTGTTCATTATTACGCAGTCTTCTCCTTCTTTGTATACTAATATTGACAAGTTCGACATACATTATATTATCATACCCAAGTTTCATTATTTTTTCTGTTAATGCTCATAAGATTTTGTGCTATTAAAATCATGAATAAAAGCGTTAAAGACAAAATAAAAGTCGCTAGCATTATACAACCTACAAAATACAATTAGAATCAATAAAAAACTAGAACGAAACCTAATTTATAAAGCAAGTCCAATTTCCCGTTTTTAATTACCTAAACAATCAAACTATAGTTAATCCAACAAAAAATTAATAATCGATTCACGGAGTTTGAGTAACGATAAATTTCATAATAAACTGTGCTTCGTTCGAGTCTAAATACTTTATTTTGTTGAACGCAGCTCGCGGGCATTTCTCCATTATTGAAACGAATTGTTTTCTGAAGTTTTAATATTAAAAGCTCCGTTGTTGGACTTTGTTCGGACTTCATTAATTTTTCTGTTAATGCTCATAAGATTTTGTGCTATTAAAATCATGAATAAAAGCGTTTAAACCTCTTTGCCAGCCATTCATGTGATTATGTAAAGGAATAATTTTTACACGCCTGTGATTTTAGATACTTACAAAGGAGGTCAGTAAATGAGTAATCGCACTAAAGACTGTAGCCTTTAGTGCGATTACTTACATTTTGAAACCTTACAACTGTTATAATTATGCTAAGTACCTTTCTTGAACTACGTTTTTTATATTAATTTCCAAACGTCTTGTGGTTTTATTCTCGTCTCAACCTATAATACATTAGTTCTTTATATAACCTATTTTATCGCAACTGGGGTATCGCTATTGTTCTAACAGTCGATTTAGAATATAATAATATTCTATTAGATGTTAATCTATCATTAACAGATTTTTTCCCGGTACTGATAACACGTCAGATACACACAGATCAAGAATAAAATAAATGTACTCTATACAAACATTAATTATTCGCAATCTTTCGCATACCCGCTTAGCTGTTGTCTTATGTTACTAAAATACGTTCTATAGTAATATATTATCACGTTAGGACGTCTGGTTAGTTAGATGTACCTACCTACTAATTGTTTTTGCTAGTATATTAGTTTTCATACAACAACAAGAATAGTTAACAAAACCTCTCATCCTGTCCAATGGTTACAAAAGAGTGATAATTTGGTTATATATTCTAGTAATGGGTTATGTCTTCTAAGTAGTCTTTGATTGGTCTCGATGACAGCAAATCTCCTGGATCGTATCGGTATCAATGATTTTTCACTATCGGAACTAAAATCAAGATATTCAAGTTTGTTCGATGTTTGAAAATGTGAAATTCACATAACCATATTCTTAGACAAACTCTACGGACAAACTCCAATAATCCAATTATGTTTAGTACGTCGATCTTTGCGTGGAAAGTAACCCCAGGCGCCCACTTTTCGCATCGAAAAATAACTTGTGAACAGTATCCATTGTCCGAGCCGTACAGTTTTGTTCTCTTGCGCACTAAAATTAAACGTCAATCGTGATGTCAGCCCCAGCGCCGGGCGTAGTTTGTTATTTCAATTATCGACAAGTCCCTACTTGCTTGGAATTTTCTAAAACATGCGTCTTTTGTCGGGAAATTTTTAATTTCGCCGTCCGCTGCTTTGACATAATTTTTTTTATCGACCTGCCGGAAAGTTTAACGGGACGTTCGAAATATTAAGTGGAATTGCAGGGAGGAGTAGCGAAATGCATTGCTTTCGTTGTTAGCACTATTTTAAATTTTCACTAATGTTGGTTCTGTATCAGCCCATATACGTCCCACTGCAGGGCACGGGCCTCCTCTACAATCGACAGTACGATTGAGAGTGGTTAGGCCATATAGTCCACCACGCTGGCCTAGTGCGGGTTGGCGGACTTACATACCATAGAACTTTTTATAAAATCGGCTATGGTATGCAGGTTTCCTCACGATGTTTTCCTTCACCGTTTTAGTGCGTGGTGATTGACTATCAATACACACATGACTCCGAAAAGTCAGAGGTGTGCCCTGGGATTCGAACCCGCGACCACCGTGAACCTGTTGGCAGTCGCGTCTAGTCCGTTTACCAACCAACCAATGTTGGTTATTGTGACAATATTGAAATGCATACATACATATTTTATACGTAGATATATTACAAATTAGGTCATGAAATTTGTATTTTAGTATTGATAAACTAGAAGTGTTTAATGATCAAATCTACTGAACGAGTTAGGTAAAATTACGATATTAAGGATCTTTTGATGGGAATTGCGAAATATACCAAAGAGGTTACTCTTGAGGGTAAAAGCATTTGAATAAAGACAAAGAAAGAAAGAAATATCATTTAATATCTCATAGTCACCATAACAACAAAACAATAATATAAATATACAAGGTAATAGTCTAATAGTAATATTAACATGACCAGACTGCAATGATCCCCCATTCAGCTGTATGCTATGAACTACAGACTGTAATATCAAATATCATGTCATAGATGTGTATAATAATATGTTAAGAAGAGTATAGTAGAGTAAATTACCTTTATTAACTAGCCCAAAACTGTTTTGATAATATAAAATACGAACCAACAGTATTATTACATATAAACCGTAGAACCTTCTATAATAATCTTTTAGCACAAATACGGATTCCATGAAATGCAACCTTGAATTAAAATTTTACATATATCCGACAAATCACATAACAACCAATCCATAAATTTACAATAACCATTAGAAGCGGTTAGTAAAAGCATAAACTACCAAGTTTTACACGGGAAACGAAACGAATTCAATTTCCGATATAGAATCGTTTTCTTAGCATACGATTCATTTCCATTGGAGCTCGCGAGTTGCGATTCAAAATTACGGCGAATACAACACGAATGAGTGAACTGCAAGCTATTCTTTGTCGGAATAGTGGAATGTGCAGAATTTTGGCTGTGACAAAGTTTGTTTGTAGTGATGTGACGAATGTTGTTGCAAGCCTGTACCTGTAGTGAAAACTAGCACATGATTTAGTACGAGGAGTGAAAACTCGAGAAAGGAGATACTGAAATGGTGATAGTTCATAAAATTATAAAAAATATTTTAAGAAACTATGGAAATATAATTCGTTAAGTAATTTTAGTCGCGCAGGCTATGTCTGTTTTGAACTGAACATTTCAAATGAAAATACATTGATCACCAACTTAGTAGGACCAGGAAAACTAATAACTTTAAATGTAATAAAAATGAATGCAAAATTTAAAAAAATATACATTTTAAAAATGGAACCAAAAATAAAATAATTCTACATAAAAATAGAACACGTATTTTCCATCACCCATCACTATTCCTAACGCAGTCAAATAGCCAATGGCCAGCCCGATTCTGAAGGCCCGATACGGTTTGACCATGCACATGCAAATTAACCGACTCCTAGAAGCATTTCTATACGGAAACTTTAAATGGAATAACGTTCGTGGCTCGCACTGAGCTAAACCAGCTACAATTATTTTGGTACATCCTTATATATTGCACCAGCTTTCGTATATTTTCAGTTGAGTTAAAAATGTTTACGGAAATGTGAGTCGACGCTGGAAAATTTGAATTGTAATAGCATTTGCCATTTTCAATGAGACTCAATTATATGCGTCCTAAATGGAAGTTAGAATAAAATTATTATTTTTTATGAAAATAATATTTCCCCGTATTAATTTAAAACGACTATTTTATATTTACAATAGCTACATGTATTTTTATAAAACAAAACAGAAACAAAATTACTGGCTGCCCGGCCCGGCTCCACCCGGGTGTAGATGCACTTTTTTGGAAATATTCTATCGCCTATGTTCATCAGGGAATTATTTGGATAGGATTGTAATGATGAAATATTTTTTTCAAATCAAACCAGTACTTTCAGGGACTATTCAATGTCTACAAACAATTAAATCTTTTATAAGATTATTTTAGATCAGAAGAATATTTTTTATATTACATCTTATTTTGTCTAGGAAGTCATTAATTCGTCAACTATTTTAACAAAATATTAATTACAGCCCTTACAGCCCTAATACATTTTTCCCGGAAATTTTAATTTCATCATCAAAAGCCCAGTAGCCAGTTTGGGTTAATTAAAAGGCCCCTAATATCACATACCTTGATAATTTATTTTTTAATAATAACTCAAAGAACGCGTTTCAAAGCGAAACAAAATAATCTGAAAAATCCAATATTGCAAATTAAGTTTTTTAATTAATTTTCTTTCGGTATTCACGTTTCAGTTCTCCGCCGCCTCGGGGCAGCGAGACACAATATTGAGTCGCCTCGATAACTTCATAATCTCATATTGATTTCACATTGGCGAAGAATGTTTTGATTTTAGTAAATAAGAGATTAAAAATAGATTTTTTCGTAGAAGACTGAGAAATTTGAGTGTCACAAGTAATTATTAAATGAAACAAATATTTGTATACTTATTTATATGCGTTTGTCATAGCGGTTACTACACGTCTTGTAACAAGAAATATCTATAATGGTATATCAGTCATAGAAAAGTCAGATTGAAAAGAAAATATGGTCTTTGATTTGATAACCTTTTCGAATCTGAAGATTATCGTTTTATAATAACAGTACACATAAGGATGGCGAAGATCAGGCGAAATAGAGGGGAATTAGCAAGAACGTTGAAACTGGGCACCGACCGGGATAACGCCAGGTAGAAAAAGAGTAATGATGCACAAAGTTAGAAGACGCCAAATTTACTCAGATATTATCTAGGCGTTTGTATCGAAACATCAATGATCAGATTTCTTCAGTAGTTTGCAAGATATTGTTGCAATTGTGTTACCTATGCGCATTCTCATCCGATTTTAACCCCACAATCGTCCAGTTTCCATTACAAAAACAAAGTCCGTACCTCAAAATACAAATGGAAACTATACATCAGACAAAACATCGATGCGTGTTTGTTTTGCGTGTCCACTTGACAGGCAAGATAAATACCTGTCCCCCACCCATTTATACAATAATTGCCAGAGGAAGTGTGCTAAATTACGTTTTGTTCTGTAATATATTATAATGAAATGCGTATGTCTGTCTGCGGGTGATTATTGAAGCGAGAAATTGCTTAATCAGTCGGCTGTGTAATGTGTGCGCCGATGATTAGTCCAATGGCGATATGAAATCGACGGGAACTTTTAATTCATATCCACAACTTAATTGGTTGCGAAACAGAACGCAGCTGCAGGAAACAAAATAGTTATTGTGTTCATTTTGGTGTTTGTTTCGGAATTTTTAAATTAGCATATATTTTTTGGATAATCAATTTAAAATATCATTCTGAATAATTAAGACACCTCTCACTATATTGACATGGTTTATTGAATGTTGTGGTATAATATCATTAAATAAAATATAGCTGTAGTAATTCTTTCTTCATTAAATAATGCACTATCGATTTCAAACAAATTTATGGACTGCTGCAACAACTGAAATAAATCAGTAGCTCTTTGAGCATAAAACCATACAAAAAAAGCCATATAAACATCACCAATTCATTTGGATTTTTTTTCTGTTGCACGGCATACTGATTGCACAGTACCTGATGGAAAGCACAAATGCTATCCAAGCAGAGTATCGAATCGCATCACACGGCAGTCCCATGCCGTTCGATACAACTATGCCAGCCTGCTAAGATGCTTCACACTACGGCGAATAAAAACTAAACTTCTTCATACTGCAGAATATAAAAAAGCTAAATTATAACTACGTTATTTCAACAAACCCTTTTCAACGAATTTCACATAATGTGTAACATCTGAATATTTTTTCACAAACCCCCTTCATACTTGTGCGATTCATGAGCCGTAAATTTGAAAACAAATGGCCCTTGACGATTTTCGCACAGTCAGTGAATTGAAGGAAAACAGAACTCGTTGGCGTGACCGCCCCTGTATGTCAGATGCGAATATATTGTCCAGGCGAAAATTCAAAATAAGCTTCGTCACCGTGACGTCACGATGTAGGTACCATTGGGAATAGTTATACAGGATTAGCGTTTTGATTTCTATTGTAGGTAGGAAAATGAGTAATATTATTATTTATTATAATTTAAATCATAATTGTGCGTGCGTGGTGGCATGTTGGTATACGGACCAGACGCGGCTGCCAACATGTTCACGGTGGTCGCGGGTTCGAATCCCAGGGCACACCTCTGAATTTTCGGAGTCATGTGTGTATTGATAGTCAATCACCACGCACTAAAAACGGTGAAGGAAAACATCGTGAGGAAACCTGCATACCATAGCGATTTATAAGAATTTCTATGGTATGTAAGTCCGCCAACCCGCACTAGGCCAGCGTGGTGGACTATTTGGCCTAACTACTCTCAATCGTACTGTCGATTGTAGAGGAGGCCCGTGCCCTGCAGTGGGACGTATATGGGCTGGTACAAATTATAATTGTACACATAAAATGAGCCGTCATGGGACGCCTGGCAGATGTGAAACATCGTGTGTGTACAAGTAATATGCATAAAAGATAATAATATTATTACAGGAATTAAATATAGCCTAATGAAAAAATGAAGTATTACGAATTTCTTACAGAAAATGGTAACTTTATTTAATAAACATTAAATAATACATTAATATTTAATTTTAATAAAAATTTACGGGCGAAGATTTTACGTGACAACGTCTTTTTCTCGGTAGAATATTTATTGATATGAATATAATTAAATTGCACAATAGGAACAAGGAATTGAATGAAAATAAGAATTGCACAAATTTTAACTATAGAAATATATTTTGTTTACTAAAACATTGTACATGTAATGACGAATCTAAGCACTCCATATTTTCACTACAGACACAGCTGACGATACTTTAACCACACGTGTGAACTTGTATTGTGACGCTTTCTTGTTTTTCCAACGCCAAGAACGTTCGAGAAAGACAAAGACAGAGACACAAATATTTAGGGGAGAGAGGGAGGAATTTGGGGATTTGGTTGGGGCCAATCTGTAGAGCTCACCGAGCCGGTTCCAAAGATACCAAACTCGGTGGGTCTACGATCTATATTGGCCGAGATAGGATTGGGGGGGGGTGAGGTAAATTTTCGGGGTGGGGGTAAGGGAGGGGGGGGGGAGGAAGGTTTCGTGGGGAGGCTAACTTAAATTAATTTTTTGGAGGTAAAATATTTTTTTTTGGGGGGGGTAATTTTTTGCGTAATTTGGGATTTCTGGCGGGGTCAATTTGTAGCCCTCACCAAGACGGTTCCGAGGATACCAAACTCGGTGGGTCTACGACCTATGTTGGCCGAGATAGGATTGGGGGGTGAGGTAAATTTTCGGGGTGGGGGTAGGGGAGGGGGGGGGTAGGTTTCGTGGGGAGGCTAATAGGCACTATTTCGGAATAAGGGTGGGGGAAGGCAGGGGGGGGGCTATGGGACAATTTTGGAAAAAGTGGGTGAAACTGAAAAATAATTCTCTAGTGCTGCGCGCGCACCGTTACGTTACCGGGCGTTACACTTTTTCATAAGTGACTCCCAGCCGCAACCTAATTTAAGACGTTGTCACGTCAAAATAATTAATTGAAGATAATATTAATATAATTTATTTATATTATTAATCTTAATATAATTTATATAATTACTAATATGAATATAATTAATTAAATATAAAAATATAATAATTACATTTATGGACAATTGAAAAATACGATCTATAAAAGAATAATAAATAATATATACCTAATATAATAATAATAAAATATAATGTATACCTTAGTATAGCGTGGCGACCCGTCGCCACGGCAAGCGTCGCCACGCCAACAATTCGGTTTAAAAGTGAGTCTATAGATGTTTCACATCAAAATACTATATACAGTAACAAAAATTATGTTATTAAGTCTTTTTTTAAATCTTTTTATTTATCTAATAATTTGGCTATATTGATACTATTAATTCACAATAAGAAACAACGCCATTTTTACCAATAAACATTTCATTCATTTATTTTTATATTTCAAAAAGAAAGAATATTTGAATACATATTTGTATTCAAAATAAAATGGATAAAATATCTAATACTACAGTAACACACACATTTCGATATATCTTACATAAATCTCGATAGTACCACCCGTAGTAGGGTCACTTGTCAGTACCCAGCCCTTCACAAAATTTATACGTCAAAATAGTGCTTACCGATGATTTGTTAGAGTGATTAATGTATCGGCGAGTGGTTTATATCAATTATTCGACTTTCTATTCAATTGTTTTCCGTTTCATTGGACATGGTTTTATTATCGAAATGTACGTGGATTTATTGGCTACGATATTAAATTATTGACGTGAGTATTTACCGAAGGCACACCTTTGACTATTTGGAGTCTTGTGTGTATTGATAGTCTAATACCAAGCACTTTAACGGTGAAGAAAAACATCCTGAGGATTTTTTTACTGCAATGAATGACGAGACGAGCTTGCCTTTCATCTGATGGTAAGCGATACGACCGCTCATGCACATTCCCAAAACCAAACACGTTGAATTACAAAACAATGCTTGGCATTCCACTGCGCTCGCCATTCTGAGACATGAGATGTTAGGTCTCAATATGTCCAGTAGTTACTCTGTCTTCAATGTCCTTCACAACGAAATACAGCAGTGCATTTACATTTCTGTTTGGCGGGAGAAATAAATATTGCAACGGTACCTACCCAGGCAGCCTCTCACATATGAAAGACTTACTACAGTTAGTACCAGAAAAATGATACTTCCTCTATGATTAGAGATCTTTACGAGAGGTTGGAATGTGAAATGCGCCAACTCTCAATAGACCAGCAGGATGGACGAGGGTCTAACCCCTCTCATCCGAATTCGTGATTGTCGAGAAGTCACGTGATCAGCAGGAGACGTTTATAGGTCAATAAATTACATTATAATATTTCATCTATAATATATGTTCGGAGAACAGCGTGCGAGACTGCACTATAGTCTAGTTTGAAGTAAAACCTACTTCCGAGTCGAAGCCGAGTTGTAGCTTTAAACACACTTTAACTTATCTAAGTTAAGTATGTATTTGGAATTAATCATCGCTCAATTTAACAGGCAACGTAACCTTTATATTGTTCTTTTTAAACGGTTTTATTATTTAGCTCACCCCGTTTGTTTGGGTCAAATTTAGTAATTGAAATTTAACCCTCTTCCCGTTAACCGATAGATCTGAAATTTGGTATACGCCTTTGATGCTGGTGACAATACAATTATCCATATTCAATATTATTGTGAATCCAAGATGGCCGCCGCTACAAGATGGCGGACAACTTAGTTTTTTCAATCCCATCAATATTGGTATCAAATGAAAAGGCTTGTCAAGTAGAATTCAGTGCACTATACAAAATCAAAATCAAAGATGGCCACTGCTCCAAAATGGCGGATAATGTATTTTTCAATCCCATCAATATGGGTATCAAAATAAAGGGCTTGGTAAGCATAATACAGTATACTATACAAAATTACAATATGAATCTCCCACCCAAGTCAAGGACTCAACGAATTGAATAGAATGAGAAATAAAAACTAAGAACTTAAAAATAAAAAAGTAAAAAAAAAAAATAAGTTATACGGTTTTATATTTAAAGTCCGTCCAATATTTAAAGTGGTTAAAATTCATTTAAAGTGGACGTGCCCCACGATTTTATTTGAGTTTAATCAATGCATATGCTTAAAATTATTTTTTAGATTTTAGTACATTTATCTGCAATATAAAACCGTTTAACTTAAAATATTTTTTTTACTTTTTTATTTATATTCATTTTGCTTCAGCCTTATGTACAATTACGTCATGAAAAACATAACAATAGGATAAGAAAGATAAGATACGTATGGAACAAATACATAAGTAAAAAAAGGTTTTTAATTTCCCTGTACACTAAAACATAAACAATACCGCAATGACCTTGCAAAAGTGCATCAAAAGTATAAAAATGTAGATGCATTACTACTTTCAATCAACAAACACTGCATACATAAATAATTCATCATTCCCTCCAATCCCACTCAATAACCTAACTTGAATTCTTATTTAAACACACCGCGTTAGTATTCAGTTGATATAGTCCCATCTACAAGCTTATTGCAGCCGCGATCACCTATCGCAAATTGAATTCAAGTATCCAATTCACTGAAAGCTGTTTACAATCACGCGAACTCCTTGCAGTTTGTTTTGAATTAAATACTAGCACGTCTTACAACTGTGATGGTAATTTTAGTATAACTGTGTTATTTACCGCTGTCTGTATTATTCTAAAGTTTAGAAAATCAATTATTTTGTAATAGGTACAGTTAGCATCATACTTCACATGTATTGTTAATTTATTATGAATTACAATTTGTAATTGTTACTTTGTCTGTAATCTTTGCCCGATCCGGCGTTCGAACCCGAGACCGCAGCTTTGCAATCACATTGAATTTGTGTGCTAGCTATTGTTGGTGTGTATCTATTTTTAATGGACTCTGGGTGATTGTAAGTGTTGATATTCTTCTGAAAATGTGGTAGGTAGAATTATAATTCTACAAAAGTTTTTTACATCCCATCCGTGACTTTTCAAACCTTGTTCAATATTCAAATCATAAGCTATCTTTGATGTGAACTGAATGATGATTTCGCTATTTTTATACCTACATTTTGGTACTGTGTTCTGCCTGATCTGCCTACCCCTATGAGATATAGACATAACGATTATAGACATGAGTACATATGACAGTACAGAAAGACAACATTATTCTTATTGGAAGTAAAATTATTCCCTTCACACGCTTTTGACCAAGTGAATTACGACCTTATAGATGCACAAAATCAATGTTATGAACTACTCAATATCCCGCTTTTAAAATAAATAATTAATCTCAAGTAAAGCCGTGTGAAATCTCTTGTAAGTTTTTTCCAATTCGCATTCGGGTCATTCGTCATTTAGTATTCAAAACGTGGTGTCTTTAAGTGAATCGAAACACCGACTTTCAATTGCGAAAACATTTCCCGACTAAGTGGAGTACGATAAATTAGCGAACCAATTCATTCATTTCCTCCCACTGCTGATCATGTGGTTGGTAACAAGCAGGATTGTGACTATTTTTGTGTTCTTTCAGATTTTTTCCTTATATTTTTAATATGAATGTATTTATAAACAAAAAAAAATTACGAAATTATACGTCAATATAAATATACTCGTAACAGTCAAATTATTCCTGACTCCAAAGTAAAATGCCTTATGTTGTAAATATCAAATACTTTTGGAGTATAAATGAGGTTCTGTTACAAGTATATATATTAATCAAAAACACACACTGGAAAATATATTTCTATTTTATAACAAGACAAAATTTATTTGGAAGGGCTACAAGCAAAGTGACAAAGTGTCATATACCAATTTAAACGAAGAAATATGAAAATTGAGGTGACTAACTCATTACTAAAGGCTTTGTTAAAATTTTTTTTTGCATATTAAGTAAATAAAACCAGCAAATATTTCGAGAGACTCTTTTTTCTTACAACATACAGACTCAAAATAAATATTTGTTGGCTGTATAAACATTAGAGACAGTGCGAGGAAAGAACCCGCGACCTCTTATTGCATTGCATCAACCAAACGTGCCATCGAGGCTTTATTTCACATAATGTGCACGTAACGTCTTCCCCGAAGGAATAGGTTGCTACTAGTGTTGCCAATAATTCGCTGAGCCTAATTCCGCCCCAAGACAATAATATGATAGTACACGAACCTAGCACAATGTCACCCAATCACGAGCATCTCATATCAGATTTTATAGGAAAATTCAGACAATATGATCTAGCTGTACTGGGATTAAATCGTTAGGTTGACTGTTATAGATGCTGTCACTACACGTAAAACTCATGAGATATATTTAGATAGAGTTTGAAACTTTTATTATAATTTTGGAAGTAGTAAAGCGATGCTGTTATCAGCCACTTGCTAGCTCTGGAATGAACTCCCTGATTCGGTGTTTCCTACTCGTTATGACCTGTTCTTCAAACGAGGCTTAAAGAGAGTCCAATCATTACGGTAGGCAGCAACCTGGGAGTGCTGGGCCCCTGGCATTGAGACCATCCATGAGCGGCGGTGATCGCATCCTATCAGGCGGGCTGCATGCTCGTCTGCCTGCTAATGGCCAATAATAAAAAAAAAAAACATGATTTAGCATAAATAAGCAGGATTGTCCTGGGCGGTACCACTGGCTCACAAGAAAGCGACGTGAAACGACAGTTATGCGGTCGCGTTTCGTTCGGTGAGTAAGATTACCAGATACTGAATACCCTTTTTCCACCTCTCATCCTTTTTTTTCTTTCCACTCGCTCCCCTATTTGATAGTTTGGCAACTCATCTATTATACAATAGTTGAGGATGTTCATGGGCAGCAGTGATCACTTACTATTAGCTGGTGACCTGTTTGCTCGTTCGCTAGACGTACGCAATAAAAAAGGAAATAATTGTATGAACCCTTCTCTTTTGTTTCTTACCAAGCTTCTCATAATATGTTCCTTCACCATAAATCATTCCATAATATACTAATTCTGTGCTATATACAAATATTACATAGTTTTAATCCAATAAAATAACATTTGGCTTTCATTATCTACAGCTGTTGATTCAAACATCAGACAAGTTTATATCAACTCTGTTACCACTTCCTTTAACTAACCAATTACGTATACATTTGCTTACAAAGTTTCCATTGCATTTCACATTCGCGAATGCAAATTGGAGCGCGATAGCAGACTATTATTTGCTTGCAAAGTTAAATAGCTTTTGCGGCCATTTCTAGGAAAAACCAGGAAGAGTTTAATCCCATATCGGACTAGGGACTCAACTTTCGATGAACAGTTCCTATAATGAATGCATATTTGCCAGCATTGTATTTGTTATTTCAGGAGACAAAGTTAAGTGAGTAAAATTAGCTTTGTGGCCTAGGGTTAGCCTTTTCAGTCATACTGTATTAAAGAAATATTTTATTCCAAAATTAAAATAACTGAAATGCAATTACTAATAGCTGAGAAAATTTCTTTACAAGGGAAAAAGGGGAAGATATAAAAAAGTCTAATTAATTATGAATCGGAATTTCAAATGAATCATAAACACTCATATTCTAAACCAGAAATATCACAAAATTCTTTTTATTATGTATCATGAAATTTGAACTGAAAGATGGAAATAGGGCGTACCCGTTCAATGGTTTAATTTCAGTGCATTCAGCACCTATGACGCAGTAAGAGTTATCATTAAAAGTTATTTAAATGCATGAGTATGTCGTTCAAACTCGAGGTAATGTAGCATCGCGTGAAAAGTTTAGAGACTTGGTGGAATGCTAACATGGCGTAACAGTCAGACGGACTAACCTTTCTTCTGAAATCTTAAATTGGGTTTTGGGGTGTATTAATGCAAATATATTAAAATTTAAACCTTCAAAATATATTTAACTTAAAAATTATATAAATAAAAAATCTACAAACAAGGCGACAACATGTATCACCGTCAACGTATTTTAACAAATACAAAAATGTTACAAAATAAGAATTTTAGGAAAATTATAATAACACACACTCAGAAAAAATCAGGGATAGCGAGTATCGATAACAAGACCTAAATCTAGATAATTTGTTTTGTCGAAAAGTTTGCTAACAAACGCACTATTTTAATGATGTGCAGAATTAATATCGAGTTGGATGACCTATTATTTGGTTCAAATTTAATTGTAGATTTCGTTTTTTTTCTCTCATAGAATTTTAATTGTTATATTTACATACATAAACTCACACCTGTTCCCCAGAAGGGGTTAGCAGAGGTCCTGGTACATCCTTCTTCAGCCTTGTGTGCCGTCTCAGCCGTCTCACGATGTAATAGAGGGCGAGTCTCTCGCCATATCGGGCACAAATTTCTAAATCCGGACTGATCAATTGAAAAATCAACGAATATTTCACCTAACCTTAGTTTCGAACCTGAAATTATTGTACTATTATGTTATTGTACTACGATGTGCCTTGTAATCACATCGTAGTACAATTATGCCACCGGGGCAGTCAATTGTTACATTCTCCAAAGAAAACGTATTTTTCATCGTATTGTATACATTTAGTATGCTTTTTTATAAATAATAATAAAAAATACCCTATCTCAATAGCTTGTAATCTCTAACCATCTTGTCGCGTTGAGCTAAATGCTGACGTAATATCAATTTGACCTATATCATAGCGCATTAAATATGCACCATTTATTACGCGGTGACTTCATCCGTTTTATGAAACAGTCCATGATTGCTAGGCAATGCATGGTTTACTGCGGCTATTTTAAAAAGTTTATTACATTAGAATCTAGGTGCAGTTTATTGTTTATTGGTTATACAGGTACTTGAAGAACAAAATTGCCATAGTATTATTATATTTTAAACGGTTTATAGTGCAATAAGTATACGGAACATGCTAAATACTTCATGTGTAGGAAGTAATGATGGTGGTATTATTTCTCATGGTAATATTATCGTACATAGCACGAAATGTAAGTATAGTAGGTTCAGTCAAATTATTATTTGAATGCAGGCGCATATAAATATATGTATGAGTGTATTATGTTTACTGACTATACATGAATAAATATTGAGTCAAGCTGAAAATTAGCGCACTATCTCAGGCTGACGCAGTAAGCTAAGCTGGATCCTTTTTGGTTTAGGAAGTACATTTCAGTTGTTATTTGTTTTTTTTTTTTTAGTTACGCCATATGCACAATATTTATTATTGAAAGAAAAGTCAGAGGCAGAGATCACGTACCATCAGTTGTCCTGTTTATTCGTTTTCCGGACCTAAAACTAGCTTAATATTAGTACCCGAGCTATCAGCCCGTCTTATAGTATGCAACCACTACCGCTCATTAACTAGCAAAACAAGAGGTAGACTTTTTACTGCCTATCGTGTGATAAACTCTTTCTCTTTAAGCCTCAGTTAAAGACGGGTAAATAAATACTTTCAACAGTCACATACATAGTCCTGACCCCACACTAAGATCGAGTCTTGTGTCGTGGGTATCAGGAACTACGAGAGAGTTTTCGATCTCACAAACACCCAGACCCGAAACAAATAACTGTGGGTCACATTAATGTTTGTCTCGGTGCGGGATCGAACCCGTGGCCTCTCGTTTCACAGACGGCGTCTAACCAACTGCGCCATGGAGGATGGGTTATACACTTCGGAAACCCGAGAACAGGGAGTTCATTCTATTCATCATCATCATCATCAAATCAGCCACAGGAAGTCCACTGCTGAACATAGGCCTCCCCCAAGAATCTCCACAATGACCTGTTGGAAGCGGCCTGCATCCAGCGACTTCCTGCAACCTTAACCAGATCGTCCGTCCACCTTGTAGGCGGGCGTCCGACATTTCGCTTGCCTGTACGTAGCCTCCACTCAAGAACCTTTCGGCCCCAACGGCCATCGGTTCTACGAGCTATGTACCCGTGTTCATTCTATTACTCGCACATATTATTAATATTAAACTAGGGGACTATGTAAATTCTTATAGAATCGGACCTGATCGTCATTATTTTCTCTGATATTTATCTCTATGATATAAGTATGCAAATGTGCAATTTTGACATATCATTAATAAGGAGCTCAGTGATTATCTTCTATAATTATCTTAATAAATTGTAGATATTAATTACATATAATGCTTTGTGTTGAACTTTTGATAGAGTTTGACAGCTCTTTAGATATTTCTCGTCAGCACTAAACTTCGGTGTGTTAATTACCAAGTTAGTAGTTTTAGCAACCTTTCAAAATTGGAGTCGAATTTTTGAAATCAAGACTGCAAATAATAATTCTTTAGTTTTCTATCGCCGAATAAAAAGATTTAATTTTATGTTATTCTTGGTATACAATACGCAAAGAGATCTAAATCAACCGAAGTTTATTTATATATTTTTAATATTACCAGAATTCTAAGTTGTTTCTTGACCTATAAACTGTAATTTTTATAACTTGTACAATTCATTCTGTACAAAATTGTATCGATGCGTTTATTTTGCTGCATTTTGAAAACACACAAATTACCAAAGTAAGTGTCAATTGATGATCTAAACTAAATCAACATTTCAATATCTATTTAAAATATGCTTTTTAAACTCCATACAAAATTATGTAGGCCCCGTCCAAAATTTCAAATAATTAATTTTAATACACAAAAATAATCGTGAACACCGTAACAGGCACCATAATTCAGTGCCCTTTGATCAATCAGCCAGCTGACTAACAAAATTATGGCGATATTGAATCAACCCAAACAAATTGCCTGTCTTTGATAAGGTAATTATTAAATCTAATTATTGTTTCGTCACGAACCGTGGAGCTTTTTGTGGATCGCCGATGATTGTTTGATACCATTAAAGGATCTTGGAGGTATTTTGGATTGATGTGTGATATTGTTGATAATTTCCACGATAATTTCCCAATTTTTTGGGTAGTGGGTCTTCCCGATTGAATCCTTTAAGGGATAGACAGAAGCGCCAGTAGTGCCACCCGCATTTCTAGCTTAGTTTTTATTATTTTTCTCTTTATTTTATTTATCATTTTTTTTTGGTCTACGTATATCAATTATAAATATGTACGTGTAAAAATATAAAGTTATTTATTAACCCTCTGCTGGTTAAGGAGACAAAGTGAGGAACCCCCTCACAATTCATGCCGTATCCATACATATATTATATATATTAACTCTCTTTTTTTCCATTTTATTCTATGTTTCATTATTATTATTAATATTATCTACACTTTCTTGCACAAAAAGAAAACAAACCCTAAAAGAAATTACATCTACACTAATATTATAAAGAGGAAAGATTTGTATTTTTGTATGTAACAAATAAACTGGTAACTTTTACTGGTGGTAGGTCTCTCATATGTGAGAGGCCATCTGGGTAGGTACCGCCGCAATGTCTATTTCTCCCGTGAAACAACACTGCGTAAATGCACTGTTGTGTTTCGGATTAAAGGACATTGTAGCCAGAGTAACTACTGGACATATTGAGACTTAACACCTTATGTCTCAGGATGGCGAGCGCAGTGGAATGTTGCTACTGTTTATGAACGGTCGTATCGCTTACCATCAGGCGAACGGCTTGCTCGTATCGTCATTCATTGCAATAAAAATAAAAATAAAAAAAAACTCAAAAAGTACTGGACCGATTTTAATAATTCTTTTTTCATTACAAAGCTACATTGTCACTGAGTAACATAGGCTATATTTAGTACTAGATTACTATAGAAATCTTTAGAAATTTCTATTAAAATCCACCAAAGGTGTAAAAAATTAGCCATAAAATGTCTTTCATCGCATACGCTGCGAAGAGTATTAATTGTATATAAAGAAATTTTTCATTAAAGCTAATACAAACAACTGATAATAAATGATAATTAAATTTTCATCATGGGACTGAATGAGACGGGACATAAACCGCATATAAAGGGACAGGAAATATAGTCGACGGTGCGCGGGCGCGCGGCTATAGTTAGTACGCGAAAGAATATGTTGTGGCCAAATCAATACTGGACTCAAAAGCTATCTGCACCCGGGCGAAGCCGGGTCCGACCGCTAGTACATAATAAGACGTATTAATGGCGGTCTGATCGCCGAAAGGTAATGTCTTACAGATAACCATGGATTAGATTTATGAATAGGATAAACAGAGGGCAGTCTAAAGTATAAAGTATAGAAGTCGGATGGAAAAAAATACTTCTACCTTCATAAGAGCTGTGTAGACTGACATATTATTATGTATAAATAAATACACCCAACAGTCACATACATAGTCCTGACGCCACACTAAGATCGAGTCTTGTGTCGTGGGTATCGGGAACTATAATACAAGAGACTTTCCGGTCTCACAAACAACCAGACCCGAAAGAAATATTTGTGGGTCGCGCAAACATTTCTCTCGGTGCGGGGATCGAACCCGCGGCCTCTCGTTTCACAGGCGGCGTCTAACCGACTGCGCCACAGAGGCTGTTCTAATATAAACCTGATATCATCTTCAATAATAATTAAATGTACTCCAGAAAGTTCCAATTAGAAAGCGGTGTCTTCAACTAACCTTACGCTTCGGCATTTCAATACTGGTCCTGGCTAGCGTGGGAGATTAGACAAAAGCATGTTGCGTAGGCGAATTATTGTCGGTGCCATAAGTAAGGCTCCTTCTAGAAATAAATTAAGTAAACTACTAGACTCTCCACTTAGTAGGCTTTATTGAATCGATTAATGTTAATAATGTCACTTAAACCGTAATAATGTTATAACATCGAATGAAAATATTTCTAGCTAAAGTAAAAAGTCTGCCTTTTTTCATACAGCTAGCAAATAGAGTTAGTATAATAAGCACCGGAATCTTTTGCTTAAAACACATAATATAATGAGCAATTGAAAAACTGGTCTCTAATGAAATCTCTTCACGCAAATTAGATAAACGTAGTTACTCCCAAACGCTACATAGCCATCTTTAAAGACATATTGCTACGCACCGTTGTAATAATACTCATGGTCCACTAATAAATTTAATTTAATTTGACTAACGTAAATAATGTATTTCTTTGAAAAATAAATTCCTATGAAGTAGTATATATTCCTATGAAGTACTTTGAATAAAATACGAATAAAAACTGAATAAATAAATAAAACTGATTTTAAATAAAAATAAAATCAATTTAAAAATAAATAAATAAAATAAATTACTTAATTAATGCAAGAAATTAAAATAAATAATACTAAGTATAGAAAATATCTTGTATATGGAGATTAAGTTCTATGTGTATTGAATTGTCATAAGAGCTCTCTAATTGCCTACGTGACCAATAAATACATTTCATTTCATTTCATTTCAGTATTCAAACTAAAATGACTTATAAAAACTCGTAAACGGAAATATTTGTTTTAAACAAGAAGCAGAAAATGTAAACAAAAACCAATTAACTAAAATATTGTTTGAAGTTCAAATAAATTTAGGTAGCAAAAGCAAACATAATATTAATAAAGAAATATACAAAACAAAATGCCAGGTATACAGAAAATTTGTCAAACATATAAAATTCGTCACCTTTGTAACAACGTAGCATTTAAACAAATCCGCATGAATGACAACATCACAAAGAGCCAAGTTAATTGGCGAAGACGCGGTAAGCGGCACGAAATTAAACATGACAAAATTGTTCGGACACAAAGCGAAACGCTCAGACACTCCCACCGTCCTAATTATCGCAAATGACAAACTACAGACGGACGAAATCTACGAAACACGCCACGGCAAAATTTATAACGGGCCAGAAGTGTATTTATTACTAAATGTATTTTTGGTGAAATTCTATTCTATTGGTTAATTGGCTGAAGCTGATATTGTTTGAAGTAAATTGTGGGCCAGCAATTTCTTATTGAAAATCTATTTTGCGAGGCAGTCGGTAAAGGTGAAGAGTGACTTATGGTACAGAGGACCTCTTGGAACTCTTAATTAGCAGCTGTTGTTTGTGTATGTATTTTGTCGGTAATTTTAATATTCATTTTAAATATGGACATTTATGAAATTGTATTTTAAATATGTTCCTGTCAAAGAACTTTGAAACTATTGAGCGCTTCTTTTTTGTTTTTTTATTTTATTTTTATTTTTTATTAGATAGCGCGTACTTTACACTGAAAGCAAAATATTATTTATTTATTATTATACTTCTTTATGTCAAATTTCTTTTTTTTACATTTTTACATGTATAATATTAGTATACAAAATACATATAAAAATATAAAAAGTTATCCAACGATGGCGAGGCTCGAGACCCAAGCCACCGGTGGTTAGGAGCACAAAGTGAGGAACCGCCTCACAATACGTGCCGTGTCAAGCAATACTGCCTTCTGAATCTGACTCCTGACCCAACAACCGATTGAGAGCCTCTGTAGATGTTGGTCGAGGCTCGTTGGTATCAACCCATGAGCAGAAACGACAATCGGGACAATAATTGTTGAGTCGACATCCCACATGTCGGTAACCTCGTGTGCCAAATCTAAATATTTGGACATTTTGTCTTTTTCAGCTTTGACAAGGTTATTGGTTATTTATTAATTTTTTATTATACAAGTTTAGTCATAAAAGCTATATAAAGCTGAAAATAGGATGATACACTCATCATAATGAATAACTTCAACTGTGGGGCCACCTCATAATCTCGAAAAAATCAGCTTTTCCATACATTTTGCAGATTCAACCGATTATTTTTGTATGCAATAGCTGATTATTTTAATTAAGTCCAGAAAGCCCCAACTTAAAAGTTGTTCATTATGGTGAGTGTAGTATCCCCCTTTCGACTTTATATACCCTTTATGACTAACCTTGTATAGAAGAAGCCACTTAGATGTTGTACTAACATAATTTCTAACATGTACAAAGACTTAGTCAAAGCTTGTTCGTACACCAAATTCCAACGCAGCTCGCATCTAATTCGCACGAGTGGGCAGAAATCTTCTTAAAATTAATACACAACGCTGTTACACAGAGACAAAGCATAGGAAATGCTTGAACGGCACAAGCTGGAAAACAGTTTTAAATGAATTAAATTCAAACAGCCGTTGCGGCGAGATCTCCGCTGTCTTCCGGCTAGTGAGACGACGTTGCCGACTGGCACATTGTTAACGTTAACTACATCGTTAACTTATACTTGTTTGTTAACGTAGAATAATAGACGGATAACAGATATAGACATGTAAACACTGTTGATAACTTTACCATTGCTTCCGTTTCAAGTGTTCCGGGAATCCGTTGTTCTGCAATATTTTTCGTTTTCTTCTCGTACACAATATCGCGCATTTCGTAATTGAATTAGTTTTGCAGCGCCTCAGTCATATTAGTGTGAAATATATCTTATTCAATTATCTTGGGAAATAAAGCAGCATTTTGTTCTGTCTCATTCATCATACGGTTGCACACTTCAAAACGCGTCACCTCATTAAGCATCGGTGGATTTCCAAGAAAAACTAAATTTATGATACATAAATATTTACATGCTTTCAAGTCGTAATAACAAAGCAAATATATCTAGTGCATCATAAATTTGGATATTTATAAAATATAGCTGTCTTCAAGGCGATATCAAGGAAGAAAAATGATAAAAGCTTTATTTGATTTGAAATATTTCATAAATCCGTTAAAGAGTCGCGGTCGTAATTAAGGTGCTTCCAACAATTTATGTCATATATAACAACCTAATTTCACAAAAGTAACAAAGTATTATAGCTTCCGGGAATCGTCTCGTTAGTGATAAAATGGTCGAGAACATCGTGTGGAATGTTAACATTGCTTTATCTCTCACAAAAAAGTTTTTCTTTTAGTACATCAAAGCCGTTCATAACGAGATTCACTCGATGATTTTTTTTTCATAGAACACAACAAAGAAAACTCGTAGATTTCAACGTAGACTGAAACGATAAAAAAATAAAACAAAGACCGATAAATCTAGATATCCCCTTGTAAACGCCCACCGCATTGATTTAACAAACCCTACTCCGGCTCCCTTCTGATGGATGCAGTCGGCCCCAAAGTAAACATTATGGAGCCCGGCCTAAACAAATAATATGAACAAGAAACTCTAATTCATTGCACGCGAGAAACAATGAAAGCAGAAACAAGATTACTGATAAATCTAAAAGGGAATTTTTCTACACGGGAGAGGCTTATCTACTTTACGTCGTTTTGGGAATAAATACCGGGCGCCTTACTGCAATGAAGACGATGCCGAACTTAAGTCTTCTATTGTCTGTTGGGATAAAAAAGGTACATGGAAGAAAGCAGGGCCCGACCAACCTACTTTCGTAATCCCTTAATTTACTACCGAAATTCACACAAACCTCATTGAAATAATCATAAATATTGCAACATTTGATTTATTGAGACCAATGAATCAAATGTTCCAATATTTGTGATATATTTTTTTTTTACTTTAATTAATACTTTTGAAGATTGGACACCATCCACAATATCTATTATAAAATATATGTTATATGGTGTGAGTGTCCTCAAAAGATCCATATTAAGTTAATAATATTATATTTTCAAGTTTAATTTAATTCAATCCATCTCTGAATTTGATTAAAATCTTATAAAATATAAACATTTAACCCAAAAATATCATCGTCAAATCGAGGATAAATATATAAAACAAATATGGATACAAAGAAATAAACAGAACATCATAAGCCAGACAGTTGTTTAATATCGAGAACACCAAATGTGACGCCGCGGCGCCAAAGTATTAAGTTACAATCAGGTAAACGAACAAATCGAATTGAGACGGTAATTCCATTCCGTGAAGGCGGATTTATTCTCTTAGCGTTTTCAAACAACTTTATCATGAATGATAAATTGTTTTATTAAGTTGCTTGTTGCAGATTATGTTTGATTTCACATTCGATTTTTCTTGCTTCAGTGAATTTTATCAGCGATTTTCGAAATCCTAAACTCTATTGTTGATGTTTGCTTACTAAATAGTTGACAATACCGTATTGTGGATATGGCTGGTTGTGGTGTATTTATGATTGGTAATCATTTAATGCTTATTTGCGGTCCAAAAATAATGTATTACGTGCATATTCCGATCTTGGTTTTAATCTGTGTGATTCTCTTTTTATATAGATATTAAATTTACACTGGGATTCTTAATTGGGATAACATAATTGTTATTTAAATTCCATTATTTAAATATTTCAAATTTTGCTATTTGTTGAATTGAATACTTAATAACTGGAATGTGATTTTTTAATGTATGCTTTATTTGGACAAAGACAGCCTCCGTGGTGCAGTTGGTTAGACGCCGGTTGTGAAACGTGAGTCTGCGGGTTCGATCCCCGCACCGAGTCAAATATTTGTGTGAACCACAGGTATTTGTTTCGGACCTGGGTATTTGTGAGACCGAAAAATTACTCGTAGTATCTGATACCTACGACACAAGACTCAATCTCAGTGTGGGGTCAGGACTATGTATGTGACTGTTGGGTGTATTTATTTATTGGTGTATTTGTATGATAATATTAAATTTACATACTTTACAAACAAAATAAATCTGTGACAATATTAATCCTTTTCTTACGGCAAAGAAGCGAAATGTTTTTGAAAACACATTTGAACATTTTGCAGGAAACAATAAAATAAAGTGTCGCAAGAATGTGTGCAATTACCTGTGCTTTTGTTTATTTTAAATTCCAAGCTTGAGGTTTCTCTACGCGGATTGTCACCGTGTCAGTGGTACCGGTTAAACGTACACCGCACACCTAAAACTCCCGAGTGAGCCGAATTTAATCGCCCGAAGCGCCAGTGCGAATAATGGCTGTGACAAATTTTCCGTTCCGTTGAGCGTTTTCCTATGAATGCACCTACACAATCAACGGTACAGCCAGCTAAATTGTACGCTATTAAGTGACGTTCTAAATATAGGGGATCTTCGTGATGACGTGGAAGAGATAGCTGGCCACGTTCAACCCTTCATGTGGTTCATCCGGTAGCGTGGCCTACGCACGCCAATTTAAATTATATTTACCACATAGAAGGGTTAATTTCGTTTGATATTAAATTAGCGTTTACGATGTTCTGGACGTAAGGAACAGCAGTCACAACTGATGAAGTGTAACTGTTACACATCTGCCTTTCGACGATTGATTCATAATGATGATTGCTACGTGCGGTTTGGAAGACACGTCCGCGGAAAGCGACGTCGTGTTGTATCAATGTTTTGACGTTAATAACACAGCGACCGTGGAGAGGTAAAGACTTATTACGGACAGTATAATTCAAGTGTCTGACATGTCGGCGACGTGAAAACCGGTGTTTATCTCCGCCGATGTAGAAAGTTTATTCGAATTTAAATTTTTAAATTGTTTTGTAATCGCTTGTTACGGTATTGAGGGATTTATGTGGTGAATTTTAAATTGTCCCCGCATGGTTAATTTTTGATTAATGCTTGTTTACAAAATATACAGCGGCTGTCACTTAGCTTTTGTAAAGCGTGCGTGTTATTTATAAATTGTTTTAAGACGGTAATTACTTTATCTTTAATTAATTCCATTATCTAACTATCTTTGTGCTTATCTTTTGATTTCAGAATGTGTATTACCATGACATAACTTGAATGAATGGATAATATAAAGTAGTAGATAAAAAACAAACCTATGAAACAACTGAGGCACGATTTTGGGCCAAAATTTCGAAGAAAAATATTAGTGGTAGGATTATTCATAAGCATCGTGATAGCGACCACTGTAATTTGGATGTAAAGTATGCCTTAGTTACCAACGCAAGTGTATCGTGTTTCAAGATCCAACTGTGCATAAACAGGCAGGATATACTATAGATCGCTTCTTGGAATCTAAATCACCCTGAAATATTAAAAAAACCCTTACCGTATAAGTACATGAAACCATTCCACGAATAAAAATATTAAATAATGTCAAATATACCCAACAGTCACATACATAACCATGACCCCACATTAAGATCAATTAAGCTTCGTGTTGTGGGTATCAGAAACTACCAGATTTTGGTTTCAAAAAAACAGATCAGGGACAAATACTTGTGAGCCTCATAAAAATTGGTCTCGGTGCGGGAATCGAACCCGAAGCCTCTCGTTTCACAGCCTAATCAACCGCGCTACGGAATCTGAGATGAATTTAGGATAAAGAACTACACAAATAATAATAATAAATAATATCTACCCAACAGTATACATAGTCCTGATACCACACTAAGATCGAGTCTTGTGTCGTAGGTATCAGAATTCAGAAACTACGAGAGACTTTTCGGTCACAAATACACATCAAAAGCATTTCTCAGTCTAGGATCATCTCGAATCATTTCAAAACAGTTACTCTTTTGTCACACCCGTCTCTTCCTGGCGTATTACATTTCCTCTAATTAAAACCAAACGCTGAATGCTCCAACGTGGTACCAATCAGTTCACATCGGAACTTTACGATGTTAGTTCATAAAATCCGTGTGTAGTGCCGACTAGTACTGATTCATAACACGTGTTGGCTGCAACGGGAAATTTGAAATAAGTACATCGGAACGAGAAGTTTATGTGTTATTGGGTGATTTTGTGCTGTTTTTTGTATTGAAGTCGTAAAGGGATGTACTGCACCTGCGCTGTCTTCTTTATTGCAATGCATGGCGAGACGAGCATGCTCTTCGCTTGATGGTAAGCGATACGGCCGTCCATGTACAGTAGCAAAACCAAACACCTTGAGAAACAAAGCAATGCTTGGAAATCCACTGCACTCGCCATGCTGAGACTTAAGATGTTAAGTTTCAGTATGTATTAATTATTCTGGCTACAATGGCCTTCAAACAGAAACGAGTGCATTTACATGGCTGTTTGGTGGGCGAAATTTCTACGATATCAAATCTCTCTCTCTCTTTTAAGTTAATTAATACAATAATTTAATTTTGTTAGTAATCATGTTGTTTATCTTTTTGCAAAGTACACAAGAAGGTTTGAAAATTGAGCTAAGGTTTTTGTGTGGGTTTTGATTCTTAAAATATGGTCAGCTGGGGGCTGTGATTATAAATAGAAAGGTTGCGATGTTAATAAAAAGGACAAAATATCGCACGTGGAATTTTAAATAGGTTATGCGTAAGAAAGAAATGTTTTTTTTTTTTTTTCACCAAACAGAAATGCAAATGTATTGTTTTTTTATGGTTTAAAAAGTTCTAAAGGATAAAATATCTGTTTTTTTTTAATTATTACATTACATTCTCAATTCTCAACAATATATTTTATAGTTATTTTATTTACTTACCACAATTTTTTAACTTTGAAATTACTAACCCTCATCACACAATATCGACAAACTATGTGTCTCAAAATTTTTATGCCTAAGAGTTAAAGTAAAATGCTAAAACAACGCATATAAAAATATTTTTTAAACTACGAACAAACTTTCAACCCATGCTCGACAAAACCTTTTTGTATGTTATCTAGAAAAAATATTTGTAATAAATCCCACACGTCTAAGTGGAACTTGTTTTGTTTGCACACCAACTGTTGTCGGTGCGGTGCCATTAGCGAAAGTAAATCGAGTTCCCTACGCATTTTTAGCAAAAAGGGTTAACGTGGTCTCGAAAATGTGACGTTACATACGATTCCCTTCTTTGTTTGGTGTACCGTTTCTGTTTATGGCGATATTTTTCATCTATTTTACCAATATTGTTATTTCTTATCGTGTACATTATTAAAAAAGAGTTTTCGTTTACATTAGGATCAGTTTAAGCTCAGTATGATAACATGTAGAACCAGTTATCTATATATATAAAAATGAAACCCGTTTCGCGGTGTCACGGCATCACGTGTGAACGGCTGAACCGATTTCGATAATTCTTTTTTAAACTGTTTGTGGAAGTCCAAGGATGGTTCTTACGGCGAGAAAAAATCGAATAATTGCCGGAAAAACCCTAAAAACAGCCCTTTTATTTTTCCCATACAAACGTTTTCTAACTAAAACGTAAAGTCAATTTGAGCTTTATTGCTATTGTATAAAGTTCATATTAAATTACAAGCACTCACTGTTGTTTAAACAATGTAGGTATGTTCCTAACGTCAAAGAGTCAATTTGCACTTTATTACCGCTAGACAAAGTTCAAATTCAATCATATCTATCAAAACAGTGTGCGTGATATTCCCATACAAAATGTTCATGGGTTTGTAACTGTCAAACATTTAATTTTCACCCTGTCGATATGGTAAACTCTTCCCTCAAATTAAAGAACGTATTTAAATAAAGGTTTCGAATCGACAACACAATATTCGATTAATGGCGTATTTTAGATTTTAAAGATGTAAAATATTGACAGTAGTGAAAATGGACTGACATTTTATTTGATTGTAATTGTTTATGCATGCGTTCAGAAATTTATTTTGTATAAACTAAGAGAATATATCAAGCTACATTAATATAGGACAATGAAATAAATAATGTTCACACGTAATGGTAGATTTACATGTTGGCTGAGGCTGGCTGACGTCTACCAATTCCAAGCTATTAACTATGAAAAACATAATGCCAGCCGAGCCAAAAACTACGTTTACACGCTGCCGTTGGTCGAGGCTGGCTGAGGTTGGCCAAGCGTGTAAATGCAGCATAAGAAGTTATACTTACTCCTTTTCAAGATCGAATGCCATTTTTATCACGAATTTTTACAGTGGCCTTTCCTTCGCTATAATTCACTGATAGAAATGTACATCGTATCGGAGTGAGATAGGATATATTATACCTAAAGGGGGTAAAATAGGGTTGAAATGTTATGTCTAAGAAAATCGAAACCACTGAAGTTATGTCTATGAAATTTTATATTTCAACTCTTTATTACTAACAAAAAGTAATGGCGTGCAATATTTTTTGGAAAAACAGCATTTTGGTGCTGAAGTAAGGGAAGGAATATTGGATGGACAATAAAAAACGCAAAAGTTTTTAATGTCAAAAATTCATAAAGCAATCTTTATATGTATATGTATATGGATGTATATGGAGAGAAGGGACATAAAGTAAAATAGAATGGAAGGTACGGGAGAGGGCTGGGATAGATGACAGATTTGTTAGGATGAAATGTAAATGCACGTTATAAAACGGGATGGATAATAAAGAGAAGGGATGGGACGGATTGGGAAGAGACTGAACAGGCGGATGAGACGGGATTGTGCCGGACAGTAGGATAGCTACGTCAAGTTTAGGTATACAAGAGTTTATACGAAAAACAACATGTATTTGGTATGGAGTGGAATCAAGAAATATATGCACCCAGGCGAAGCTGGGTCGGGCCGCTAGTCATTTAATAAAAAAAACTGTAGAATTGAAGGTGAAGTTTTTTTTTTGCATTTAATGGCCAGACGAGCATGCCGTTCGCCTGGTGGTAAGCGATGCGACCGCTCATGAACAGTAGCAAAACCAAACAACACCTTGAATCACAAAGCAATGCTTGGCATTCCAATGCGCTCACCATCCTGAGACATAAGATGTTAAGTCTCAATATGTCCAGTAGTTAATCTGGCTACAATGTCCTTCACTCCAAAACACAACAGTGCATTTAAACTGCTGTTTGACGGGAGAAATAGACATTGCGGTGGTACCCACCCAGGCGGCCTCTCACATATGAGAGACCTACCACCAGTAAAGTAGTATTGTAATTACCCTTTATCAAACTTTGGCTGCAAGTACAGTAAAATATTGAGAGGGATTAGGCCATGTAGTAAACCACGCTGACCTAGTGCGGGTTGGTGGACTATGACGTAATAATAGGTATATGGGCTGATAAATTACATTTACAGTAAAATATTAGAGAGTGATCAAGCATGATGCTTGTGCGATATTTTACCATAAAAGCCAAATACGGTACGTGTGTGAAGCAATTAATGGGCGTGTTCAATAATACCAATACCAATATAAAATCCAAAACAACTAACAGCACCTAACATCTGATTGGTCAGTATTTCTGATTTAAGCTCGTCATCAGCTTCAGTTATTATTACTGTTTCCAACAACCAACAAATATCAAATCAAACTTTACTCTCAAGTGAATACAATAACAAATGTATCAAATATGAAACACAACATAAAATAAATGCGAAAAGGGAATATTGTTAGAGCTCATTTTTCTATCTAAAACAAATAACATTAAACCTTAACGTCACGAAGGCAGGTGAAGCGCTCAGTGCCAGCGCGTACGAAAGCTTTCCAAATATTTACAAGTGCCTCAAGTGGCTTAAAACAAATTCTCCAATAATCTTGCCCCGACTTTGTACTATTGTTTACACTGAATTTCGCTACTGCCTTCCCCTTGGCTTGTATTTTTGTGGAACGCCACTCAAATCGTGTTTGATTTCGCCAGACATAAAGCGTTTGTAAACATTTAATAGAGTAGTATCGGGTTACCTGATTTCTTTTGTTCCACTCCGGTGTATTTTATAACATATTACTGTACAAATTTGAGCACGTTTGGTGTAACGTTTGAAATATTTATTAATCAACAATCTTCAGCTTCCTGTTGTTCACAAAAAATGTTCTTTTGAAAGGGTTTCAGAAGGATTTCTTCAATGACAAATGATGGGTTACAGTGTGTTTGTAAAGTCACAAGCTTTAATCCTAGAAATTCTTCATCAGCTGTTTTGAAAGATATAATGGATAACAGAGATGTGACATCAAAATCTTCCCCTTGAATTTCTTTTGCAGACGCTGGTAATCCCATACACGAAACATACAAATCATTCCCGGTTTTTTTGAAACACCCAACGCCTCGTGATGATTTTGACAGCGTCGTCGAATGTTTACGTCGACGGTACAAAGTCATTAGTCGACACTTCAGCGCCAACGCATCTGGCGGACGTATACAAATATATATTGTAACATTTTGTTCTCTTGCTCAAATTAAAGATATACGAAGAAAGAAACTCAAGACTTGGCACATGAAGGAAATTAATTTGGAATTGGTTTTAAATACGCTGAATTGCCAGTAAACGAAACCCATTATCCGTAAAATACTTTCCAATTCAGCTATTTGTAATCAATTCATTTCGATTCTTACTTTCTATCAATAGCACCAATGATCGCTTTGCTTCAAATACAATATATTTTAGAAGTAAAAGTATTTTTTTTACATTTCCTCTCATCACATTCATTTATCGTTAGCCATTCATAAAGCAAATAGACTCGCATATGTAATTGATTGAGAATGACAATCGCATTCTATCAAATATAATATTCCTTTAGAAATATAAGTGATATTAAAATTACAGCGAATCTCGCAAAAGACAAAGCGTGAGCTGACGCGTGAAGTATCAAACGTAATAAATAATTCCCTCGCCTTGCGACAAATGAGGTCATGTGTTTCGCCTTTACGTTTTTTCATCGGCTTCCCGCGGGATCGTGTGTCTTCTATTTCCGTTTCAACGTATCGAACGATTTGCTCCTTTAAATTTAGAATATGTTCGCTGTTTAGTATATTGCGCCTTGGGATCATTAAATTCGGGTGTCTCTAGCAGATGTCAACTCAATTGCACATCTGGAAAGTTTTAGTTGCTTGTTTTTGCCTGATGATTTTTATGTTACAAATTATCTGAGTCCCGTGTTCACATTTGTGCGGCTTGTTCTTATTCGAAGACACTTTGTTTTTATTTCATTCCAATACCCTAAAGCTTTGTAGTTTATTTTGTTTGTTTTGCAATAACATTCCTCCTATTTCTGTTAAATCCATTCACAAAGTGCTCAGTGCCCACGTATGTTATCCAAGATTGACGTAACAAATATATATCGCCATAAATCGCTAAAGAAAAATAATGTAATCACCGAAAGAATCTTCTAAAACAATTTTACGACCTCTTCTTCAAAGTGACCATTCATATCTAATCCTTTTGTACTTCGACCTATTTAAATCACGTTAAAAGCGAATAAGTGTTGACCTCAAAACCGCGTTTTGTGTAAGCATTGCAATCTTACAGACGCTGGTTATGCCAAGTATTTCATAGATGCATATTTATTGGATTGCAAACTCTATATCTTTAAAATAGGGTTGAGAATGTGTTGGCACGTCTTAATCTTCAGCAATAATTGGAATCGCGATACACATGGAACAATCAAACTTAACCTTGGGAGCGTTTTACGAGACGCTTTCAGTGTGCCCGGTGCAATAAACATGTCGGCAACAAGTGTTAGAAAGCTTGCGGTCTACGCACATGGTTATTTGTGTTTGTCCATATTTTGTTGATATTATGTCAGAAGTATCTACACGAGATTTTTATTATTAATAAGCCTGACTCTGTATTATTATTCGATACCTTGTTTCAAGTTACATACCTCTATTAACATCGCGCCTGAATCCTGTAAGGGCACGTAGAGACTGAATCTTCACCTTGTTCGACCCTGTCATACTTAATCTGTATCGTCCAATTTCATCAATCTCTTCATGCGCTTTGATTTACGAATGATGAATTTTTTTCGTAGAGTACTTTTGATCAGACTCTTGTTTATTTTAATGAAGTTTTTTAACATTGTTTATCATATGTATATATGTTCAAAAATATATTGTTCCGTGAATTTTTGCATCACTTGGCTTACCGGAAGAGATTCCCAACGGGATGTAAGTATATTTATACGGCTTCCGTGGTGCAGTCAGTGGGACGCCGACTGTGAAACCAGAGGCTGCGGGTTCAATCCCGCCACCACCACAAATATTTGTGTGTGACACAGGTATTTATTTCGGGTCTGAGCGTTTGTGAGACCGAAAATTCTCTCGTAGCTTCTGATACCCACGACACTCCATCTTAGTGTGGAGTCAGGGCCCATGTATGTGACTTTTGGGAGTGTTTATTTATTTAAAGTTGTTCGAATTGTATTTAACTACTATCAAAGTAAGCAGGCTCTAAAATATCTATTACCTGCTTTTCTATTAAGTATTTAATTTCTGATTCATACATAAAAATGAGTATACTTACATATAAATTTATTTGTTAATATCTTTATAACAAAACAATCACAAGTGTTCGACATGAATAATATTTTCAACGCCCTAACAACAAACAAATAATATTTTGCAATAATATCCGCTGACATAATTTACGAATTCACCAAACAAACCGTACCAAATGTGAACGAGCATTTGTTATTACATACAACTGAAACACTAACAATAACTAAAGAATGGGGAGCCGTAAACTAAAGAATCTCACACACAAAGCGACATAAATGTGTTCGCATATAAATAAAATCAATCGTGCGTCGGTATACACATATTTTTAGTACGTAACAAATAACATGAACACTCCCCCAACATAACCCGAAGACGCATAAGCATAAGATTTGTAATGTAAAAAATAAAAGGTCGTGAAATAAACGAAAGTTGTTTTATTGCAGAAAATCTGTCGAGAAAAATTCGTAGTTTGTGGCCACCCAATTTTTTCAGTTTAGTGCATAAGTTACAACTAACTCCAATTATATGATTAGGCGAAAAAACCTTAAGCCTACTTGCATTGATTTTACAACATGGTTTTGAGAATTTTGTCGATTCCATTGGGGTTAGTCACCTTAGCAAAAAGTCAGGTCAGTCGCGCAACTTTACAAATTTTGCCCTAAGCAACAATCTAGGCAAGTTAAAATCTTTATAAACTACAAAGCTTACAACTGCGTACAAATATTTACATCAGTGTTAAATTTTCTACGAACATATCTACACGCCTTTAGCATTTGAAGGAAATTTGATAAAGAAGATAACAATAAACTCCAAAGTAAACAAGTCTATATCAAAACATAATACGAAAAGTTAAGTCTATTACTCATTCTTGTATCTACCCTCGTTTTGTAGGAATGCCCATGAAATACTCAGTGATCAGGGCTCCGTAAATAATAAGAAATGAAGACATTTTTATTGCATTTATTAACGATGTTTGTTTTGTTTCAAACTTTTTACGTGTGTTTACACAAATGGTGTGTTACGTAATGTTTGTGTACGGAATATGTCTCATTAGTCATTGAATTGGGTGTGAACATTTTTATAACTAAAAATAATTTTAACTACTCCATATTTATTCACGTGGATCGGAATTATCATAATATGATTGTATTATGAATGAAGGTCTATAATAACGTTGAATGAATTATACAAATTGAAAGGGAACTATGAATAGAAGATTCCATTCGCTTTTAAGACATTAAAATTAATTGATCGACTGATTTATTGCATGCAATAGATTTACTGCTATTCAGTCATTGTGTGTTATGGCTATACCTATTATAATTATGGGTTAGTTTGTTAGTTATTTTTATGCATGAAAAGGTTTGCATGTGCTAGCATTTGCTTTACTGATTTCATTAATGTTAAGTAATTATGGAGTCCTATCAAATATAATTTCATTAAATAAACCTAACAAAATATACATATTCCATTTGACAGCCTCCGTGCGTAGGCGGATAGACGCCGCCTATGAAACGATAGACCGCGGGTTTGATCTCACTGAGATAAATATTTGTGCGGCCCACAAATATATTTTTTTGTCTGTGTTTTTGTTAGAAGGAAAAGTCTCTCGTAGTTCCTGATACCCACGACACAAGATTCGATTTTAGTGTGGAGTCAGGGCTATGTATGTGACTGTTGGATGTTATTTATTTATTTATATTGGTCCTTACTATTAAATTCGGATGACCAAATAATCAACTTTAGCCCAAGGCTTTAAAATTGACTCGATTATTTTACCCTTTATTTTTACTTTTAAAACCATTAGCTTGCCATAACCAGAATTTTCATGGCCAAAGTATATTCATGCTTATTAATAAAGTCGTGAATGCCTCGCTATTCAAAGTAATCGAGTTAATTCTAAAGCTTTGGGCTAAAGTTAAACTCTCGCTCATCCGAGTTTATTAATAAATCCCATTATGCTTGAGCAATATAAGGATTGAGGGTAATCATACGTTACTATAGAGTTCAAGTTAAGATTTCCCTGTTCTTTATGTATATAAACAGATCAATGAAATGAAAACATAAATCGAAGTAAAATTTCCATTCCAACACCACCAGACAAACCAAATCATGATTCCAAATCTTGGAATAAATAAACACTCATTATACATGCAGCGATACTTCAATTCTAAATTCGATCTCAACACCAATCAATCATCGGTATATAATAATATTTCTGTTAACAAGGAGCAACTATTTCATATCAATTGATGTGTTTGGTTTGATGGAATTATGACCGCCCGCTGTTGACTTCGTATTACTAATATTGTTCCAACGGGTGTGATCTCATGATCAGATGTTAGAAGTAATACCTTGTGGTTATTTGTTATTTGAATCTTGCATGCTCTTATGGTTCGCTAGGTCGTTTTTTGGTTTAACAATAGAATTGCTTGATCCTGTATCTTTAGCATTATGTGATTTATACTGTTTCCTTGATCAGTACATAAATCTATTTAAGTTGATAAAGCTTCTTCTGTAAGTATATTAAATAACTAATGAAAATTCCCTCTCTGACTTCAGAGTATGTCGATACGTATTTTTGCTGGACCGCTCCAGCAAGATGGTTGAAGAAAATTATATTCTTTTAACGATCTGGCGACTTTGCTATACATGCTATAATAAATTTTCAATTAATAGATACAAATTAAAGAAAAGTTAGATATTCCAAAATGATCGCTGAATTTCAATACCCGATGTGAATAAAATACGCCACGGTCGTACAAAAGTTGCAATTCTAAAGGTGAGAGCAGGACAGTCTCTGGTACTACCTACGTAAGAGCGTTATGCAATACAAAAATATGTAAAAATAACATAAAAAGGCAATTACAGACTTATTTTCATACATTCCACATTCGTCCAATGCACAGTTACAGAACATCAAGGGATTTAACATTGAATAAAGTTGAGTTACAAAACTTCACTATTGCACCGAACATTGCTTTCGTAAAGAAGATAGTCGTTTACTGCGTCATAAAACGTGCTCACCGTTTTAGTATTTCTCATTCTGCTGTTACTTTTTCAATTTTTATTGACATCGCCAGTCATTTCGAACGTACATGCATGGATAGTGTCTTCGAATCTTTTATTTTGCTATTGAAGCCGATGGAAATGTTCCTAGTGGTTATTTTATCTACGTTGAGTTAGCATGGATGGATAAGAAAATATTGTAAAACAATACCAAAGTTTTTTTTTGTTTAACCTAAGGAATTAACAGGAATATTAGATAAAAAATAAATCAAACGAATAAGTAATGGTAGCTTGAGAGATACTATGATAAATTTCGCTTCAATCCAAGAAACCATTTTAACAGCACATACAAATGATTATTTTTCGATTCTAGCTGTATATCACTTCCATACTGATAAATGCGATATAGATGTAGGATAAAGCAGAGAATTGAGCTTATGTTTTTTTACTATTCCCCCAGCTGACATCATAATATACCTCAACCTTCAGTAACATTTTCGTTATTTGATCCCTGTAAAATAATATAAAAGATAAAGTTGTATCAACTGACTGTATGTATAATACACGACCCTATACAATGCCATAACGAATACCAACGAAATATTAATATTACCGTTAATACTTTAATCCTTTATGGCTATGATAATGGTCTCGATCCAATAAATTAATGTAACCATAGTTACATTTTCCAATTGGTGCATGCTGTTATTAAAATCACACGTACAAATAAATAAATAAATAAATACACCCAACAGTCACATACATAGTCCTGACCCCACACTAAGATCGAGTCTTGTGTCGTGGGTATCAGGAACTACGAGAGACTTTTCGGTCTCACAAACACCCAGACCCGGAAGAAATATTTGTGGGCCGCACAAACATTTCTCTCGGTGCGGGGATCGAACCCGCGGCCTCTCGTTTCACAGGCGGCGTCTGACCAACTGCGCTACGGAGGCTGTCAAAGATATTAGAAGTATTGAATTATTATCTATTGAAACTTGGATTTGTTTTATACTACAAATAATTATACACTATTAGCTAATTACACGACTTGGCAAGACATATTGTACACAATATTAATTGTTCCGGTCCCACGAAACACCTCTATGAACTGTTGCAGTTGTTTAATTAGACAATTGCGAACCAAACTTGAAGCGTGTATATTTTGTATTCACGGCGACAAATTGGTTACAATTTCCCACGTTATCATTTTAGTCTGAATAGAATTGCAGTTATTGCGTTTTTCGTATTGTTTTAACATTGCTTCGAACTAGGAAAATACCTATGTCGTCGGCGTGTTGGTAAATATAAACATCACATGCACATTTTGTTACTCGACAAAGTGATAAAGTGAATCGAATTATAGAAGTATTACATTTGAAATAGTCTATTTTTTCCTAGTCAAATCTAAAATATCTACATGTATATACTATAATATCTGCATACAGTTTAAACCCAGAAAAATGGAACTTGCGCAGATCACGATGGGTTTTCTTACATCGCATACTGTTACCACCAACCAGCTATAATTACTTATGGATTTTTGACGGTAAGATAAATTCCTATCACTGAATGAATATCGATTACCATTAAGTCATGTAAATATTAATTTGTGCGGAGATTGTATACCCAAAATCATTAGCGCAGAATCTACGAGTATTGCAAAGACAATTGAGTAACAAAAAAAAATCAGATGTAGACAGGTTATGACAAAAGACGATCGTGACTCTAAATGAACTTGGCCGAAACTGTTATTGTGATATTGGTCACGTAATCAACACAAAGCCGATAATAATTAACACGAACTTGACATTAAGTACAAGGTCACCGTCTGGCCGTATCAATTTAAAAACATGGGCATGATAAATTTCATAATTTTCATTGTTAGTTTCTGATTATTACTAAGCTGGATATTACTTAACTTGTTATTATTATTGATAGCTCATGATGCAGAAAAACTATCTACGATCCAATGGGCATTGTGTTATTGTGGTCAAATACTTTTATGCTGGTCAGAAAACCACAATGCAATGTACCACATAGGTGTGGCATAAGGGTAACGAGAAAAACTCAGCGCGTAGAACAATAGATGCTTAAAACCTCTAACACTTGACACATAAAATAAACAAATGAGCAAAAACAGACCGCAATATAAAATGCAAGTTTAATTTACAAAAACACTCGTACAAGAATATGGCGCGATTTCATTTTATAAACATTACGTCCACTGGGAACCAATTTTAAAAGTGCATGTCATTTTGCTCACTGCTTGCAACATCGTAGTTGTAAAGACAGTGTGCAACTATAAAACGTCGTGTTTCTACTGAAATGGCCGTTGAAATATAAAAGAGTGTGTAAAACAAGAAGCAGCGCTCCATAGTTTTATGAATACTCTCTGGCAACAATCGAGGCGAGAATAAATAAAAAACATAGAAAATAAAAATGAGGACATGCACCGTTTAAAGTCACAGGAGCCAACGGAATGGCGAATATTACTAGTAGCCGACACCAAGCCAAATGGAGATACCAGACTCCTCTAATATTACTGTGCGGGACTGTCGGGTTGTTTGTTGATCAAACATGAGATTATTGTGTAAGTATGGCTTTAAGTAATGAAACATTTGCTCGGTTATTACTTGATTGCTCTGAAACATTGTTAATAAGATAGCGTTTATATTTGCTTTTGTAGAGGATATTGTTTGCGGTAAGAAGGTAGTTTTAATTAATGGATAAGTATACAAATTGGTCTAGTGATGGACAAAGTGATGATAAATACCTATTTTTATTTATTGTACCTACAATACCGAGGGAATGGTACGATAGCAGTAGTTTGCAGGGGAATAGTAAGTGATAAATAAATATCATAAATATCAATTCTGTATCATAGACATTTATACCATATAAGTTCATGTCATAAATAAACAATTCTTGCTTTGAAAAATTGTATGTACAGTCAGCGACATAAGTCGCTACACATTCACGAGATTTGGAATTGTCTTATCATCCAAAATAATAATTATTTTCAATATCGTATGGCACATCTCGGCATAGATGACTTTACTTGGTAATATTTTACGACTACAGAGTAGTACGTACAAATTTTAATTCATAAAAAGCTTATCAAAAAATGTGAAGTGTTCAACGACTTATGTCGCTGACTGTACATTAAATGATGCTAACGCTTTCTTTGTGTGCGAAATACATTGTCCCTTGAGGATTTTTTAGAGCTTGAAAATCTCTCTGACCGTACCAAAGGCATCTAGGAAGTAAAATATTTAACAAACTACGCTTGTCCGACTATTGTATACGACCGCATTCTGACAGAAATTTGTCGTCAACTAAGAGATTTTGCTATTTTATTTCATTTTGTTACTGAGAAATAGAGGCACAACAATTATTATTCTCCTTCCATAGTCGTTTCGCGATTACCAACTGCCAACCTACAAATATAATATGTGTAGGTGGGTCACGCTTTCTACCCATTTGCTAAATTGCCTTGATATTTCCCGAGCTTATTTAGTTTCACAAAATATGATATTTATAGTAAAATATTTGAGGGCGTGCAAATTTTTGGTGCAGCTGGCACTTTCGCATTATATTTAAAACTAGCGGTCGGGCCCGGCTACGCCCGGGTGCATACACGTTTTAAAATGGCGGTCAAAATGTTTAATTCTGACTATCAGTTTAGAATATCGACCAATCGGACCACGAAAAACGAACAAAATTTCCTCGTATTTGCTAGAAATATCACTACTGCTTTCCTCCTATAGGTCATAGCGTGATGATATATAGCCTATAGCCGTCCTCGATAAATGGACTACCTAACACTGAAAGAATCATTCAAATCGGACCAGTAGTTCCAGAGATTGGCGTGTTTTCTGAAATTACCTACAGCGATAAGGCCAGCTGTACTTTTTGTAATTGTTACATCTAAATTATTGTTTATTTTATGCAGGGAAGTATTAATAAATATCAATATAATAATCTTCCTCGAAAGGTTTTCATACTGATACAGTTCAGTTTCTGTATCTGTATCTGTATCAGCCCATATACGTCCCACTGCAGGGCACGGGCCTACTCTACAATCGAGAATACGATTGAGAGTGGTTAGGCCATATAGTCTACCACGCTGGCCTAGTGCGGGTTGGCGGACTTACATACCATAGAAATTCTTATGAATCCCTATGGTATGCAGGTTTCCTCACAATGTTTTCCTTCACCGTTTTAGTGCGTGGTGATTGACTATCAATACACACATGACTCCGAAAAGTCAGAGGTGTGCCCTGGGATTCGAACCCGCGACCACCGTGAACATGTTGGCAGTCGCGTCTAGTCCGTTTACCAACAGGCCACCACGCACTTTCTACTATTTCAGTTTCTACTATTTTCTTAATTTCTTTTTCATTTTTCAAATCAACTTTTTAAAATTATATTAACCAAGCAAAGTCACGAGTAAAACGAAGTTGAAAACAAAACAATTGCATAGTGTACTTGGCATTGAACAAGCCTCAGTTTTTTACTAGTATCGCCATACTGGACATGAAGTATAACTTCTTTCAACGTTGACTTATGCGAGCTAAATGGACCCTCATTATCATAGTAAATTTTATTGTAAATAGCTATCATTAAGAAAGAATTGGTGTATTGTGGACTCTTAGAAACACACGAAGTACACACACGAAGTAGTGTAATGTGGATATTTAATATTAATTATTAAAAAGATTAATTATTAATGAATCTTCAAACATGTGTTAGCTTTAATTGGGAGATTTTTGTGAGGATCTTTCAAAAGTCGCTGCTGGAAGGATTTCAAAACTAACCTTTTCCATGTAGGCATGTACATATATTGTAATGCGGCCTTAAGGCGTTAACCTTTTTGAGCAGGCATCTTAGTTTTGTCATTCCAGATTATTGTGTCGCAGGTTGATATGCTTTCTAGACGGCCTCTGTGGTGCAGTCGGTTAGGAAATCTGTGAAACGAGAGGCCACGGGTTCGATCCTCGCACCAAGAGCGACCCACAAATATTTCCCACGATACAAAACTCGATCTTATTTTGGGGTTAGGACTATATATGTGACTGTTGGGTGTTATTTATTTATTTACATTTGCATTGAGTTTAGATATTATTCCCGTCATGGTAGTACATATTGTGATCACCAGCCCTCCAATCCTGTTGCTAACATTAAAGAAATCACGAAATTAATGAAATACAATTTTTCATCTCTAGCACTTAAAATTAAATTCAATACATTTAAAACTTGCTGTTCGTCGAATCACACATACATTCAGTGTCCATTAGTACATTCTAGAAAATTTATAAACAACATTACCCTGAAAATTATATTAAACAAATTTTCGATGCATCACTCCCATCAGTTTTCGTGTATCTCGCAATGACGTTGGCCCCTCCGCTATCCAAACATCAAATATACTTTACAAGCTAAAATAAAATCAAAGCAGAACATCGTTTCTCGTAAGCCCGACTGACTGACGGCTGTGTTTACAGCCAGTTTCGAAACAAATGCTTCGTTTTGTCAAATACTATACTTCAGCTGCTGTGCCCGGCCCACTGCCACTTCAACTTGCCAATCCTATGGGCTATGTCGGTAACCTTGGTTCTCTTACGGATCTCCTCATTTCTGATTCAATCTCGTAGGGAAACACCGAGCATTGCCCGCTCCATGGCTCGTTGAGTGACTTTGAGCCTTTTAATGAGGCCCACAGTGAGAGGCCACGTCTCGGTGCCGTATGTCATATATTTATAATTATTATTAATTATTAAAGCTAAATACTTTAAATCTGGCTCACAAATTCTTTAGCCATTACAAGTATTGCCTTATTCTCCAGACACCAACAACTAATTCGAGACGTCTACGCGTGAATCAGGTTAATAAATTAACCTATCACAGATTACGCAATAAATCGTCGCAGAGTTAATATTCATATTTCATTTGGTCGGATTATAAGATGTAAATACGTACGAAATCTTTTTATTTTACACTAAATTTTATGGTATCATTGGACAAGACGTCAGTTGTAAATTCAATTTTTTGATTAGATAATCTTATTGCTAATGTTATTTGAATAATTTGTAAAGGCAGGTAAATTATTGCATTTCGTTTGTTGCCTCATTAGATTAACGGACTATGAAACTTATAGATTTATTCATAGGCTATGATCACAAGGTGTTTTTCGTTTTACGGGAATACGATTTCTCACAGGGAAATGTGTATTTTTAATATCTAAACTCTTACTTTACTGCAATAAAAATGTCTACTGTTAAACAAAGTCGTGTAAGTTATATTACTATATTAAATTGCTATATGACGGATATGTGTTCAAATACCTTAAAACAAATAAATAGTTAATTATTACGCATATGAGTGCAAGTTATTATACACAGACCTCTTATTAGTGCCAGCCATTGTCATTTCCGTTAATGTCATTAAATAGACAATTACAAGCGGTATCCGTTCATATACGTTAAAGATTGACTAAATATGTTGAATTTTAAGAATAATGTAAAAAAAACTATTTATTCAGTTTGTAAATCAGTTTAAATTAACTTTGTGTGTTGCATAACAGACTATAAAATTATAAAAATGACATCCATATAAAAACGCTTAAAGAATATTTCGTCAAAAACTCACCAAAGGAAATCATTTGACAACCACCAAATAATAAACCACCAAAGGAAGCAATTTAGTGGACGAGAATTACCGAAATCACCGTCATTTGGTAAACAAACGTTCTCTTCGGGCTAAATCAAGTTATTTTCCCAATAAAAAATTCACCGCGCGCCTGTGTTCGGAGTATAAATTAATAGACGGGATTTTATAAAGCTAAACACCGAATCTGGATGGGTTCCTGCCATTCCACACGTATCCCGAAACTAAGTCTTAACGACCGTAAAAGCGACAAATTTGTGTACCAGACGTACATAAATTAAACTTCATTAAAAGTTAGCCAGTGAGAGCGAATGGTGTTTTATTTACTCATGTGAGCCCCGAAATGTCGCCGGAACGATAAATACGACTTTTTAATTTTTATTTTTACGTAAATACCGTTTGGGATTTCTTTTACGCCGACGCGACCGCGTGGCTATTTTCGACTTTGAGACTTTTGGGAAAAGTAAACTTTTTGGGTTGGATTACTTTGTTGAGGGGTGACGTTATTGTTATGGCTAGTCAAATGGGAAGTGTTTTTTTATTTTATTTTATTAAATTGTTATATTTTTCTGAAAATTATGAAAATCAGCGCAGTAGTGCAGTGTTACTGTATTGCAGCACAACGCTGAATGGGGGGGGTTTATTATTGGACGCCTCTAATTTATTTTTTTATATATTTATAATAGCCTTGATGCAATAATGTTAAGTATTTGTTTCAGAATATATTGCTTTATTCTTTATTATGTGGGCCAATAATATATTGATTTTATTTCTTTTTTCGACACATATGTTTCACTTATCTTAGTAAGAAGATAATATATATAATATATATTATTAAGAAGATAATATATATTATCTTCTTACTAAGATAAGCATCCTTGAAAATAGGAGCTGTATATATATACAGCTCCTATTTTCAAGGATGAAATCATTTTCTGCAATGACCTTTCTTGTCTTACAATATTTCATAAGTCAGCAAGTTTTTTTCACCAGATCACAGTAGCCATTTTAGATAGACACCTATTTAAAACAGGCGTCAGTCTGAGACGAGGCCTGATGGATAAATTTATTCTACCTTAAAATATCTTCAACACTAAATATTAGTGTCATCAATTAAACACTTACAAGTCTTCAATAAATTTCAAAATCCGAACAGCTGGTGATGTTTAGTTGGATTTGTCAATGAAGATTTGTATCTGTCTGGTACATATGTATTGCTATTTCAAATACTAAAGAGTTTCCTTTTTTATCTGTACAATAAAAAGAGAATAGACATATAATTTACGTCTCTCTTTGAACCGGTTTAGCTCTCCAACATCGAAGAACACTCGTATAAACACATCCGTTTGCAAATAACGCTCACATTTCCACAAAGAGATTTTAATTTTATGAAGACGCAACCATCTAAAATGTTAATCTCGTCTAGACAAGCAAGACGGACGAATTAATAAAAGGCCTGCCCCACAGCGTTGGAACTTAATGGGAAACTAACAAGCGTAAACTAAAACACATAAAACAATACATAAGTACCGCGGGCGAACGCGGACTGCACTCAATGGTGCACCTGCGATAATAGATCTTCGCTTAATTTAATATTAAAAGAGAAAAACTTTTCAATTTCCCTCTTATTACCTTCATTCCCTGCTCAAGTTCGGCCAAGTTGTATTTTGTTCTGGAAAGTTCGCCTTGTGTGCGCGTGACACATGTTTCCCGCGACGAAAAAAAATTAGAGGCGGCCATCACTGCGTAATTGAAGTGTCAAAAGTTATCTGATTTTACTTGCAAAACGTGGCGATATGAAATTTTTCGCGCAACCGAGATCGTTCGGTGGAAAAAAGAGAATTCGATATGAGGAGAGTATCTGCAATCAGCATTCGACCTACATTCCAAGCGATATTATTATGCACATACAAGTATGAACATGCTCGTATTAAACTACGGTACGGTGCAAAAAATCTACGGCACGCTAATTCGAATCATATTTATACTTAATAGTACTGCAATTTTACATTTAGCTTACGTTATGAAATTTAATAATCTCTATGTGAAATACTAGAAATATTACATGTTTTTGCACGTGTTTTAATCAGGAATTTTATGAACGAATTATGTCATGTATATTAACCAGGTGATATAGCATAGATGCTAATTGATTGTATTTACCAGACCAGATAAAATTATTTATTGTAAAAAGTTTAAATAAATAAATTATTAAGTGTACAATTCTGTAAAGGGTTAACCTTAGATTGGACATCTCAAAGGGTCGATGGTAGGTGGCCATTCTCTTTTTTGGTTTTATTCATCCCATCAGATAGAGACAGAAAAAAAGAAAAATAAAATCAATTTTCCTGAGCTTTATTTATGGATTTATTTATTTTGTTTTACCAAAAGAAGATACATTATTCACTACAAATATATCTATTAAACAAATAATAAAAGCAAAGTTAAATGTTCCTCCGTAAGCATGTAACTACAACATACAATGAATGAATTACATCACCAAAGTTACATTTATTGAAAAATATTTAAATTAATAGTAATGTCACAACAACAAATATAGAATATACAACCAGTAGAATGCAGATAACAACCAATTATAATTAAAAGTAGAAGCAAGAGAAAAAATAATTATAATCTGACCTCTGCATCTAAAATTAACACGTTCACACACCTCAGTTCCCAGACATAGCTTTGGTTGAATCGTGGGTGTTTGAAATTACAAAGGAATTTTCGATTCAATATGCCCTAGACTGGAAACAAAACATTCGATGATCTAAATGTTTGTTTATTTTCTTATACAATTTCACAGTTTACCCCAAATTTCTTGTCCCTCCCTTCAATGAAATTTCAAAATGTTAATACATTAAAATACGCGGTATTAATAGTGACAGAAAATAATATGGTTCAAAAATCTATAAAATCTAGACATCTTTAAAAAAGTTGTTACTGTTTAGGGTTCAAGTCCGCTATTCCGCAACAAAGGGCTATTCTGTACTTTAACACGACGACGAATGTTCGAACATCACACGTAAACTGTACGCATATGCCTGAATACATTACAAAATGTTCGAATTCTGTATCGTTCGTCGTAATCTTAGACTACTTTTGAGCGAATGATATGTTTCGTAGCGTATAGTATTGATTTTTAGAAGTATAAAACTTTTATTTTATATTTTGACGTTCATCATCTGAACATTCAATCATCGTTTCGAAATATAGAGTAACGCCCCAGGGAAGAAACAGACTGACCTAAACCTTCTTAGTCGAGCGCTTTGTGGTAGAGTAGTTCCATGATCACTCTGGGCGATTGTGCTGATACATTAGACTAGAATTCGCAATACAACAAAACATATTTTCCATACTTCCCAACACGTCTCTAGAATGTTCTATAAAAAATCTTAACGAAGTATCTTCACATTGTACGTGTCTAATTAAAAACAAAAAAAAAACAAATGCTAAACGTTCTAATGGGAGTAACGACGTCATTACAATGCCCTAACAAGGCGAACGCCGCGCAGTTAATAACTATGGTAAATAATCTAATGAAAACAAAGGTACTGTGAATCCACCGGTTCTAGTTATCAAAACTTTTGATATTTGGGGAATTAAACGGAGCCCAGATATGCGTTGCTCAGTGCTCTCACTCGTTGGAAGTTGGGAATATCTGTTTTGATATGGTTCTACATTTCGGGAAATGATGTTTAAAAGTTATCAAGCTAAATATGATTTGGCGAAAATAAATTCTTTGATTTGTCTAACCCTATTTCATTACTAAATTAGCTTGTCATTTGGATACGAAATCTAAATGTATTAAGATGTATACCTAATTACTATTCTTCAGTTTTAACATAGCTCTTAGGATTAACAAGTTGAAAGTGGCAGTGGGCGGGCCATCCATCATCCATCCATCCATCAGCCAAAGGAAGTCCACTGCTGAACATAGGCCTCCCCCAATGATTTCCACAGAGACCTGTTGGAGGCAGCCTGTGTCCAGCGACGTCCCGCGACCTTTACCAGGTCGTCGGACCATCTTGTGGGTGGACGTCCTACGCTGCGCTTTCCGCTACGCGGCCTCCATTCGAGCACTTTCCGACCCCATCGGTCATCAGATCTCCGCGCTATGTGCCCTGCCCATTGCCACTTCAACTTGCTAATCCGGTGGGCTATGTCGGTTACTTTAGTTCTCCTACGGATCTCCTCATTTCTGATTCGATCTCGTAGGGAAACCCCGAGCATAGCCCTCTCCATAGCTCGTTGAGTGACTTTGAGCTTCCTAATAAGGCCCATAGTGAGAGGCCACGTCTCGGTGCCGTAAGTCATCACTGGCAACACACAACTATCGAAGACTTTCGATTTAAGGCACTGAGGTATTTTGGACGAGAAGACGTCGCGTAGTTTCCCGAACGCTGCCCAACCGAGTTGGATTCGACGATTGACCTCTCTCTCGAAGTTGGACCTGCCTAACCGGACCACTTGTCCTAAATAGACATATTCGTCAACAACTTCGAGAGTCGAGCCCCCAACACCGATGGGAGTGGGCACAACATGGACATTCGACATGATCTTCGTTTTGTCCATGTTCATTTTAAGACCCACTTGTTGGGAGACTCGATTGAGGTCTTCGAGCATAGTGCTAAGGTCTTCCAGCGATTCTGCCAAGACTACAATATCGTCGGCAAACCGAAGGTGAGTGATATACTCGCCGTTGATGTTGATGCCGAATCCTTTCCATTGCAAGAGCTTGAAGGCGTTTTCCAGCGCGGCAGTGAACAGTTTCGGAGATATGACATCTCCCTGTCTCACGCCTCTCTGTAGTGGAATAGCCTTCGTACTCTGATCCTGTACTCGGACCGACATGGTGGCGTTGTTGTATATACACTTCAACGCTTCGATGTACCGATAGTCGATATGGCACCGCTGGAGAGACTGTAGCACAGCCCAAGTCTCGATCGAATCAAAGGCTTTCTCATAGTCCACAAACGCTAAACAAAGCGGCAAGTTATATTCCTCGGTTTTTTGTATAACTTACCGAAGCGTATGGATGTGGTCTATGGTACTAAAGCCTTTTCGAAAACCGGCTTGTTCGGGAGGCTGGAAGTCATCAAACCTGCGTTCGAGACGATTTGTGATGACCCTCGAAAACAACTTATAGACATGGCTCAGGAGCGAGATGGGCCTGTAATTCTTCAGCAAAGTGTTATCACCTTTTTTGAAGAACAGTACCACCACGCTCCTGCTCCATGCCTCTGGCGTTGAGCCCTCGAGGAGAACGGAATTGAAGAGCTTCTGAAGCACTTTCAGTATCGGCGTTCCGCCCGCTTTCAGAAGCTCTGAAGTTATTCCGTCCTCGCCCGGCGCCTTGTTGTTTTTAAGTTGCTTCAGGGCCATCTCAATCTCACACAGGCTGATGTCCGGGATATCATCACTAAAGTGTCGGATCAACTCGGCTCTCGGGTCTTCGGCCGAGCTAACAGCAGGTTTGGCAACCGAGGTGTAAAGCTGTCCGTAGAACCTCTCGATCTCCCTTAATACCTCTGCCCTCGTCGATACTACGCGGCCGTCCTCCGTCTTCAGCCTAGACAACTGGCTTTGCCCAATAGACAAGTCTCTTGCAAACACTTTGGAGCCTCCGTTCCGCTCGATTGTCTCCTTAATGCTCACAGTATTGTGAGCACGGACATCGTGTCGCAAGGACTTCCAGATCTGTCTATTGAGCCGCCGATATGCATCGGCGTCAACGGAAGACTGCAGCGTCAAAGATCGACGTTCGGCCATGAGGTCAAGAGTGTGGATCGAGAGTTTTTGTGGTCTATCTCTACGGCGAGGTCTAAAATACTTAGATCCCACCGTATGGACAGCTTCTACCAAACCGCTGTTTAGCTCGTCCACTGCAAGGTTTTCTCCTAGACAATCAAAGCGATTTGTCAGCTCGAGTTGAAAGCTCTCGGGGTTTTGGATATGGGCGCGAGTAGGTCGGAGCGTAGATTTCATCAAGCGACGCCTTTCCGATTGGACATTGATATTCAGGGTGCCCCTAACCATTCGGTGATCACTGCCGGTTTTCACCCTGTTGATCACAGAGACATCTCTGAATATCCGTCTATTCGTCGTCAAGATGAAATCTATCTCGTTTCTCGTAGAACCGTCAGGACTCAACCAGGTCCATTTCCTGTGAGGCGGCTTCTGGAAGAAAGAGTTCATCGCAAAGAGTCCCTCTTTCTCCAGAAAGTCGGCCAGCCTCTGACCCCTGGGGTTCCGTTGCCCATGTCCAAATTGCCCCACTTTCAACTCTGCATCGCTTCCCTTGCCCAACTTTGCGTTGAAGTCTCCCATAACAACATTGAAGTAGGTTTTGGAAGTATGTATGGCCCGACTTATGTCCTCATACATTTCCTCTACTTCTTCATCTGGGTGTGTCGAGGTCGGCGCGTATACCTGTATGACCTTCAACGAATATCTTTTAGATATTCTGAGTATAAGGTATACTACCCTGCTCGACACACTTTCGATGGATACGATGTTGTTGATGAGAGACTTGTGGACGAGAAATCCGACACCTCCTCGGGACTGTTGGTCGTCCCCCCGGTAGAAGAGCAGGTTACCAGACTTCAGGGTTATCGTATCCTCCCCGATTCTTCGGACTTCCGATAACCCCAGAATGTCCCAGTGTAACCTGCTCAATTCTTCTTCCAGTTCGACAATCTTCTCGTCTGTCCTCAATGTGCGTACGTTGTGTGTTACCAGGGCCAGTCGTCGTCGGGGGGGGTGGTAGCCGGGGCCAACCCGGGGATTCTTAGCACCCCCTGCCCCACCGTAACCATGACCGCTACCATAGCCAGGAATAGTGGGGCTGCCGGGGACTGGGGGCCTGGTCTCTATTTGTGTCGCCATTGTGGGGGTATTTGCCGTTACTCGCCACGCTTGGCAGGCGGGTTGGCGAGCGCAGTAGGGGACTGACGTTAATGACGCTGCTGCCCGCCATTAACCGGGGAAAGGAAATAGGATTTGTGCGTAGAGGATGTTATAGGAAAGGAGAGTATGGCCTGAGGGAGTGGATACTGCAGTCACGGACGGGAAGTTAAGGTCACTGCAGTAGCTCGGGGGCCGAGGTCGCGTACTCGTAGCACCTATACTAGGACAGGCCATGACCACTAGATAGGAGCATCCCTGACCTGGGATGTGGGCGGGCCACGTAGCACAAATAGCTGATGGCCGCTGGGACCGAAAGTTTCTGGAGTCGAGGCCACGTATAGACAAACGCAGTGTCGGACGCACGCCTACAAGGTGGACGGACGACCTGGTTAAGGTTGCAGGAAGTCGCTGGATGCAGGCCGCTTCCAACAGATCGATGTGGAGATCATTGGGGGAGGCCTGTGTTCAGCAGTGGTCTTCCTATGGCTGAATTGAAGCCAACGAAAGAAGTTTTAACATATTTAAATATTGGGTAAAATATCCATTTATAATGTAGTTGATATAATTTTCTGATAAATTCTTTAACAGATTTTTTATTTTTAAAAATCAAAATACATAATAATGAAGTGAATTGAAGATCCATGAGACAAAGCTTCCACAAACAAACACAAGACCCGTAAACAATTTACGCATTCAGCAAACGTCCTAATTGCCTAATATCACACATCAAAATTCACCAGCCAGCGGTGAATGAGAGCCAGACAGGTATGCAAAATAGTCGCACACGTCATCAAGAGTTGCGCCGGCAAAAAGAGTTCCATCAAGAATGCATGCGCCTCCGCGTACAGTTATGAGATGGCTGTTGACTCGGCGCACGTGAAATGGAGCCGTGATTACGTATGTTTAGTGCTTACTTTTTTAAATATCGCATCGTGATTTTTTTTTGTTGCAATTTGCGGGGAAAATGGACCCGATGCGCTGTTTTGATAAGCAGATTTATAAAATTCATAAGCACAGCTATGAATATTAGTGACCATGAATATTTTTGATTTTGATCAACAAAAAGTACTCTATTATACAGAGTTGTCTCTTCATAAAAAAAGGTGGATTATGGAAGGAACAATTTCATGCTTTTTTAGAAACAAATATTTAAGTAAGCTGTAATTCTAATTCATTCAACAAATTTCATACTCAGAATTTCTTAGTCAATTGTTCATTAATAAATACCAATGTTACAGCATCAAAAAATGCATAATTTGTAAAAAACATCAAAGTCATAAAACCGAAAGTTAGAAAATCAAAAAACAGATGATCCAACAATCAAACACAAATTAAAAGATGCATATTAGGAATCGGATATTGGCACTGGAACAAAAGGAATGTTCCAGTCCATCACGGGCACCCGAACAAGCCCCAAAGGTAATTCTCGGTCCATTGTGTAAGGACGAGCAGTAATAATGCACGGAAGCAAATATTAGCACAGACTCAGACACAGCTCGGGCGGGCAAGAACGAAAAAACCATGTAAATGGGAAGTTTATTACTCACCTTTCATTGCTGTTTCTAAACATTTTATTTGGCACGGAGGTGATTTTGTATAGCGCATTATTGGTAAATATTTGTAGTGTTTCAATATTTTAATTATTTTAGAAAATTAGGTGAAAAAGCCAAAGGTTTATTAGCATAACAGCAATTAAGGTATTTGTAGCTAACAACGCATTAATGCATGAACGCCCATTACCCTAGTTGAATTGGTCTATTCATAGTACGGTGTGACTGTACAATGAAAAAATCCGTAGGTTTTTAACAACGGAAAGATCATTATCAATATATAAATAAGTCTATGTGGAGATATTTGGGAGCCTATGATCAGGAGTGGAATCCCTGTAGCTAAAGAGAAAGAGTGATACTAGCTTAATTTAATCAAAGATACAGTATAAATACTACTGGACATATACAGACATCTCGTGTCAGGATAGCGAGCGCAGTGGAATGCCAAGTATTGCTATGTAATTCATGGTGCTGTTTGTTTTTGCTACTGTCCATGAGCGGTCGTATTCATCAGGTGAATGGCATTCTCGTGTCACCATTCATTTCGTATTTTTTACTTTTACAAACTTCATTTAATTGTAACTCTAAAAAATAACAATTCTTTATAAATTTAGTGATGGTATCACAGTAACAATAAAAATGTACTATGTTGCAAAGAAAAATATCATCACCTGCCGTCTAAAAAAAATAAGCGGATGTTGTACACGTATTGAGATTCACCTGATAACTACATAAAGGGTTAGGACGGTGTGAAAATGCGTAATTATTTCTATAAAATGAATATACGATGTGAATTCACAAAATTTGACCTTTTGAAATACTGGATATAATATAAACGAGTTGCATTAATTGTCGAATGAAGTTTTAATTATAGATACCTACACTTATATTCAATGTCTATTTCTCCCGTCAAACAGCAGTGTAAATGCACTGTTGTGTTTCAGATTGAAGGACATTGTAGCCAGAGTAACCACTGGACATATTGAGACTTAACATCTTTTGTCTCAGTGGAATGCCTTGCTCTTGGAAAGCATTGCTCTGTAGTTCTAGGCGTTGTGTGGTTTTGCTACTGTTCATGAGCGGTCGTATCGCTTGCCATCAGGTGAACGCCAGATCGTCCGGCCAATCATGCCAAAAAAATAAATTACCAGTGTTAATTATTAAATTATTTTTATGTTTAAAACAAAATTAACTTTTTTTAAATTAAAATAATAACCAAATTCATAGCCTATATACTAATCTATAAATAATTCATTAAAAAAAACGTTATTAATTAAAGTCCACGCTGCAATCAGCTGAAACGCACTGTCTAAACAATGCGACGGAGATTGCGCGATCCGAGATGACATCAGATTAAACATTGCCAGCGTTTTTCCACGTCTCATTATGAGCGGTCCGTGCAGTTTTGTTTCATGATAGTTTTATTTTATTACAACATCCTGTACTATTAATATTTAATACTTATGGGATGTGGTTAATTGTTTATGTTTCACTTTATAACCGTCACGGATTGAGATGGGAGGTATAATTTCGATTTAGTACATTTTGATGAAATGAAATGAAAATAATTTATTGAATCCATTTAAATGTTCAACAGCGTTTAGATTCAGTCATTTTTTTATCTACCACCCGGTTCGGAAAGCGGTTTTCACTAGAGAATAACGGGCAAGAAACTCTAGTGTTATTCTTTTCAAAACCAGTTCACAATATAGTGATTATTACAAAATTTACAAGTTGATTTAAATCAGATGGTGTATGTAGTATAATGAAATGGGAGTATAAAACGTCAATTCACAGATTATGTGTCTAATTATTGTTGTTTTTAAACAAATATTCGTAATTATTTTGAATATTTATAAGTATGATATATGTAGTAACAAATATCTTCATACGTTTCTTTTTGATAAAAACAAATATTCCATAAGCTTTTAAATATTTTAATGTGTGATGACCGCATGTAGTAACTAATATTATCAAACGTTTGTTTAAGATAAACTTTGTGATGTGTCATATCTCTTACATCCCTCATCTCATGAGATCTTTTTAATTTTTCCTACATGATACATCCGCACTACTTAATTATAATTGTTGATGTAAAAATATGAACTAATAAAGCTTCCATAGATAAAATTACCCAAGCACACCAAGGAAAACAAGAAGATATGAAAATGATCAAAGACGTGATGGAATATCTCGTGATTTTCGGGCGGATGCAATAGCGCACTGAGCAGATGATCTTACCGAATCCTTGACTTACGATCCATTTCGCCGCGATTGCTATTCTTAAGGAATCGCTATGGATCAAACGAAACTAGGTGATAGAAGACCTGTGTATCCGCATTTCCGTCCTTATCTGTTCCGTGAGATTGAATAGTTTCGGAGATAATATTTTTCCCGCCAGTATTGATATATCAGAGCCGAAAATCGAGATGTATGCTTTGGTCCTCTTTCGGGGACGTAAATTGGATGGTGTCGGATTTTCTTTATATAAATTAATAATTTTACTGGTGGTAGGTCTCTCATATGTGAGAAGCCATCTGGGTAGGTACCACCGCAATGTCTATTTCTCCCGTGAAACAACACTGCTTAAATGCACTGTTGTGTTTCGGATTGAAGGACACTGTAGCCAGAGCAACTACTGGACATATTGAGACTTAACATCTTATGTATCAGGATGGCGAGCGCAGTGGAATATTGCTACTGTTTATGAGCGGTCGTATCGCTTACCATCAGGCGAACGGCTTGCTCGTCGCGCCATTCAATGCAATAAAAAAAAAAAAAAAAAAACTTTTAGTTCCAGCTAGTTCCGTGTATCACGCAAAAACTATAATACGTCATGGGTTTTACTTACCAAATGTTTTTTTTAATTTTATTTTAGGTATGTCACTCTATACTTAATATCAATTTATAACAAATATGAATTTCAACAGTATAACGTAATGTTAACAATATGTTAACATGTCATAATTAGTCGAATTCTTGGATATATTCATTATATTATTTACTACGACAAATCGCAAACATAAGCAAAAATTACGTCACATATAATTATGGTAATTATGCCCACTCGTTTAATACTGAAAAACAAACAAGTTGCGAGAACCATTATCGGAACATAATTTTCCCATTTATGGAAACTCGACAACTCGATGCTTAAGCTTTTATGTTGAAACTTCTCAACATATTGTAGATATTTCTCATGTCCCAAGTAATAACTTGCATACATATATTATTTAAATCAGTTTATTTTGAGTTACTGACAGTAGGTCTTGGCCAAGTGACTTAAGACTCCTTTTATAAAAAGATAGGAACGAGTTCGATTTCGATCATAAGTCTGATGATAGGTTTCTGTTTGGGTCTAGGTTGTAAAACCATAGCCATCTAGTACCTACGAAGCAAGACCTATATCTTAACAAAACACATTACTATAATAACATATGTGATTCTTGAGTGTTTTTTTTTATTATTTAATATTAAAACTTTCATCATACCAAAAAATCACCTTTGAAATTATGTGCAGTAAATTTTCTGCAATTCATAAAATAATCCACTACAATTTTTATACGAGCAGAAAATAATATATTTATTCACGCTAAGAAACAGATTTATGTGTTCTACAACAATAAAAAATCTATTTTAACAATATTTTCACACATCAAAAATATGTAGAGCACTTAAAAAAAATACTATTACAACCACTTAAATAACTCAACGTCCATCAAATATTTAACGAGAGCATCTTTATTACAATTTTTGGCTTCAATCCAGCCACAGTACTGTGAGCTCAGTGAGCTGGGTCCGCAATACCGGTTTTACAAATATATAATCACAGAAAAAATGTTGCAAATGATTCGATTTTTTGTTTATGTAATCAAAGACGATGATGTCAATTAAATCAATAAAAATAAGTAAGAAAAACGTTAAATACCGTTGATTAACATCGAAAAAAGCATGGAACAAAACCGTTAATTTTCTGATTCGTAACAACATAACTACGATATTGTATTAAGATTGTCGATTTCTAATGAAAAACATCACATCGATATTCCTAATTCTATCCAATAACAAATATACCTTACCAGACTGGCTCCGCCCGGGTGCAGATACTCTTTTCAAAATGGCGGCCAAAATGTTCAATTCTGAATTTATTATATCGAGTATAATAACATTATTATATAATTTATAATATCGAGAAATAAGACCACAAAAACGATTAAAATATTGTTTTGTTAAATTCTTCACTACTGCTTCCCTCCTTACATATTTTATACAGTGATTATATAAAACCTACAGCATTCGTCAATAAATGATCTATCACACACAAAAGTACCCATTTCCCATTCAAATGAGTAGTTCCTGAGATTAGACGTATCAAACAAACAAACTCTTTAGCTTTCTATACAATATATTATACAACTATAGATTGTGACCTGTAGGACGCATAACATTTTCAGTAGCATTTTGTATCACTCGATCTTATTTTTACTGTGACTGGTCTACGTGGATAACGAAGTGTGGCCCTATTCTGTATGATTGATAGTGTTAGCTTAACACCTCGTTGGATTCGTTGTGATTGAGTGTGGACTTTTTGTTGTGTTTGATCAGCTAAGCGATGGTCTGGCTGATTGGGCGCCTTCAAAGTTAATTCTTAAACAAGACCCTATTGTGATCGGCGCTTCCCCGCGGTCGGATACACACGGAAAATTTGAATTAATTTTTGTATTGTTTGGATTGGTGCTGAAATAAAAATATATTTTTACTTGTAGCCATATAAAATATTGGCTATTTCGGAATTAAGTGTTTTGGACATTATTATTTAAAGCAAAAATCGTTTTAAGACAAAGTTTGAATAAAAACACATAAGTAACAAGCAAGCAAAGACCAAAGTATGTGCAGAATTAAAGCCTGTTTGCGTACAAGCTTAGTTGCCACTCCACCAAAACACTAGAATTAAAACAAATGCGAACGTACTTAATTCGTAAGTGACAGGACTACGAGCATACACGCGTTGTGTCACCACGAAGCATCACTTAACGATGTTCGTCAAACTCAACTACCGTGTGTCAGAAACTCAAGTGGCGGTAATAAGCCTGTCAATAAATCGTGGTTTTTTATACATACGTGGCTTAAAAACTAAAAACAATATTGCAAATTCAGTTTGTGTTAAATCATGACTACAATGCGGAATGACAAAGTGGTTTTGTGTAAAACAAACTGGGTGCAATTAAGGAACATTTATTATAATGCTGTGTATGAATAAGATGAATACTTAATTTTAAAATCTGTTTCTTTCTTTCTTTCTTCAGGTGACGCCAGTTGGAAGTTACCGCGTAGTACAGGTAAGAAATTTGAATATCATAGTTTTATAGCACGTATTGCGATGAAAATAACCGCAATTATATTTAGAAATCAGAGAGTTCCTATTTTAATTTACTTCAAAATTAATATCAAACGAAGCCAAAATATTTATTCATAAAATAATCAAAAAGCTTATCACCAAACTGTCAGCGAAAAAAAAAACATTTAAACACAATGAAAATCCAATCAAACCAAATCATAACCTTACAGCCGTCGCAAATCTCTATAAACATTGGAGAGACCAAATAAAAATAGAAGTCGAAAATCAATACTAAATAATAGCCGGACCGTTTCGAAAAGTTAGCATTGGAAACGGCGAGCTGGTGCCAGCATTGTTTGATTGATTGCAACTCAAACATACGGATTTTTTATTCCATCACGCTTGTTTGCGCAGCCGAGCCGCGCGGAGCTCCACTTTGTTACACGGCACTCGCTAAGACTTCCACGGCTTAAATCTTTTTTCACACGCAAACTTACCTACTGAATATTAATTTGTTGGCTTTTAAACTTCTTTTTGAGTCAGCATCTGTGTTCCCGACAAGTTTGGGTTCATCTCTCTTTGCAAAAAGAGCTCTGTGTTTCCGTGTTCATAAATCTGTTTTGTTTTAAATGTTTTGTATTTTGTATTTATTAAAGTTTTGTTTTTTTGTATTGCGGCGTGCAGCTGAGCAACATTTTTGCCTGCCTTTGAATTTTTCCTGATTAAATACTTTTGGTAATATTGACCAGTTGATAGCAACCCAAAATATATTTTTTTATTAAAATCAGAATTAAAAAATTGTATGTAATTAATTACTCTATTTTATTATTTATCATTTACCATATATTCAACTACAAATACAACAAAAATCGCAAAAAACAAAATGAAACCCGAACCAAGACCTCGTTATTATATTCCAAAAAATATGTGCTCTCCCGATGGAATATCGATCTTATAATATTTCCCTACTTTAGAATAGGGATAGTTCAACTATTCGATATTAACATTCTGATGCATTCTTATTTTAAAACCCATTTAAAATCTTGTAATACGCAATATCTCACAGCGGCACGACAACCCAACATGCTTCTTTAACATTCCTGTTTAACAGTGAGATCACTTTTGCATCATCATTTAAGAATCTCGGCTATCTGACAATTAAGAAATTTATTGTAATAGCTTTATCTGGGACAACCATTATACTAACGACCGCTAATTTGGACATTTAGCTACCATAACAAAACATATTAAACGAAACTCTTTATTTTATAAGTCGATTGCTCCAGTTTCATGATATGGTTATGTTTTAAGTACAACCAAAATTTAGGGAACTAAATAGAAAGGTTTATTTTCTTACACAAAAAATAGCTTTTAGAAGCTGGAGAAAGTGTACTACGACAAATCGCCTACTTAATGGACTTCCACATTTACCTGTTACATCAAATCAGTATGAAATATTAATAAATATAAAACCTGAGTCACAAGATATATTTATAGTAAACAGAAGGCTATGAATCTCTTTAGTCTACAAATAGACTGTTTTGATTTTCAGTAATCTTAATGAGTTCTATTAGTAGACCAAAACAAAGACATTGCTACGTCGAAATTTCTATTAAAATGATCGTAGTCCAGTCGAACGCTAATGAGCGCCATGTATTAAAGACGCGACGGAGTATTGCTATGCCAGTTGCTCTCAACGCATGTAATTTATTGTAAGTTTTGTCGCTACTAACTTATAAAGGTGCAGCTTCCTTTCACGGCCGATCTAATTACCGACAAGCCGAGAACAATAATGTTTAATCTGAATATTTATGAGTGCATCTGTGAATTTGATATACTTATACAGATACTGTTTATCTTGAAAATTGACTGTGTGCAATGAATAATTTATTGTGGCCAACCGGCACTGACGTTCGCCATATTTTAAATATAAATCCATCTACCATATTGTATGCAAAATGCCATTGAATGCAGTGCAAGGCTGGATCATTATTCCTATATACTTCTGCGATATTCATCACACGCTCAGGGCTCGCAGTATTTTAAACAAATCATCTTTACTGGATGCAACAGGGGCTATCTGAATGCGAGCGCACCAGACAAGCTCTTACTGAATCAATTTTAATAATCTCATGTGATTTTATTGCGTTTTTCTTCTTTGTTTTAACTACTTGGCATTCATCGTGTCATTATGTGAAGGGCAGGAATGTCTATTTATGGTAAATGGAAGCAGTATGCTCTCTATTTTTGTCTCCATGAAATAGTAACCTGTTTTATAGAATTTATTTATATTTCCAATTAAAACAAATTGCCAATATGATTGGATGAAAGCCGTGACTAGTTTTCTTTTTTTAATATAATGATATAAATCATATACATACACCAACACAAGCTAACCGGATCCAAATCTTTCAACACTAACTTATAGCGCTGACGGGCGCTTGAAATAAATAAGTTTAAACAAACATCAATTTTAAATATTGAATAGAAAATTAATTTCTATCAATCGTTAGCCGATGACGAATAGCAACTTTTACTAGCCGTCACATGACGAATGTTTAACATGACCTTACAATTTATATCTCGAACCCATAAATCAAGCTTGAACGCACGATCAAAACTGACACGGATATCTCATACTGTAACCTCTCGAGACATAACCAACGCAACTTTTGTTCGGAGTTCCGTATAAAGGCTAAAGAGAACCTTTATTATTACGTAACATTTTATTTTAAGATTATTCCCCTTATTCATAAGGACTTAACCCATTTTTCAAATGCTGTTAATATGAGCTGATTCAAAAACGTTATTCATAGACGTCAAAAATCACTAATCGGCTCTTTAACATTTAAGAGAAAAGTAAAAGATGTCTGTTGGAAATTTGATATTACTGCCAATGAAATGAAATGGAATGAATGCAATCACTTTTTTCTGTGAAGTGGGAGTATTAGTTAAAATATTTAGAAAACACATTATGAATAGCAAAATAAATATCTCGTCTTAATATGATTTCATGAATTTACGTTTATGTAGTTGATCAGCGATTCCTTATAGTTATATTTTTTAGCCCTTAGAATACAAATGACTAATAAGAACTTAGGAAAATTAAAGGTATCATGAGGCGTATCCAGCTTTGGGTCGCACAGGAAATAATATAGAAATATTACTTTTGTGCCTTGGTAGGTTGCTTTAGAGTTAGTCTTCCGGATAACCACAGCAATTATTGTATAAAACATGTCATATCATAGAACATGGTGAACGCTGTTGTATCGCGTTTCGGATTCAGCCAATACGTAGACAGTTCAACCAGGCCAGTGTGACGTATACTTGAGGTCGATGGGACCGGACGTATACTCGAAATGTTTCTGCAAAGATTGGTCCGTGTTCTCAACCTAAAGTCATACTAGCATAAATGAAATGACGGCATAATATTTGTGTTAAAAAATCTTAATAATTAGTATTAGATTTTGAGAAAGTAGGCAGAATACCTAATACAGTGTAAGAGAAGTCTGGTTGTAGTTGTAGTTGTCCCTGACTGAGGTTAAGTAGTAGCCATCCTGTGACTTAAAACTGGTTATGTTTTTATGAATTTGAATTTGAATTATTCACAATTTTAATAGCAAAATTTTAAATTCCGAAGTGGCTAAATAAATTCAAAATTTCAAAACAAACTGTAAAATAACGCACAAAACAAGCCTTTGTGAATTTTAAAATGTTGATGCAAATAACGTTTTTGATGTTAAAACAGCGCTTGTAGCTTTCATTTATGTTACAACATCTTGTCACGGAGTTTGCCAAACAGAGAGAATAGGTTTTACTAAGTGCATGCAACAACTAAATGTATGCATCATCTGTCTAGACAAGTCAAACAAACCTACCTACATCGAAATAAAATATACAAACACTCTGCACGGCATTACGGTTTTCTAAAGATACGAAATATATAATATTATTTTTTCTGCTCTTTCCCCACAATCATAGAATTTTAACGTAACATGCTGGTCTAAAACCAACGCATTAGGAATAGCTCTTTTAGTCCAACACGCTTGCTTAATACTGTGGTTAAGCTATGTATTTCTAAATTAACCATGATGATTATGAATAGTAAAAAAATATATATTTCGTTTACAATTATTAAAAGAATATTACTAAATTATAGTGACAATTCTACCTAATCTGAAAATAAGTCTACTGATATTTCACTTTCGCGTATACATATTACTAATATAAGGAACTATTACACCGCCGCGCCCTTTGAATTGTTTATTGCAATCACTACGAAACAACAGCAAAGCTTTGCATCAGTAAAGTGCGTGACAGTTGTAGCGCCAGGTCCTATCGTATAATATGGATGCAATTTAAATTGCCTCTAGTACTATCATACTGTTTATCACTGCCCCGCCTCCTTAAACATAATTATTTGAAAATAGACCAATAAGCAAAGGAACATGACAAATCCACACACGAGGTGGTCGGATGACCTAATTAAAGTTGCAGGAAGACGGTCGATGCAAGCCACTTCCAACAGGTCGATATGAAGATCCTTGGAAAAGGCCTATGTTACTTGCAGTGATTGAAGAGAGCAAGAAAAAGAGAGAGAGAGAACGAAATAAATAAACGGATATCTAACTAAATGATCCTCTCTTAACAAAGTCCTGGGGTCCTACTCTGTAAATCCGAAACGAAGTTCGAATCTTCGGATGATAGAAGTTTATGACGATACGAATGATAGAAGTGTATGACTCTGTAAATGTAAATATTAAAAGAATATTACTAAATTATAGTGACAATTCTACCTAATCTGAAAATAAGTCTACTGATATTTCACTTTCGCGTATACATATTACTAATATAAGGAACTATTACACCGCCGCGCCCTTTGAATTGTTTATTGCAATCACTACGAAACAACAGCAAAGCTTTGCATCAGTAAAGTGCGTGACAGTTGTAGCGCCAGGTCCTATCGTATAATATGGATGCAATTTAAATTGCCTCTAGTACTATCATACTGTTTATCACTGCCCCGCCTCCTTAAACATAATTATTTGAAAATAGACCAATAAAGCAAAGGAACATGACAAATCCACACACGAGGTGGTCGGATGACCTAATTAAAGTTGCAGGAAGACGGTCGATGCAAGCCACTTCCAACAGGTCGATATGAAGATCCTTGGAAAAGGCCTATGTTACTTGCAGTGATTGAAGAGAGCAAGAAAAAGAGAGAGAGAGAACGAAATAAATAAACGGATATCTAACTAAATGATCCTCTCTTAACAAAGTCCTGGGGTCCTACTCTGTAAATCCGAAACGAAGTTCGAATCTTCGGATGATAGAAGTTTATGACGATACGAATGATAGAAGTGTATGACTCTGTAAATGTAAATATTAAAAGAATATTACTAAATTATAGTGACAATTCTACCTAATCTGAAAATAAGTCTACTGATATTTCACTTTCGCGTATACATATTACTAATATAAGGAACTATTACACCGCCGCGCCCTTTGAATTGTTTATTGCAATCACTACGAAACAACAGCAAAGCTTTGCATCAGTAAAGTGCGTGACAGTTGTAGCGCCAGGTCCTATCATATAATATGGATGCAATTTAAATTGCCTCTAGTACTATCATACTGTTTATCACTGCCCCGCCTCCTTAAACATAATTATTTGAAAATAGACCAATAAAGCAAAGGAACATGACAAATCCACACACGAGGTGGTCGGATGACCTAATTAAAGTTGCAGGAAGACGGTCGATGCAAGCCACTTCCAACAGGTCGATATGAAGATCCTTGGAAAAGGCCTATGTTACTTGCAGTGATTGAAGAGAGCAAGAAAAAGAGAGAGAGAGAACGAAATAAATAAACGGATATCTAACTAAATGATCCTCTCTTAACAAAGTCCTGGGGTCCTACTCTGTAAATCCGAAACGAAGTTCGAATCTTCGGATGATAGAAGTTTATGACGATACGAATGATAGAAGTGTATGACTCTGTAAATGTTCGAATTCATATAACGTACATCGTAACCATAAGTCTATGGTTACGACCATAAGTCAATAACGACCATAAGTACGTTATATGTAGGTACATTCGTATCGTTTTGCTGTAGAGTGAAAAAGCAATTAGATAGGCCGACACGACGCAATTATATCGGATGGCAAGATATAATTGTCTGTTGACAATCGATATTCTTTCCGAACGGCGTTACACTTTATGTAGCAAGAGACACATAACTACGCCCACCCCAAAAAGCAAAATAAATGCAACGCTTCTGAACTATCATTACCTGAAAAATAATAATAAAATTACAAAATAAAACAAGCACTGTTCAATAACATTAAAATCAATATAAACGGTATCAATAGTATTGTCGGCTTTTGTATTATCAGACTAATTAGATTATGCACTTGAAATATTTTATAAATGTAGAAACGGCAATAGAATTCCTAAGCAAAACAAGATCATACTTATTTAAATGAATACACGTATATTTTTACATTTAAACAAATGTGAATAAATAAATATGAATCTACAGAACCACATCTTCCACGCTCTCTTATCACGAGCTTAACTAATATTTTTTCTCGGTAACGTAAGTGTTCGCCTCGAATGAATAGCAATAAAAACTTTATGATTATAGCTTTCATGGAAATAAAATTGTGTGATCAGTGAAAGATGTAGGGACGGGTCAGGAAGCTGTCTTATTGCACTCTTTGATATCGTAAGATAGGCGTGCTTTATTAGCACTTTATTTCATGAACTGTTCAGGAACAATAATAAAGGGCCATGCTACGTTTATTATATACAATTACACCACGGTTTAATTTCTTGGATTGAAGGATTGCTTGTTCTTGTTTCATTCTTGAGAAGTTAAAATAATACTGATGGTAGGTCCCTCATTTGTGAGACGCCGCCTGGGCAGGTACCACGGCAACGACTATTTCTCCCGCTATGTCTATTTATCCCAACATCATAGCCATAGTAAATACTAAACATATTGAGGCTTAACATCTTATGTGTCAAAAAGGCGAGTGCAGTGGAATGCCAAACATTGCTGTGCATGATCGGTCGTATCGCTTATTATCAGGCGATTGCCATACTCGTCTTGTCGTTCGTAGCAATAAAAATAATATAGGATCTTATTACTTTTAATAACTTTTTATCAATATCGAATAGAATAGAGTTAATTCAATTAATCATTAGTTAAATAACTTCTTTATTGAATCCGGCGCCAGAGATTAACTTTTGTTGCTGCTCTAACTTGTGTAGGATCCTTACATTCCTAGTAATTTTCAGTACCTACGATACTGGGTACAGTCTACATAATAATGAAGTCCTAACTGCAATGGGCTTTCTTCATAATCAGTTTATGAACCTGTTTTAGTCATTAATAGTTTTATAGTCTTCGCTCAAACTGAATTTAAAAGTTGTTAGGAAGGAAGAAAACGCTTGAAGAAATAGCTAAATAGGTTTATGAATTGTCTATGAATAAGTTCCAATAGGTTTACCTCCTCCGTTATTGCCTTAGGCATTCAAAACGATAAACGCGTCATAAATATTTTATAACTTCATATTCTCACTTCAGCCACAGGAAGTTCACTGCTGAACATAGGCTTCCCCCGAAGATCACGATGTATGTAGTTCTTCTTATATGACTATCAAAAGTTTGAGAAATCGTACAAAAAACATGATCGAAAACGAATCAGTATTTTCTGTGTGGTGCACGAAAATATCCAGACCTCTATCACTTTCGACACATAGATGCTAATTGAGGCTCAGACAACAAAGCGTCGATCATAATTGCTATGATTTTCATAGAACAAAGCCTGGCTGAAAGCGATCTCCGAGTGCAAAGCCGGTGGCTGGGTAATGTTATTTTATGCAGTGTTCGAAACATTAAGCACACAAGTGTATAATGACGGCGGGTAACAAATTGGCACGCACGCTCCGAGCAGTGATAGATGGGCCGCGACGCGTTCGAAACAAAGGCCAAAGTGTTGGTTGCAATCACACAGCCTATTCAACAAATCGCGAAGCTGCGAACCGAAGTGAAATGTTGATGCGGTAGTTTTTTGTTTTGTGTCGAGTAAATTATGTAGTAGTGGAGTAGAGTTTTTTGTAAATTTTGGTATGTTTGTAGTTGTGGTCGTGTGGATAGTTTATTTGTATTCTTGTTAGGCATATATGACTGGTTTAGGATAATTCTACTATGGGATATATGTTTGAATGTTAGATAACAATATTAAATATTTACATGTAAGCGTTGTCGTACTATTTATAATATACGTATTAAATTGAAAAACCTTGGAACCTCCTACTATTTTTAAATCCTGTGGAACAACGAGAATGAATGGTGATAGTCTATTGTATTTGATTCTATTTACTTTTTAAAAACGTCTTTCCTCAATCAACTCCTGAAAACTGTACTGATATTTTTAAAATCTATTTTTGTACCATATCCTGGCAAGGTATAAATTAAATTGTTGTTTTTTAATCCAAATTAAATATGAAATTAAAAGTAAAAGCTGGAGCGTACAGTGTGATTTGTCGCATCCAAGTATTATTTTTAATCTAACGCTAACCGCACTGGCACGCGAGCAAAACTCATTCAGCCAATTAGGCGTACGCAATGTTGCAACCAATCATCGTTTGACACAAGTCAAATTGGAGTTTGAGCGTTTTGGTTTGATTGATACAAATCGAGGTCATCGGCTGATTTATCAGTTCTATTCGTCTGGCTGTACGCTGGAGCAAGTAATTAACTTTCATTATGCTAGGATACCAGCCGAGATACTTGAAGACTTTCTTTTCTTTTATTCGGCCAGTCTTGCTTAGTTTGTTCCGGAATGTAAAAATAGTATTCAAATATGGAACGATTCTGAACTCAACTCCAATTCAGAACGATTTTTTAAAAAATGCCTCCTCTACATTTAAGAGAACCTTATAATTTACCATGCACGTTTTATTAAAAACAGCAGAATTTAACCTTATTAAAAAAATGCTAAAGACTTCAGGTTTGCTATTGTCCTCACTTTTTCTTCACTGTTAAAAGGAACAAATATTAGGCCACATGTATGCGATTCCACAACCGCCATTCAAGCAATATAATAACAAAACAAAACTATCACTTTTTATTATTTTTCCAAAACATCTTTAACCAAATAGTACACGAAATACAATAAACATAAGAATTACAGGGCATATTACGATCTTATTCTTGTATCGCGTTCCGAATAAAAGGTAAGAATACATTCCTTGTAAAAATGAAAGTTGATGGAAAAATGGCGGCGGAAATACGTCGATCTATCATGTTGCCATGTTTTATTGTGCCCGGTGGATGCCACGAGATTATTTACATTAAATTAATGGACATCCCAGAGGCTAACAACTGTTGACCTTGAACCCCGACGCCTGTGTGAAAGTATTCTGACGTGTTATTTTGTTCTATTCGCAACACGCGATGCGAAGCCCAGCGAGAGAAAATACGCGAGACTATTCAATCATACGCTTTTTTTTACTTTAAGAGCACAAGTCTAACACTGAGATGCGTAATTTATTTGGACTGATCGTTTATATAAAGCTGTCAAGGCTGACGTGGAAGAGTAAAACACTTATGCTATGTTTTTTTATGCAATCAGGATAAGAAAATAATATTATGTGACTCATCCATTATTTAATAGTTTAATTATATATATTTTCTAAGTAGTAAGAAAACCAATGCAATGCAACAACTTGAAATAATAAGCTTTAATGATTTAATTTGTAAATTTGGAATTTATAATAACACAAAATAAAGAGTTCCTAATCATTGTTTTGTTTTGTTTTAAATAAAGTATACATTCAATTAATTAATATATCCAAAGAACGAAACATAGCTTAATAGGATGGTAGAAAGTAGCATAGCTTGACAAGACGACACAAAGCGTAGTCCACGTGCGACGAAACGTAAATCCAATACGCGAAAAATTTACCATCGTCAGTCGTGGATGGGTTATCTGTCTGTTAGACAGACGGCCATTACAGCAGAGAAGCTAAATGGATTCGCAAGATATCTATTTGTTTACCGTCAATGAAGATTCAGATTCATGATGTAGATGGGACTCACATTTTGTCCTCGAGTCTTCGGAAATGAAATGAACGAAACTCACTTATATAGTTTTACTCTATGCGACGGAAATAATTTACGCTGGGTCAATTCGGTGAACTATAGCCCCATCATTTTATATCGGGAAAAACCTCACGCTCGAGTGATACCCATAACTCATATGGATAATAAATATTAAAAAACGTTTATCACGACGCAAAATATAAATTACTTATGCCCAAATACTGGAACGCAACTTAAATATAAATGGCGCTTAACTACGTTAATCCCGATTAAATGTACTGGCTAAGTGGGCCGTGCGCTGTTAAGAGCAACTTATTATTTGAATGGCGTTCCAGTATTCGGAAAATTATAAATACACCCCAACAGTCACATACATGGTCCTGATCCCACACTAAGATCGAGTCTTGTGTCGTGGGTATCAGGAACTACGAGAGACTTTTCGGTCTCACAAACACCCAGACCCGGAAGAAATATTTGTGGGCCGCACAAACATTTCTCTCGGTGCGGGGATCGAACCTGCGGCCTCTCGTTTCACAGGCGGCGTCTAACCAACTGCGCTACGGAGGCTGTCATTATTAAATATACATTGTTATTAAATATACTATAGTTACATGTAATTATAATAGGGTACAAAATTCACTTTTTCGAAAATATAGAATTCTAATGGTAAAATAATTTTACAAATCCGTCCAGCTGTTTAAATAACTATTCAATGCTAACAAACAATCAAACCTCCTCTGTTTATAATATTAGTTCAGATGGAATTGAATGAAATCATGACTAGGATCATACTTGTAGTATAAAACAAATCCAAGTTTCAATAGATAATAATTCAATACTTCTAATATCTTTGACAGCCTCCGTGGCGCAGTTGGTTAGACGCCGCCTGTGAAACGAGAAGCCGCGGGTTCGATCCTCGCACCGAGAGAAATGTTTGTGCGGCCCACAAATATTTCTTCCGGGTATGGGTGTTTGTGAGACCGAAAAGTCTCTCGTAGTTCTTGATACCCACGACACAAGATTCGATCTTAGTGTGGGGTCAGGACTATGTATGTGACTGTTGGGTGTTATTTATTATTATTTATTTATTTATTATTTATTATTATCTCACAAATGATTTTACGCACATAAATTTAGATGACGTCATGATTTACATGTTAGCAATTACCCACATACTTCACAAAACGATAGGGCGCATTGTTGCAACGATACATTTCTAATGTTTGCAGAATATTTTGAAATCAATAAATCAGCGACGTTTCCCAGACAAAGCCACGGTTGTAGTGAGCGAATCATAAATCAATTGAAGGGAACCATTTAAGTTTATATTCTTGGTTGGTATCGGGTATCGTTACCAGTAATGAAAGCTCTAGATAACGTATTTGCGTCCGAGCATATCAATGAATGTCGCGACAAGCCGTAATCAATTTATATCAATATCGCCAATGGTCCGGTCTGTACTTGTTAGCAAGCATTAATATGAATTTTAACGGCAGGGCTGACGCTCATTCATTTACCACTCGCATCTTCAAGCAGGCTTCACACGAAAAATTCAGTTCAATTTAAATTAAATCATTTACGAACGTGCGATGGCATTTTGATGCCAGAGAAATTATATTTAAATAATAAAATGTCTTCCATATATTGAAGTAAACTATTTATATAGTTGAATAAGTTCAATAAATGGCGCTGAAAAACAGAACATTCTTAACATAATAGATGCAATCATATATTTTAGTTTGACATAATAATTCATAATCTTCAAGTGATATCTGTTTTGTCCCCCTAATCTCTTTATGGATAGTAATGCTCCTGCCATCAGGTGCACCATTCACTTTGCTATTACAATATAAAAGTAAATTTTTCTCTATGATGTGTTAACCTTAGCCCACAAAAGCATAGCAATATTATCTTCATCAATTCCCTTACCGAGTCATTGAAAGCGATTGTTATTATGACTATCAGTCTCTCTATCATTCTCGAAGGTGAACGCTTATCGTTTAGATGATTTGATAATGGGCAATGGCATTGAAAGTTTTGCTTTTACTTGCAACTGTTATTGGAGGACCAGTTCATTGTTCAAATTGTAACGTAATGTAAATCATTCCTTACTATTTATTGTTATACTATTTGTACTGAATTCAAGGTCACTAAAATTATGAACACGATTTTTTTAGATGTAGCAATTGGATTACTAAGATTAATTATGCTTTTGATTATGATAAAGCTAGACATCAAATATTTTTATGTCGTTTTGTATAGGGTATATCAAGAGCGCTACCGAAAACGAAGCTGGGTGGTAGTTTTAGTGACTTCAGGCACAATGGAACTAAATTTTGTGCAAAAAAAGTGACGAGTTTTTTTGTTATTTTTTTTTTCTATCGTGCATTAGGGTGATAAATACATAGATTTTTCTTAAATAATAGTGTACACCGTTTTATTTTTAAAAACGCAATGTTACGCAAGACTTGACTTTATTATTTTAGCAAATCTATGGTTTAACCACCCAAACTCGACAATATTTAAAAAATAATTTAAAAAAATTGTCGCGTTTCTTTGCGAAATTTTTAGTTACATTGTGTTTGTAGTCACTAAAACTACCACCCGGTTTCCTTTTCGGTAGCACTCTTATTATACCCGGTATGTAAAAAAATCGCAATTTGTCAACTACCATTACATCCCATAGGTCAATTGGGACCTACAACTACTGACGATGTTAAATATTCGACACTTTCATAATTAGGGTTAAATATTTATTATTGCATAAAATATTTTAAATCATTGAATTTTGGCATTAAACAACGAACCAAGCCATCACACATATACATCTCCAAACACTTGATCAATCGAAAACTGTCAACCCTGGGCATCATCTATTCGAATTAAGGCAGAACATGTGTGGCATCTGCCTATATGCAGCGGTCCGGGCTCGTAAATACTCATATCTGCCGTAACAGGGACATGTGACCGTACTGTACAAGCCACGGCGCAGTACACCGGCTTATTGTGTACATGGACGTTTTAAACTTATGTAATGGCTTTAGATTGAGTTGCGTTTACGTGTATTGGGAGGTATTTTGCAGGTTTAGATGACGAGGAATTAGGGATATTGTAGTTTAATGCACTGTAATGTAGCATGATCAATGATTTGGTTATACGAAATGAGAGTTACTATTGGAGACTTCGTTAGTAGTGTTCTGTAAATAATTAATTAATGCACCCAACAATCCCGTACATAGATCTGACCCCGCACTAAGATCGAGTTTTGTGTCGCGGATATCAAGAACTACGAGAGACTTTTCGGTCTCAGAAACACCCAGACCCGAACCTGTGGTTCACACAAATATTTGTTTCGGTGCGGGGATTGACCCCGCGTCCTATCGTCTCACAACTGACGTCTAACAAACTTCGCCACGGAGGCTGTCAATTGGGATGTGATTGTAGTTGTTAGGAAGCAAGAATGATAATGCTTTCAGTTGAACAATTTTCTATGATAGATCAAGAGACTCTATAAAGTTTAATTTTAGTAGTACAAATTCAATTTCAATAATAGTAAAACGTACTCATAAAAGATTTAAAGAATAAATCCTCGCAGTTTATCTAGTCATAAATTTTCTATAATACGACGTCCAGACTACGACTTGAAACTTTGTAAATAAACTGTTTGTCAATACGGCGTAAAATTTGACTGCAATTTTAAATAATTTAGGACAATTTGACTTTGTGTTAACCCTTGACATTTTTATAACATAATCACTGATAGGTAACATTTATGTTTTATTTCGGGTTAATTGTTAATTAAATTAAATTATAACTGTTTTTTTTTTGTTATTGGGTATTATTTTATTGTTCAATGAATTGAATGAATTATGTAATTGTTCTATATGTATATGACAATATTTAATAGGATACTTAAATTGTCTATACAATGGAACATCAGTAACATTCCTATTCAAAATATAGATCACGAAAATTCAATTTATACAAAATCTTCCCTCAGCCTATCCTCAACTTCCGATGAGCAAACTATTTCACAAATTAGAATGGATCAAGTTAAGGAACCGCACAGAATTAATAGCCGGTGACTAGATACATTATCTGGTGTTTCGACTGGGCTATCTTCAAGTCATTAATTTATTGACGCCCGCGTTTAATTTGGAGGCGTCGATCAATTACGGCGGCCCGGGAACTATCAGTCAGAACGAGGGTAGGTAGAAAACTGGGGATGTTTGCGGATCTGTTGCATGTTTTTGCAATGCGTTCTAATTTATTCACCCTTTACGACCCTTGGTTTATGTCCAGGATATATTTCTTCTGAGATAGTCTTATCCCTGGGTTAATATAAGGCACGTATCTAAAACATTAGTGTAATACACTATTTTATTCAGAATGTATGTATATCTCTATTTACGAGTATATTCTGACTCCATTCCACTCTGGCCATTAAAAGAACCATAAATGAACTTCTAAATACATAATGTGGCAATAATATCGATGAATAGAATTAAATTGTTGTCATTCTATAAACGGATCATCCATAAGACAACATAAAATAATATATTTTTATTCTATATTATATTACAATTGGGGCAGGCTATATTCAGCCTTGAACTTTCTGTGACTGGTGACAGAGTGAGAGAGATATATTTCAATCCTTAATCATTGGTCTGCTAAGTTAATAATTTTTTTAATTTGCTAGCAATTGTAACCTCTAATAAGCTTTATTAGCAGTTACTTACACGATTCTGATCCAATCTTCATATTTATTTTTATTCAACAAAATTAACTGATTCTTCGTTCTGGGCGACTTCGCTTCACTCAGCCATAGTAATAATTATAATATATAATATTCGTTTTAAAAATATTTTAATAAACTGCTCTGATTTAAACCAACTTGTAAATTATGTAATAATCACTTAATTGTAAACTGGTTTTGAAAGAGCAACACTAGAGTTTCTTGCCCGTTCTTCTCTAGTGAAACCCGCTTCCGAACCGGTGTAGATAAAAAAAAATGACTGAATCTAAACGATGTTGAACATTTTAATGGATTCAATAAATTATTTTCATTTCATTTTCATTTCATTTTCATTTCATTTCATTTCATTTTCATTTCATTTTCATTTCATTTTCATTTCATTTTCATTTCATTTTCATTTCATTTTCATTTCATTTTCATTTCATTTCATTTCATTTCATTTCATTTCATTTCATTTTCATTTCATTTCATTTTCATTTCATTTCATTTCATTTTCATTTCATTTTCATTTCATTTTCATTTCATTTTCATTTCATTTTCATTCATTTCATTTCATTTTCATTTCATTTTCATTTCATTTTCATTTCATTTCATTCATTTCATTTCATTTCATTTTCATTTCATTTTCATTTCATTTTCATTTCATTTTCATTTCATTTTCATTTCATTTTCATTTCATTTTCATTTCATTTTCATTTCATTTCATTTCATTTTCATTTCATTTTCATTTCATTTTCATTTCATTTTCATTTCATTTTCATTTCATTTTCATTTCATTTTCATTTCATTTTCATTTCATTTTCATTTCATTTTCATTTCATTTTCATTTCATTTTCATTTCATTTTCATTTCATTTTCATTTCATTTTCATTTCATTTTCATTTCATTTTCATTTCATTTTCATTTCATTTTCATTTCATTTTCATTTCATTTTCATTTCATTTTCATTTCATTTCATTATGGAAATGTAAATTAGATAAAAAATCTTCCGTAAACCATCATAACTTTTTTAACTAGGTAAGTAATGGGTATAGCTCTAACGTTTTCTGGTTGTGTTAATGAAAAGTTATTTCTCACTTAAAGACGATGTCACATGTCAATTCCAAATTGAATGTTCCCCAACACCGATGACCTCAGTAATTCCACAGGTTACTGAACGTAAAGATGAATAAACATAAATCAACCAATCGAAGGCAATCTATAGCTTAAACTCAAAATTGGAAACTTACTAATCAAATAAAATTAACTTTATAACTAATAATAGGCGGCAATCGACAGAGAATTATTGGGTTTGTGGCAAACGATAAAGTATATAATATAGAGGCAATTATAAATCGCTAAATCAAAAATGCCGGTTTACAAATGACTACACTTTCTTTGTAATTTTTGTATACACTTACAACTTCAATAAATGTTATAAATTGTATGAGAATTTACTTACATGTCACGCATGACACACTTTTTTGGATGTCCAAAACATTTATACGAGCTTTCTAAGTCTGGTTAGCAATTTTACCAATTACAGTACTTTTACCGTCAATTATTTTCTCACGTCTATAGAGTTTATCAAAAAATATGTAACAGTGACGGCACTGCTATCTATCATAATATAGTTTGAAGGAACAGGACAGGAAAGCTTAAATAAAACGAATGTTAGTAGATATTGGATTTAGGCGTACTGAAGGACATGAATATAGAGCATCAGCCGATTTAGTTTTAAAAGAAGAGATTAGTGACTAAGACTAAACGTTAATCTTTGGTCAGAATATAACCATACATTTTAAATATCGAAACGATGTAATAGTTTTGCTGTTTAATTTCCTTCGGTGAGTGAGATTGCTTAAGATCCAAATGTAATGAATACACCCACCAAATGACATACATCTGCGGGCACGGCAGTGCCCCCTCCAAGTCGAGCTAAAAAGCGGCACAGTCGTACCATCCTTTTCTCGAAGCAATTCAGACCATTTTCAACCCCCCATAACTTCGTTGTGGTTAAAGCAAAAAGCCTGAATTTTCAGTTACTAAGCAGGCATTGTGCAAACACGGTATATTTAAAATTTCATTCAATTTTAACCAGTAGTTTAAGAATTGTAACTTGTCAAACTTTCTTAATTTTGTCACTCACTGACTGCATGTAGCAGCATTACGTATAAATTGTACGATACATTATGTTTTCATGCGATGGCCAAGTCGATCTATTTATTTACAACGTAAAGAATTTTGAATATTGATATGATAATAACTTACGTAATAACTTTATACAGATGGTCCCTTAAGCAAGGACTAAATAAATTAATCGACTTGGTATTACATGCATCTCACAACTTTTTGCGGTAGAAAACCTGAGCTGCGAGACTTGGATTTTTTTTACAGGATGTTTTTGATGGGATAGTCCTAACCTTGGGTATCAAAAACTGCGAGAGACTTCGGTCTCACTAACACCCAGAACCTAAATAAATACCTGTCGTTCGCATACATAATATTTGTCACGGTGCGGCGATCGAACGTCTTCTTGTTTCAGAACTGGTGCATAAACAACTAAAAACTATCAAATAGGCATAGGTGTGTCGCGTTTGAGTTCACCAGTGTATATCCGGTTTTGATTAGACCGACAAAATCGTACCGATCACCGAGGGACTGTCCCTCGCTGATGTATGCTTTATTTGGATTTCACTACATTCACCATCAACTGTTACAAGTGCATTAAATTTACTTTAACATGCGAAAATAAAAAAAAATAACTCACACATAAACAAAGTGAAGTCCTTGTAAAGAATGAAATGCAAAATAATGCCGCCGCTAATGACGATATAAACAACAATTTGAGAATAAAAACTGTTAGCGCCATAATAAAACTCACAATAACTTAAAATGACACTAACTTCCGCAAATTAGAGGACTTTTTAAACACTGCAAGCGTTCCAGCTAACAATGCATTTAAAATAATTAGTTGTGTAACTTCTCTAGAGCTACGTTGAATCATGAATATTTTGCGCTCAAGTACAAACGTTTCCATTGTATTCTACAATAATATTCATGTTCGTTTGATTGATCGCACGACAGTCATATCCGATATACTTGATAAATTATTTGACAAATGCACTTATAAACACAATTTGAATATATGTACAATAAGGTTAATTAATTAAATTCTAAAGGTATGCTGTATCTCTAGCTCAACTGATGCACTCTTCAAAAAATCTCAAGACTTATCTAGCTTAACAAATAGAAGCCTAAAATGGTTTATTTAAGAGTTTAATTTAGTAAAAGAATACATTAGACATATGACGTTTTGAACCACTTTTAGAAATAGATCCAGTATAAAACTTCTCTCAAAAATAGCCTTTAAAATTATAACGATAAAGCTCAAAAAGCCCAGAAATAAAGAGATATGAAGAAAAATACAGTAACAAAACTTTGATTGATCGTACACGATATCTCCTCGAGGTATGTTGAATATTAAACGATGATGACTAAACATAAATAAATGAGGTACAATATAAAAAACTCGGTTTATGCCTTCTACATATTAGCATAAGATTCGGCGGTACAATGATTTGTCTATGATTAATACCTAGCTTGTCAACGTTTCATAATATGATGTTCTCATAATTTTGGTAACGCCCCTTCATAATTTCTCGATTTGTTTTGCCTCTTGGTATTTCATTGGAATTTTACTGATAAGACAAGCTTGTGTTGTTCGACAACAGAATCAATACATATACTTTTTTGACGGTCAGTGCCATTACTGTGAGAAAAATTAGGCCCATGACGATATAATGCGACAGTCCACGGGTTAAAAGGTTAATTATATTACTAATATATAACGTATGTAGATTTAAATCTACGACATAGAGGTATACCGACTGTTCAGATGTAAATATGAAGCTTATTAGAAATTGTAATCCAATATATCGATGGTCTGTTTTTAATTACGATTATCATTATTGATTACAAGTAGCTGAATAATCAATAATAGTAGTTGAGACTGCTACATTTCTGGATTCTTAAGTGTAAATAGCAATAAAGGTTTCTAATTTCCCAGATTTAAAAGTTAGATTGCAAACATAATAGATACGGCAGAAGGTTTTTGTAGCCAATTAAAATATTTTCCTGTCCCACAAGTTTTTGCAGTTTGCAGCGTTTAAGAAGTCTGCAACTTTTTTATAAGAGACTTAATTAATCAATTCAACACTTTCTCGAAATAACTTTCATTGTTAATTATTTCTTCGCAATTTGTGTATTTGTCTACCTCAATACCGTGAATTAGTGTGTCGTAATCAACTTTGCTTGTGGGTATTTTGTCTACTGTTACAGTAACCTCAGCATTTTCCAAAGTAGGGTTCGAGGGTCCAAGTTTAGTAATATCATTATGGGAGCCCACTAAGTAAAAGCGTGTAATAAGATGATCCTTTTCCAATACCAGTTACCTTCTTAACAAAATTTGTTTTGGTGCTTTCCTCGTATACCTTTCTTCTATGTGGAATAAGGGTAAGTGAATGAATGGTCATATTGTTTTTAGCTGACGTATGTATGTCAAATGTATGAGAAAATCTAACCGCCTGTTAATTCTTACCCTTGAAACACATCGTTATGGATTTTTCCGCTTTTAGTGTTGTGTAAAATAATGTTATTTCTGTGTCTACTGTGAGACATATTTTCAAGTCTCATGACAAGTATCGAATTTTAGAAGGAAATGTTTTCATTACCAAAAATCAACCTTCACTTCAGAACAAAATAAACTAAATAGAATTAAAATTTCACGGCGTAATTTGTTTCCCTATCCAGGACTATATACGATGTTCGAAATCACGGGAACTAAAACGAACAACAACAGATATTAGCTATTAAACCTCTTCACGGTTAATCTGGTAAAATCTTTAATACGGACCTCACACGTCCAAGAGGCTATTCAAATCCAGCATTAAATTAAACAGTGAAATATTTGAGATTAACAATGAAGGGCATACATCACGCGTAAATTAAAATCTTCAGATCGGATCTGATCACTAATTTGTCTCAGTAGCAGAAGGACGAGTGCATTAGTCATATCCTTTGTGCCGTGGAGTTAAACATGCATAAGTTTCGTCCACGGCACCCACTCGTTCACATTGTTCTGTTGTATCAGACGGGATCTCTTCATGTTTGTCTAACAAGGGACGTGTCCGATTATTATTATTACTGTTTTATCTGAGCACAGATTTGTAACGCTTGAATTGTGTAGATACTCTTATCCGTCAAGGTATTTTTTTAATGTTAGGGCCATAAAATTATTGGATTTCCTTGTGTTATGAATCGAAGCCTGCTATTTACCTGACATAAGGAATGCCTTATTGTTACTTGCCTTAATATGACGTTTGAAATAAAATTTTAACGAAGATGTATTTTGAAACACCTTGTCGTTTCGTATGGTAATGTTGTAATCTTTTTAAATATAGCTTTATATTCAGGAGAATAACATTTATTTCTCATTTTCTATACTTGTGAATAATTTCTATAAATCTAAAATGTTCTAATTGGTCATATAATAATACCTATAAGAAAAACTACAGCAGCATTGTTTATTACTTTACCTCCAATTTTACAAATATATTTGAAAACACGTGGTTCATAGAAAACAATGACCGCGTATAATAAGGGTATCTAACACTTCTAGATATTACTATTTACACTTTGTAATTAAAATAGAACTTACTGAGAAACGATTATTTGGTACTTTGAACAATTATACCCCAAGTAATTAATTAACTAAATATTATTATTTTTTAAATTGAACGAAACATAGTTAAAGATACATTATAAGGAAAACTGATAATGTGGTTTGAAATAATGACATATCAAGTGGTAAATCCACTGCCTCAATCTTGATCCATTCAAACTAATGACGCATCACTACACTAATTACACAAATTAACTATTTCCTATACGATTCAATAATAGCCAATTATCGGCAGTGATTATGTAATTACAACAGTAATAAAATCAATATTTGAATATACCATCAATTTGTACGTCATCATAAATCGTTTAGTAATTAGATATCTTTCGCATCGAATGCTTACTAAACGTTTTAAATCAAAATGATTTTGACACCGCTATCATTTGATATTTTTTTAAATTATAAATTATATGACCTGTCTTTAAGGTTCATAAAAGGCAAGCTGGGTCGTAATTTTAAAATTTGAAATTATGTGTGGCTAAATTGATTGGTTATTTGATGTAAAATTGATTGTGACCCATAATTAACTTGCGCGTGCGGTTTTCTATTCTACCGTTATATTTACTACTTCTTTATAAAACATTTTCTATAAATTATACAATAGTTCCTGCGTGTTTTGAATACAGCTCCAAATGATGGCGATGTCAATGATGCATTTTGTCAACATATCAAATACTTGCAATGTCAAAAAGTTAGAATAAAAGTGCTAGACTGTTACTACCACTGTTGTCAGTCCTGACTCAGTATCAATGGGCAGGCTCGTTCGGGGTAGTATCACTGTCTCACAGGAGATCAACGCGAACCGACAGCTTTGAGGTCACGTTTTATTCAGTGAATGAGATTGCTGGATGCCTCATACTCCTTCCCTCTTGACATCCTTTTTCCTTCCCGCTGCCCTTCCGATTAGATGGGCCGGCAGCACAGATCTATGATAGAAGCTTTATGGTTGTTCATGTGCGGCAGTGAGCACTCACCATCAGGTGACTTGTTTGCTTGTTTAATTGACCTTGCAAGAAAACGGATATTCTATTGGTAGTAGGTCTCTTATATGTGAGAAGCCGCATGGGCAGGTATCACCGCAATGTCTATTTCTCCCACCAAACAGCAGTTTCAATGCGCTGTTATGTTTAGGATTGAAGGACATTGTAGCCAGAGTAACTACTTAACATCTTATGTCTCAGGATAGTGCGAGCAGTGGAATTCTATGCATTGCTTTGTAATTCAAGGTTTTAATTGGATTTGCTACTATTCATGAGCGGTCGTATCGCTTACCATCATCTCATCTTACCATCTAAATGATTACTTTCAGAAATAGAAAGCGTCTTAAAATTTCAGACACGACAGTTACCAACAAGGAAGAGTCCACTTTACTTATCAAACATGTAGATCTATAACTGTTTATGTTGTATTTGAATTAAACCTAATATAATACAAATATTTAACATTTTACCCATCGACATCTAATAAAAAAGGTAAAAAAAGAGTGACAGTCACATCTACACTAACATGAACGTTGGCCCATGGAAACATGATTTTAATAAGATTAAAATAATTGTACGCGTCCTGAGATTGACTAGGCTTACTCGCGTGGTAAAAACTAACCGACGCTTTATATTTGATCCTTTTTATTACATACGTGAGAGATTTTTGTGACGATTGTGTTTTTGCCGTTCTACTTTTGAGTGTCTTCGCTTTAAAAGCCTCTTGTTAATTATGTTTACTCTATGTACAATTTTACTGTTTATTGGTGCATTTTTGTGTTTCGTATGTAATTGTATTATGTTTTTGCGCAATGTGTGTAGTGCATTAATTATTTACTGTATTAGCCAACATACGTCCCACTGCAGGGCACGGGAGAATGTGCTAAGGCCATATAGTCCACCATGCTGGAATGCGGGTAGGCTTTACGTACCATAGAAATACTTATAAATCGCTATGGTATGCAGATTCCCTGACGATGTTTTCCTTCACAGTTTTTTAGTGCGTGATGATTGATTAAATAAATAAATTAAATAATTATTAAATACACACGTGACTCTGAAAAGACAGAGGTGTGCCCTGGGATTCGAGCCCGCGAGCAGCGTGAACATATAATTATTTGGTGGTAAATAAATCACGCGGAATATACAAAAAGCGTTTGCAATTTACATCAGCTTAAATTCCGGATGTGGATTGATTGCATGATAACAAAATAAAATATCGTGACGGAAATCAGGCAATGGCATTGATATATTTATTTAAAAAAAATACTCGTAATTAAAAAAAAAACACATATAGGCTGAGAAATTTAGCCTACCAAAAAATTCACTACGGCTACATAATATCATTTACTGGGATAGGCTGTGTTATTAGCAATACGATAGACAATACGACAAAGACCAGTATAACGTCATATAATATCCATCCATCAGCCAAGGGAAGTCCACTGCTGAACATAGACATCCCTCATTGATTTCCACGGTGACCTGTTGGAGGCAGCCTGCATCCAGCGAAACCCGCGACTTTTACCAGGCCATCTGGTCGTATAATATTATGTATTTTTAAAATATAGAAAAAAATTTAAATGTATAATATTAACTATATTTCATATAATTTACCTTTTATTCGATAATCTAAAGAACCCAAAAATACATTACGCGTTTTTGTTATATTGTGCTTATTTGTTACTTATCGTGCCGTCAATCATATGAAAACACAAATTAAGACCACATTCATGCACGATTGCCACTTCAAACCATGACTAGCACTTGAGCTGCTAATAAGATAAATCTTACTTATTTTTTGTGTTTGTAACTAATAAGTTTGCATTATACATGTTAGCACAAAGAGCTTTGCACGTCAAGAAAAAATAGGCTAAAGCGCGATTCGATAGACATGACTGAACGAAAGAAGGTAAGAGATTAAATAAAGTTTAAAATAAATAATTGGGTAGTAATAGTATCTGATTGACGCTTCTGATGTTTACTGATGATGGCCTAAATGTAAAAAATATACAATTAAAATATATAAATATAGGCCACTGATTTCAACCGTAATTCAACATGCTACTAGCAGATTTTTCCGGGAACTTTATTTATAATCCTTTAAAAACTGATTATTTTTCATTAACTCGTAAGTGTTTTTGTTACTCTCATACGTTTTCATGCTTTATTTATTCATCGTTTCGTAGTTAATAACAATTTTTAAACCAAACTCAAAGTATATTTCGTCACTTCCCAGCAGTGTGTCAATTATATTTTTATGAGATGTGACACTGAATTTATTGATCATACAGTTAAAGTACCTAATTAATATGAGCATAAAAACACATGCGATCCAAATCTTATTCATATATTCCCATGGTGTTGTAATTACATACGTTGTCACTGCCGAAGTGGATACTGTTGCTGATCAAAGAAAACCGACGGATGATATCAAATAGCATTTATGAATCAGATTGAGAACATCTGCACAAATTACGATATTGCGTTCTACTGGTGCTTTGATTGATCTTTTTGCTGTTTTAGTTTGGCGACATCTCAAGGCTCCAGATTAATTGAACCATAACTAATCTTTTTTTTTTGTTTAAATTATGATCTGATGATATTTGATTTAGGTGCCACATGTTTATAAACACATCAATCTGTTACTACGTCAAATAGTAGTAAGTGTGGCCCAATTTGTTGATGAAATTACAAAATTTTCGAAATCGAATATTTTATCCGTTCAACAGCCGGCACTAGATTAGCTTGGTCATCTAATACCTTATTATGTAACACAACAAGAAGTAATACTGGTAAGATTGCTTATGCCTTGCGAAACAAGACCCAATGCTGTCAAAAGCAGGGACGCTGTAAGTAGTCATACAACAAAACCACAACTCAGTCTTGAAGTAAAACGCACAATTAACATCGGTTAAACACCAGTAATTATGTAAATGTTTGTAAGCGAAATATGCGCTAGATAACGGGCCGGACAGAGATTCAACGTCATGCATAATGCAGCCCACTAATGCAACTGTTAATTACACGCCCTTAGGGCCATTACTGATTGGCAATTTGCGCTCGGTGCCATTTCGTCTATATTGGATTGCTTAATCGCATTAGAGGAAATGTCCAGTCTTAAGACTATAGAATAATCAAATTAAAGTATTATAGGGTTGTTACACTTTTTAACTTGTATCTCGTTAGGCATTGCTTCAGTTTCTTAATTGGTGCTGTAATGATTTTAGAAGACTATTAGCGCTTGTTACGCCTGGTAATTAGTTTGCGTTCTTCTACGCTGTAAGGATGCTAACTATGTATTTATGAATATGAACAATTTAAGTTAGTTCTACACTTGACCCAATTGCTTTTAGGAATTCCTTCAAATCTCCACAATTAGATCAATCTTTACTTCCACCGTAGATTATATTACAAGTCAAATACTTGTGAACAATGATAAAAACCATTTATATTCCGATTAACCATAAAGAACCCATAACAAATTATCATTATTATTAACCAGTACAAGTTGTTCTTTAAACAAAGGGTAGCCTTGGTTACAATATTATTGTTGAATCTAATCTTGGATCTCAAACTAATAAGACAGCATTTAAAGTATGTCATACGCACGCAAGAGTATTGAGCAATTATAACAATGACCTAGTTTAAAGAATGTATGACTAGGAAGGTATTTTTAGCAGATCACCCGCAGTCGAAGTTATTGCTAGTAATTACAAATATTTAGTACGTAATTTAATTAGGAATGTGCATCTTTTGATTTTTATTGCAAGACCACAGTATTTAATAGTGGGCATTTAGCTTTATAACTTGTATCAATATTGATCTGACTTTTTCTTGACTTTTTAACACACTATCAAATTAAGACTGGAGCTACTTTAGTTTTAGTTTAGGTGTATGATTTTTGAAATAATATAAAATATTTGTATAGTAAAGTTTCAAGCAAAAATAAATAAACGACTAGGGTTATAAAATCAACAGGATGACAATGACGAGATAAAAGTAAGCATATAATATACAGAATTTTCAGAAGGAAATAATTTCTATGTTAAACATATTTCATCTGATTTTTCTTATACTATAGCAGTTTTTTTACCTCATAATATAAAAGAGAGTAGGATAACCTTCGATACGGTTACATAATCAGATTCTACATTATAAGGCACTAACGAATCAACTCACTAGTAGGCACATCCAACCCTGGGGGATGATCAGGTGTTCATAAAGCTACATAACCATCGACAACAAACCGAACAATCCCGAAAAAAATATCTCGTTAAAACAATATAAAATTACAAAAGCATATTAAATGTAGATACAAAATCGTTGGGAACGCAAAAAGATTAAAATAAGGAGGCAAGCCGAGAACCCCGAGATACATTTTGTGTAAGCGCCGGATAACGTTTTTATTGTTAACAAGCAGAAAGCCGTGGCCACGAACGACGATGATATCTCTTCGTATGAATGATGACTTCGTGCTAAGGCTCAGAAGCAGCCTGTATGTAGGCAGGAATCACAGAGACACGGCACGAATATGGAGATTGTGCGGACTTCCTTTTTCGATCCATGACAATAAACATTGTTTCATTTATATTTGAAGAATATTTTTCACGTAATTGACTTTGGTTAGGAGCTATAGTCATGTGAAAGTGTTGGCCTTAAGCGTTTGTAATAAAATATATTGATGTATTCAAATTATTAAAATATGCCAGCTTTTAGAAGATAAATTATTTCATAGTAAATTTTTGTATCAACCTAAGAATTTAATGTTAAGCCTTCTATTTTCACACTAACTACAGAGGCTTGATATTCTATTGATACAAGGTCATAACAGTACCGGAAGCTAGAAACGTCTAACAATGCATTTTTAAGTAAAAATTGAAACTTAGTTATATTATGACAAAAGATAAAATATTGATGTTATCCACCCACATAATGGAATTAATGGACATTTTATTTCCCATTCGCATAGTTTATTGTCATAAAAGATACGTTTTGATGAATTCTTAGAAATAAGCAATAATGATCAATTATTTAAAGTATGGATCATCTGCAATACCAACTCAGTTTTTAGGCTTCTTCATTTGAAATAAATTTCAATAAGTGTAAGTTTAGATTTTAAGTGCATAAATAATTTTTCTTTATTAGTTAATACTTTCCAACTTAAGCTTCCAGTGGCTCAAAATGATGATGATGACTAAAAATACTTAAAAGAATTAATATGATTGTTGTTGTTCCAAAATATAGATATAAGTATTGTTAATGGCTTAAACAATAGTAATTTACTAGGCTTAGTAATAGTTTTGTCCTAAACACATATAAAACTGATACATACTATTGTAGTTTCCTAAGATGAAGCAATTAATATTAAAGTATAATTGCGACCGACAGCTTGTATAAATTGGATGATTTTCTTTATCTTCCTGTGTCTATGGGCGCGACCCATCTAAGGAAGATAAGGGGTAGACGTTTTTAGCACAAAGCGTTTTCTGTTTCGGACCTTTTCTCGCTGGTTATTTGACTCGAAACGTGCCCGGAGAGTACCTGTTTACTGACTACGTTTATCGGCTCTTGAATAATATTTCATAGATTATCTGGTAGTGCGTTCGGTTTAACATACATAGGCGACATCTCACTTAACAAATTAAGATCACGCTTTTAGGATGACACGTGTGAAAGATAAAAGTTAAACAATGGGTAAAAATAAACTCTTCATTCTGCATCCTGTAAGAATATTCCTTGTGAATCTGACAGAGACAGTAAAATATTTTGCAATTTTATCACATTGTAAAGTATTTGATACCTAAAATGCTTTGTTTGTAGTTTTTTATTTCTATTTCGGCACAAAAGTTCCTTATTTTTCGGGTGGTTTATAGTTTTGACCAAGTAATAGATAGAAAAAGTGCGTGGTGGCCTGTTGGTAAACGGACTAGACGCGACTGCCAACATGTTCACGGTGGTCGCGGGTTCGAATCCCAGGGCACACCTCTGACTTTTCGGAGTCATGTGTGTATTGATAGTCAATCACCACGCACTAAAACGGTGAAGGAAAACATCGTGAGGAAACCTGCATACCATAGGGATTCATAAGAATTTCTATGGTATGTAAGTCCGCCAACCCGCACTAGGCCAGCGTGGTGGACTATATGGCCTAACCACTCTCAATCGTATTCTCGATTGTAGAGTAGGCCCGTGCCCTGCAGTGGGACGTATATGGGCTGATACAGAATAGATAGAATAATCGCCATCATCACTTTTATTGATAATTAGCAATGTTATTGATATTATGACGTTATTACGTTTATGAAAAGACCTTCTTAATCCCTTATGACTGGCTTGTAGCTACCTACCTTCGACCAGTTTAGTGCTATTGATGCTTGTGGGTACTATTTATTATTTTTCATTACGAAATATATAAATTTTATAGGGTGACGAAATAGCGACCTGCTTGATGGTAAGCGGCTACCGCTACTCATGGACCTCTGCAATGCCACAGGACCAGCACAGCAAAGTCACTACCTACCTTAAGGAAACTACTCTCTTTCAGCCTCGTTTGAAGAAGGAAGGTCATAGCGTTCAGGAAACACCAATGCAGATGCACTTTAAAATATAAAAAAAGAATCTACAAAAATTCCGCGTCACTGAAATTTTGGTGATATTTAACCAAAAGAACAGTGTAAAAATTTAGATTTATTACTGCGGTGTAAAGTATTATTTGTGTACATAAAATCTTTAACCAAAATATTTATTACAGTTTTTACTTGAACAGGGTAAATAACGTGCATACATTGTTTGAAAAACAACCCACATAAAGTATGTTCAAATATGGTGTTTCGAAGATTTACAACAGTCATTACTCCGGCGGATATAATACAACTTCATTTATTTGCGGTGTTGACGACCATAAAGCAACCAACATTTTTACGTTAAAACTTTTGTCTTTCACGATTTATTGAGGCAATAAGGTAATTGCGGTAAAAATCTTTGCTTTGGTCGCTCTGACCCCAGTTTTATTGCGCTTCGGACTTTCTTAACAATTTCTGCTTAGAAAATACATATTGTTCATACTGTCTGCATCTATATTGTTTTCGACGTCCCTTTTCAACGCTTCAACTCGAACGAACCTTTCCATGGCGACAGTAATTGTTTCAAAATGTACAATGTATCTTGAAACAATAAGGTTTTTGGTTTTGGCAGAAGCTATTTTTGGTTTGAATTTCAACTCCCAATTTGATGTTTTGTTTGTTGGAATCCCGCAGAGCAGCGTCCAAAGTTTATGCTTCCGTTTGTGAGAATTAGTTTCTGTATGTTTAGTGCCTTTTTATTCGAACTATGGAATTTGTGCGAACAAAATTGAATAGACTAAAATATGTGTTTACTCAAAATGTATTGTAATCGGTCCAATTTCCGTTGCGCATTTTGTTGATATCAATATTGTTTGTGATCCAGTGTTACTATTGCCGGTATGGCATTGACTGATAAGTGTTTAGGTATTTATGTAATAGAATATTATAAATGTATTAGTTATGTGAAACTGATTAGTATTTTTTTGTGTCATTAATTAAGTAGTATTATTAGTAGATTATGATCCGTTGATCTTTTTTTATTTATTTATTTATCATTTGTTGTAAAAATAAAAGAAACATAACGGTATATATTATAGATGATAAAATTGCAAAGTGCAAATGGCAGTCTTATAGGACTACAGCGATTATTGAATTAAAAGAGATAATGGCTAAATAATTTATATCCTACATTTATTCCCATCCTTTTTTCTTCCCGCTCCTCTCCCAATTTGATGGGCCGGCAACACATTCATGATCCAAGCGTTGTGGATGTTCTTTGGCGGCAGTGATCACTTGCCATCACGTGACCTGGTTTGCCGGACCTAAGCAATAAAAAAAATATTACTATCATTATATCTAAAATCTTACACTTCGTGCGTTTAAAAATATGTTCATGCTGGCTTGTTTTTTATGCAGCATAGAGCAGGTGTGCACGCTCACAACCTACCTGTCCCATCCAGAGATATATGACGTGAGAAAAAAAAAAACGAAAAGAAAGCGCCGCGTGTCCATTAAAACCAATTTGTAATTGATTGAAAAACTCATAAATACACAAAGATAATGGTAACCATTATTTCACATAAAAGTCGTGTTTAACTTGTCTCATTGATACGAGGATGCGTAAACACTCGTTAAATAAGTTCCTCATAGATCTCTATAAGGTTTTCGGAGTTAGTTGTTACTAGATTAGTTTGACGTCCTCTTGTAAATATTGGACAATCTCATAGGCACGTGAGATATTTGTTTTCGATATTGACAGAGAATATTTATAGTTTGATATGTCCTTGGTCCGCCGGATCTCGTTCTTAGAAAGATCACTCCAACTCAAGTGGACTTTGAAGTTATGTGATTCGGTCGGGTAGTGTAATTACTCGTATCTAACAAATGCTCGTGAAATCAAGATAAGGAGCCGTTATGGGTCATCGTTAGATGAATTTTTTGTGTAACTATTTCAATATGCGTATGTAAATAGAGCAATATTAATCTTAAACCATATTGATAGTAAATCTTATGGTCATATCTAAACATAATAAAAAAAGTTTCCGAGGAATTAAGAACATTCTCCTTTTTTGAAGTTGGGTAATAAAATGCATAGGAATGAATTCCTTTAATAACTTATCATCCGTTGAGCTCGCTTACTTGCTGCATGTCAAGAATTAAACAGAAATTAGCCTGAAGATAAAATAAATTCAACAATTTATATTATTATTTCACTTTGCCCTTAGAAAATGTGTAGAGTATATAAAGTAATTATTTAAATATTTTCTGTTAAGATATTTCATTAAATAATTGCATATTAATGATTTCACGCTACAAAAATCCAAACCGCTATTTGCCCAGGCAAATCATTGCAGTGATTCTTTAAGTCCAATGCATATATTACCCTATACTTTCATACCTTTGAGGTGTACAAAATCTGTGTAATCAGTTGATATTAAGATGGAGGTCTCCCACGGTAGGCTCGATTCGATATGCACGTGTCGACGCATCCGATGGCTTGCGATTAGACGTTGACTCAATGGACGTGTTTTTGCCCCTAACTAGTTTATCGTAGTTCTTTTTTTTGTTTGATAAGGAATGTTGAATGTGCTGGTAGAAGGTAGAGTTGTCAATGACGTGAAGATTTGCTTTTTTGTAATGACTCGACAAGGTCACAAGAATTATGCGCCTAATCTTAAATGCTGTGCAGTCTAGATCGAGTGTGAAAAACATGAAAATAAATAATAATTTAAGAGAAAATGAGTGACATAAAGTTAGACGTTTATTTATATTTATTCTTAAAAAGAAAAGTACTCAGTCAGTTACTTGAGAACAAAATTATAACTTAAATAAAGATAACAATTACTTCAAGTTGTCAATCACAGCAGTCTTAAAATTACTCTTCTTAAATTACATTTTCATTTGTTTACACGGATTGGTCTTTGATAAGGTGTTAAGACAATTTAGTCTTACATTTATTATATGAGTGTGTATTTTTATTACTGTCGGTATTTTATTATAAAGTTGTGCTCCTTCAAATGTTAGTATTATAAAAAAGTAAGTAAAGTATAGTATTATAAGTAAAATATTGTGAAAGTAACTTTATTCTCAAATAAATTTTACATTACACATCATAATTCTATAGTTAAAATAGTAATATATACGTGGACGTATGAATGCATACCTATAAGTACATATTATAGGTGCGAATTACACATATTTCCGCGCATAGAAATCGATCCCCTGCCGCTCCTGTTTTTGCCAATTACTTTTTGTGTAGGTAATGAGCTCAACAGGTATCAGTATTTTCTTGTTTCAGTTTTTATATTCTCATTACATTGTATTAAACAAAAAGATTATAAAGTCGATGTCCATCGAAAAAAAAAATATATTTTAATATTTTGATAAAACTATCTATGGTTTTTATTTCAAAACTTAAATAAACAGAATTTAACAATGATCATGAAATTGTGTTTATAACTTCCCCGTATAATTTTGTACTCAGTATTTTATGTTATTTTAACTATAACAGTATAATGTATTACAATAATTACTCAATTGTATTCCTTTTTTCCTGTTATTGAACATCTGTTCGACATTTTAAAGGAAATTGAAAAACCGCAAAAGTTTTTACTGTCATTGCCTTTGATTTACTCAGATCTGTCAATCATTTCGCATTGAAACATACGTGTCCGCCCATCTCATCAAAATTGTATGCAATGTCAAAAAATCAAAATTGTGTTCAATTCTGTAGAAATAATTTTACTTCCTATTTTTTTATTTTATGAGCTATACAATGTTTCCCGCCAATTCTACTTTAACAATAACTTTATGAATGAACAAATAAAGTTACATATTGTATTTGAAATCATATGATTAGTAGTTTTAACTCATCACTTCTTCATAAATTAATTAATTTTATTAAAAAAAGCACAATCTAAAGACAATGATACTCTGTAACATCGATATTTTTATTACTTTGGATTATCAAGTAGTTTATGTTTATCCCTTCATAAAATACAAATAGTTCTTTTGACTTTCAAAAGCGGTTTTTATGAACGATACTTTTAGACTCGTATCTATTTTAAATCACGTACAATGCTACTGTTTCATAGCCCACTGCGACCTCCTTTGAGATGAAACATGAGGACTTGCATTCAATGAATCACGCAGGCGTAAGTCTTCTGCTGCATAACCAATATTTTTGAGTGTTCGTTCAAAAAACACGCGTGCCATCTGTTGTAAGCCGATGCAGTGCCGGGTCCCACCCGTCGTCATGGCGGCCCCCCACGCCCCGCACCTTCCCCCTCTCACTCTATACCCATGCGGCTTTCGTTCGTTCAAACTTCGTAGGTCAGTTACCGCCCGACCGCAGGGGAGCATGGCTGCGTCAAAAGTTTTATCGCGATCTCGCATTCTCTGTTTACATTCGCTATAACGTGACGCGAACAACAAAACAAACTTTTTAGTGTGGACTATAAAGTGTTTAAAAGTTTTTACTATTACTTCTAGTGATACATTAGTAACAAATGTACTTTACTATTGTGGCAAAATGATGGACAACTTATGTGGAATGAATTCGTTAAAAGTTTGGATATGTTTGGTTTTGGTGGCCGGTGCGCGCGCACGCTCCGCGCCGCCCGCCCCCGCCGGCTGTCACTGGGACTATTCGGACGCTAAGTTGAGTGAATCAAACTTTCTCACGTGTAACATCAAAACCATTGGTTCAGTAGACTTTTTGTTCAAAAACATAACCACTGCGCAGGCGTACAATCTCAACAAGTTAAAGTTGACATGCACCGATTTGCTTTTCTTCGAGAGCTCTTTGCACATGAATACCGGCACCGTTTTGGGACAACTGCGGGAATTGGAGGACTTGCGCATTGAATACTGCAAAATTCGCTACGTGCCTGCGACTGTTTTGTCACCGCTTCGTGATTTGACAAGTTTGACATTACGCTCGTTCAACACCGATTGGCCCGCCATGACAATGGAGTTTCATGCTGAAAGTTTTCGCGGGCTGATGGAACTTCGGTCTTTGGATTTGGGTGACAACAATATTTACATGCTGCCTTCGGAAGTATTTTGTCCCCTCTTCAGCTTGGAGTCATTGAACTTGACAAATAACAGAATTCAAGACATATCTGAAATAGGATTCTCCGATTGGGGCAAAGGACCAATCGCTCCAGGTAAATCGTGCAACACTGGTTTGAAGGAACTTGAGTTATCGCACAATAATATACTACGACTTCCCGATAACGGATTATCTAGCCTCAGATCTTTGGAAGTCTTAAATATTCAAAACAACTTAATAAATGAAATAGGCGACAGGGCTTTTGTCGGATTGAATTCATTAAAATCTCTGAACTTGTCTGGCAATAAGTTAGTCGCTGTCCCTCCGGAACTATTTCAATCATCACGAGTTATCAAAGAAATCTCATTAGCAAATAATTCGCTTTCTGTGTTGGCTCCCGGACTATTGGAAGGCCTTGATCAGCTTGAGAAATTGGATCTATCTAAGAATCGTCTTACTAATGATTGGGTTAACAGAGATACATTCGCAGGCCTAATTCGGCTCATTATTTTGAATTTATCACACAACTCACTCGGCCGTTTGGACCCGAAAACATTTCAAGATTTAAATAACCTCCAAGTATTGAACTTGGATAACAATGCAATTGAAATTATAAGTAACGGCGCTTTTGCTGAACTTAAGAACCTACATCAGCTCTCAATATCAGATAACAAGATAAAAACCCTCAATGATCACATTTTTTCGAACTTGTTTGTGCTCAGTCAACTTTATCTGGACAACAATCAAATTTCTACGATTCATGAGCACTGCTTTGAAAACATAACCTATTTACAAGACTTAGGGTTAAATGGAAATAACCTCAACACAATTCCCGACGGCATAAAGAAGTTGAGATTTTTAAAATCGCTTGATATTGGCAAAAACAATATTACAAGGGTGTCGAATACATCTTTTGAAGGATTAGAAGAATTATATGGATTACGACTTGTGGATAATCATATAGTCAGCATACCTAAAGACACTTTTAGTACTTTACCCTCATTACAAGTACTAAATCTGGCGTCAAATCAAATTGAAACTATAGAGCAAGATGCATTTATATCTAACCCTACACTTAAAGCTATACGATTAGACGGGAATAAATTAACTGATATTCGTGGAGTTTTTAACAAACTAAGCACTCTCGGATGGCTCAACATATCTGATAACAAACTTATATACTTTGAATACAGTTACATGCCACAGACACTTGAATGGCTTGATATTCACAATAACAATATCACAAAACTAGAAAATGAGCACAACGTACAACAAAACATCCGAATGCTCGATGTTAGCTACAATGCATTGGAAAATATCGATGAACGGTCGATACCTGATTCTATTGAGGTTATTTTTTTGAACAATAATAAAATTCACACGATTCAGCCAGGTACGTTTTTACAAAAGCGGAATTTAGAAAAAGTCGTCGTGACTGACAATAAATTGAGAACCGTCGAGCTATCGGCGTTTACTTTGCCCCATATACCGAAGCATCGGATGCTGCCAAAATTCTTTATTGGAAATAATCCATTTGTCTGCAACTGTCATATGATTTGGCTACAAAAGATAAATCTCTGGAACCATATGAGACAATATCCCAGATTCATGGATTTAGAAACAGTAATGTGCGAAGTTGTGAATAACAAATACGGCGGTAAAGCCAATTTAATGGATGTTCCTGAGACACAGTTCCTTTGTTCGTATGAAACTCATTGTTCTTCTAGCTGCTTTTGTTGCGATTATGAAGCTTGTGACTGCAAAATGACGTGTCCCGAAGGTTGTTCTTGCTTTCACGACAGCAATTGGAACTCGAATGTAATCGATTGCTCTAATGTAGGTTACACAGAGGTTCCAGAAAAAATACCGATGGATGCCACTGAACTATACCTGGATGGCAATGACTTCGGCATTCTTGGCAGTCACTTATTTATTGGAAAGAAGAAGCTGCACAAATTATACCTCAATAACAGCAACATAAACAGTTTTGAGAATGACACATTAAACGGCCTTCATTCACTAAACGTTCTTCACCTGGAAAACAACCACCTCACCGAGCTCACTGGCGGAGAATTCTCGCAAACAAAGCACTTGCGAGAGTTATACCTCAATGATAACCTCATCACAAGTGTATCCAACAAAACTTTTGAGAGTCTGTCTTCTTTGAGGGTTGCACACTTTCAAGGCAATGAAATCATGGACCTGGATAAGAAATTAACTCACATCAATCATTTGGAAAGCGTCAATGTGCAAGGAAATACATTTACTTGCACGTGCGAGAACATCCAGTCGCTGCAAAATTGGTTGAAGAAAATCTTCGAAGATCCGGACAAAGTGTTTTGTGTTAGTGATAGTGGACTTGTTACTAATCAGACTGTATTGGATGCGATCGATAAGTGCCGTGGGTCAAATGTTATGGATAATACGATTCCAACTGAAAACCAACCTTATCAGTATGATGAAGTGAGCACTATCAAACTTAACTTTGTACCTCTGTTAGCTGTAGTCTTAATAAGTGTAATTCTTATATTGTTATTTGGTGCCTTAGCGTTTTCTTTCAGACAGAATGTCCGTCTGTGGGCTCACTCTAAGTATGGTGTCAGATTGTTTAAGAGTGCTTCAATTCAAGAGAGTGAACTTGACAGGGACAGATTGTATGACGGATATGCTGTGTATAGTTTATTAGACGATGACTTTGTATCAAAGGTTGTAGCCCCTGAAATGGAACACTCCGGTTACACAATGTGCTTCCATTACAGAGATTTACAACTCGCGCCTGAGAATTATTTATCGGAGCAAATAACTAATGCTGCTGAATCGTCCAAAAGAGTACTTAGTATTTGTATCGTTTAACTTCCTACAAAATGAATGGTCCAAAGCCACATTTAAAGCAGCTATCAAGCATGTCATTACTTCCATTCATCCTTCGATCAGACGACACAGAGTAATTTTTATTTTAACAACTGATGTAAGTGCACTAAATTTAGATTTGGATTTCCAAAGTTATTTAAAGTCGTGCAACGTTCTGTTATGGGGCGAAAAGAAATTCTGGGAAAAAATTAGGTTTGTAATGCCAGATATTTCTAATTTACATTGGAATAAAGACACAATGAATTACAACCCTGGCGTGTGTCCAAACGCGCGGAGGCATCCTTCTAGATATACGGCCTCGCCAACTGCGCCGGAACATTGGTATAAATACGATGCAATTCCTCCGCAGACGCCTACTGCTGCTAATGTAGGCGTAAATATTGAAGACGACACGTCCATGCTAACGAATACTACTTTGACGAGTCAGATTCAAGACGGTGAGAATTTGCATCATAGTTATATTTCTATAGACACACAAAATTATGAGCAGCCATACGGCGGCCGGCCTAGGCCTCCTAACACGTTGCGTAAACACGCCGGCCATCACTCCCCCTCGATGCTCGACGAGCAAGGCTACTTGCAGCCGCGCTCCTCCGTACACGACTGCTTGCCACAAACTCATTCAGCCGCGCACAGATGATAAGATTGTTTTAAAACTCTCCTTATCTCGGGAAGATATTTTTAATGGAACGGCACATTCCAAGCACATGTGTAGACTAGACTGCTTTTTATGTTGGCCTTATTGAAACTTGAAAGGTGATAATTTTACAAAAGTGGCGGTTAAGATAATTTGGCCAAATGTTGGTGACTTTGTTCCTTGCTAGTTTACATTGTATGTTGAAAGAGACTGTGTTAAAGTGTATTCTAAACGTATCTATGTAGAGAGCCTTGTACAAACAACTATGTAAAAATTGTTGTTGTCTATTAAGACTGATATCCGTGTATGTTTGCCAGTATCAAAGTGAATAAACATGTATAAGTATTTTGGTATAGTATATTAATGCATTGTTACCAAATATTTTGTAGATAGATATTGTGACTAATCAATGTATAGAGTTATTATTGTATAGTATGACTAGTCATTAGCTAGGAATTGAATAGTGTTGAATGTTTTAGATAGGTATTCGGCTACATAGTTTATGATATCACACACAAATTAACTTATAAACGCTTTTAGCTGGTATCATTCATTATGTGCCTAATTGTATGTATGTATTATTACAAATTGTCGACTGTTGAATATTATAATAAATTAAAAATAAAACAATTATCATATAAAACTTTTTTTTTATTACACAGAATCAAACAAAACACATTAGAAACAAAGAAAATATTGAAATCAATCATAATCGTAATTAATAGTTTTTTTTTCAACAATACAAGATAGTTCGCGCTAAAAGCTTGAGTACGCTTTTGTTTCGCCGACAAACAAAAAAAGATTCTTTGTGTAGAGCCAAATGTCAGAATAACAGTTAAAATCGTTGTTTCCAATATAAGAGACGAAAGTAGAAAAAATATCCAAAATAATTTTGGGTTTGCCGACAATCATTGGGAGACATAATGACGATCCCTTTTCAGGTAGAAATCTTTTCGAAGTCATATTTCAACGGTCACGGATACGCTATGGTAGCTATAAAAGAGATTTACAATATTCGATGCTAGTTAGAGGCATTTTTGACCTTATGGTCAAGTTCGGTCTCGTTATTGATTTTTTCGTAATGGCTATTTAAAGTGCGAGACTTGTACGGCATATGGTGTGACATATTTTAAGTGACCGCCGGTCGGCTGACTTTAATTTTTTCTCCATGGGAACGCAGTGTCTGCTCAACATTGTTGCATCTGGCCGTATTTTCTTTGTGCAGTATTAAGTTTCTGTATCCGATTTAATTAGGGGATTTATAACAATAATGAGTTCATATTATTTAGTAGTGAAGTGCGTGGTGGCCTGTTGGTAAACGGACTAGACGCGACTGCCAACATGTTCACGGTGGTCGCGGGTTCGAATCCCAGGGCACACCTCTGACTTTTCGGAGTCATGTGTGTATTGATAGCAGAGGCGGCTCGAGAAATTTTTTGATGGGGGTTCACAAAAAAATTAATTGAAAAACTAGAGCTTACTATTTATTATATTTGTATACAAAATCCATTCGCCGCTCTTTTTGGCGTGCGAAGATATCTATTACTTTCTTGTGAAAATCAGAAATGGAATTGATTAAGCGTACAAACTATTTTTAATATTTATTAAAAAAAAACTGCGAATTAACTGACGAAGTCGACGAGCTTGCTTGACGTTGTTTGTATACATAAGGACGACAACTGCGCATAAGTAGGATATCCCGCCGGCGCGCGCATGGCACGACTGGCTGTACGACAACTGAGTGACGCGTGAGCGGCGCTCCACATTACGCTAATTTCTCATACGATATCTTTTGTTTCACGCGTCAGCGCGAGTCGTAGCTCTCTTTCGCACTCATTGAATACAGTACTAAGAGTCGTACTAAACTTCGTTTCATAGGAGCGCAATCGCTGGCGCTCCACTCGTTACAAATTGACGCTACATGTACCTATATAGGTAATATAATAAGACTTATTATAGGCGTAGTAAAATATAAAGAATGTACCTAATGTAAGGATTTATGTATTATAAATTATTAAATTAGCTATGTATGTAATTTTCGTGGGAGTGCACTGCACCAGCGCTCTTTCGGATGAGCCGCCTCTGATTGATAGTCAATCACCACGCACTAAAAACGGTGAAGGAAAACATCGTGAGGAAACCTGCATACCATAGCAATTTATAAAAAATTCTGTGGTATGTAAGTCCGCCAACCCGCACTAGGCCAGCGTGGTAGACTATATGGCCTAACCACTCTCAATCGTACTCTCGACTGTAGAGGAGGCCCGTGCCCTGCAGTGGGACGTATATGGGCTGATACAGATTATTTAGTAAGAACATTTATTTACAATGCATTGATAAGAATCACTCACATACGTGCACACCCACATATACAATTAAGTACTAAAATTATAATGTATTTCATTTAATAAAAATAATTTTAATTTCAGTATTTCTCTTGAATCACAATAGTATTAAAAATATTGATATTATACATAGTAATTCTAAAAATAAATGCTGACGTATATTTTTAATAAACGAAAAGAATTTATCGCTACGCTCATTTGCCATTTTCATGGATAACGTCAATACCAAACCGAAATCCCGCATTACCTTCAAATACGTTTCCAGAACTATTTGTGGTTTTCGATAGATACCTGCTATCAATATCCGGGAATATCGGACCTATCTCTGGATTTCACGGTTAAACGCACCATTGGCTTCCTATCATATCCAATGTGTCCCAGGAACAGATAAGAAATTGACCAGATTTGAAATCGAATCCCCTTTTGTATTACTTTTGATGCTCAATGGCTTATTACTTATCTATTGGACGATCAAATTCGTTTCCTATTTGTGATAGTTATTTAGTAAAATAATATATTTCGGGAAATTTAAAACTTAGCATAAAGTAGAGTTTACGTAGTAGCTTTAAAATGCTCTTTGGTAGAATAAAAATCACTCAAGCATTTTAAATTTAATTTAGAAGACATAACTTCCAATTACATAGAAGGAGTGTTCCACTTTTGTAAAAATATTATTATAAATTAAAAATAGTCTGCTGTAGATTTATACCAATCAATCATTTCACGTTTTGATAAAAGTGCTAAGAGATTTTATTTTAAAAATAATTCCAATAAACCAGAGGACGTAAACACATTAACCACAAATGAAAAGGCGCAGCTAATCTATTCTCATGGCTGGATCAAATCAGATTACACTTGTGTTTTCACTGTGACATTGATCGACGTTTGATATCCAAAGGCGAGATGTAATGTGCATTAACAATTTTTGTTCTCCAACTCATGCCACCCGCTGTTGGGCATGACACTTCACACTTGAAACAGCTCCGAGTCGGCACAAAGGTCACGTCTTTTCACTCAAATCTCGTCCAGAAGCGTTCGGAATTGGTTCGTGACAACTGAGAGATGCTTATCGTGATTTTCTGGCCAATTCCAATGCATCCCGAAGCCGGGGAATGGGAGCATGGGAACACGGAGTTACTAACTAAATTATTGTAAGTCAAATATGGATGTTTGTGGAGCGATGATTGGGGTTAGCGCGGGTTTTGTTTGTCTATTAAATTCTGTCAAGTGATTGACGTTCAAGCCGGATAGAATTATGTGTAAATACAAGGTTTGATTAATAGAACATTGTGTTGGAACAAATGTTTGTGACTGCAGGAAAAGCATGTCAGTTGCATTATTCGTGTCTTTTCCAACCAATTTGAATTGACCCTAATCTAGATTAGTACACACGAAATGAAGTACAATAAGCCATTTAAATCCGTTGTTTAACCTTGATTTATAGTATCACACGTGCCAATAACGCTGGGTGTCCACTAGCAACACGCGGAATTCAATCCAGTGGGTGCATTTACTTTGTATCCGTGTTCAAAAAGGCTCGTTTTAATGAGTTTTTAAAAAAATATTACCTTTCGGTTACTGTATTAGCTTTATTTACATAGTGTTTATTTATTGCTGGTATTCGATTATTATTTATTCCACGTATCGTACATATTAAACCCACAACGATACGGACTTTTAGAATGCTGTGAGTCAGATATTACATACAATGACATGACTTGTAATAGTCAGTACTTTGGTCACATAATGACTAATTTGTCTTTTTTACTGGTAAAGTGCAATCACAATGGATACAAGGGAACAGCAAGAGTTAATATACACCGGTGTCAGATATTAACTCTTGCTGGTCGAAATAATCGCCAGCTTGGTCGAAACTGGATATACACTGATTTGTTCCGAAACGTGATGTTGGTTGCATGAGTCACTGTACCTTATTTACCTACATACTCGTATATACATAAACTCACGCCCTTTTTCCCAGAAGGAGTAGACATGGCATCCACGTTTCCCTGTGTATTTTCCGCCTCATGATATGATATAGGGGACGAGTCTATCGTCATATTGGGGACAAATTCTTGACTCCGTATGATAATGAATATAAAATTTCAATGTCACTTTGCCTGACCTGGGATTCGAACCCGAGAGCACAGCTTTGCAATCATACTGTAGTAGAACTGCGCCATCGAGGCAGTTGTTATTTGGCTCGCATCTGGTTATTGGGAAGCCTAAAATATCTAATAAGAGGTCGGTTCTCTGATTAAGATACATGTCTTATGTCATCCATGTAACTATGAAAGAATGTTTAATTACACTCAGATCCTATACATAAACAATTAAATCCTGCCCCTCGGTTTCATAGTCAGTATAGAGGCTGGATATGCGGTTTATATTTTACGTTATTTAAAGACATTTCAATAATCACATGCAGTAACCTACATATTAATGGCCAAAATTGTATATCAGTATTTATGATACCCAAAATTGGCACGTGCAGCGACTTAGAAGGTCGTATAAAACAAAGATATTTTTATTCATAACTTATTGATAAAACCGGCTCACTAATTAACAGTTACTCAAGTGTTATCTGACCTATTTTAATACAAACGTTGAACTGTTTTAATTACCGTCAGAACAATACCGCCTTATATTTTTATACTGAAATGATATTTTTCTGCGGAAAAGATAACGGGTAGGTTTTATAGAAAATATTTACATTATCATATTGGAAACGATAAGATTCACCGAAACAAAAGACTCTTTATGCTTTTATATATATTAACTTTTAACTTCTATAGTTATTAACTTTATGCATATGTTTATAAATATTTTAAATATCTTTACAAGTATACATTGACGGTAAATGTCATGAGTAATGGGTCTTTAATGAGTGTGTATTACTCGTAACTCTACTAACAGGTACTGGGCTAGAGATGCGTAATGATTCTCAATCATTAACATTAACATAGTCAACATCAGAGAAATGATATAAATATTACATGCGAATGATTGTAAAGAAACTGCTTTCAGACGTCTGGTTTACCAAAACAACGCAAAACATTCAAACACCTAGATATAATATTTTCCCCGCGCTATTACAAGCAACACAAATAAAAAGCGCCGATAAAGGAAAGTAAATTGGGTTATGGGAAACTGAGCCGGGATAAATCACATCGAAAATGCTGTCACGACAAGGATGAAAAAAATAGTGGCAGTGAGAAAATACGAACGATTTCATTATAACTACGGCAAATTACATTGGGCCTTGAGACGCAAACTTCAGACTACAACAGAAGGGTCGACTTAAATTGGTCATCCGACTTGCAATGTACCGGTAAGTGAGCATGACTGACCTTCGTCATTTGATGCTACAAGATGAGAGAAAATAGACCAGTTTGTACATTCCTTCAGGTTCTTTACGGTCATAAGCGATTTATTAAGGTAATTTAGTGTGAAATACTTTGTTGAATCAATTATTGTAAAGTAAATTGAGGGAAGTTGGAGAAGTTAATGGTCACGTCTATTGTAAATATTTTCGATGATTATTGTCCCTTATCTGTGCCTCATGGAACAAGGCCCTTTCCGTTTTTAAGCCCCGGTTTGTGGGGTTCCTCTACTTTACTTCTATCAATTTCATGCCGTCTTATCATCCTTTTACAATGTGTAGTAATACTATACTTTGCCCTAGTTATCGATACTAAAATATACATTGTGTCAAAACGTAATCCCAAAAACAGGTTTAGAAAATTTAGTTGCGATCCTTAGTGATAGTAATTTAATACATAGCTTCTTCAAAACAAGACATTATTTATCTATATTTTGCAAAAAATATACTAAATATATAAAATAAGCGATGAAGATAATGTGAATAATCTGCCATCTTTTATCGCTTCCGAATCAATCCTAAAAAGCGGGATTGTATTTTAGTTTACCGATTCAAACAAAATTGCGAATTGAGATTTGTTTATCGCTCAAAAGCTCTTTAGAATTTCAAATAATTCAATTTTCTTATAACAGCTATCAACAATACAAACAAAACTGTGACGTCATCGTCACAATAGTATCTCTTTTGTATTTGAAAACAGAATTGAAATTATTTCGTTTGTTTTCATAAAAACATTTTGTTAGTCTATATAAATGGCACCAAGCCTACCAACTTACTGTGAAATATGTAAGTGTATCGTGTTACGCAAATAAAAAAAGTTAAGGTTTCAACCACCTAATCCAAATATTTGTTAATGACCGCAAAATCTACATGCGGAGATCGAACCCGCGGCTTCTAGTTTCACTATAGCTCCATGCCAATGCGTCAGGTAACGTGGTAGATTTGGACATTTCATTGAGATAACCTAAGTTCATTTATTACTCTTCTTACCACATCTAAGATACAGCCATGAACGTATCTACAAAGTATAAATATCTAATCTAAATGCGTGGGTGGGATAAAAATGATATCAATGAAATTTCCTGCGAGTATCTTAATTAACATAATCATCACATTATCGATTAGATAAGTGGCAATTTCTAGGGAAATGTTAATCGATATTACTGGAGCAATGACCGTATGGAGCGATAAATATTGCGAGCTTTAAGGCAGACCGTATATTTTTAAGAATAACAAAAATATATTCGATTTTCGAAAAATGCGTGGTGGCCTGTCGGTTAATGGACTAGACGCGGCTGCCCATATGTTCACGGTAGTTGCGGGTTCGAATTTCAGGGCACACCTCCGATTTTTCGGAGTCTTGTTTGTATTAATAGTCAATCACCACGCACTAAAACGGTTAAGGAAATCATCGTGAGGAAACCTGCATACCATAGCGATTTATAAGAATTTCTATGGTATGTAAGTCTGCCAACCCGTCCTAGGACAACGTGGTGGACTATATGGCTTAACCACTCTCAATCGTACTCTCGATTGTAGAGGAGGCTCGTCTCCTGCAGTGGTACGCATATGGGCTGATACAGATACAGATATTCGATCTTACCCGCATAAAAACAAATACATTTAAACAGAAATTGATAAAATTACAAATAATTTAAAGCACAAAAACGTTCACTGAAAAGTATAATTCAGAAGTTAACATGTGCATGAAACAATTATGAATAATAAGAGAACAGACAATAATTATAAACCAACTAATTATGCACAATAAATCAACTTAACACATAACCAAATGCGAAATGAAGCACGGATAGTACATTACGAGAGGCTTTGTTCATTCCAACACTTCACTGTAAATCAGTTGTGAGCCGTGGAATATCATAAAAACTTTAGACAACCAACATCATTACAACCGTAATAAAATTCCACCCGGCCGACATGCAAAGCGATGAGTTCTAACCAACTAAAGTCATGAACGTAAATTTTTAACGAGTTCAAAGTTGGACATCGTATTGTGTCCGACGGCTCAGCAATGTATTCATAAAAGCGTGCTCCACTTAGCACTTCTTGGTTGAGCCGAAAGACGCCACAATCTCAACTCGCCGACAGATAGCATAATTATGACTTTCTTAAATATTTTTTTTATAGAAGCTTAAAAAAACTATTGAATTTCACAACATTTTTGTAGTTACACGCAATTATTTTGTTCTATCAATTCTACCAGTTATTATGTTTTCTTCAAATTGTTAGTGAAAATCCCCTTCCGCAGTGGAGTTTTATTATAGTAATCGAATCAAAATATTGCAAAATTTTGGTATGACTAATCGATTTTTTAAGCATGACCTGAATTTTAAAGCGTCATTGAATACTAAAGACCCACAGTACCTCACAATGTCTTTATCGTCATTACGCACAGTCCGTGCCCCCTTTATCTCGTCATGTAGAAAGAATTCTTTTTTCAAAGCTTTTCTGACTCATTAGTACTTTGCTTATCTTATCACTGGGTTAACTCATTGTTGACCGTCGCAATTTGTCATTGCAATCGTCCTGTTTAGATTCTTACGTAATTTGGTTTAGTTCAAGCTATTGTTTACTTATAGAGGCACGTCCCAGGTATTACTCGATACTTGGTCTATTTATTTTCGCAGTTGAAGAAATCCGTGTGTTATCTTTCATGGTAGTAAAGTTAATGTGTAACACAAATATTATTCACCGTGCTTTTTATGTGAGAAAAAAGCCTGTCATTTGAATAAAAAAGACGGTTGTTTTCCTTCCGTGAGATAAAATGATTATTACGTTTAGAAAATAGATCTTTCTGAAGATAGTTTTGAACTTTTTTAAAAATTTAGTTTATATACAGGGTATATCAAGACTGCTACCGAAAACGAAGCCGGGTGGTAGTTTAAGCGACTTCAGACACAATGCAACAGAAAAAGTTGCAAAAATAAGCGATAATTTTTTTTTTGAAATTTTTTTCCTATTGCCATATTTTGGTGGTAAATATTTTTTTCCTAAAATAATAGTGTATACCCTTTAATTTATAAATACTCTAAGATATAAGAGAGTTTAAATAATTATTTTAGCAAAAACTATGGATTTACCACCCAAAAATGACGATATTTAAAAAATCATAAAAAATAATTGTCGCGTTTCTATGCGAAAATTTTAGTTGCATTGTGTTTGTAGCCACTAAAACTACCACCCGGCTTCGTTTTCGGTAGCAGTCTTGAGATACCCGGTATATTATTTTTTAAATTTATTTTTATGTCACCCAAAGGTGAATGGAAGAGGCACTAAATTCCTTCATATTTCATTTAAATATATTTTTTTATACATATTTTCCAATAAAAACTATAATCGATATAAACTATTCGATTAAAATTTCCAGTCGATCAACATACTAAATAAATCGATTTTTCGGTTATACAATAAGAAGGAGCCAATCGGAATTGATCTTTGACAGTTAAGTTCTCTTTGTGAGAACACGTGCTATGTTAACAAACCGTTGACTATTGAACGGGACGTAAGGCGTTACGACTTCCGATACGAGGTACTCGGCAGGGACGAGACGATGAATGGACATTTCATATTTAGCATAGTATTTGTATTTATGATCTACCTAGCCCTACTTTAAGTCAGAGATGTTTACACTATTTACATAAATAAATTTAGTGTCGTAACTATGAGAATGTTGAAAGCCCTTTACTTTTGTACTATGGAAGGAATCTGATATTTTATTACCTTATTCTATACATATCCTATATTCTTAAAAAAACACTGCCTCGGCGGCATAGTTGTACTAAGATACGGTTACAAAGTTGAGGTCTCGGACTTGAATCTCGGATTGGGCAAACTGATATTGTATTTTCCTATTAATTATCAGACCGGAGTCAGGAATTTATGATGATAGGCTATGGTGATAAGCTCATCCCTGCGTTAATGTATGTGAAACATACGTCTTTTCATAACAAACCATGCATTTTGAATTATGTAAAAATCTCCTAACAAAGAGTTCAATACTTGTACTACGCACCCAAGTTTGTACTCTAGCACTAAACATAATTTACTCGAGGCTAAACATCTGTTTGCTTTACCAGCCGTCTCATTTTCATTATTGCCAATACCAACATGTTATGTCTTATCTGATTTGCTTATAACCTCCTTACTGTTATTGCGTTTCAATATACTCGATACATTTAGGTCAACCATACGCGTAGTTTATCTCAATCAGTAATTATAATGTATTTAATTATTAGTAGATACATCATTACTTTGAAGGATGTGGGACTAATTTTTACCAAAATGATCTATGTATGAAGTATTTTTCCTCTTAAAACATACATCCCATTCCAACATATGTATTTTTTAGATGTCCTCCCCTTACATCTGAGATTGTAAATGTATGGGTCTGACATTATTAAAGTTAAAGTAAATAAATTAGTAAAATATTTATAGTTCATTTAATGATTAATGACCAAGACTCGAAACAAATACCTGTGGATAACACAAATATTTTTTTCAGTACGGGAATCGAACCCGCGGCCTGTCGTTTCACATCCGGCGTCTAACCAACTGCGCCACAGAGGCTGTCAAAAAAAGGGATGGACAAAGTAAGTTGATGGTTCTGGGCCTTAACCAGAACTTCACTAACCATCATGTGCTTTTTGCTGTGGGAATGAGGTGTCCTTTTTAAAATATGTAAATATGAAATATTTCACACTGCAAAACCTTTCAAGACATATGAAATCTATCAATCCACACTAGGTTACTGTTGTGAATATACGGATGAGCCCTTTACCACCGTAAAAGAAGACTGTAATTTAAAATTAACTGTATACAAGACTTGCATAATTTTTATTACTTTATCAATATAATTAGATCAGTAGACGCTATTAAAATCATAGGAGTCCATAAATTATAATCTTTAAGAATTTAAATAAATATACAAAATAATTTCCTTCTCATTGAAAATTTTAATAGGAAACATCAACAGATAGATTCATCATTATACTAAAACAAGCAGATCTACATAAAAAATATATTGTTCCAACGAGTCATCTTTACAAACAAAACAAGGTGCCATTAGCAAGTTTTTGAGTCAGTACTTAAAAAAGTGAAAAAAAAAAATCAATAACATAATTTCGCTGAGTCACACCTACCCTCGGAATTGTTTCGCCGCCAACCGTTGGGTGCTCTGTCTTGAGCTGTTCTTGCATATACCGCGGTTAAATGATCTTGATGCTAGCCTTAAAATACTGCAATCGGTTGATTCAAAAACGTATTAAATGATTGTTTTTCTAAGTTATGAAGAATTTATATTTTTTTAAATCTATATGTGGTGTGTTAAAAATCAATCGTTTGATAGACTAATAGGGAAGGCTTTTTTTACTAAAACTCAAATTTCGATAAACTTCTTATTTTAGAAGTTTTATTGGTAGCAGTATAAATAAATAAATAAATAAATAACACCCAACAGTCACATACATAGTCCTGACCCCACACTAAGATCGAGTCTTGTGTCGTGGGTATCGGGAACTACGAGAGACTTTTCGGTCTCACAAACACCCAGACCCGGAAGAAATATTTGTGAGCCGCACAAACATTTCTTCCGGTGCGGGGATCGAACCCGCGGCCTCTCGTTTCGCAGGCGGCGTCTAACCAACTGCGCCACGGAGGCTGTCCAAAGCTAAGTATAAGCTTTTAAATAATGGAAAAATATTGATTGATAGCATAAATATTGAAGCTAAAAGTATTTAGCCACTGGATTTCATGCCACCGACAGGATGTTGCAAATCAATGACGCATGTTGTTGATAAGAAAAGACTTAATGAGATCAAAGTGATAAAGAACTCACGAAAAAATTGGGTCGGTATACAATTTTATTCTGACAATAAAAAAATATAACGACTCTACAGTCTTTTAACGCCTTAAGTCATCAAGGTATTTAACATAAATCTGAAACTATAGCAATAATTATCATTGATAATATCAACCCTTAAATTACCTTAAATGAAACCCTTAAATTAAACCTAGTGAGTCGAAGTCGTGGCACATACATTCATAAAATCACGCCTTTTTCCTTCGATCAAATATACACTAGATACAACATGAGCGCTTAGAAAATGGCACCAAAAAAGAGTGCTTTAAGCACTCTTTCGCCTTCAGTCACGCACCGACCGTTGCTTCTAAAACGTCGCAGAACTTTAGACAATATTATGTGAAAAGCTACTTTAAGCTCCAGGAATAAGGTGGAATTTGTGTTAATATATTTGGAATATGTGATCTTTTTGTTTACTTGTTTTGTGTCAATGCATCGGTGCCACTTTTTACAGATCATTTACAGGGAACTGTGTATCTAGTGTATATTTGATCGAAGCCTTTTTCCCATAAGAAGTAGGTGAAGGTCCAGTATAACCACATTTCGCCTTGTATGTTTCGTCCCACAATGTGATAGGAGGTGAGCCTATCACCATATCAGGCACGGATTCCAGACTCTGTGTTATAATGAATAGAAAAATCCAATACCACTTTGCCCGACCCGGGATTCGAACCCTAGACCTCAGCTTTGTAACCGTCCCCTGGTACAACTACACCACCGAGGCACACAGACTGGCCTTAATGAGATTGATTCAGAAGCAAGCATATTCATAATTTTCTAAAGCTTCTTGCATCTTCTTATTACCACAAAACCTCCCCCCCCAAAATATCGAGAATGATCTGATGGAAGCGGCCTGCTTGCAGCGGCTTTCTTTTAACATTATAAGGGTACAAACTTCAACATAAATAATAATCAACCCATATGTTTTACGGCGTCAATATTTCATCATATTCATTTATCAGATGCCTAAACGAAACGCAAATAAATTTCCTAACAAAAAAAAATAACGATAACTTTCCCAAATGAAAATTTATGTTTTTTATTTCATCGTGGAAAGGTCAAAGTGGGCCAAATCAAAATATAATTCTCAAGTAAAGTATCAAAATTTTCCGCGTTCTAGCCTATGAGGGGTGACTGAGATGAATGACTGAGATAATTGAAGTGCACGTTCAAAAATTAAAAAGTTTTTCAAATAAAATCTCATTTAGACAAACGAGTGAATTTGTTACAATCCGTTCTAACCATCATAAAGGGATATATTATTTCTTTGCACCCTTAGCTTTTGCCGTGTTATAGTTATATCAGCCCTAGTAAATCGGCAAGGGTGAAATAAGTTTAAGTGAATAATTCTAACTATTTAATGTATTATTAAAACTACAAAACGAATTGCCGTAGCTTGTCATCAAAACTGCAAACTTACCATACGTTAACATCATTAGTTGTGCCTTATCTATTAAATCACTCTAGTCAAGCCTTACTTACATACTTCGAAAATTACTTAGTGTGTTTAAGATACCTTTGTGTATCAGCTCAATTCCAATTTCCAAAAGAAATAAGCTGGAAAATAGAAAGCTATTCGAATTAATTAAACTACCGATAAATGATTAATTTTAATCTAGAATGTTGTGTCACACTTGAATAAACGATTAACTGTAAATTAAAATAATGAGTATTTTGTTTTTCTGTTAATTGCAACTTAATCTTCATTTAACGCATCGTCGCACGATCTAACTCTGAAAATTGCAACGAGGCTACAAAGTAAGCAAAAACTGTGCAATTTTATTTACGGACCTATTTTATCCTTCTCAAATCACACTTTATAATCTATTAAACTGCCGTATATTATTCTGTTGTAATAATAATAAGAAAAATGTTATTTATATAAAGATTGAATAAATAAAAAGAGATGTTGACTGATAGAAGTGTATAATTGAAGTACTGAAAAACTAAGGCTAGAAAGACACAAGTATATTATCAAAATTAGAACATAACACATTTTTCTACTATCCAGTGTTTAAATATAAAATAACAACAACGGAGGTTACATTTCTCCAACATATTCTTGTGGGAAAAGGTAAAGAGTAATTAAAGAATTTGACAGTCTAACGCCCAAATACTGGAACGCAACTTAAGTATAAATGGCGCTTAACTACATTAATCCCGATTAAATGTACTGGCTAAGTGGGCCGTGCCCTGTTAAGAGCAACTTATTATTTGAATGGCGTTCCAGTATTCGGGTCCGTGGCACAGGAGATTAGACGCCGCGCCGGTTGAGAAACAAGGATCTGAGAGTTTGAGCCCCGTCCCGAGACAAATGTTTGATCCCTAACTATTTTCAGTCAGGTCGGGGCATTTTTGAGTTCGACAAGTTTTTCTATCATTATTCGTTCCAAAAACATTTTTGTGCACAAAATCATGATGACCCAATGCTCAGTTACTAAGTAAAAGGAAGACATTGTAACAAACATTATTTAATTGTATTAATAGGGTATTTAAGTTTTTTAATTATTTAATTGCATACGTATGTAAAATGTACTCTGTGTTGCATACCTTTAATAATTATGTTAATCGAAAAAGCGCCATCTCTAATATTCTTGCGGAACTTTTACGTTGAATTAAGGAAGAGATTAGGGCGCCCTCCTTAATATTAGTTGTTCGTAACCGGGTTTACATATTCAGTTTCTGTTTGGAATGGAATTGAATATCAGATGTGACACCAATAACTGGAGATCTACTGTTATAAATTTTAAGATATTTTTGGATTATATTATGTTAAACTAAAAGATGTGTTGACTCTACCTACGTCGCTTTTTAATTTATTATTTAAATATTGACTTGACTACATAATGAAAAAACATAAACTCGGCAAATTATGAACAGAACAAAGACTTGAATAAAGTAAAGTTCACATAATTACGCAGGGCGGCATCGGCAAAGCATTACTAATGACGTCAGTTGTGCCTCCATTGTTGGTTTTCAATAATAAAATGTAAAGCGAAGTGCTAAAAGAAACCTAACCGCTTTATGGCATCCGCGATTTATGCCGCCAGTGTGAACACGCATTCCATATGTTTATTACGGTATAAAATAAAGAATAATTAAAAATATTGTAGTGTCATATTTAAAAAAAATACCCTCTTGAATTCATAAATTATTATATTACTGGTTGCTTCTGGCTAGTGGCGAAGTGTATGTGGTATGAACCATGCTATTCAGGGTTCGATTCTTAGATGAAGCACTCCACTTTATGTGGGTTGTATTCTTAGAGAAATCCGATATTTATGCAGTACCTACAGTTTCCAGCAGGTTGGCAGACATGACCCCCTGACGTATTTAATATACGCGTTATTAAAGAGCATCTGTATCAGCCTATATACATCCCACTGCAGGGCACGGGCGTCCTCTATAATGGAAAGAACGATGAGAATGGTTAGGCCATAAAGTCCACCACCCTGGCCAAGTGCGAGTTGGTGGACTTAACATACTATAGAAATTCATACAAATCGCTATGGTTTGCAGATTTCCTCACGATGTTTTCCTTCACCGATATAGTGCGTGGTGATTGACAATCATAAATTAATATAGAGAATATTATATTGAAATATTTTTAGTCAATGTCATTGGCATTTCTACTCAAGTGACTATTAAAAAAAGGCATTTATAATGTCAAGTCCAGGTCTTGTTAGGCAAAACCAATAGAGGGTTAAATGATACGGTCTAAAGGCTTAAACAATCTTTATCAGTTTCTGTTATTCTTCATTAGCGGTCATTAATCTCTTTATGCAAGCTCGTCGGGTACAATTGGCACCGATTTGATCAATCAAAATATTTAAATGATGATGCAATGCTACTCGAGTGGTATAACCTCGCTGCAATGCAAACTATGGATTCAACGGACCTATTTTATCAGGGTGATATCATTTTTTAAAGAAAACTGACATCAAATGCAAAAAAAATATTGCATTTGTTTTCAAACGCCTAATTAGCTACCTATTTACATTTTGGGAACAATCAGACCGGCATTTAGATATCAAAACTAATTTCTGAACAAATAAATTAGTTTAAATATTATAAAGTCAACTTTTGATATATTCTACCCTGAATTTCAAATTCGCTATATTTTTGGGCCGTCTCTATATAGCACATAAATTGCAAAATTTTTAAATCTATCCACAAGGACGAGTCCTAAAACATTTTACACTATTCCAACTTAAACTAATAACGTAGCGGATATATTATTATCATGTAAAATTACCCTTCATTTCATTTTAATATATTCCTCGGTCGACACAAAAGGCGGATTAACTAACCATCACAAAATCTACACTATAAAATACCCTTTAATGGACATGGGTCGATAAATTGTGTCTAATAGCAGAAATATTTTATTAGTCAAATGGACCCAAAAAAGCGTCATAAGTATTTCGTTTTGAAAAATGCCTCCCTTTGGCTGTCCGCGATCCGATCTATAGTTTGTGTCAGAAAAAGGATAATGTTGCCATCATGCTAGCGGGTGCACGAGTTTTTATTGGGCGCGCTCTAGTTTTTTATTTTTAATAATTTCAAAATGACAGATGAAGACGCTTTAGGGCGTAAAAATATGAGCGTCATGCGCTCGATGTAGGTTTTTTGTCCAATAAATTATACTGTGTATTGTCCTTATAGGCTTATTTTATTTTATTTTTATTTATAAATCTTGATTATGACTATGCTTGCTACGGTGCCGTAGTTGTACTAGGGTATGGTTACAAAGCTTAGGTCTCGGGTTCGAATCCCGGGTTGGGCAGACTGATATTAGATTTTTCTATTCATAATCAGTCCTGAGTCAGGAATACGTGTCCGATTTGGCGATAGGCTCGCCACCTATCACATCGTGGGACGGAACATACAAGGCGAAATTTGGGTGTTCTGGCGCCTCTGCCTCTGGAAAAAAAGGCGTGAGTTTATGTTATGTAATAAACCTCGTGAATTTTAAATTAAATTACGACTAATGCACGATATGGTATGTAATCCGTATGCGACAAATACTCCCTGATCACAAGCTTATGTTAAGAATATTGCAAACTCTCATTACATCATAGTGGAAGACTAGAATTCCTACTATTTAAAGACACAGCAAAAGCTAGACATTTTTGAGTCATGAGTATAAAATTCTTCGACATAGAATTCACAAATATTTACCTTAGATGGAAGGCAATCCTAATGATTGGGCGCTTCTCATTTCATAGCAACCTTGTCCCATACGTCACAAGTATTAGAAAATTCCAAAGTAATAAAAAAAAATATTTTGACCTAGAATCAAATACAGGGGCTGTGTGTGACCCTTCAAACATTTAACTTAGACCACTCAGGTAATTATAATGCCTCCAAATACAGCACAAAGCAATAGAACGTATGCAACGTATTGTTTGTGCAAATTCTCTTAATTCTTATTTCATGACTCGACGTAACCTTTGTTTGAGGTCAGTTCGGGCACCGTATCAGATCGAGTCCGATCATGTCTGTTGATTTTGCCAATAAATGTAGTGCGATTTAGATTTATTGTTTGTATTTCAACTGTTGTATGCTTGATTTATTTTGTTATTTGTTGGTGTAACACGAAAGATACGTGTAGTGTATCAATTCAATGCATATAGTTTGATGTTGACAAATTACCTTTTACTCCTATTTTATTTAATAAAATTGGTTGCTAAATAAATATATTAATGAAAATAATGTGAATATAAATAAACTAGTCACATTAGAACACATTTTTTACGGAACATACCTATCGCAGATTTGACCACGAAAGCTGTTAAGCAATCGCAACGTCTGCAAGTTAAAAATGTCAAGATGAAAGCAAACCCACGATGAAATTCGTAACCATTAATTTTATTTCAATGAGTAAAATTCGTGTAAAATTAAGAAACCTGTAAACTTTATAAATTTACTTATGTCGTCGGTATAATTCATGAAATCAATCAATATTTTCACTAATTAAAAGTAAATGAATGAAGCTTTAAATAAAAATGGACGCCTTGTAATCTGCTCGGATTAAAAACCAGTTTTATGACACAACGGTGCAAATTGGAATTTTTATATTTCGCATAGGATTTGTTTGTCTGAATGTCACCAATTAATAATCCAAGCGATTGGCATGGGATCGAATGAAATAGTCATTTTAATTTACTTTTTGAATTCCTTTGCCAATAGTTCATTCAATAAATAGAGTTAGCATGATAAGAATTCAATTGTCTATCTCAACAAATTTAGGAGTACTGTATCATTTACATTCTACTGCAGCGTATGAAACTACTCTACAATCGAGATTACGATTGAGAGCGGTTAGGCTATATTATAGTCCACCACGCTGGCCTAGTGCGTGTTGGCGGACTATACCGGGTATCTCAAGACTGCTACCGAAAACGAAGCCGGGTGGTAGTTTTAGTGGCTACAAACACAATGCAATTAAAAATTTCGCCTAGAAACGCGACAATTTTTTTTATGATTTTTTAAATATCGTTATTTTTGGGTGGTAAATCAATAGTTTTTGCTTAAATAATAATTTAAACTCTTTTATACCTTAGAGTATTTATAAATAAAAGGGCATATACTATTATTTTAGGAAAAAATGTATTTACCACCCAAATATGGCCATAGGAAAAAAATAACAAAAAAAAATTGTCGCTTTTTTTTGCAACTTTTTCTGTTGCATTGTGTCTGAAGTCGCTTAAACTACCACCCGGCTTCGTTTTCGGTAGCAGTCTTGATATACCCTGTATATTCGAAAGAACTTCTTACAAATCGTTACGGTATGCAGGTTTCCTCACGATGTTTTACCTCACAGTTTTAGTGCGTGGTGATTGACTATCAAAATTTAGGGATGACACAGCATTAAAACTATTAATAACCAAAAATAAATTATAATATGTAATATATCATGTAGGTTGAAATAATTTAATAAATCTTAAAAAAAAACGATAAAGAATCGCGATAACAGGACTCTATCATAAAAATAACTCAACAAAGAAATTCGAAATCATTAATAAATAAAAAATATTATTCTTTAATAAACCATCAATCAGAACGACAAAGAAACATCCGGGGCAGATGCTGCGCGATCGCTTTTATAAAATCGAGCTTCTTATAAACAAACAAGGTGTTAATACCAATGATAAGCATCGAAACAACTTGCCCCTTCTATATGAAATATTGATATTTAATAGTCACATCACAAACTGTGTAATGCAGGCAGCTCTGATATCATACCTTTGGAATACCAGATTACCACATCAAATATTCCTTTTCGCTTCTCCTACCTTACGAATATCAACTCTATTGTGTATAAGTAGAGTTTAATATTAGTTAGCGGTTGTGTAGTACTAAATAAGTGCAGGTGGCATCGGATGACATCGCAACGCCTTTATCTTAACTATCACATCTTCAAATATTAAACTTTTACTTTTATGGAGTTTTAAAATGCAAGCGGTGTTAGCTAACGGACACGTTGTAAAGGCAAAGTTTTTGTTTTTAAGTTATACAGTCTTATGATAAATTATTGCCGGTAATTGGGTTTTTGGTTTGAACTTCATTCTCTGGTTTATTATGATTGTAAAAACAATGATAAGATAGTCAGTATCTATATCTGATTAATGGAAAGGCTATAACTCAATAAAACCTTTTCTGATAAATTTATTGAAAGATATGGAGAGTTATGAGTAATGTATCATTTTCTCAATATTTTAGATCCCTATAAATTGTTCTCTAATTTAAAACATCTAGTGCCACCACTTTATTTGAGTACAAACCTTTCCAACTTCAAAGTCAGAATGTCATTTACAAATTCTAAAACTAGAGTTCCATTTATTATAATCACATTGACGAGGTTTTTAACCTTGCATCTTTTAATGACATCTATGTGTTTATAGGCCAAAACATGTGGGGTTATTAGTACTTCCCAGAAAATTTCTAAATCATGCCTCATAATCATAAAGAAAATGATTTGTTGCGAATGCTTACAATATTAAAAACCGCAGAGAACATTCGAGATAAATTAATGAGATATGCAATTTGTAAGTTATAATTGCTAGTCGGGGCCGTAGTTATAAAACGGGATACCCGTCACATAAGAATGTACATAAATCTATAATTTTATTAGCTGTTTATCACTCACAAATATATTAAAAAACGTATCAATTTGTAGTTATGTTACTCACACTTTTTTATGGTTTGATAATGAATTATAAACTTTGAATGGCGTCTATTTATCCTTTTACACGGGTCATATTTTTCTTTTCTATTTTATGGTAACATTTTATTTGACTTCTCTATTCAATGGGGTTACTTTAAATATAAATAATTAATTTGGTTGTGCATGGTTTCTTTTTTTATATTCAGCAATACTTTTATCGCCATCGCAGACTGTCTTGCTTCCTAATTTTTTTTTTAATTCTTCATAAAAATACTCTTCATCCTGAAAGTTAATAAAAATATTTAATTATATTTAACATGGCGTATACTTTATAAAGAACACAGAGAATTATAATTGAAACATTGAAGTAACTTTAATTTCTTAATCTCTAAATTATTTTATCAAAATTACCCATACCCAAGTGTTAATGTCAAATATCTGTCCATGAAATGTTTTGGATATAATATAATCATTCAAAATAAATAAACATCTAACGCAGGACAATGCGGACCAACAAATCTTATCAAACCTCATTCACACAGCAATATTGGACACTGGTATCTAGTATGATTCACAAAGCTCAGACAAGCTATATCTCAAATACATTAACTACAACATAATGCAACACGATATTGTTCTAAAATGACTTGTTAATCAGTTAACATTGAACCGAAGCCGGCGGCTAAATAAGTCAATAGCCGTAATGGCTCGTTAAGGGCCGACGTAACAATGTTGAAACCACGGCACGGCAAACAATGTGAAACAATACTTGGGATTTATATATCAAAGGTTAAACAGTTAACCTTCAGTTAGTTTGGTCTAGACTTGGTGTTTTGGCCGGGTCAAAACGCTGGTAGCGTGACTCATTCTATCTGAGATATCGATTGATTTTGTAGATCATGTTGTGAGTGTATGTTTCTTGAGACAGCTTCTGGAGCGTAATGGCGAGCGTAATAAATATAAATATAAATAAATAAATAACACCCAACAGTCACATACATAGTCCTGACCCCACACTAAGATCGTGTCTTGTGTCGTGGGTATCAGGAACTACGAGAGACTTTTCGGTCTCACAAACACCCAGACCCGGAAGAAATATTTGTGGGCCGCACAAACATTTCTCTCGGTGCGGGGATCGAACCCGCGGCCTCTCGTTTCACAGGCGGCGTCTAACCAACTGCGCCACGGAGGCTGTCAGAATGTGAGTAATAAGTAATGGCAATTGCGCTTAGGCAAATGTTTGTGTAATCAACAAATATTTGTTTTGCACTTGGGTATTGTGAAACCAAAAAGTATTTGAGTATGGTGTCGGGAAATAAGGCTATGAATGTAAATCATAGTTGTAGTCGCGTATTTGTTTAAAAATAGAGATAAGAAAATTTATGAAATATTTTTAGTGCACAACCAATCTCGGTAAAGTGTAATATTTTTAACAAAATAAACTCAAGATTTTTTTTAATTTGCAAAGTACGTAAGACGTATGTTGCTGAAACTCTGTTGACTTATATTTATAAAATTAATAATAATTATGTAGATTTCAAGTTCATGTACTGTCATAATTATCACTGAAGTGGTTTATAACATATTCGGACATACCGGATAAAAATTCCGTTTCACTTTTCACCAAAGCACTTTAAAGCATGCCTTTAAGCGAGAATTTCCAATGAATATTCAATGTACAAATTCAAACTCTCCACACGCTAGATTTGAAAGAGTCTTTACTCTGAGTTTCTTTCATTAAACCTACTTTGTATTAAAAGAACATTTTCACAAAGCGCTTTATGTTAGTTGATGTGAAGCAATTTTTGTTACTTGTTTTTGTGCACTTCTTCTATACCAACTCGATAAAGATGGTAGTATTTTATAGCCTATTTATGAAAATGTGAAAATTTTTCCACATATCAGTTTTTATATAAAATCTACCTATTATACAGGGTATATCAAGACTGCTACCGAAAACGAAGCCGGGTGGTAGTTTAAGCGACTTCAGACACAATGCAACAGAAAAAGTTGCAAAAAAAAAGCGTCATATTTTTTTTGTTATTTCTTTCCTATGGCCATTTTTGGGTGGTAAATACATTTTTTCCTAAAATAATATTGTATACCCTTTTATTTATAAATACTCTAAGGTATAAAAGAGTTAAAATAATTTTTTAAGCAAAATCTATGGATTTACCACGCAAAAATGACGATATTTAAAAAATCATAAAAAATAATCGTCGCATTTCTTTGCGAAATTTTTAGTTGTATTATGTTTGTAGTCACTAAAACTACCACCCGGCTTCGTTTTCGGTAGCAGTCTTGAGATACCCTGTATTTAAGTAAATGAACCCAAAAATCACTAGCATATCTCCTACCACAGTAGGTTCTCTTTCTTTATTAATATTAGAAAATTATAATTACGAAGAGAGCTTATATTTCCCTCGATACAAATATCGGACCTCAAGCTACAGTCAGTCTATAACATCATGAAGAATAGAAATGCAGGTATATATTATGTACTTATTTGATTTTTTATTCCCCACACTTGCTTAATAGGTTCAGTCATGATCAGAGTTTTATTAGTAATAAGTATTTAGCAGTCTTATATCAGGATTAAATAATTATAAGAATAATAATAGGATTTTCAAATATCTATTTTTTGTAGATAAACACAACAGTAACATTCATAAGCCTGACTCCACACTAAAGTCGATTCTTATGTCTTGGGTATCCGAAACTACGAGAGACTTGCGGTCTCATAAACACATATCAATATTTTTCGGCTTAATAAACATTCCTTTCGGTACGGTATAGAACCCCCTTGCCTCGAGTTTCATAACCGCAGTTTAACCAACTGCGCTACGGAGATTATAGAAAATCCTTGTAGGATTTCGAGATAAATTCATGATTGGTGCTTTTATTTAACAACACTATAACTTCGCCAAACCACGAAACAATTCGATGTGTTTTCTCTCACAACTCGTATTTGAAGAATTAGTAATTTCTCTCCACGAAATTGAATGTTATTTCTTCATATAACAGTGCTTATAAAAATAACTATACATTCCTTGACAAAATTATTATTTCACAATAAATTCATAGTTGTTGAGTGCACGTGTATATTGTATAATTTAATATACTTGTAATAGCGTTCTTAGATCGACGTGATCGTAATAACAACTAAAAGCAACACGGCCACGCTCCGTTTTGCATATTCTTTTAGTTATTAGGGTTCCGTGCCGGTAATGGAAAAATAAAAATATGGGTCATTTTGTTGTCGATGTGTCTGTCAAGAAAATGTACAGGGTATTTTTCATGACCCAAAATCATTAAATTTGGTAAAAAGCAATTTCCCCAAATATAAGTTGAGTAAAAATTAGAATAATATCTGATAACTTAAAGTTATGTTAAACATTTGCAAAAAGTTTTAAAAACTTATCCTTGCAATTACTTCGTATAGAACTTATTAGTATGTTGCAGAACCGTAGATGCGCAAATCCGACATACCCTTGGCCAGTTTTTCTAAGTTCGATGTACCGCGATCTTTACAATATATTAGCGTTACTCATGCAACGTTTTATTACACAAAATTATACAATTGTTATAACTTTTTACTACTACATTTTTATAAGTCACGATATGTGATATTATAACACTATCTAAACTTATATTATATTTTTACACTGAAATGGCAAACAATCGAACAATTCATTCACCTCGTATAAAGTTATCACTGCTCTTGATACCCCATAACATTTGGAGATTCGCCTGCTCACTTGGTTGTCGATAGTTGACAAGGGAATGAATTGGTAGAGCCACGCTTTTGTCAGCCATGACTCAACATGAATAGGCAGGCTCGTCCGGAGCTGTACTACTGTCTTGCAGGAGGTCAACGTAAAGTGACTGCTTTGCTGTTGGGTTTCGTTAGATCGAGTGAGATTGTCGGATGTCTAATACCTCTTCCTTCTTCCCATACTTTTTTCTTCCAGCTCCTCTCGCGATTTGATGGACTGGAAATACATCCTTGATCCAAGCTTACGGATGTTGACGGGCGGCAGATATCACTAACCATCAGGTGAACTGTTTGTCCGTATGCCGAACCTATGCAATTAAAAAGTACCGACACTCCTAGTGACTCAACTAAACAGGGCTCCAAAGCTGTTACCACAGTTTCTATGAAACAGTAACAAAGGTCTGTTGACAGCATTCTAATTATACATAGTCCTGACCCCACACTAAGATCTAGTATTGTGTCGTGGGTATCAGGATATACGACAGATTTTTCGGTCTCACAAACACCTGTGGATCCCACAAATATTTGTTACCTCGGTACCGGAAATCGAACCCGCGGCCTCACATTTTCACAGCCAGCGTCTAACCAACTGCGCCATTGAGGCTGTCTGAAAAACGCAATAAATAACGATACAATTAGATCGGAGTAACTGTTCTAACCAAAATACCCAAACCATTATTTAAATATTTTAGTGCATGTACTGTATTGAACATGACCATATGCTGCCATCATCCAATTATTTCTATTCTCTCTTGGTCAAACAAAACGTTTACCGCGAACTGTAACATCTCGGATTCGTGAGTTTCGCTAACGGGACGTAATGGTGAAGTGTTTTGGTACAAAAAGCACCCAATACAAACTCACAATAACGCTAACCCATCCCCATTATTACCTAGTACCATTGTAAATTCAAATAATAGTTTATATCAATTCGATTGTGACTTTAAATCGATACAAAACGATTGTAATCGCTTTTGAATGGTGCACTGTAGTAATAGCACTATTTTTAAACTATACATAAAAATAAAGCTAACGAGATAGGTTATACATGTTAGTTTTAACTATTTAAATATAAATTGATGTTGTTTTGTTTTAAATTGAAAAATTATTTAAAATGTGACTTACCCATTATAAATTCCTTCAATAGTGTTAACTTTCCGATCTCCCTATTAACTGTAATTTGTAACTACATATTCTCGTATATAACTTTGTTTGATTTGTAAAAAATAGACGAAATTGTCTCTTGATGGAGGCTGCTTCCAACAGGTCGATGTGGAGATCCTTTGGGAGGCCTATGTCCAGCAGTGGACTGCCTGTGGCTGAAGAGAGACAGAGGGAGTCAAAATTCATATAATATGTGACAGTTTTTACTAAATCAATAATGAGTAGAAATTGTACATAAAAATATATGACACCAACTATATTTTCCTCTACGTTAAATATTTTAAACCCATTACGCGTCTCCCATAACTTGGAATGCTTGCAACATTTAATTTACGCATTATCACTCACACCGAGGGGCTATTTAAAATACTATTAACATTACAAAATAAAGTAATTTATATACTTTTTATTTTGTCCCGCAAATGAAGGCTTATAGTATAGTGGAAATAAAAAGCACCGTTTCGACTCACCGGCCACCTACAACGTGGGCTGGCCCAGTTGTCAATCATAGAGGGCTTTGCTTCACATGTGCAATCTCCATTAATAGAGTTAGTGTTTACATCAGTTTTTACAATGTTGATTGAATGTTACCTGTTTTTATTATTAATTTTTTGCTGGGTGTAATTTTATAAATATTGAAGATTGAGCGGAAGGCACTTGAATATCGTTTTTTTTTTGGGTCATTAAATCTCCTCGTTATTGTTTTGCATGTGAATCGTGAAGTTTTAATTTCGATATTCGAGTCTAGTGTGACCGCTTAGTAAGATTTCCATAAAATTATGATTTAATTAAGATTTGTATATTACTAAAAGGTTCAGGAAACTGAAACGTCTTTATAGTGAAAAGGACAAGTAAGCTAAATCGTTTCTGTACAAAATATCTGAAAGTATTTATTATTTTATTTAAAAATAATAATAATTTACTCCTCATTCACGTTGGAAACATTAACATTGAAATGATATTCAATCATATTTTAAAACTACACCATAAAATCTGGCGCAGTTTTTATGGAGGAATTTACAAGAAGGGTCGTGGCCCGATAGCTCGATAGTTAAAAGGTTATGGAACAATCGAGTGGCGTCCGTGAGAACACAACGGCCACTTCAGACTAATGCAACTGAACTGTATGGACAAATATGTAGTTGAGAAACAAGGGTACACCGTACATGTCACGATGAACGTACTGTAGTTATAACCGAGATAGGATCAAAATATTCTTATTATGTAATACTACATTATTTGAAATTACAACAGTCGTTTTTGCAAGGTCTTTTAAATTATCTGGTAATATTACGCAGCTTTAGACTTTGATGTGGATATAAAAAAGAAATAGAAACTCTCAAGAAAAAGAAGAAGCATAGGATCTGGCCGGCATAAATGTTTGGATAATAGTAAGATATCTTTGGCAGTCGCCGTTCTACATTCTATCAAAAAGGAATTACTCGCGTAAGAAAAAAAAATTATCTAAATTTAATAACAATAGTCCCTCGAAATGTTACACTTTTATCTGCGTTTAGCTCACACAACTTGGTTTACCGCAACGTAACCTTTTAGATATGATGCAGAATGTTTATATATCCACATTTCACGTAAGGTAATCCACACAATTGTGTTACGTTTAATTTGGAAATTGTTCATCATGGCCCACGGGATATGGTTTCGTAAACATGGTTTGTAGAGAACTTTGACTAACTTCGTGTAAACATGTGGGTAAACAAGTATAGTTGAACACTTGGTTATTTAAATTACTTCAAATTCTGTGAAGTTATGAAATAATAATAATAATAAATAAATACACCTGTCACATATACCCTTCTGACCACACAATAAGATCATGTCCTGTGTTGATGCTATCAGGAACAACGAGAGACTTCGTTCTCACTAACACCCGAGACCAATATTTGTGTGCCTCACAAATCTTTGTCTGTGTACGGGAATTGAACCCGTGGCCACACGTTTCGCAGCCGGCGTCCAAACAACTGCACCACGGAGGCTCTCAAATGAAAACTTAGCTTAGTTAGTCAAATGGCAAAAAAAACATGATATATACCTCAATACCATAAATAATATTGTCCTCCTGGATCTACAAAAAATATAAGAGTCCGCCCCGTGACCACGAAAGCTGTAAAGTAATCGAAACGTTGGGAATTCAAAAAATTTAAAAAATAAACCAAATCCGCGATAAAATCCGTAAATAATAGTTTTATTTCAAAATATAATTGGGATCAAATATACTTCCGCACATTATATTCTACATAATTATGGCACCATAAACGGTTTGCTTAGTTAGTATTATCACTAATATAAAGTCCCTTAGCGGCATAGTTAGCCAAAAGCAATAGGAAGTGTTGTTTAGTCTTATCATAGAATCAAAGTCCAATAATAGTTAGAACCCCTACTCAATTTTTAGTACATCATAACACGATAAATATACCACATAATAATTTATTTAAATCTTTATTGCATACAATATCTTATGTCTCAGGATGACGAGCGCAGTGGAACGCCAAGCATTGCTTTGAATTTAACGTGTTTTTTAGTTTTGCTACTGTTCATGAGCGGTCGTATCGCTAACCATCAGGCGAACGGCACTGTTCGTCTCGCCATTCATTGCAATAAAAACAAATACATAAATGTCGCAATATACCATAAAAATGTACCAATTAAGGTCTTATAACTTAAAGCAATGTCTCACAGATTACCATAGATGGATTATTAATAGGGGAAATAGAGAAGTATAATAATTATGACTAAAAATCCGTTGTTTCTGAAGTAAGATATGTTGTAGAAAGGGAAATAGAAGATTTTACAAATATCCTTGCAGAGGACACTTTAATATAGTAGGTACATGATAAGTAAGAGAAGCTATTTTAGAAACTGTTAATTTAAAATACCTATCTCGACCTGAATAAGTTATAAGTCCATTTCCCGTCCCACAAACATCAAGCCGTGATGTTAACAGAACGCTATATTTAACAATGTTCAACATTGATGTTATAACAATACTAGGAAGTGGTACCGAAATAGTACAAGTTTACATTACGAACAATCATACGTGGTCCATTGTAGTGTACTGATTGAATATTACACGAATTCTAGCTACTTCGTTTGCATTTACAAATTTAAAGATTTCCGTTGAAACCAAATGAATAAATAGAAATATAAATGTTATTATTTGTTAATAAATAAACTCAACAGTTACATACATTGTCCTGACCCAACATTAGAATAGACTCATGTATCTTGGGTATCCGAATCTATGAAAGACTCTCCGGTCTCACAAACACTCAAATTCGAAACGATGCTTGTGGTTCACGCAAACATTTTTCGATCCCGCGAATTTGTCGATCGAACTCGCGACGTCTCGATACACAGCCAGCGTCTAAGCATCCGCTTGTCAAAGAAACAGTGATAAGAGAACAACATACACTAATAATTTCATCAAATATAAATTACAAACATGTAATAAACATGTTTTAACCGGGCAGTCAACGTATGCCTAGTGTGACACGTATCAATGTTTTTATTGATGTATGTGTCAATAATATTACAAAGCATTCGTTACTTGAATGCTCTTAGTTTACACTTTTTTATTGAAATTAATTGCTAGACGACCATGTCATTCGCTTCATGATAAGCGATACCACCGCTAATGGACAGTAGCAAAACCAAACAACACCATGAATTACAAAGTAACGCTTGGCATTCCACTGCGCTCACTATAATCTCTTTTATTAGGCCATGTCCCACTGCACTGGCCTTTTTCAGCTGTGCTGAGTTCAGATATCTACTACAATAATTATCGTTAAGATCGCTGTGGTATGCAAGTTATTAAAAACTAAAAGAGATACAAAATATGTTCCCAGAAGAACCTATTTCAATTTCGAAGCTAATATTATGACTCACGCTTTAAAAAGTGAAAAACACATGAATGTCCGTACTAAGTTGGGGTCGACAGAGCGCGGTATCTCTTGAACTTGGGTGTCAGCGCGATTTGACACGACGCCCCGCTTGACACGCCGCTTCCTTTGTTACTGTTATTAATAATACGTTTTGAGAAATGTCCAAATTGAATATAAACCGAGAAATTGTATTGATCTTTTTTTCGGTGTGATGTGAATTTAATAATGTTATCCTTTATTTCGTTTCGTCTGGTGTTATTGAAAGTCGTGGCCGCACCCGTTACCTCGTGTTTGTGTTGATTTCTGGTCAAATTACTGTTATATGAATACTTAGTATTGTGAATGCGTTACTTTTGAATGCTGATTTTAATAAATGGACAAAGAAAATTTTGTATTATAGGTAGGTATACACAGAGTCTTTTGCCCGAACAGAAACCACATACCGTGAAATGCCACGGTCCAAACATACCTTTGCTTCTTCAACGGCAATTTATTATCAAGATAGCTCGTTGGTTGCCAGTAGTTTTTGTTTTACAACATAATATATTGTACCTATTCTTCATGCAAACACTTCTTCTAATTTGAATACGAAACTACAACGTTGAATTTACTTTATATTATTAACAATTCTTATCATTGCATACGAGTGTCAACAGTTCTACGTGATTTCTAAGAATTTAATAATTTTTACCACAATGTTCCCATTCACTGTTCATACCAAATGTTTTCTATAGTACGTTCGCATAATTTCATAGTATTTTCACGATTGCAAGGTCTGATTATGTATGTGCGTGGTGGTTCTTACAAGGAATAAATGCAGTAATGCATGCATGTTGATCACGCCCTTCATCGTGGACAGTTATAACAGCTATTTATAGGCTTAAAACTGTGTCAATTTAAACGGTAACTGTATTTTTGAATCCGTGTTTACTTAAATGCAACATATCTATAGTTAGATCCTTGTGACTGTTCGCTGTCTTTGTTTTTGAAGATAGATTTTCATTAAGCTTGTGGGTCTTGGATTGCTGAACTCAAAATTCATATTTAGCTAATCATATATCTCTTATTTCTAAAAGGCTGCTAATTCCTCCGCCTCGGAGGTTGCAATAATTATGATCATTAGTCCTCACATCTACACATAAAACTCATTTCAAAATTCAAAAACTGATATTCATCTTTCACTTTAATGTCCGAAATGAAAACATGACACAACATCTCGACAATACAATTTAAAGCATGAATAACACCATCAATACACCGCAATGACTAATTTAATAACAAAACACCTTAATGCATCGATTAAAGATAATTTTAAAAGGTCGGTTAATATAGTCTTTTAAACACACATTCAAATGTCCGAATATTATTGATGGACGTTGCAAAAAGAATTTACCGTGGCACAATGCAAGAACCTGCATTAAAAAATATTAATACCCATTCAAATATCGAAACGCCGTTGGCATCGCGCGGGAATGGACGCGGAATTGTGCTCAATATGATGGTAATACAACCTAAAATTGTCGGTTTGCCGTTTAAAATAAAGACTTTGAGTGGAATTTAATATTCGCATCGGAGTCCGCGGGCCGAGTGGGAGTGGTCCGGTTGTTCGTGCCTCACCGGAAAGATTTATATTACATGCATTTTCGTATGCGAGTGATCTGAAATTGTCGAGCGTGGTCGCTGACAAGAGCAAAACTACAGTACATGAAAGGCAGATGTTCAAAACAAATGAATTAATTTAACAAATGTTTGTAATAAATACAAACAATGACTAAAATTCCAAGGAGTTGTGTGGTCTAATGATGTGTGTTCTGTACGTATATTTAGAAACGATTGATTAAAGTATTTTCATGCGAAAATGTTTGTTATTATGTGTATTTGAACAAGATTAGCACTTGAGGAAACTCTGAATAAAAACAATTCCAAACAGAAATAGCATAAGACTGAATTAAAAGAAAAAGTTTCCGGCGAATTCACATCCTATTCTTTTTTTGAAGTCGGTTGAATACTTCCCAATTACCGACGAACTAATGTGAGTTAATACCCATTTGGTCAATGATACCAAAGATTCATAGATCGGAGATAGACGTAGATTAATTCAGGAATCACAAACAGGCTAAGATTGGTATTCTGTATGCTATGACTTTGCAGTTGCTTCTATGCTGTGTTGCAATTCTGTCTACAAATTACATTCCATTTTAATCAAAGTTCACAGAAAGTTAATTGATTATCAAGACATCTATTATTGAATAAAGCGGCTTGAAAAAAAGTTTATATTGAAATTGGAATATCACTTACCCTTTTGAGTATTCACTCATCACTCGGATTATGACAACATTTGATTGTAGGAGTTGACCTCCTGCAAGATACTATGGACTGTGACTAGTCGGGCATCGGCGACGGGCACATTGTGGCCCACGCCCATGGCCCTCATAACGACTATTCAATACTCTTGAATGAACGATTGCTCTTCAGTATATAATTCGAGCGGACAACGATCGCGGACGTTTTGCGCTTAAAAAAAAAAGATTTGTAAAGCGATCCGACTCTCTGTTGTCTCGCTGAAAAGACCACGGTCGGCGTAATGAGAAATCTCTATGGGAATTCATTAGTAATTTTAATTCAAAGTTAATATGATTCCTCAGTACCTTGATATCTCGCCGACATGGAGAACTGCCTTCTCGCTTATACAAATATCATAGCAATAAGTGCTCAAGTTAAAACAACACATCATAAAAAGCTTTATGTTCTCAATCGATACTACGAAAAAATAAACAAAGCCAAGTAATATCGTATGGGAGTAAAGTAAACAAAACAATAAAGATTTGAATAGTAAAACTGATGGAACGATAGTTTTCATGCTGTTTCAAATAAGATAAGTCCAACCCCTTCCTTGACGGGCGGTTGAATTTTTATACACTTGACGGCGACAAAAAAGGGACATGTGGATCCGACCTATTGTATAATTTAAAATGAGGCCACATCTGAGCAGTTTCTGCTCGAACAATAACGCATTTTAATACATTTCATTAAGATTGACATAACTGATTACGGCTTACTTAACCCTTCCTTTCGTTTTCGTCCTGTGTTAGAAAAACACCGTCTAAATTCATTTCGGAAACAAGATGAGTGTGGTGAACAATTATAGCATTCCGATTACTTGATAACGGAAGGTCTTTGTTGATGCCTTTTTATATTCCTGCAGCCCACGCAATAATAAATAAATAAATAAATAAATACACCCAACAGTCACATACATAGTCCTGACCCCACATTAAGATCAATTGAGTCTTGTGTCGTGGATATCTGGAACTACGGGAGACTTTTTGGTCTCACAAACACCCAGACCCGAGACAAATACTTGTGGGCCTCACAAACATTTGTCTCGGTGCGGGGATCGAACCCGCGGCCTCTCGTTTCACAGGCGGCGTCTGCTGCGCCTGCGCGCGCCACGGAGGCTGTCCTACCTACCTCGAGAACTATAAGTACTATATAATCTCTCTCATACTTGTTTGATTTGTACGTATTTTTTAAACTATTTTTATTAACTGCATTGGGTCTTAATCCACCTGGCTCGTTTAAGCCTGCTTCACAGTTGGTTGTTATAATACTACTGGTCAGTATTGTGAGTACCTTTAAGCTATCTACGGGGCTTCCGACTTGGCTTAACTACTGTCGCCTGCCAAATAGTAATAACTAGGATCGGCAGTGTAACGTCATCGGCGCCGTAGGATTCCAGCACACAGATTTGCTATGAAATGTGCTAGCTCTACATAATACGTTTGTACTTTCATGGTACAATTAAATTCTTTAATTTTCAAAACAATGCTTCTCCTTTGTGATATACAAGAGTCAATCAAATTAATCAAAATATTTCATAATATTTATATTCCACGTTTATGAATTTGCTAGTTTCTACTCAAATTACTGGCATAGTTTTTCAAACTGTTGACCACGTTGTTTGAGTGAATCAAATTTCAACTATTTGAATCAGCGTTAAAAATAGAAGCGTAACTTGAATATTTGCAACACTTGATATAATTATTGTAGTCAAACAATATTATTATTTCAAATAAATACACCCATCAGATACATTCATAGTAGTGACTCTACACAAAAATCGAGTCTTGTATCGTGGGTATCAGAATCCATAAGACACTTTTCGGTCTCACAAACACTCAGACAGGAAACAAATATCTGTCGGTCACACAAACATTTATCTCGGTGCGGGAAACGAACCCGTGGCCTCTCATTCTATAGCCGAAGTCTAACCAACTACGATACAGATAAATAACCAATAATTACGCTATTTAAATTAAGATGCAACTTCATTTCTTAGAAAAAAGTCTGTATAGACAGACTTATACAAACGCAATCAAATAGAAAACCCTCAGAGATTATAAAACAAAAGCGTATTAAAAAAGGATTCCAGTTGCTAACAACCTGTTTCTTTTGTTGTTAGAGCAAATTATGTCTTTAACCAAGCTATACACAAATAAATTCGTTGAGGCAATTGTTTATAAAAGTCCCGGATTACTGCGCTTCGGTGGGTTACAAAAGATTGGTGCGGTATCACAAAAGCGGATTAAATAAGGAGGTAGCATCGGCTCTAAGAGCACACTTCTTTATGGAAAGTGCGACTGTTTTAAGACTCAAACCATGACTTCCCTTAAAGGGTTGCGCTTTTTGTTAAATCACGTTTGGTAGCGACTCTAAACTCGATCGCAAGTCGATGTGATGTTGCCTACGTGGGTAATACCTTTTTTATGTTCCCCTATTCGGACCGGCTTAAAGCGGCTTCGTGGGGGTTCTAAAAGGTTGTTTTATGAAGGCCTGGACTTTTTGTTTCTTTGTTCCAACACATTAATTAGTGGCTTTCTGCCATATTGTTTTTAGTTGAAGTATGGAGTGTACGATCCTTTATTAATACAAATCTATTGTTACAAAGTTATCGTTGTTGCTAAATTGTAAACTTAATTTTTGAGTTTCTTTGTTAAAACACAATACTAATTAAGGCCGAAGGCTAAAGGTGGTTGTGAAATAAAGATGTTCAATATATTAAGACATATTTTCCATAATTTATGCAGCTTTCTCGAATAATCTCAATATATTGCAGGCACAGCGTGAAGATGCTCGAATCGAAAGTACCCAATGAATAAAACTAAAATAAACATACTGTGGAATAAAATCAATGTATTACCTGTTTCCGACATTAACGATACCATAACTTTTCTAATTATTATTCTTCCAAAGGAATTGAATATCAAAAACGGACCACGTGTACTAACGATCATAAATTCAAAAATCGATTTTATGAACATTGAAAAAACTATAGTAGAAGGGAACAAATAACTTGGAGAATATCCCAATAGACACATTTATCATTTTTGCTATTAAAAAGGAACAACAATACGAATACCCGAAGGAGCCGATGGGTCCGTCATAATAGCAAATGATACCTCGGGGCCCTACATCTGAATGTGCCTTAATTAACCCACAACTACTTATTATACATAATGATTTCTTGTTTATTTTGTTCCCTAAAATATGGGGGTGAAGAAAAACTGACAAGTTAAATGGATCTCATCAATTTATAAGTATTTCTGCGGAATTGTTTTTTTAGAGAAACATTGTTAAGGTTTCTGCTGGTTGAGGTAAAAATATTATTATAATTTAGCTTTATTGTCTTACCAAATTTGTAAAATATTCGGTGACGGGTAAAATCGAATAATTAAAGCCAGCAATTATATAAAATGTGGTAATTAATGAAATCGTTCCTAATTGTAGGTTAATGATTGTTATGAATTTTGATCGTTGACACATTTCATTGATATCAGTGTAGAGGGGCGAAATTGTGCATATTATGTCGTCATTTATTTGCATAAAAATCATGCTCAATATCGATAGAAATAATAGTATTGCTTACAGTCGTGTTATACAAATATATTTACCTGGAAAAATCATTTCATGGAGGAACACTTGAAAATGAATCTAAAGCTTTTTTACTTTTGTAGGGATCAAAGTCACAACTTCCAAACCCATCAAAAAGCGAAGGTTTATTTAAGGCTGTTACGATAATCGGTTCAGGCACATAACGAGCCACGCATGTTTTGAATGTGTGCTATAATAGATGACTAAACTCATAGTTAACAAAAATACACAGCTATATTACGTCACGCTTGTATTCCTGAAAAGGTAGGCAGAGATATTATGTCATTCCCTTCACCCACAGTTCCTTAAGCATATTTCGGTACCATGAAGTGATAGGAAGCGAGGCTATTCCCATATCTTAATACTTGTAAATGTTACTGAACGCACTTTTATGAGAGTATGGTTAACTGATAGGTCTCTCATATGTGAGCGACAGACTGGGTAGGTACAGTCAACGACATAAGTCGTTGAACACTTCACATTTTTTGATAAGCTTTTTATGAATTAAAATTTGTACGTACTACTCTGTAGTCGTAAAATATAACCAAGTAAACTCAGCTATGCCGAGATGTGCCATACGATATTGAAAATAATTATTATTTTGGATGATAAGACAATTCCAAATCTCGTGAATGTGTAGCGACTTATGTCGCTGACTGTACCACCGCAACGTATATTTTTCAAACCGAACAGCAGTGTTAACAACGGAACTTATTCAGACATTGTATTATATGTATAACGTGACCATTTATTTTTCGTGCCAGAGCGGGACATCTGTGGAATGAAATAATAATAATAATAAAGTTTTTACAAGTTTTTATATGAGTGTGAAACTCTAAATTTTTGGAAAAACTGAATTTTCGTAATCAAAATAGCTTTCATTACAGCGGCACCCATCTGTTTTTTATCACTTGTCCATATTTTGTTAATGTCAGAAAAAACTTTTTCGATAGGTGCGCTACTTCTAGGCAGGCACATAACGTACTTAAAATAAAATGTACTTAAAGTAAAATTGTGGAGAAGTTTTATAAATCAACATTGTATTTACGAAAGTGCTGGAATAATTCGACCTCACTGTTTTTAGCAGTAGTTCGGTAAAGCGTTTTGAGCAGGAAATACATTTTAAATAATCGTTTGGTCTGTTTGCAAGAGCGGGACAATGTCGGCCTTGCTGGGGACACCGGGACAGACATCGTGAAAGCGGGACTGTCCCGCCCAAAGCGGGACGTATGGTCACGTTATGTATGTATCAAGTGGGCGATCCCAGTGCAATGGCAAGTATTGTTTTCTACTAAATGCTGTTTTTTGGTTTTGCTAATGATGATGATGAATGATGTCATGATCTGTCATATCGCTTATCTGATACTGAAACGAGCACGTTATTCATTGCAATAAAACATGAAATGGTGTTAGATCTCTCTAACTATGTACTTGTAATGAAATGAAGTAAGTATTTACAAGACTAGTAATATTAAAATATACAAAAACTGCATACATGCTGAAGACATTGACATATTCAATTCTTGCAAGTTTTGCATTAGAAATACAATAAAAATATACTAAAATACATTTAGAACAAATATTATTATACCAGGAGCCTAGGAGTCGAAATTTTAACTGTTATTTGTACGAACACTAACAAGTCCATCCATATTTACAATAAAGAGCATTCTATTGTAAACACGAATAGGATAGGAATTGTAAAAAGTTTTTTACTATTCCATAGCCGGTCATCGGGACAGGTGACGGGGCAGGTGTAGTATCATTATTTAAAACAAGAAATAGGCCACAGGATCATCATTAACTGTAAAGGCATGAGTTTGTTTAAGCGTCACGCTACGAAATTCATAAACACAAAAAAAGACAGACCTTTCGCGGCAATTTTTAGCTGACGTCATTTTTGACCATTTTTAGATTCGTTTTTTTTGTCGGGAAGATGTTCTTTGAAGGTTAATGTTGTTTGGACTGGGTTTCGGTGGATAAAAGCGATAATTATTTTATCGCAAGGGTGTTCCTTGTTTGTTTCTCTAATAGAGGCTTTAATGAAAACCGGGCCGGTACAATGGCATATTATACATAAATAAGGCGGCTTATCTCTTTTTCGGTATCTACTTCTCGGCTTTTAGGGCTTTATTACGTAATTGTGTTTATAAAATAGGAGTAAATACGGTAATTTTATTTAATAAATATCTTATATTCTGAAGCTGTATAAGATTGAACAGACATTTTATGTGTATCTTAGTAGAAACTATTGTATTCTACGCCTCTCAGCTGTTCATTGTTCAATACGCAAAGTATGTACCTTTAATTAGATAATACCGAGCCCAGCCGTTTACAAACAAAGATAACTTGGAACAGAATGGTGCATTTGCATTCCGCACTTCCTATAAAGTGTCCATGTTAAAGTGGCATGACATGTAAACTGTTTTGCATTCAAGCACATGTCAGCATTATTGTCCGGATTGTGGGGTCTGACCAACGTGTGTTCGGTTCGGTTAACGCTTTACAACCGTAGCTGTCACAGAGAAAGAATAAAGCTGAAATTGCACTGTACAGCGATGTTGGTAAGCGTGTTGGCCCATTGGTCTGAACATGCTGGTATTCGTATTGTGTCGTCGATATTTTGTATGCACATTTAAATGCGGTCATCTATGTCCGCGTTGGACCTCAACATGTTAATACGCAGCTGAAATCTCGTGAATCGGAAAATTTTCAATGGTTGCACGCACGGCATTGTTTTCGACTGAGCCTTTGTAAAGCATTGTACTGGAGATTTCGCCTGTGAGCAATATGCAAATTTCGAAGGAGTTTCGTATGCTTATTTCTTTGAGTAATTAGGGTGGAACGTGTTTATACTGTATACTCCATTTATTTTACGGGCTTAACTTGGTTGATCGAATGGCTAATCTGAATACTACTACGTTTTAAAATTATTCTTGTGTAAGAATCTATACGGTAATTATTATGATCATCGGTCATTCTTCGTGCGAAATAATGAGATTGATCTTCAAGTCAGGCGTTTTGCATTTGCTTTCAGTCGGGTTTGCCTTCTGACCGGGTCGTCCCACGCTTGTACAAACGGTATCACCCGTTTGCCTACAATGGTACGCCGACAGATATGACTAGCTACTGCTCGCCAATTCATTAGCTAAGATTTAGTTACTTCCTTATTACCAGAACCTTTAGAGAAACAAAATACCTTGAAAATAAACCTTGTAGAAAGAACCTGGATTTTAACACTATTAAAATGTTAATAATTGTGTTTCAAGCACAAAACCATTGGTATTTTATTAATATCATTAAATCCTCAAGAAATATATTAATTTAAGTTAATTTGTTATTATTGCCTCCCTACACATCGTATCGTCTCAATCCTTTCCATTAGGAAATGCAAATTGTACCTCATTTTACAATTAGACATGAAGCCCATGCCATTGATAAACAACTCAATAAAGTTCAAACATAATTACTAGCGGTATCTATCCAGTCGGCGGTTCGCGTGCTTCCTTTATTAACTTAGTCGCATGCGGTTATTCCGATCGATAAATGAAGTGTAGGTAATTTGTTTTTATGGGGCGGTGCAAAAACAAAGTGGACTGACCCGGTGCCGTCGCTTCTGCTGCCGGATCGCGTGTTGACTTGTGTGGAGGGATGTGTGGAGACGGGAGAAAGCGGGACAGGTAGCGGCAGCGGTTATGTCTTGCGGCTATTCTAATGTCGTTTCGGGCGTCTTGCTCTACTTTTCTAATTGTATTTTAATGTTTAACCTTCCTAATCAATTTCTCTACTTTTCCGATTAAATCATTCTTTTGTGAGACACTTGGCTTCTTAATTTTTTTATACGCAAAAGAAGACCTTCTTTGTTTTTTCCTGGACAATAGCAGTGCTCGGCATTCCGCTCAGCATCCTGAGACAGATGTTGAGTATCAATATGTCCAATAGTCACTCTGCCTAAATTGTCCTTCAACTTGAAACACAAAGTGCAATAACACTACACACAGAAAAATACGTTACGGAGGTACCTCCTACACAGGCGGCCCCTCATGTATAAGAGAACTACCAGTATGCTCTCGATTTATCGCTGTATTCCTAACACTTAGTACGTACCGTTAACCGCTCAGTCATGTGAACTGATGCACGCAGCCAGATGGACAAGTGAAGATTTACCCACCTACATAGTGACCGCAGGTAACGCTCGTCACTACTAAAAACTGGATTTCAACACTGTAGGACCAAAATGTTACTCTCGTTTCTTACGACGAGGCTCGTGTAATTTATGTAATACATCTGTTTTAATATCTACTTTGAGTACTGGAAAATCAAGTCTGCAACATCAATGCTCAATGTTGATCTGGTTTTTGTTGCTACTTCATTTCGGCCTGAGGTGTGGGAAATATCTCGGCTAATAATATGGTACCATGACGTAAATATCGTTTTCTGTATTCCTTGTTCAGAATATCAGAGCGTTGTATCAAACTTATGATTGTTTGTCAAATATTTATTTATGTGTATTTTTTTAAGAATTTATGTACATACTTGGGTGTTGTCATTAATAGTTTTACAGTATTGATGATAATTGATTAATAAGTTAAATTCAGATAAATTGGTTCATGGGTCTTAAGTAAACGTGCATGGTCTGTGAATGATGTTACTTTTAGATCTTGCACCGGACGTAATATTTTATAAAAAATATTTTACACCCATTGCGTAATCTACCCGGATTTTATTGATGCTTCTAAAAACGTGGCATTCATTCATGCTTCAAAAAAATCTTTGTTTTATTCATGATATCTCATGAATAGTTTTACAATTTAATTCAAGTCTCAAGTCTAGCCATGAATGTGATTCAAGAGGAATATTTGAACATACCAAACTCCCGAACATACATATCGCTTGTAAAAATAAAAGAACACACTAGACGCGCCGCATTCTTAATTTCACACAACATAAGAATCCAAAGCTTGCATGATACGTGACGAGACGTTTTAAAAGCAAAATTACTAACGTAAACGCGAATATATTTAAATACCATATGTAGTGAATACAAAACGAAATCCCGCCATATTTAGAAGAAACTTTTGCTTTTGTAGGTAAACCAATTAGTTGTCACCGAGAATCTCAACTAAGAAAATGCCTTTGATCGTTGTAAAATCAAAGCAGTATGCTAACAAGGACTATGACAGATTTATCGCCCTCTTACGAAGAAATCCTTGGTGTTATATTTTTAATACTGGGAATAAAGTTATTTCGCCCAAGCAGTCTCTTGGCGCCTCATTTTGAGATGTTAATTAACGTGTTTAGTTTTGTCTTTGTTTGAGGCATGTAAATAAACTAATTGCTTTCTTATTTCTTTTACAAGTTAAATATTTGTAACACTTAATTTAGCTTGCACAAATATACAAAACACAAACCTTTTTCATGACACGTTCAACGCAGATTAAATGCAAAACTAGAGTAATGTATATTCGGATTTACACTCAGATCCTTTTATATTCAGGAACATAAAGTATTGCGAACAATATCAGTTGCAAAAGCTATTATAGCCACCATTACGGATTCTCGATAAGTGTTCGTGGAATCGATAGTCGCATGTTCAGACCTTGTCTAATTCATTAATTTAGCTGTGAAGTACACGGCGCGTTGCATATTTAATAACATCTTCGGCGGTTCTCAAACATAATTCATCTGTAATTTATTCCCAGTAGCGTCTTCGAACGATGTCTCCACGCAACGAATACCAAATAGTAATAACAGGATAGTTCCCCGTGATTTAGCAAGTGCGGTCATCGTACTCGATGTTCATTGCCGTTTGATTGAGACAATACCCAGCTCCGTCACGCTCCATAGTGGAAAACATCCATACCATTTCCAAAGCACCGTCGACCATAACATGAATGGCCGTACTCCAACCATGAAAAAGCTTTGCGGCAATAAATACTTCTTGTTCATTACCACTTTCGCAATTGTTTTTACACCTCTTTAGTTGTGACCAATGCTCCAACGCGCATCGACTTTTATTCCTTTTAAGGCTCGCGATAAATGACCATGGGATTTTGGAAAAAAACATGATATTTCAAAGTGTCGGATTTTACGATATTTCACACAATAAACATAAATGGACTGTACAATGATACCGCATGAATACTTTTTAATGTGCCAGCGATACGACCAACGCGCATTGTGTTTGATTGTGACAAAAGACTTTTTTCGTGAGATACAGTCCTCGAGAGATCATTCTTTTTGAAGAAATCACACAAACTGCATTTATATGAAGTCGTATCTGTCCGCGTACAAAGGCCAAGCATCGCCGGTCGAGATATGCTTGACAGCTGCAAAGTTTCCGAGCCAGCGCTCCTAACCTACCGTGAAACTTGCACACGAACTAACAATGAGCCCGTTAGAAATTTTAACAATTCGATTTTCATTTAAATAGTTTATCCTTCGCGTAGAATTTGATGAAGTATAACCACACCTACCGTTATTTTTTTTGGAGGCGCCGACGAATGTCCTTTTTCTACTTGAAATCGATTATATCTGCTGCATTGTCCTATAAAAGATTTTTAATAGTTTCCTCCGATTTATGTGGTCACGCTTCGTCGATCACACCCATAAGTTCAAAGACATTTGTGGATACGGTTTCATTTATAATTTGCGGCCACTTGAAGTTAAGAGTATTGGATTTCAATAAAAGTCTGACCCCTCGGACTTCGTCGTGACAAACTTCAGAACGCCGCGCCGTCAAGAATAAATTATATCCATAGGTTTTATAACATAAGCAAGGCAGTCGGCAGTGATAATTAAACGATGGGAATAAAGTGATGACTGCCTTGTCGGCACAGTTGTACTACGGTATGATTGCAAAGCTAAGGTCTCAGGTTCGAATCCCGGTCGAATAATGTGATATCTTTTTTTCGATTCAAATGTCGATTGGCTCGCCCTCTACCACATCGTGGGAATGCCCATGGATCACACAAGGCGAAAGATGTATTCTGGTACTGCCTACCCTTTCTGGGAAAAAGGCGTAAGTTCATGTATGATGATGTTCATGAGAATAAAAAAAATAATATTACAATACGTCATGGACTTTTTGAATATATTAATTATTTAAATAAACTTCCGTTTGCTTTGTATTAAAATAAAATAAGTTTTGTATCGGGTGTATCAATTATTATGGGTCTCTTTTCCACCCAATATTAAAACGAATCTTACTTTATAACCACAGTTTATAACACAAATAAATTACAATGATCTCAGTACGGAGTTGGAACCTGCGGCCCCTCGTTTCATAGCAGTCATCACGCCCTTTGCTCCAAATCGGCTGTCAAATGTATCAGTTCGCCTCAAAAATGTCAAATGTAAATACGTGAATATTTTCACAATTGAAATAAAACTAAAATACCTGGCGTTTAAAAGTTTCTTTGATAAAGAGAAGTATCAGAAATGAGTTCATATTATTTTCTTAGGATCAAATTTTTGTATCAATGACACCATTGTGCAAGCATCTGTGGCCCTATCAATCAAACTTGGTAGCCATTCAACTTTACCGTATTTATTTATTTTTTATATTAATACATGCCAGTCATGCCTGGACCTAAATGGATTGCTGTAAAAAATGGCTGAACTGGTATGATTCACTCGTAGGACTAATTCCTGAGGGGATTATTTATCATCAACAAACCATTCCATGTAACTCATTTTGGGTCTAAGATTTTGTTCATAGCCCATTTTTTAAAATTAATATAAATAATATTCATATCAATAGATTATATGTTAATAGATAACGAGGCCAGGTGGTAGTTTTAGTGAATTAGGACACAATGATTTTTTGCAAAAAACGTTTTTTTTTTTCTATTGACGTATTTTGTTTTTCAACACATATTTCTACCTTAAATAATAATGTACGCTATGGTTAAAATTATTATTTTAGCAAATATTTGTAATTACCATCCAAACAAAATGGTATTTAAAACATCATAAAAAAATATCGCTGTTATTTCCGAAAATTTTAGTTACTTTGCGTGAAACTACCACTCGGACTCGTTTTCGATCGCGGTCTTGATGTATCCTGTATTTAAATATACCGGGTATCTCAAGACTGCTACCGAAAACGAAGCCGGGTGGTAGTTTTAGTGGCTACAAACACAATGCAACTAAAATTTTCGCATAGGAACGTGACAATTATTTTTTATGATTTTTTAAATATCGTCATTTTTGGGTGGTAAATCCATAGTTTTTGCTAAAATAATAATTTAAACTCTCTTATATCTTAGAGTATTTATAAATTAAAGGGTATACACTATTATTTTAGGAAAAAAAATATTTACCACCAAAATATGGCAATAGGAAAAAAATTTCAAAAAAAAAATTGTCGCTTATTTTTGCAACTTTTTCTGTTGCATTGTGTCTGAAGTCGCTTAAACTACCACCCGGCTTCGTTTTCGGTAGCAGTCTTGATATACCCTGTACTTACAAAAAAGTTATAAAATAAAAAGGAAACAAAAATGTTAAAAATATGTATATCACACTGTTTAGAAAGACAAACTGAGGCTTCTGGCGTGGAAAGTTGGGGGTGGACAGAACAGGTTACCCAGTGGTCCGCAGAGGAGATAGACCTGTTGAAGAGTAGCTGGAGAAGATCCACACTATTCACACATGAGTAACTCCACTATTATAACCGGAAATACATCCTCAATATATAGTTACACTACAATCGAAATACTAACTAAAATAGATCCATTCATTGCAGCATCATTAAACAAGCACAAACGAATACAACTAAAATTACAATGTAATCGAGAGGAAAACAACCAGTAGGATTGTGACAGATTAACATTCGATCGGCGTCTTTATTGTACAGATAATCTGCCCCAAAGCCAGATAATGATCACTATTCAATACACGCCCAATTGTGCAGAGTTTTTGTTCAAACTATTGTTAACAGAAAATATTCGATTGCGTTTTAGGTGCAATACAGTAATAGATACTGAGTCTCATTTTGTCCCCGCAAAAGATAAATTGTGCATTGACACACGATACCTGATGTTTTTCTGTCGATATTCCGATTGTGTTGGACACAAAAGTTTCAGATTTGTGATTAGCAAAAAATCGCTTGTCGGTTCCGAATGTATGTGCCGTGATAAATAATGTTTGCGTTACGTTCAGCCAAGAAAGGTTTTTAGTCAATACTTTTATTAGAAATACATAAATCACGTCTCACGTGCGTTTCTGTACTATACAATATTTTCGTCCTTGTCTGGACATGAGAATTAAATTTATATTTCCGGTTTCATTTCTGACAGTGCAGACCTTACAAAATATATACCTAAGTGTTATCAGTATCAGTATCAGCCCATATACGTCCCACTGCAGGGCACGGGCCTACTCTACAATCGAGAATACGATTGAGAGTGGTTAGGCCATATAGTCCACCACGCTGGCCTAGTGCGGGTTGGCGGACTTACATACCATAGAAATTCTTATGAATCCCTATGGTATGCAGGTTTCCTCACGATGTTTTCCTTCACCGTTTTAGTGCGTGGTGATTGACTATCAATACACACATGACTCCGAAAAGTCAGAGGTGTGCCCTGGGATTCGAACCCGCGACCACCGTGAACATGTTGGCAGTCGCGTCTAGTCCGTTTACCATTAGGCCACCACGCACTTTACCTAAGTGTTATATAATAGAAAAAAGTTCTATGAATTTTTTAATTGCTCTACCAATTTTTATTACTCAAAAATGATATCATTCATAGAATGATCAATAAGCTAATAAAGTGTATTCAAAACAAAATTACCTCATAGTTTGATGGTCTCTTATGAATAATATGTAAGACAATCAATTGAATACAATAAAACAACTTATAAATAAAAGTAAAAAACAACGTGAAGAAACTATAATTCTTCGAATTCCAAATCCCAGCGGGCAACCCAAGAGCAAGCTTATGGGGATCGACTAAATGACAATACGCCAGTAGTCCACTCATTATTCAAAATCGTCAGAAGCCAGGACGACCAAAAACCTTATTGTTAATAGTCCTATTTTCACTCAACCATTTGTTTTCTTTAGCGAAAACATAATAGGGTTACGGACCTAAGAATCTATTGTTCGCATCTGTTCTACCTTTCAAATTATTGTGAAACGGTAGTAAAATATTGTTTATTTTATACTTGAAAGCGCTTTTAAGAGGTGACATATGGACTGCTTTGTTTGAGAGCGTTTTAATTTATAGACCCATGACCACCGAGGAATTGGGTTGTTGTTTAAAATTAGAGACGATGCTTTTGAAGGAATCACGTCGGTTTCCTATGAGTATTACTCAAATTTACCTTTAACAAGTAGTAGTGTTTGAAAGCACGTCATTAAGTTCGTGATTTGTATTACCTATATAATTTATTTTATCACAAGTAATATATTACAACTTTGACTCTAATCAAGCCATGAAATTACTGATGCTCGCAACTTTTCGTAGTATAAAATCATTTCTAGCCATCACGCCTACACCTGTCGTAATTGACCCTACATAATAATTTTGTGTCACATAAGATATGAACTTATATAAAATCCCTCATACAATCTTTGGAAGACGAAACATTTACTACCATCCCTATATAGAAGCAACCAAATTATTGTAGCAAGTTAGGATAATATACACATCAGGTTTTGATAACTGGCCACATTTAAGATATCAATTTAAATTAAAACAAATATTAGCATTACCAACATTGACTAAATACTTAACACCGCACAGTGTCAAATGATCACAAGTCAAAATTTAATATTTACGAAGTACAAACAAAATTCTTGGTCGTGCATATGTTAATAATAATGTTTACAGAGAACACCAAGTAACCTGTTCTTGTTGCCAAGGCGCCGAAAATGTTATCAAATATCAGTGACCGCATAAATACCTTAAACTTGCATGCAGGTGTTAGTCTTGCATAATTATTAATAAGAAATATTGCAATATATTTGATATATTCAAATGTAGTCACTAAAAGTGTGGATTTTGAAGGTTTGACATAATATATTGAACAATTTTAATGTTTTTTTTTTCTAAATTAGAATTAATGTTTTCTATATTTAGATCTAGTTTGTCTCGAGACGAGTTTTTAAAGTATATTGGTTGTATTTTATTTCCAACACAACCGAGGAAAATAAATATTTTATTCCAGTACAAATTCGATATTATTATTACTACACGTATTCCTTTTATCCAACCGCTGTTTAAAAAATATGACTAAACAATCCTATATAATAACACTACAATATAATGGTTACACTCGTACAGTCGTTAATTAACTTCCTCGTCATATTATGTTTAGGAAGCCATACGTCAATTTTTTTATTGGATCCAACCGTCATTATACCCCTAAAAGTAAACTATAACATAGTTAACCAAATAACAATTGTTGGCAATAAAACAGTAAAACAAACTATATAATTACACCAACTTTCGGAAACAACCGTCAAACGAGCTAGTTATAAAACTCGTTACTACAGCTCAAAGGGTTGTAAAAACCTCGTTATGTAATCATAACAAATTAAAAAATACCAACTTATTAACTAGAACTCCGAATGTAAGTGAAATTTGAAAAGGCACACACATAATCTTTATTGGACATTAGTATCGACAGGCTTTCAACGAGAAAGTTAAACTCCAATGGAGCAATTATATAAATGGTGGCAATTAAATTGAATTGAGTGCCACATGAAATGTGACTGAGCATCGAATAGATTTTATTACTGTGAGAAACAATAATTTTATTTTAAAAGGCGATTAATAAAAATATTGATAACAATAATAGCGCACTTTAATAGATAAGTTTGGTGTCTTCATGTGTTATTTAACTGTACATATTCGTGTCATTTAAACTGGTTTATTAAGGACTAGCGGCCCGGCCCAGCTTCGTCCGGGTGCATGTAGATTTCTCTACAATAATATGCACGTATTATACAGGGTATATCAAGACTGCTACCGAAAACGAAGCCGGGTGGTAGTTTTAGTGACTACAAACACAATGCAACTAAAAATTTCGCAAAGAAACGTGACAATTATTTTTTATGATTTTTTAAATATCTTCATTTTTGGGTGGTAAATCCATAGTTTTTACTAAATTAATAATTTAAACACTTTTATATCTTAGATTATTTATAAATAAAAGGATATACACTGTTATTTTAGGAAAAAATGTATTTACCACCCAAATACGGTCATAGGAAAATAATAACAAAAAAAAAATTGTCGCTTTTTTTTGCAACTTTTTCTGTTGCATTGTGTCTGAAGTCGCTTTAACTACCACCCGGCTTCGTTTTCGGTAGCTGTCTTGATATACCCTGTACACATAAACCTTCCTCTTGAATAACTCTATCTATTGGAATTTCTAAAGATTTCTATAGTAATCTAGTACCAAATATAGCCTATATTACTTAGTGATAATGTAGCTTTCTAATGAAAAAAGAATTATTAAAATCGGTCCTTTACTTTTTGAGTTTATTCGTTACATACAAAAATACAAATCTCTCCTCTTTATAATATTAGTGTAGAAGACTTATTTATATATATGTGACATGCGGTAGCGCATTATCTTATGAAGCATTTAATTAAGTAAAATAGCTATAATATCTATAAGTCCCATATATCTCTTCAGCATGTAGTTTGTAATTTTTCTTCTTCGTCTGTTGCCTTTCTTATTTCTTTAAAATTTCCATTAACATAAAAAGTTTATAATATTAAATAGTAATCTAATTGCAATAAAATTATATTTCAATTCATATCTAATTACAACACGACTATTGGTTTTATGTCTAAAAATTACATACTCAAACACTTAACCCGTCGCGTCTGGTCGCGTCGTTCGCAATCGCGCTTAGTTTACGATCTCTAATGCCACATACTGATACAGTAACATACAAATTAGATAATATTGAAGCCTAAAGCTACAATTACTGGCGTCATTATACAAACTGTTTAAGAGTGTGCACGTTTGCTTATTTGCATACGGTGTTTTGTTTGCAAATTTTGATTTGCACAATTTTTATCATCATTATTATTCTTGTTTGTATTGAAGCTAGTTTTTATAGATTTAGATGGAAGTTCAAGTAGACAAATATCGCCTGAGGTGGGAATTAAAGTATAAATTGTGCAGTAAATCATAGTCATGGGCCGTTCTCATGCACACGATTCGAAATTATAAAAACTCATGATAAATAAGTCTAAATAATTACGAATCGTTGAAACATTTGTGCTGATGCTATAATGGTAATCGAAGCCACTTCGAGGCTTTGCAACAACTGCCAAAAACTAGGCCGTTATATAAATTTACTTGGCAAGATACTTGTAGCATGTAGTTGATCTATCATTAACATGAATTTTAAATATGTTCATACATAAACTCACGCCTTTTTCCCAGAAGGGGTAGGCAGAGGTGCCAGGACACCAACATTTCGCTTTGTATGTTCCGTCACACGATGTGATAAGGTGCGAGTCTATCAGCATATCGGGCACAAATTCCTGAGTCCAGGCTGATAAAAATAAAAATCCAATATCATTTTGCCCGACCCGGGATTCGAACCCGACACCTCACCTTTGTAACCGTAACGTAATATAACTACATCATGTAAATATGAAACTCTTATAAGAAATATCTTCAAACACACAACAATTCTTTTTAAAATAAACTCGAACCCTTTGCTCTACAAAAAGCGAACCCAATGGATTCGGTTATGATTGCGAGAGGGAGCCATTGATTTTTCAAGCCTCACATTGCATGGGGTGAAAGGAGGAAATCCTATAATGCACACCGTTTACCCTCAATTTTGGACAAATCGAATTCCAATTAACTTAATAATTTTCTGTACGTCAACAGTTTATCGTAATGGTCTTCCAATTTGTAACAAATTGACAGTGTGCAGGAGACGTAGTTTGAAATCACCGAATGCTGGATCATCTTAAAAAATATCGCTCTATTATTTTTCTCATATTTAACGAGGTTAAAGTATAGAATCATTTCAGTAGTTTTGAATTCTGGTTAATCTGTGGGAACTTCATCGTCATGTGAGGTAGTTTGCGAGAGAGTAGAAATTATAATTATCCAAAGGGTCTACGATTGGATAACATTACGACGCAATAATAAATGAATGGGGGGGAATTGTTTCTAATAATACAGTCCTATATTTTTACCACGTACCTTAAATCTATGCGAAGATATCTTAAGTATAAGGGATAGGAGAAAGGTAGAGAAAGAACTTAAAAAAATGAACCAAAAAATAGTATTACGTAAAAATCGGTGCCAAAATTCCAAACGTACTCACCGCGTACTCAAGGAATCCCGACAAAACCTTATACAAATTGCGGGCCGCATATTTCCTATAAGGTAATATCCACTTTTTATTTTATGGCAAAATTAAGCTTTACATCGCACAAATGACTGCAAATGGCTCTCAGTCCTAATATATACAAGGTAGTTTTAAAAAATTCGCGGACTGTGAATTTAAGAAAATAAAAAGCTGATTTATTTTAATGTAGATATGCATTGCAAAATTATTGCAAATTCTCAATTATGAAATATAATAATCACACGGTTTGTTCGTACATAATACGACATTAAACCATTTTTCCTCTATTACATAATTTTATAAATAAAATTATTATCGTTTGCATGCCACTGTTGGCCCTGGATTTCAATAATTAATAAAAAGGCGGGTGAGGGGGCGGCGTAGTTTGCATCAAATTATGTATTTTTAGCTTTTTAAACCTCGTTTAAAATTAATATTTTAATGAAAGGTTTGTAAAGACACGGCAAAAATCCACGATTAAAAATTCCTTTAACTCCGTGTTTGTTTAGCTGGCAACCTGTAATTATCGACATAGGTGGCTTTCGGCAACTTTGACCACACTAGACGCACGCTACGGAACCACGCAGAATTTATTTGAATAGGTTTTAAGGGACGTTTGTTTATTACCAAAATATAGTATTCGTACATGCCGAATTTTATTCGGCTCTAAATGTAATGATTAAGAATCTATTGTCACATCTCACTCAAATATAAGTCCCGTACAAAGCATAAAAGTATTTTTTTAATTAAAGAACTCGAAGTCAATGGAGTGTCTCACATTAATTTATTTTATTTATATTATAAAGTTTTTATGTAAAAAACATAAATTATGTTATTTATGTTTTAAGAAAAAATATCCTAGTCCAAGGAACTACGCAGTAGTTACAACTTTATACGATTCAACTAAAGCTGCATAAAAAACATTGCCTTAAGTGGCGTCTACCGGCTGTTTAACAGTGTAAAATCTTAAAAATGTTGTACTAACGGAAACATTCTTCGTATATGTGCACGATTAGAACGCCTGCATACCCAATGATTAGAACAAGGTGGTCGGAATGCCATCATATGGAGATAGCAATTAACGGTCTTAAAAGTTTGCAAAGCGGTCTCAAACGAAGATGGAAACATCTTCCAAGAAAGCGTGGCATACTTGATTAGTTTTGTAAGTGCTGTATTGATTAGTATTGCGTGTGTTTAGATCAAATGTCATTCGTATTTATTTGTTTCAATTAGTAAAATATTAGTTTGAAGGAGCCAATGGCTTCAAGTTAGTTTGTAAAACAATTGAAATTACCAGGTTGACGCAAATAAAAATGGTAAAAATAAAAATGTGTGAACAAATTAAATTATAATGAAATATTAAAAAAATATAAAATTATGTATTATGTAAAATGACGTAGATAAAATTAACAAAACATAGTCGTAAAGAGTAAAATAAAAAGAAATATTGAAATGATCAGGTCATTCGTCTAGTGGTAATTTGTACAGATTGAGAGCTGTGTGATCCGGGGTTCGATATCGGTATCAAGTAATCCCATTTGGATGTTCGGCTTTCAAGATTCAAACCTGTCTATAAATATAAGCGATAGATACACCACCTAACATATTTTGGGACTGGTTGGATGAAACTGGTTCCATCTCAGAAATAAAGCTGTGATTTTTTTATTATGACAAATGGCGAGACGGTCATGCTTGATGCTAAGCTATACGACAACTCATTGACAGTAGCAAAACCAAACAACACCATGAATTACAAAATATTGCTTGGCATTCCACTACGCTCGCCATTTAGACATAAGATGTTAACTCTCATTATGTCCAGCAGTTACTCTGGCTACAATGTCTTTCAAACCGGAACATAGCGGTGCATTGATATTGATATTGGGCGGGAAAAATAAGCATTGCAGTGGTATTTACCCCGGCAGCTTCTCATATAGAGACCTGCCACCAGTTGAAAAAAAAAAAAACGCTAACCGATTTACTCATAGATGATTAATATACTGAAATGTTGTTCATTAAAATTCCAGCGAGCACGCGACAAATATAAAAAAACAAAATATTCAAATTACATTCCCTGCACCAGTAAAATGTTTCAATAACAGTGCAGTTTATCTCAATGTCACACCAGATACATTGTGGGTTGTTTTAATTAAGTAAATTGCTTTATCTGCCCATAGACAATGCCAGTTGGGGGACCTTTTATTAACACCGTGATAGGCATCTGCAAACCATACGGGTCATCAATAATTTTGTTAACGAATGGGATGGATTTGTTTTATTTTTGAGTGGGTTGACTAGGGTTGACTTTTGACAATGCAATGTTTTTGAGTTGGGGTGTCTGATGTATGAATGTTCGGAAATTTCGATATCGCGTACGACTATTAGTAATTTACCTTGCAATTGAATTGGTTTGGACACCAAGCCGTTTTTTGTAATTGAGAAGATTGTCTCTTCTTATTTTCTGGAGATGGATTAATTTATTCCTATATCTTAATTCTGTTATGGTAGAAACCTTCTGTTTCTGTTTTAGAGTGATATCGTATAAATATTCAAAAATGCGTTACTTTAAAAAGTGCGTGGTAGCCTATTTGTAAGCGGACCTGATGCAGCTGCCATGCTCGCGGTGGTAGTGGGTCCGAATCCCAGAGCATGCCTCTGACTTTTTAAAGTCTATAACGTCGAACGAAAAAAAAAAAACGAGGAATCCTGCATATCCTAGCGGTTTGTAAAAAAAAATGTATGTACAGACCGCCAACCCCCACTAGGCCAGCGCGGCGTGGTAGATTGATGGCTGATATGATACAATATATTCCTTCTCTTTTTATTGCACATTGAGGTGACTACAATATTATGAGCAATATTTACCATCTTAATCCTATAAGCACATATCTTTAAAATCGTCATCTAAATTCAACACAGATATCTTCCTAGAACAAAACAATGCTTATTTCAAATGGTCCGCGCAATCTGCGGAATTATAAATCAATTATTTATATCTGAACATTCTTGGTTGGTTGGCACGCAGAATTTCTAAGTAACTCCAGTTACCAACGACCTCAGATATAATACCAGGAACTAATTGCATACAGTTTATTCTTTATTGCAATGATAAGAGCTACGTCGGAAAGACACGTGTCTTGAATTGTTTGGGTTGGCGAAATTGATCGTGCATTATTTTTGCCGAAACAAAGTCATTTGATATTATAACATAAATGTTCTTCTTTATTTGAGGTTAAAAGAGCGCACTGGGTACAAAAACACGGTGAAGGAAAACATCGTGAGGAAACCTGCATACCATAGCGATTTATTAGAATTTATACGGTATGTAAGTCCACCAACCCGCATTAGGCCAGCGTGGTGCACTATAGGCCATAACCATATAGTAACCACTCTCAATCGTATTCTCGGTTGTAGGAGGCCCGTACCCTGCTGTGGGACGTATATGGGCTGACATACATACTCGGTACACGGTAAGCGGCGGTTTTGCTGTACCCCTGGTATTGCAGAAGCCTTTAAGCGGTGGTGGCAACTCATCACCAGGAGGGCGGTTAGCTAATCTGCCTACAGAAGCAACCATTTTATGCAGCACTGATTAGTGTATAGAAGCTTGAAGTAAATCACGTCACCGGACAATGATCTCGCCTCTCAATGATTGCATGTAATCATACAAACCCCAACATAAACAATGCTTGGCAATACCACAGAAAAAGAAGTTTGTATATAAAACTCAATGTAAAAGTAGGATCAGGAACTATATTGCAGTGGATACTATTTGATCATCATGAAAGTACATTTAAGTATACTGTAGGAATTTCACATGAATCAGATACGTCGTTCAGACGTTCCAAGATTACTAACACATCTTTAGATGCCCGTATTTATTAAAGTTAGTCCTTTTGACTTTGTATGCGTTTTGTCCTTGTTGTGCGGGCATGACAACTACAGTCCACCTGACGGTACATTAGGTGATGTGTAGATATTATATTGATAGCGTGGAAAGGTCTCACATTATACATTTCAATTTAATTATGGATATCAAATAACATGCAACAAAAGCAGCAATTATAGTTTTAGTTACATTGTAATTTCCGTATAGTTTTGGTTACAACGATTCGATTAAGGAAAATAAGTTTATTATGATTCACGCAAGTTAACCTATAACTTGAATTTAATATGAACATAAATTAATTATCTAAAAACAAATAAATAATTCCACTTGTGTCCTCCAATTTATTTACAAAGCTGTCAAAACATTGGATGTGTCTTCTTATTATCTGTTTAGTACACCGTACTGTATACTTTAACCGAATATGCATTACTAATATCTTGTTTGTCACGGACCTTTGGTAAACTGTATTAGTCATTCTTAAAATGTTTAATAACAACTATGTATCTTATTTTGGAAAATAAATCAAAATTATATAAATACTATGGCAATTGACTTATACGTTTTACCATAAACTCAAACGAATTTAATCGAAGTCAGAAAACACCCACAGTTCCTAATTGTCGAAATTGAGATCCCGACACAAGACTGACGGTTGTTTTCTTAAAAAATATGGGAATAAATATGGCACTTCTCATTATAAGTAAAAAAATATATAATCGTACACTAAAATTTATTCAAAAAATTCAATTTTCGCTGGGCCTACCTTTTTCTTTGTACCTGTATCTTTTGCCAGGTATTTTTGTACCCTACGTAAAATATATTACAAAAATATATCCCATGTATGGTGGTCACGTACAGCCTTCCTTCCTTAGCCACCGGGTTTTATAGGTGTATAGGGTGTTTCTTGGTATGTTGGATGATAATTATGATCGCCGCTACCTACATACCTTGATTTTAGGTTTTTTATTTGGTTTCCTTCTTTGATTATATTTTAACACGACATAATATTTCGTCATAACTTAGTTGTCGAACATCTTGTCGCTAACATCCTATATAAAAATAAAATATGTTTTTGTTGCATCTAATAAAAAGTTTGAGTTTAAGATCAGTAAATATACAAACATAAACTCACCACTTTTTCCCAGAAGGGGTAAGTAGATGTGCAACCATTCACCCACGCTTCACTATGTACTTTCCATCCCGTGATTTTATAAGGCGCGAGCCTTTTTTTTTTTTTTTTTTTTCATGGGGAAAATCCTCTTGGATTCCCTCACTAGGAGGGAATGCCGGATTTTTACCGACTAAAAACCCCATCTTGCTTCCTCCAGTGCGTAGCTTCTAGAAACATAAAGGCGCGAGCCTATCACCATATCGTGCTCAAATTTGTAACTCCAGGCTGATAATGATTAGGAAAATCCAAAATCACTTTGCCCGACCCCGGATTTGAACCTGGGACCACAGCTTTGCAATCATACCGTAGTACAACTGCGCTACTGAGGTAGTTAAAATAATTAAAGGGATGATGTAATCACGCATAAACAAATGAATATTGTTACCTCATTACCTATCAGCCTCTGGAATTACTTTCTTACACCTGTATAAAATGATAAAGGAAGTCGTAAATAAGTATTCAAGGTTGAAATATTATTCAAATGTAAAGTTCACATGTGTACTATAAGTTATAACTTTCTACTAAACCACACAACAAAGGCTCATACTTCGACATTAGACGCGTAAATATGTATCCCGGTATGCGGCATTTATATTTATGTAGCAGTAAATTGCTATCAAACGTAATGTAATAATGTCAATTTACATATATTTTCTATAACATTTACATTAGAAATAAATGAATTGCGGTTCAATGGGACTGTAGTGGTACACAGTTGACGGCGTTTTAGTAAAGCAGGTTTGGACTTATAAGAAAAGTAGACGATGAATTTTTCAAAACGAATTAAAAAATATTCAATGATGCCTTCTAGTATTTTTTTTTTCTAAATAAGTATTAATTTCGAATGGATTTATCGAACCTTATTCCTGTATCGAATGAATTATTATATTTTAAATGGATCACATTCATTTTTTTAATTAATTTTTTGATTATGCTACCACAATTTTATTAGAGTATTTTATGAAATAATTTTATAAGCCAAATTCCAAATCATAACTTGAATCAAACAGCGAAATATTCGCTCAAATCAACTGGTATTAGCGCGTTGAAATCGTTTTCTATTTTCGTCTACTGCGGTATAAATGAACTATGGTTTTAAGTCCAGAAGGGCGCCTGGTGGTGCTTCAACTTAACACTTATGTATACAACCTCACAGAGTTTAAATAATAGCTACGCCCACATGCAACCGGTCACGGAGAAAAGTTAAATATTATAAAATTTGAATATTATAATGACCGAACGTCACGACTCACGACTGAACAATAGTTGAAACTGTGATTTGCATCGCTGCAACGAAATTGTATGTGAATTGAGGATTTAATCTAACTTTATACGGTTGGAAAGACTAAACATTTTAATTTTATTATTACGTTGTTATTGTTGGTTTAGCTACTGTTGGATAACTATCTTTCTACGTATATGGAAGATAATTTTAGTTTTATGTTTATATTGTTCTAGCTGGTTTCTCGACTCGTTCTTTCTCCATCTAACAAGGTGATGACTAAAATTTACTCAACAGATTTTATAGGCTTGACGGGTTTAGTTTGAAGTCATCGAAGTTCTTCGCTTCATTTTATTCCACCTGTTTTTGTTTTTTTTTTTTTTAATGTATTGCATGCTATAAAACAAAAAAAACTTTTCATTGATTGAAAGAAACTTAGCAGTAGTTAAACTAAATAAAAATAATAAAATATTTGAGTGTAAATAGATTAATTGTTAATAGTAAGCTTAAACAAAAAATATATTTTAAGTTTAATTGTTTAGTTTAAAGTTTAATTTTTCTAATGGTAATTTTAATAACTTTTCCTGCAAATGTTTCCCCAATTTTATAATTAAAATTGTGTACATTACTGGTTTATAATAATAGACTAAAACTACACGCTAAACTGCTTTCTGAAATCGACACAAAATCCTGATACATGGAGATAATGCAAGGATGGGTACTTTATTAAAGCAGTTTATTACATACTTTACGACAGGAATGCTTCGATGAAAAAGGTACAAGTGAAGTAAACAAACGTAGGCGGAAAGTTAGTTCCTATATTATCTTACAATATTATGTTTATATTAAACAAGGATGTTCGAATGTTCCGCATGCCCTCAATAAAGGAGATGAAGAGTAGATATTGTGTAACATTATGCTGCATATTTTAAAAATGAGGGTTGCATTTGTGCATCTTTGCTATTAGCAATGATGGATATTGATTTTTTAATATATTTTTTTATTCCAATGAATGGCGAGACGAGCATGCCTTTTTTCTGATGGAAAGCAATACGACAGCTCATAAACAGTAGCAGAACCAAATACACCTCGAATCACAAAGCAATGCTTGGCATTCCACTGCGGTCGCCATCCTGAGACATAAGATGTTAAGTCTCAATATGTCCAGTAGTTGCTTTGGCTACAATGTCCTTCAATCCGAAACACAACAGTGCTTCTACACTGCTGTTTGTTGGTATGTTAGTATTACTCTATTATTTCTCAATATTTCTTGCTCTTGACTAACTAAATAAAATGTATACAAATTATTATTATTAGAAACGTAATAAGATAGTATGTTGTTGATTTTCTTGACAAGTTTTTGTGGTAGTAGAATTTTGTAGTTGATCTTCATTATGACGGACTAACGGCCGTTCTCTATATCCTATCTATCTTTAACTAGAGGTTAAAATGGCTACCATTACTATGTCAGTTGAATTATACTCTTTATTAAACAAAGATAAACATATATATTTATCATGCCTAGCTATTTATAAATATATGCACCATATCTATACCTCTCTATCTTTGTTCAATGAACCATAAAATGCAATAAAATATCTATTGAAATCTCTAGTTAAAGATAGATAGATTATAGAGAACGGCTGTAAGTCGGAGATAAAACTGGTTTTTGATAACGTAATCTAAATTAGTTTAGACATTTTTACGATTATTAATCATTCACAAACGCTTCCATCTAGATATTGTCAAAAGCAATAAATTCGCGATTTTTTAAAATACGGTCAGTTCCTGTCTCAAACTAGAGGAGCGGAAATCCAGTAATCTCTAGTAATTAGATAAATTGCTCATAGTTTATTGATTAAATTTAAATAACAAACACACAGATAAAAAGTAGGTGGAAATGTACTACTTTTTTTCTGCAGCAAAAATGCCTCGATTGAACTGAAATGCCAATGCTCTCATGCAAAAACGTTTTTCTATTTGGTTCATTTCTTTTGATATCTTAATTGCTTCAGTAATTTCTCTTTGACTTCTTGTCTCTTTTTTAATCACAAATAATGTTTTTAAAAGTATATTTAATGTATATTAGTGTGGATAAATATTAATTTTAAGTAGAACACAACCCACATTAATTCTCTTTTATTTCAGTGTATCAAGACCAAGCAACAAGGTGTTCATCGCTGGACACACGCCTCCCAAATATTTCCAGAGCGACTCGTCGGAAGCCGCCTACGTGTAACATTTGTCAGGTTAGTGCATTATTATTAGTAAATCAAATACATATATAACAATACAATTTAAGTCTTATTTCCATTTTAGACGGTGAAGGAAAATATTGTGAGGAGCCTGTATACCATAGCGATTTGAAAGAATTTCTTAGGCACGTAAAGACCGCCAACCTGCGCTAGACCAGCGTGGTGGACTGTAGTTATAGTCCAGTCCAGGCATAACCACTCTCAATATTACTCTTGATTGCAAAGGAATTCTGTGCCCTGCAGTAGGACGTAAATGGGCAGATACAGTTCCAGTCTTAGCCCAGAAAAAAAAAATAACTACGAGTACAAGATCTAAGGTCTATCACCAATTTATTTTATAAAAAGTAAATATTTTGTTCCATCAACTAATTAGTTAGATCACCGCTATTATAAATTCTGTGGAACTAGCTTTGATGACTCAATACTGTTTACATTGTCTAGTTCGTTCGCCGTGTTAACGTTTAAATCAATTTTCCTTGTCTAAAGTGACAATTTAATGGATTATACCCGCAATTTGTTTAAACAAAAACTATGCTCGGCTTTTGTTTTTTGTCCATTAGTTGCTTGTCATTCCGATATCAGAAGTACGAAGCAAAAAGTGTAGGATTTTATTAAGCTAATAAAAATGATCGATTTGATATAAAAAAAAATAAACGGGTGTTAAATTATGAATTTTTAAATTATCTTTATACAATAGAGAGACCTGGGATTTACTAAAGCTACGAATGAATATGAACATATCAATATCTTCTGCAATTCCTATCTACTACCGTCAGACGGTCAGACTTTTGGAAAAACAATATAATTATTCTTACACATATACTTACACATATAATCAATATATTATTCTTACACATATATTTTTACACATATATGTCCCGGGCCAAAGTACTAAACCAGTAGTCTTCTAAACTAAAATACAAATAAAAGAAAATATTTTTCAGTACTTTATACAAATTGTGTATAAGTGGACTTAAATACAATACCATAACAAATGCAATACCATTTGACCAACTCCACCAACTAATATCAAGACATTCCGTAATTGAGCCCAAGCTATCTCTCAGTTCCTGCCAATCGCAATCTACTAAGACATTTTGAAATTAAGCTTAAGCTAGTAGAAACTAGGAGAGTTCCTACCAGTTCACAGGTGACATGATGGTTGTCATATTTAAATGGTTAGCTTGTAATATAAGCGTGTTAAATGAGCGTAAATATGATTTCTGTCGAGAAGCCCTTACTCGTAATAACCACCTTCGACACAAGAAGATCGCACCGTAAGAGCAATGAAGTGTGTGGGTGCGTGTCCATTGGAACACGTGAAGTAGCTAGAATATTAGTTTCAATAAGTAAGCTATAGTAAAGTAGTGTAGGAATACTTTATTACATGCCACCTAATACAGTACACGCCAATTAATTAATTAAGGATATATAACAAATTGCGGTGTTATAATGTTGATCAAAACATATTATTAGGTACATGTGGCTTGTTTGATTACTTCATTATTTAATTATATTTCAATTTGTATACCGAATCATAGCAGTAATATATTTAATATATCTATATACATTGTAAGTTGGAAGATAGCTCCATGTAGTGATTTCTGTGGTTTATTGTTAGCGTATACATTTTCTGGTTATATCGTTGCATCCACTTTGGATTAGATAGATAGTAAATTGGAAAAATAGTAAGAAATAGGAAATTGGATAGCTGCCCGAACGTTAAGCGGTTGTAAAATCTTAACCCAAATTCCTCTGCAACATAAAAATCATGTCGCGCCGCATTAATCTAGGAAAAATATCGTCAGTTATATAATAATTTACCAATCATTTAAAATTACTCAAACTAGGAAGGATATTTCGATAGCATCCACCAGAAGATTCGCGTTTTGGATCATTCCCTATAATTTTTTTTTTTTTTTTTTAATTTATTATTTTAAATATAAATACATAATTTACAATATAGCTGTTAACAAACCACAGAGGTTTATACTAGAGCTAACAGAGTTTACAACAGCAACAATACGACAGTAAAATGTACTTTATAATATCAATTAGCACTTCACAAATACATGGTAGATAATTCCAAGTTTAGTAGACACTGTAGATACATTATACAAAATAAAGTTATTGATTGTTAATGAAGAACGTTTTCAATTTATATTTAATATTAGTGGGTGTAATTTTATTAGCTAAGTCGGTAGGTATATCATTAATAAGTCGAGGTATAAGGTATTTAGCTGTTCGCTCCCCGTACGCATTGTTTGCGCTCAGTGTAAAAAGTCGGTTTCGAGCTACGGCCCGTGTGTATACAGAGTGTTTAATAATGTTTCTTAGGGACGAATCACAATAATATTGTTTAAGCAAGATATATTTTACTTGTGAATAAATATTTATTATTTTGCAATGTTTAAACAGTCCTTTTTCATCATTACGATATTTATGTTTGACATTACTGGAGACAATAGTTTTAAGGATCTTTAACTGAAGTTGATAAATGCGACTTAGGTACGTTTTACACGTACGACCATAGCAAAGGAGACCATATTGTATGTGAGACTCGGCCAAAGAGTTGTAAAGCAGGAGCTTTGCCTTGAAAGGAATGCGTCTGTTCAGAATTTTCATATTCGCTAAAAACTGCCTTAATTTATTGCACACGTATTCAATATGCAGAGACCAGTTGAATTTACTGTCTATTAACACACCAAGGTACATATGTCTATCTACAGTTTCTATAATAGGACATTGACAAGTTCTAATATTTAATAAATGTAAGCACTTATGATCGTGGGCTACTAAATTGTTAGAAGAAACAGATCTGATATGCGGTGACTTAATTTCTAGTAGTTTAGTTTTATTTGCATTTAGTACTAATCCTGAGTCATGGCACCACCTTGCAAGGGAATTAAGATCGGATTGCAAGTGTTCCATGGCTAACTTAGCGTCTTTATCAGCGATTACAAGACATGTGTCATCTGCAAATTGATAGCATGTGCTGTGATTGATACATTTATTCATTCCATTGACATATGTTAAGAAATGCAGAGGACCCAAAACTGAACCTTGAGCCGTTCCTTGGTTTGCTGGTAGAAGATCACTGTACGTATTATTTATTTTAACAGTAAACGTGCGGTTTTTAAGGTAGTGCTTGCACCAGGTAAGCAGAGGACCACGTACACCACATTCGTCCAACCTCTCTATCAATTTAATATGAATTAACGTATCAAACGCACGCGAAAAATCAATGAATAATGCCAGTACATATTTTTTATTATTTAGATGGTCGTTAACTTCGTCCGTAAGTTTACTTAATAGATCTTGTGTGCCTTTGCCTGCTTGAAAACCAAATTGGTTTTGATAAATAACATCGTGGGTTTTATAAAATTTATGAATTTGGTCACATACAAATTTTTCCACAATTTTATCAATAGAACAGAGTAGACTAATTGGGCGGTAGTTCTGAAAATCACTGTGTTTACCCTTTTTGAAAATTGGTCGAACACATCCAATTTTTAATTCATCTGGATAAAGACCTGATTTAAAACTACTGTTGATAAGATTGGCTATTGCAACTGAGACCTCTTTTCCTATCATTTTAATATCAGACATCTACATTATAGGAGTACAGTCGCTATCAGACCAAAATAATTTTGTCATCGGGCAAGATATAGGCCTAATTATTACATGGGTTATTCTATCTAAACTGCACTTACCATCTAATGATTTTTATTCTTTACATGGCAGTATTAAGGAAATAATACGACAACGAAAACCTGCAATCGTAAACCAGTACGCGACAACTCGACCGATACCCGAGACGGACATAAAATCGAGTAACTCAGCGATTAATTAAAACTTATACAACCGTGACGGGTGTAATTACACAGAGATTTGTGTTTCATTGAATGCACCACACTGACCCCCGTTGGAAGTAGGTGAAATACTGCACACGTATTAAGTGTTGTTCATTTAATAGGAGGCTTGGCTGCTTCACGGAAATTATTCGATGCATTTGCTACATTTTGTATTGAGTATACTGGTCTAATATGCTGAGTATTGAACTGTATTTCAAATCGGCTTCCGGCTCAGTTGTCTTTGTATGCTTTTGACAAAATAATTTAGATGAAATTAGATTGAGCTAGTTTTAACTCTGAATGTATTCGCTACCATAGTAAAATAAAATACTGTGGCTACAAATATACCTATATATTTTTAAATTTTGGTCACTAACGTTTATTGAGTTACATAATTCTCCAATATAAATCAGGCTCCTAATTATAATGTCTATCGGCATAATATTTTATCACAAGTTGTTACTTTATCTAGACTGCTCTTTACTAAAATTTCCATCATATTAACACAAAATTATCTTAGCTGCTTTTTTTTTAATTGAAGGAATGGCGAAACTATCATGCCTTTCGTCTGTTGGTAAGCGTTACGATTGCTCATGAACAATAGTAAAACCAAACACCTTGAATTACAAAGCTATGCTTGGCATAACACTGCGTCGCCACCCTGAGACAAAATGTTAAGTCTCAATAGTTACTCTGGCTACAATATCCTTAAAACAGAAACATAACAGAGCATTTACACTGCCATTTGGCGGGAGAAATATACATTGTGGTGGTATCTACGTAGGCGGCCTCTTACATATAAGAGAACTACCAGTAAAACAATATATGTACGTTACAAAGCCCATGCAGCGTTTTCCAGCCCATTTGTGCGCTACATCGATCAACACGTTACATCGATTATTACACTTTACAGTAATTACGTGCGCAGCGGGCCATTTGTTTGATGTGAATTAATTTTAAAGAGCATCGGAAGGTTAACCATTCAGGTCGCGTTAGTTTTCCTGTGCACGATTTGTGGGTAGATGGTAATGCTTTCCGATTTGTTGGGTAGTTTTGTTTACACTTCCAGGTAAATGGGTACCCTGAGAAAACGTTTGTAAGGAGCTCCAGCCAACAATTTATAGAAAGAAAGAAATAAAACTGATTTATATGTCACAGATACACAGAAAAAAGTAAAATTAGATTATGATTAACTACCTGATATAAAAAAGGACCACTGATTATAGAATAACAAGAAAAAAAGCTAAAATAATTTAAAACTAAAGATTATAATATATGAAATTAGAAAAAATAAAAACAAATTAGGGAGTGTAGGAATAGGATAGAAACCATAATCAACAGGTAACCTTGCTTCATGCTAGCCAACGAGCAAAGCTCCGCCTAAGTGTAGAAATACGTGATAACGTGAAGTTGTCAAATGAGAAGATGATGATAGGAAGTAACGACATCTAAGTTCTTATTTTCTCGGACTTAATTTTGTTGAAGATCATGATATGGCAAAACAAAAAAAACTCACAGAAGTGTGTCAAAGGTGCTGAACACAATTAATAATCATTTATTTACGTAATATGGAGTATACACAGAAACTAATAAAATAACGAAATATCAAGCTTCTGAATATAGATGGATTATACATGAGAAAATGGTACACGGATCAAGAATAGCTTTCGATACAACTATAAATAGAATGTTGTAAGGAAAGTTGTGGTACTACAAATATTACTGCAGACCATTCAAGTGAAACAACCACATTTGGCTGAGGCACAAGGTTTGCTTATAACTAGATTTTCCGTCTATTCATATCACACCATATACGTCTCACTACTCAGGTTTCCTTTTGTTTGCCTTAGTAGTCTATAGACATTTTATTTTCCCTTTTGTTAATAAACCGCGAATACAAACGAAGCGCCAAATGTAATTGTCATATATTTTCGACTTAAGCCTGCGACCTCTGTGGCAGTAGGGTTCATTACCAATAAATCCGAATTATCTAAGACCACCCCGCACAATAAACCATTCTTCACACAATTTGTAATAAACCTTCCAACAATTTTAACGAAGCCATCAAAAAGAACAATTACCCCACTTCCTCCACTGGCATTCTCTATACAAATATGACTCACTAAGACAATTTGTATCGGCGTATCCGGCGCGATTGTACCAACAGTAGCAATGGAATCTCGGTGGTCTTTGTCCGAACAGTTAACACCTACTCGTTGTTAGTCTCGCTTGATAAATGTTTTTATTGCTGCGCACCGCAAGTGCAACAATTCGACCAGAAAGAATTACTTGGTGCGCATAACGAAGCACAAACAATGGTAATGGAATTCCGTGACAAATCAAGAAGGCTCGGTAGTGAAATGCGTGAAACGTAGGAATGAATTCTGGTTGTGAAAATGGTTGTAAGTTCCAAATTCGTAATTTATAATCCGGCATTGTGTTGGGCGGTTTGAAAGGAGTGGTTGAGTTTGATTTGTTAGGGTTTTAATGTGTTAAATAATAATAAAACAAAGTTGCAAGCAATGGTGAAGAAATCAATGACAAATTTCATATTAAATTTTGTTTCTTAATTAGGAATAACCATGAGAAAGCTACTTAAGTCATCAATATTCATTCATGTGTTCAAATTTCTGCTATAATTTTTTTTTTGTTTCAATTATGATATTTAGCACATGAACTAACCCGTTATTTCAACCATCCAAAGTTGGCAAACGAAGATAAAAACAGACCGTTATTTACCGAAATATATAAGATAATAAACAGTTTAATAAAACAAAAAACCCCACACATCTAAATGATATCTTTAACTTAATTAGACGTAACTGCCTAATAAAAAGCGCCTTATCTCATCTGTAACAAATTCTACGAAACCTACCAACAACGGTCGTCAACGATGCCACCAAAAAAGGCAACATTCACAATGCATAAAAGTGCGTGCACCGTAGACCGGTCGACGCGAATATGTCCACCATTCGTTCCGCTACACCATAAATTAAGGAGATAAATGGTCCACCAACAATGGTTAAATAAACCCGACAGTTCTTATAACACTCGAAAAGCGACGTAAAAAGTTGAAATGTCCATATACAACAATGGTTCCGTATGTTTAATGGAACTTTAATGCATACGTAGGCTCGACGATTGGGGCAAAAAAAATCATATGATACGGTATTTTATGGACACATTGGGTCTATTAAAATTCCATAAGTATCCTTTATTGGCGCACAATTTACTAGGTCGCATTTGTTGGCTATCATAATATTTGGGTTAACGTTGTTTTCATTGTTCGAATTTCTAGTTTCTAGTTTAATTTATGCATACTACGTAATGTTAAAACAATGGGAAATTTAATATTCGGCTTTGTGCTATGACTACGCATGTAGTTGGAAACTTTAAGATATTTGGGAGAATATTGTTTTAATGTAATAGGGATAATATCAAACTCTTGATATATACAAACAAAAGTTGTACACATGGACTTAAAATGAGATACAAGTCTTTTATCTTGGGTATCCACTTCCCAGGAATACGAAACCAATACTGGTGGTAGGTCTCTCATATGTGAGAGGCTGCCTGGGTGGGTACCACCACAATGTCTATTTCTCCCGTCAAACAGCAGTTTAAATGCACTGTTGTGTTTCGGATTGAAGGACATTGTAGCCAGAGTAAGTACTGGTCATATTGAGACTTAATATCTTGTGTCTCAGGATGGCGAGCGCAGTGGAATGCCAAGCATTGCTTTGTAAATCAAGGTGTTGTTTGGTTTTGCTACTATTCATGAGCGGTCGTATCGCTTACCATCAGGTGAACGGCATGCTCGTCTCGCCATTCAATGCAATAACAAAAAAAAAAAAAAACAAATTAAAGACTGGTCGAATCGCGTATATCTTGGTCCTCTCCTTAAGTACACTGCTTCTATAGTTCTCAATTATTAAAATACTACTTTAATATAGAAGAAAGAGGTGCCTCTTATACCACCCACAGTTCACGTGCTTATTTTCATCCTAAGATATGATAAGACGAACACAAAATCTAGTCCCGGTAACTCCTGAGAGATTTATCAAATCGTAAAACGCAGCAGTAACTCGGTTTCCCCGCAGCTAAAAAAAGGCAAAGTGCATCAAACCCGCGACATCACGATGCCTATTATCTCATCAAGAATAATGAGAAAAATATTCATATTTTGAAATAAATTTTTTTACGGATTTTATAGCTGATGTCATTTAATTTTGAAAATTGTAAATGTAAATATTTAACTAAATTCGCGATAACAATTAGTTTTATTTTCATAATAATATTATTATTTTTTATAAAAATATATACAGACTAATATATTTTGTTAGTTCTATTATTCAATCAACAGTTTTGCCTAAAGTAACAACTAGCCAAATACAATTACATAATTGTTGGAACAAAGATTTCCAAACTCAGTGAATGTTTGTGTCTTGGGAACTCTGTTATATTGCGTTCACATACTGAAAACGTAATAATGTTTACAAAGCTATTGATAGCTTTATAAATAAAATAAACACGTTTCATAGAAAGAAGAATAATATATTGATCCCCCTAAGCAGCTTATGACGATGTAATTGCAAACACCATTAAAATTATTCTAAAGATATTTTAAGACGGAATTTTTTTTTTCCTAATTTGGGTGCGTGGTGGCCTAGTGGTAACAAACCAGACACTGCTGCCAATATGTTTTCGATGGCCGCGGGTTCAAATCCCAATGAGCACCTCAGACTTCTCGAAGTGTGTTTGTATTGACAATCCATCACTACACTATATAATGATTTAGGACAAATCGTGAGGAAACCTGCATACCATAACGAATTTCTGTGGTATTTACATACATACAGACTTTACAATCTGCCAACTCGTACTAGGACAGCGTGGTGGACTAAATGACCTAAACCATATCGATCGTTCTCTCGATTAAAGAGAAGGCCCGTGCCCTGCACTTGGTCCTATATGAGCTGATACTGACACTGACTTTGTATGTAGTATTATACACCAAGAATATCATAAAGAGTTATTATCCCATACGGTCATATAATATTTACATCAAACAATACGCACTATCGAACAAATAAGTGTAACACCGCAATATCCTGAACCAAACAAAAACCCACCCAAAGATCACAAAGAGGCGTCCTCATAAAAACGTACATGTATAAAATAAGTGTTTACTTCGTCGGAAGCATCAAGCGGCGCCGCTTTGAAGTGGCTTCCATTTCTGTAGTACCAACCCTTCTAACATCTGTGAAGATAACGATAAAAATACTATGGACATACACGTATACTCTACGCAACTGATTCCGATCTTGTTTTAATGAAGCTGATTGTATTGACGGCAATTTACGTGTCCCGAATTGATAATGGTGATGTTCTATTTTCGAACTCCAGCTTTTAAAGGACTTGTGGGCCTTATGTCGTAGAAAATGAAATGGACTTTAATACAATATATTAATTTAAAATAATATCTTGGCCAGAAAGATTTATTTGTTGACCCACTATTCTCTGTGTAGATATTAAATACATGGCTCTCCTTTCTGGAACACTGTTATTTAATGGTATTAATTCATTTTGTTGCATTTCAAGTGCGTGGTGGCCTGTTGGTAAACGGACTAGACGTGACTGCCAACATGTTCACGGTGGTCGCGGGTTCGAATCCCAGGGCATACCTCTGACTTTTCGGAGTCATGTGTGTATTGATAGTCAATCACCACGCACTAAAACAGTGAAGGAAAACATCGTGAGGAAACCTGCATACCATAGCAATTTATAAAAATTTCTATGGTATGTAAGTCCACCAACCCGCACTAGGCCAGCGTGGTGGACTATATGGCCTAACCACTCTCAATCTATGTATATCTATAGTCTCGATTGTACAGGACGCCCGTGCCCTGCAGTGGGACGTATATGGGCTGATACAGACAATTCATTTTATTTATAAATCTTTATTGTACATACATATATACACAAAAAACAAAAACAATTGTAGCTATATTTACACACGAACAGCTTCAGTGGCGCAGTTGGTCAGACGCCGACTGTGACACGTGGGCTGCGGGTTCGATCCCCGCACCAAAACAAATATTTGTGTGATCCACAGGTATATGTTTCGGGTCTGGGTGTTTGTGAGACGAAAAAGTCTCTCATAATTCCTGATACCCACGACACAAAACTCGATCCTAGTGTGGGCTCAGTACTATGTTTGTGGCTGTTGGGTGTATATTTAAAGTAATTACAATGGCGATCTTATAGCACTAGGCAATCTCTTACAGGCCGATGGATATAAGAAGAAAGGAGAAAGAAAGGGTAGTCATTGGTGTACTACTGAAAAAAATATAAGTATGTCTGTTTCATCACTATAGTACGTTGTATTTTATTTAAATCTTCCATATCAAAACCTTTAAGTTAGTTGCGCGGTAAATAACAATTACCATAGCATAGTATGATGACAGTAAATGATAGTAGTATCATTGCGAAAGGTAGACCCAAGCGAACCAAAAACTTATTTTTTATATTGAAATGTATGGCGAGACTTGCATGCCACTCGTCTGATAGTAAGCGATACCCCTGCTCATGGACAGTATCAAAACCAAACAATACCATGAATTACAAATCAATGCTTTATATTCCATTGCGCTCGCTAGTCTGAGACGTAAGGGGTCTCAATATGTCGAGTAGTCAATTTGACTACAGTGCTTTCAAACCTTTGAACTCATATTATAGCACGAGTGATACATTAGATACTTAAATCACAGATTAATTACGGTGCAAAGTATAAATGTCTCCTCTAGATAGAGTAAAAGTAGGAGAAGTGTAAATTAATCAATTAAACTTGTACTCTTAATATTGGTTAAGTGCGTGGTGGCCTGTTGGTAAACGGACTCGTCGCGGCTGCCAACATGTTCACGGTGGTCGTGGGTTCGAATCCCAGGGCACACCTCTGAATTTTCGGAGTCATGTGTATATTGATGGTCAATCACCACGCACTAAAACGGTGAAGGAAAACATCGTGAGGAAACCTGCATACCATAGTGATTTATAAAAATGTCTATGGTATGTAAGTCCGCCAACCCGACTAGGCCAGCGTGGTGGACTATATGGCCTAACCACTCTCAATCGTTCTCTCGATTGTAGAGAAGGCTCGTGCCCTGCAGTGGGACGTATATGGGCTGATTTAGTAGTAGTTAGTTTAGTAGTACTATTTGTAAGGTCTTTAATCATTCAACAGACCAAAATGATACTCTTATTATGTGCAACATACATAAATATTGCAGGAACACTTGAATAATCTTCGAATGATTCCAGTTGCTTACACAACTTCAAACGCTTAGAGATTTACCAGCCAATTACTGCAAAACGCGTCTTTAGTTATTAACAGCGACGCGCATGCTTTGACCCCTGACGTTGGAAGATGGATCAGTCCAGCCTCTGGCCAAATTACTTGAAGCAATTTTACCCACAATCTTAGCAATGACATTACTGCACCGGAATCTCTCCCGTCGTGTTTGGTTCTAAACTATACATTGAGCGTAGAGGTAAGAAAACTCCTTTACGTTATTAGAGCAGGCATATTATTGGCCTGTCTTGGAACCATTGTTTAATTATTTGACCACATTAGTGCTGTTAATGTCCATTAAAATTTACTCTATATATAGTTTCAGTTAAAAAATAAAAATCGTAGTAAAATTAATCGTTGTTATTTTAAGCTAAAATATAAGTATTTTTTTGTGTTCCAAACGAAATAAACATTTATAATATGAACTACAATTAAGTAAAGAAAAATTATAGCCTCAATAACCATAAAATTAATTCAATTATTACTACAGTAAATAAATATGTCAAGAACATACAAACCTTGAAAGTACTATATCAAAGCAGTGAATGAAACACGATAAAATTAAATTCGATCATTGAACAATTTCACAGCAATGCCTTACCTTTTACAGCATTCTTTAAGCCGTTTTTTAAACACGAATTCGTAAGAGTTACACAAAATCGTACAAATTGGTCTCAGTCGACCTTTTCTTGATATTTAACATTAAGATAATTGTCGAATAACCATAACAAAACATTGCAAGATTACATAAATGTGTACGCTTACATAACAAGGCCGATATTCAAATAATGGACAATATATAGCGATATTTAAATACCAACAATTATTTGTTTCGATATTTCCTAGTCAGAGTGGGAATGAGGTTACGCACGCATTACTATTTGTATATTTCTATACACGTCCCACTCCTAGCTATTGTAGCTCTTCACTAAGCTACATAAGACCATTTCTTGCTGAGATATGTATACAGATAGGTGCACAGATAGGTAAAATAAATAAATATATATTCCCAACAATCACATACACAGTCCTGACCCCACACTAAGATCGAGTTCGTTTCGAGTAGATTCTATTAAACTAGAAATACACGCATATCTGTCTAGGCGCTTTTGGTTTTAATATTCAATTTACGAACTGGTGAGCATATTTACATTCCAACCTTAGCTTATAGATTAGGATGACTACTTTTACTTATACTTACTGCAGGCTACGTGTTTTTATTTCCAGTTGAGCCTATTATGTATATCAAATTCTCTTATTACAAACTAATATTTATGGTATTTAAAAATATCAGAGAAACAAAATGCGTATTCTATATTTCGCACACTATAACTTTCTTAGCTCCTTGAGATCCCTAAAAGAATTTTGTCCACGCATCGCGTACTACCCTCCGCAATGGATCCCCTTGAAAATTTAGGGGAACGCAATCATTCCCTTTGATTCCTCTTCCGTCCTATTCAATTAGGAGGCGTCTCCTACTGACTACGAAAAAATATGTGTATTTCGCCTTAGACATTACCCATATGAGAGGGAACGTGAGTGTACTTTAGAAGAAATATCGAGGCTATTTAATTCGAGGTTTATATCATTGTATTCCTGAAATTGAATATTATAGTCGCGCTATTGGTCAATGGGCTGATTGTTTATTGGTCTAGTGACTGTAGACTGTAAAATCTTCATTTCATTTAATTCAAATATCAGTTTATATTTACGAAATTAAATATATATCATTACTTTAAAATTAAAAGGCGACTGATAACAGGTCGCTGCGGTAATTTTTGAACTGAATCTCCCAGTCCAGTCGTGCTGGCCTAATGCAACTCAACGAAATTCAAAAACTATGGAAAATGCTATAAAGAAGTCTATATTATGCAGGTTTCCTCCCTATATTTTATTGAACCAATCATCAAATTTAAGTCCAGCTCTCTGTATTACCTCAACTCACCCAATCACCCTTCTGCATCTCGTTCTATCTCTTTAGTCGTACAAAGTCTACTGCTGAATTCTTTTTCAAACATTCCATAGGGATCCGTTGAAAGAGCTCTGTATCCAGCGACTTCGTCCGTATTAACTGCTTCTTATTCTTCTTTCTGATGAATGGCGAGACGAGCGTGCCATTCGCTTGATGTTATGCGATACGACTGCTTATGGACAGTAGTAAAACCGAACATCATGAATTACAAAGCAATGCTTAGCGTTCCGCTAAGCTCGCCATACTGAGACACAGAAATGGTTTCTTAGATTTACGCGAATGTTACACATTGAAATAAAACTATTATTTACGGATTTTATCGCGAATTTAGTTTAATTTTTTTTACATTTTTAACTTCCCGACGTTTCGATCATTTTACAGCTTTCGTGGTCACGGGGTGGACTGAGGTATTTTATTTCAATGAGACACAGAAAGTTAAGTCTCAATATTTCCATTACTTACTCTGGCTAAAATGTCCATCAAACCATACATACATCAAACATACATACATCAAACATCACAACAGTGCGTTTACACTGCTGTTTGGCGTGAGAAATAGACATTGCGGTGGTACCTTCCTAGGCGCCCTTTCACATATGAGAGACCTACCACCAGTAAACAATTACAAGGCAAATTATCACGCGTTATCATTACAACGGTTATTTCAAGCGACAACGATATCTAATGGGCGCTAACAACAATGGGAGCTCACATTTTTATCCCGGCGCGGCGCACTCACTTCCTCTTCTGTAATCTTCATTATCTCCAAGTATACCGAATTGGGTCAATACAGTGTGAACTCCCGCTACGTACACTGTGAACGTGGGAAATTATGTACATTGTTCAGTTACAATTAAATTACTGTTAATTTTTGAGTCATCGTTCAATATTTTTTCTAATTATCTGCATTTAATAAAAACCCTGATTTATACACCAATTTTTATAATTAATTATGGAAATATATTTTAGGACTGTCCGTTGTATATATTTTTGATCTAGCAAACAGTGTTTTTTTATTATTTATTTAATGACACCCAATGTTAAATACATTGTTTCTTATATCTAATACACTTATAATTTGATAACATGCTATATGAACTGCCTGCAGGCGTCATAACATGCATTGAATAACAAAAAACTGCTAAGTAACAGTTACTGGTGGTAGGTCTCTCATATGTGAGAGGCTGCCTGGGTGGGTACCACCGCAATGTCTATTTCTCCCGTCAAACAGCAGTTTAAATGCACTGTTGTGTTTCGGATTGAAGGACATTGTAGCCAGAGTAACTACTGGACATATTGAGACTAAACATCTATATGTCTCAGGATGGCGAGCGCAGTGGAATGTCAAGCATTGCTTTGTAATTCAAGGTGTTGTTTGGTTTTGCTACTGTTCATGAGCGGTCGCATCGCTTACCATCAGGCGAACGGCATGCTCGTCTCGTCATTAAAAGCAATAAAAAAAAAAGAAAAAAAAAGTAAAATACTAGAATCAAATAAAAATAAAAACATAACCAGATATACAATTATAAAAATAAAATTCAACAAAATGATATATTATCAATATTAGAAGTTAAAAAATAACAAAAAAACAACAAGAAGTAAATACTATGAAAATAATTAATATGCCTCCAATTGTCCATAAAGTAGAGAAAAAATAATATTTTAAATTCATTTTTTATCTGTGAACCTTAAAAGTTCGTAGTCACCAGTTGCAGCGTGCCTATCCACACAAGTTTGTTCCGGTGTAATGAGCCGGCGTCATACATTGCGCAAGCGGTACGGCGTCACTGTTCTGCAACACGACGCCGGCGTGCATTCGTCACACTCCGGAACAAATCACTTCCCAATATACAGTATGGGAAAATAATAACTGTTCATTGTGCTTTTATTTAGAGCAAATTTTTATGTATTTAAAATTGTTTGGTTTTTTTGATGATTAAAATTACATGTATTGGCAATTTTTCGACTATGTTCATAATTTTTCATAGTTCTATTTATGGGTAAAATAATAGATGATAAATACGAAGCCAATACTATGCCTATACAAATTATAAGCTCAAGTTTAATCATAAAATAATGGTACAAAAATTCACACCACGAAGTAGTTATACTAATCAACTAAAGCTCTTGGTATAATTTATAGAATATTTTTGTATCTAAAAGCTAAGTTTCTCATGGTAGAGGAATTTATACGATTGGGTGATTGAAGACATTCTATCTTTATCTAATGATCAACATTGTAGCAACCAAATGAATAATTATCTATTTTTCTCGTTAGTGTAGCAAAAATAGTAACAGACAATCAAGTACGTCAGACAGAAGCGTCGAAACTGCAAGTATCGATTTAAAATGCAAATTCAAACAACTGTTTATCAGTTGAGCGATTGCATTAAGTCAGTTTGCTTCAAAGCTTAATTACATCGCTGTGTGGGCGACGAGATGTTCAGACATACTCCAATCTGGGAGATGATGGCCACACTTTCTGAATACGCGGAACAAAACCTAGTAAAAGTCTATTTATATGTATTATTATACGATTTATCGAGTTTGAATTCATGGTGAGGTTTATCACCGTAAAAAAATTGAGATCTTTCTGTTTCTGTCTTACTGCTGAGCACAGAGTTCGTTTGTGAATCGTGATGTTCATTTGGGGTTTTTTGCTGTTGCATGATTAGTCATGCAACTTACAAAGTCACTTAAACCATATTGTCCTCATCTTTCAAATGTCAATGAAACAACGAGTCAAATTTGTTGATGTGTGGTCATGCTATTCTCTACTATATTTATACCAGAATGGAGAGTTTTGTGAGCTTCCTAGTGACATAATTATTAAAAACGAAGCAATAATTGTAATTATCATAAATATATATTATTTTTAACTGGAATCATTAAAAAAATGTAAAAATTAAACTAAATCCGCGATAAAATCCGTAAATAATAGTCTTATTTCAATGGAATCATATAGTCAATTCCTACCAAATGATATAAATAAAAATACCAAACAAAAATAAAATATCCCGTCACCTCATAAACCATGGTCAGCCTAACGTTCAAATGATAGAGTTACGAGTTGTACGAACAAAAACCGGTATTAATTAATTAGATGATGTGATAACGGAAAAAAGCTACGGTTGGATGCTAATGGCTGGCAGTTTCTGTCTAGCCCTTAGCGTATCGACTTAATTATATTGAAGGTTGACATGAGAAGTGGCAGCGTGCTGCCAACCATCCAATGTAAATGACTCATTGGTTTACACAACATTCAGTTTAATTAATGGTGAAATTTATATGGGTCTGAAAGTCTTATTATAGTAGCGTGTTGGCGATTGAAACTGCAGTGGACTGTAAGCTATAATGTAAATGTTTTATTCAATATATACCGTTCAAACCATCGCGCAATTTATGGGTGTGTTCATATTTACTGCACTGATAATACGAAATTTTCTATGTATGGTAACAGCATATAATTGTTACTTTAAATAATCAGAATTGTATTCCTTACGAAAATAATTATTAATTAAAATGGTAATGATAATTACCGAAACAACGGGACACTCTATTAAATTAATGCCTCGACTTCATTACTTACTGACTTGGCGTATTACATAGTATTTGCACGAAGATAATTTTTATTTACATTTTAGGGCGCAAGGTGATTACATAATGTTTATGATAAATTAAGATGATCCACCAAACAAGATTACAAGTACACTGGTTTGCAAAACAACTCCGTTATTGGTATTTTTATAATCTTCACCTCAATTAATGCGTTTTCGAGTACCAAAACCAAAACGGAAGCTTCGATATTCCAAACATACTAAACATGGCAGCAATCACACAATTTCCTTTGAAATTTGATAAGATAATATTGTTAAAAATACACTATAGGCAATAGGAAGTCCAAGAGATAGTAAAGATAAATAACTAAATTTTTCCTACAATAAACGTGTATAAATATGTTGCACAAATTTCACAAAGATATTCGCCGTTAATTTTGCAAGCATAATTTCGAAACCAGACAGCAATTCTGGAATCGAACATAAAATTTTATCTCAATAGTTCGTTCCTATACCAAATTAAGCCATCCCACAGCTGGACCAAAGCTTCATTTCCTCCTTTTGTCAGCAATTTTCATCAGTTATTAATCAAGCATCGTCTTCATCGCCATTGTGATGTGATCCTTAAATTTTAAAATACTTAAAATAAAGCTATTAAAATTAAAATTTGTGGCGAATGAACAAACCCTCATATTTTATAAATAAAAAAGATTTAAACATGAGGGTAATTCGTTTCAATCACAGTCATTTGTATGATGTATGTATGATATTTTTTATCAATAACATGCATTGTCATTCTCAATGGTCCCTTCCTACTGTTAGATGACTCTCATGGAGATTCGTCACACTTTTAACATTCATTATTGTCAATTATTATAAATTTTGAATCTGTACGGTGTTTTTAGAAGGGGTTTTAAATAAAGGTTTGTAAAGGATTTAACGCATGAAAAATAAATTATTTATGTATTTTTTATTCATAGTCAATACAAATGAAAGGTAATCTCTCAATACTTCATAACGCTGTATTATTTTCTGTAATCCCCATTTTTTATAATTCACAATATTTTCGATATCATGTTATACTTAAAAAAACTCCACACGTCAAACTAAGCAGATGAACTTGAAAGCCCGTGGGAGCAGCAAAACGGATTTAGTATTCCCCGAGCGTGGTCCATAAAATCATTATTACCATTAATTTTCTATTGACCCATATCGCTAAGAATCCCGAATTCGATGGTGCCCGTAACACCCCAATAGGGCTGTTATTTACTCTAACTTTACGTTTGCAGAGGGAGTGCTAAAAGGTTTGTAAATAGAGCGGCTAAGTAACGTGTCACTTAGACAAAGACGCCTGTTTCCCTCGCAATGCGTGTGACTCACACCTCTTGCCCAGTTTGGCTTAGACAGATCAATTCGAGGTCTGTAGTTTCGCTGGGATTCTTTGTTTTGTGGTATATGACATTATCGGTATCCAGGTGTATTTGGTAAATTAGTTATTGGATCACCAAATAACCTTACATGGTTATTGTGTACTATAACACATTCATCTATAAATGGATGAATGTCATGTCAACAAGAATTAGGTTTCCTTATGATAGAGCTTGTGTACAAGATAACTCTTAGGAACTTCTTGGTTCTTATCCTTTTAAAGCATAAAGTAAGTATTGTGGTCACAATTGATAGATTGCAAGTGTATCGAGCTGAATTTTTAATTCTCGTCTAGCAGAACTTTTGTGAAATCATATATTACCAAGTGTGATAACATGGCATTCGATAACATGACGGGAATCAAACTAACGAAATGGTAGGGATGATCCTATTTTTTCAAACTTTAACAATGGATAATTTGCTATTATAATATGTACATTTGACTCAGCTAACGTTTGTGGTAGGATTTAAAAGTATATTGTCTTTGGCTCTTTATGTATGAACGACATGCCATTGTTCTTGCGTTATCACCGAAAATGACAAGACAGTGCGGTTCATTTAAATATAATGAAGAATTATATTATTTAGCCAAGCCCTAATGACTCAACGTTAGCGAAACTAAGCCTAACGGATTGACCATACATTCTTTGTTCCACACGTGGTGTGGCTGGGAATTGCTCTTATCTTTTTTGTTTTAGCATTCCTCAATTCTGATACTATATTACCATTTGCAAGAAGAAGCATGAACTGAAATAAAAATGACGAATTTGATATTTCATAATTTAATATTGTTATTCGTGTCAGTAGTACCCAGTAGGCACTATTTATATCAAAATTAATAAAAAAAAAACATTAGAATATCATTATTTTATTCTTTAATTTTAAAAAAGCTGACCAGACCAGAACAATAAGTTCTAGATTTTTTACATTTATCTGAATGCACGCATACACACTTAGATCTTTATATTTTTCTTTCTCAATACGAGTCTTTTTATCATCCTATGAACATCACAGAACGGTAATATTCCACCTCACTCCCCTGTTGACAATAGCCAAAGTGTCTTGATCGTTTAATTAATAAAAACAAGTAACAATAAAACTAATTTAATATATCTGTAAGCGTTTATTTGTCGATCGGCGTGGTTCTGGCGCCAGCTGTGCGAATGAGGGAGTTCGTGCATAGACTAAGTAAACAGAACCGACATGATAATCCTCAACTTAGAACGTTAAATATTCTTATATGGTGATTAGTATTGATGCAGTATGTACTGTGGATTATGAGCTCTTGGATTTGATTCCCCGGTGTACCAATTTATTTGGTGAGATTTCTTCTATATTGTTTGTGTTCTTTCAAAACCGAAAAATCTTATTAATTAATTTAATATTAAATTTGAAATATTTTGCTCTTAAACAGTTTAGATGAGAATAGGGCAGTTATAAGATGATTGTTTCACTTATTCTTTAACATATGCTGTTATAACAACCCGTAGTGGCTGGAGTTAATAAATATATTACATATTTTTAATTTATTTAAAATCTTTGATCTTGGAAGTGGTAGAGCCACGTTTTTGTCAGTCATGACTCAGCATGAATAGGCAATCTCATCCGGGGCAATACCACTATCTTATAGGATATCGACGTAAAGCGACAGTTCCACTGTCACGTTTCATATACGAGTAAGTTTACTGGATGCCCAATCCTCCCATCAATGTTCCTTCCTACTGTCGTCCCACTTTTATCTGCTGATAACACATCCATGATCCAACGGTTGTGGATATTTATGGGTGGGATCACCTACCATCAGGTGAACTGTTTACGCGTTTACGGACAAAAGCAATAAAAAAAATGATATGTTTTAATACGATCTCACAAAACTGAATTCTGTTTTAATGTAGTATCTTAAAAGCAATTTACGGCAATATAATACCATAACAATTTATATATGCCACAGCGTCATAGATTTGTTGTTTAGCGTGATTGTTTGCTAGGCACAGCAAATGGTTTTCGAATGTTCTGTCGCCATTGATTTCGGTATCAATATTTGTCTACGTGATCATTGCTAGCGTGGCGGTCTTTAACCGATGACCTTATGCAGTTTCGTTATAGACTTTATCTCGCATGATTGCGTGCGATATGAATTCAAAGACATTTTGTTTATTTAACCGCTGTTGCATTCATATATTTGAGGTATAATGAAATAAACCAAAGGTTTAAGTAAAATTGTTAATGTATATTATACGAAATTAATTTAATATGTTTAGTTTTTTCTTTTTGTTTAAGTATACCTAGACAGAATTTCACAAAATCTATTTTATTTTCGCATATTAATTCAGATAAAAATCTAACACGAAATATAAATACAATTAAAACACACTTTATTCAACTTCTCATTTTCGTTTTGAATCGCTACGCAGATTAGTCGTTAGTCATTTTGACCGTCGAAAAACTAAAAAGTACCTACTATACCTAATCATTAAAATTATACAAGCAGTATTAAATCATATTTTATCGGTATAATATTTCCATGATATATTTTCTTCGCTGAAACTGAATTCAAAAGTCAAAACGATAACTAACATAGGACTTAAAACTGTTCATGAATAAAGCCGATTAAATACACAATTGTAAATCACGGTACAGACTACATTTTTGTAAGCAGTAACTGTATCTTATTCTTGCCGTAGTGCTAGTTACTTCACTTATCACGTACAGGACGAAAGTAGGTCACATCTGAAGTAAATGATCTAGCATTACTCACATGTATTGGTATTTCATGGAATTTCTCATGGCTTGGACTAGTTTAAATTATTCACCTAGAGCCCATATAATGGTAGCATATTATAAAGTATTTAATTATGATACCATGCACAGTTTACATTTCATTTAGATATTAGAAGCCTATGATGAAAAATTCCTTTATTCCCTTATTTAGTGATGACATAATATTTATTATTAATTCTCGTTACCTATGAAAAGATAAAAGGTTTTAAAGAATTTGTGTGCTAATACTCCAAACTGAGTTAAAATATATTATTTAAGTTATTATTTATAAAATAATTACGTATTAGTAGAACGATATATCGCACCCCCGGTGCAACAATATTATGCAAAAATTGCAAGGTTGGAAGGTATAAAGAAATAATCATCTCATATTTTTGAGAATATTTTTTTACGTTAAATTTAAAGTTGATATTGTAATAGAAGCTGTCCAACTTGTCTATGTATTGAAATATTATAGGTATATTTTTATACGATGTCAAAATTTCAAATGTTTTTCCTGAAAAGTTGCATTTTTTCAAAAGTTATATTGCTGCACCGGGGGTGCGATATGTATTTAAATATAATGCGTTATCTTCGTTGGAGATTCTGTGAATGAAAGAAAGTAAGAAAGAAATATTATATTATACCGAATTTCAAAGGAATGACGCTTCTGTAAGTTACTCTCTCAAGTATCGCAGATACAACATTTTGCCCCAGTATTGATCGGGAATCGGAATCGATACAGAATTGTGCGATAAACTTTAGCTTCAGACGTTTAATTAAAAGAAGGTATTTGTGATATTCCGCTTGTGACATGAACAGAAATAGTTTGTACGAAACGTAAGTAATCATTGAGCCCATTGTGACCTTTGTAATGGACAATGTATTCTTGATACTTCGTTTTTAATTACTATTGGAAAATTTTGAGATTTCTATTATAGTATAGAGATACTTATTTATGATTACTACAGGGTGTCGGTGGTAAACATTCTTGTGACATACATTGCTTTTTTTATCGCTTTGATCCGGCAAACGAACAGACATGTCACGTGATGGTAACTGAACCCTGTCACCCATCAATGTACACAATGCTTGGATTAAGGATCGGGAAGGAATATGGGAAGAGGAAATATCGGGCATTTAGCAATCTCACTCACTGAACGAAACACTACAGCAAAGCTGTCGCCTCACAACGATCTTCTGTTGTACCGCCTTGGATGAGCCTGCCCATTCATGCTGAGTCATAACTGACAACAGCGTAGCTCTACCCCATCGCTGGCATAATGAACCAAGTTTTCGTGTCGTATTTCGCACCACCTATTTGTAAATCCGACATTGAAAAAAACTGGCGCATTTTAGTAATTTTGTTAGTCTAACAAAACTGTCTAACTGAAACAATCTTGTTGAGACATTGCTTATTTCTAACACTGCTGGCATGATAGCAAGTAAATATTCCAACATTCAACAAACAAAAAACACTATCCAGTCAAAAAAATACCTAAATTTTGTCTGCGTCATTTTTATATTAATACATTATAACAGTATTTATTCGGGTTTAGAATGTTACTTTATTTTATTAGAATACGTTTTCGATGCAAGTTTTATGGACTATTGTATTAAAAGAAACGTGATAATTCTAACATCGGTGAAAGCGAAAAGTCTTAAACCAATAAACAAAACTAATAAAAATATACACGTATTACACTGCTTATTGAAAGAATATTGTAAATATTTCGACAACATGTCCAACCATAATTCAAATTTAGAATGTCCACATTCGATTTTTGAAATCGTGGCTTATAACTTTCGTCCATATTAATATCCTACGTGATATAAATTCTTTCAAATACTGTGTTCATTATAAAGGTAAGACGGCTAATACCCATCATTCGGTGCAAGTCAAAGCGATATAACGGAGATTCGGGCCGATGTGTCTGATCGTATATTGTCGCCCGAGATGACTCCGATAGCGGAAGATAATATTACGGGTCATATTCGGTCATAGGAGGAGCGACAAGCGTAGCTAAGCTACCATCTTAGAATATTTATAATAAGGAGTAAGCGCTGTCATACATTTGCGTATTTAAAACGCAGATATGTTCTTGTTCGTAATGTTGCTAACGCTCTTAAGTAAGTGACAATTGAATCAATTATTTAACAAAGAATTGCTACTCCTTTGATAACCAAAAGTAAAAGCTTTAATATTTTTATACGAGTTTGAGTTGAATGATATAGCCCCAGACTATTTACTTTTCTTTTTCTTTTTCAAGTAATTCGTGCGTATCAAGTAAACGTTGGACAACCTGTCAAATATCAGCCAATAGGAGGGCAGAAAAAGGTGCACCAGCACCATCTTTTTTATCTACTTTTTTGTAGTAATAGCGCTCCTTCTATATTATAACACTCTAAGGCTACCATTAAACATTTTAATTAATCTTAATCATCTATAGAAGACCTACATATGTCTTGAGTTGACAGACTAAAAATTTGTTAAAAGAAAAAAAAAAGGAATGTTTATGCATGAAGTCTACGAGTAGAGGTAGCCATTTACCATTTGGTGGGTCTGTCTAGGCTGGTCTGCCTGTGCAGGAACTAACAAAAGGTCAAATATTCTGTGTATAAAGGCATGCGATGTAATAAAATCCACATTTTGGAAGATCCTACGTAAGTTAATCGGATATCAATATTTGATATTGATCGTCCATTGTATTCATATAATTTCAAGGTCATTGCCTCCAAGAATATACATTCTTAACATAAATATTTATGCAGAATTTAAGCTCCGTAATAGTAAAAGTCATATATTTTCAAAATTTATCACATATCATTTCTATAGTCTGCATATAAAGTTTAGTAATCATTCCTTTGAATTCTATTATTGAAAAAATATTCTATTTATTTTTATATCCAGACATTTAGCCGGTACGTGAGCAATTGAATGTCGATTATTAAATACATCCATATAAAATTTAATTCAGTATATTCGCCTCGTAAAATACAATATGAATGTTATTTTTTATTCTCTCTTCACTGAGTATTATTCACTCGATAGACCATACATATGACATATGAAATAGAGATATCACTTTATATCTAAGTCGATGCAGTGAATACATTAATTCATGGTTTTAATTCACGACATAAAATGCTGGTGCAACATGTTCTCTATCTTATCTGATGTCGTTTATAGGATTAGGGCTAGATGGGCGAGATACCGAGTAGATGGGTGGTTATACACGGTGGAATGTTTTAGAGAAATCATTCAATGAATTTCTAGCTTTGTTTTTATGTTAATTAGAACGAAACCAGTCCAGCGAGTCGACGAGCAAACTTCCGCTCTCTCAGTTTGTACATACATCACACTTTACGTGGGTTCCTGTAATTGTAAACTTTACACCATCTTTATCTGTTACTTGAGGAAAGAAAGAGACGGGAACACGGATAAATATTTGTTCGTTATTGGTACTCATTGAGTGAGAATTCAAAGATCATTTTTACAAACAAGCTTGTAACAGAATCAGATGGGCGTTTTAATACGATTCTCATTGGTGTGATTAAGAGAACGTGATTGTGTTAATGAATAGAATAAATAGGAGTAAGTAGCGGATTATTAGTGAGATATCCAACACCCAATGTACACGCGTGCGGTCGATCACCATCGGAATGAACACAAGATTCTAGGTCATTAACGAGTCTGATTTATCTTTTAGGTAATGCATTTACTGTTTATTATAGTTTAAAACATATTTAGCAGCCTTTATACGTCTCATTGCTGAGCACGGGCCTCCTCTATTCTACTACTCTCTAGTTGAATAAACCGTGCTATTCACATATATACCTACTTACTTGCATATTATGCAAGCTGTACTTTCTTGTTATTGAAGATGCACGCAGATGGAAACATATATGTAATTAAATATTAATGTAATCTAATAAGCAAGCTGTACTTAGGGAATACAATCTCGTTCTCGCGAGATCTCGGCCTTTTTTAGCGAGATTGATCTCGGACGAAAAAAAGGCGAGATCTCGCGAGTGTAACGAGATTGCACTCGAGCATAAAAACATTTGAATTATTTACTAATAGTTGTTGCTAGCTAACGTGATGGAGTTTCATTGCATTTGTTAACATAGATAATATACTTAGATTGATTATAATATTTGTAAATATATATTCCACATTGTAAATTATGTATTGAAGTGATTGTTTGTGAAATAAATTCATTATGATAATATAAAAACGTAAATTGTAAATGTAAGCCTGAAGTGGCGGTAGTATTAAGTTGTTTTGACATTCGGATTGGTATAAATACCAGTCTCCGACGGATAAGAGACACATTCCGATCGTGAGGCGTCGCTGAGCGGAAGCTCTGCCAGTGTGCAGTGAGGACTACCAGGATTGGCAAGTTAAGTAATTAATATTATATTCTGATGCTTAATTGTTCAGAATAATTAGATATTATTCTGTAACATTGTAATTGTCGATTGTGGTAGAATTAATCTATATTATTGTACCAAATTATGTCAATTGCTGTGTAATAAACAAGATTTAATATAATTGATAATTTTGTAACATTATAATAATTATTGGCCATTATGTTAAGTAATATGGTTAAAATATATAATTATAGATTAGATATCTATTGAAATACCCATGTTTTATATTTTTATATACCTCTACCCACAAAATTCTAACACATTCGAGTATTTATTGGGTTATTGTTTGTTATAAAAAAACGGTTGTCTTATTGAAATAAAACTATTATTTACGGATTTTATCGCTGATTTGGTTTAATTTTTACATTTTTTGAGTTCCCGAGGTTTCGATTACTTTACAGCTTTCGTGGTCACGGGGCGGACTCCTGATTGTTGTCTTATTAAAAGATTTTTGTTTGATATTAGAAGAGAAGACTGTTTATTTCTTTCATTTGTTATTTGATAGATACTTGTGTCAAAGTTTACTGCTTAGAAGTTTATTAAAAAAATATAGACAGATACGTCAAACAATATTTGATGCAAAGTCTATTTAAAAAAATTCGTGAAAATAAATGTTTATCTTATATTTATAAATGTTTTCTTAATTTATTATAATAGTGTGATTATATGCAAAAACAACACACTAAACTACCAATCTCGCGAGATCTTGCCAATTTCGAGATTGTATTCATAAACTCGGGAGATAGCTTTAGCCCCAATCTCGCGAGATTTGCATTCCCTAGCTGTACTCTCCTGTCATGGAAGATGCACGCAGAAGGATACATATATATGTAATTAAATATAACGGTAATTTGTTATCTTCGTTGGTGATTCCAATAATGAAAAATAAAATAAAATATATATAATGAAATCAATTTCGTACATCACATTATAATATGCATATGTATATGTGTCGTATTCCCATATTGACATTTATTAATCAACTGTCTAATATGACCCTATGTAAAAAGATAAAAAGCTATAAATGTCATGACCTGAAAATATAGCCTAGAACTCAATAATCTACGACTAGTCTGCGTTGGTTGGACCTAATGAGGGTCTCCATAATGACGTATTCAATTGATCTTTCTAACTTGGAATACATTCTACTGCATATGATTACTATGTTGCAATAACAGGTTCGTAGTTTGTTGCGTTAGTTTAAACTTCGTGATTCTGCCTTTCACGATAATTTGAATGTTTTAGAAATGTAATAACATCTATACTTCTGCAACATATTATGCCTGTTTTACTAAGCACGAAAGCGTTTGCTTTTGACACAGTTTGTCATTTAACCTATATCGGCGTTCAGTAAGTGCTTGTAATTGATGTGTGCATGTGTATAGGCATATATCTACGGTAAAACATGATGGACTCAGCTTGGCTATATTTTTGCCTCTACAGCAATTTTTTTTTTTTCGTTTGCAATTATTTATGGTTTTTTCATCTCTTATCGAAAATCACGTATCCTTTGATTCAACATAATCCTTTCAAAAATTATGTTCTGATCTTAAAATATCTCGCGACTAGTCGCTACAATTTAACAATATAAAATATATACAATATAAAATATAATACAATATAAAATATAATATAGCATGTAATTTTGTCCATGCTACTTTCCATGATTAGAAGAATTATAAAATTTTGCCTGCGGATTGATCCCCGCACCAAGACAAGTATTTGTGAAGCCCACAAGTATGTGTCTCAAGTCTGGGTGTTTTTGAGACCGAAAAGTCTCTTGTAGTGTCTGATACCCACGACACAAGACTTAATTTATCTTAATGTAGGTTCAGGTCTGTGTTTGTGACTGTTGGATGTATTTATTTTAATTTAACAATAATGGTGCTCCACCCAATCAGCCAAATATGTTACTACGTGTTAAAGCTGTACATCAAACGGAAATATGTATAGTTTATTGACACTGGCAATACCTACAGTACCTATTGATCTGTTAAAATACTTAACAAAGCGTCATAACCGCAATTCAAACATGGTCCGATCCGTGACCGCAAACTGGATCGCCAATGACGGGGAACGTAGACCGCTATCTAGAAACGAGAATACACTTGTCCATCCAATGGTTAAATTGTTTTTGTAGAAAATGTTCTAGCGACTATCCAGCGAGTAATGAAAGCTTAAATTGTACTTTTTTTTTATACCTGCACCGCAAAGCGACATTGTAACCGGCGGAAAACGCAGTGTTTTAGATAGAGTGGGTACTTTAACCAACTCTTGAAAAAAAATATTTTTTTTATTGCAGTGAATGGAGAGACGAGCATGCCGTTCGCCTGATGGTAAGCGATGCGACCGCTCATGAACAGTAGCAAAACCAAACAACACCTTGAATTACAAAGCAATGCTTGACATTCCACCGCGCTCGCCATCCTGAGACACAAGATGCTAAGTCTCAATATGTCCAGTGGTTACTTTGGCCACAATGTTCCTTCAATCCGAAACAACAGTGCATTTAAACTGCTGTTTGACGGGAGAAACAGACATTGCGGTGGTACCCACCCAGGCAGCCTCTCACATATGAGAGACCTACCACCAGTGAGTTATTCCTGGTTTTATGGTAGCTGACTCTTCTACTTGCACGACTAAGAGAAGAAAATGCACCTGATTGACTGACCAACCATTTTTTACCATTTCAAATAGAGAAAAAATATTACAATTAACAATACCGACATAATTGCAGTTTCATTTGTGAATCAATAAATTCCAGCTGGTATTAACATTCAAGAGAACACTTGTATAGGACCAAAAGTAAATAAATGACACTATCAAGCTAATTTTAAACTTGCCACGACATTTCCATAGTTTGAAACTTGCTCAAAGCAAAAAACGATGTACCTATACTGCTTTTACCGATATGGAAACATGGATCCATTCGTAATGTTATTTATAGTAGGAATTTAAAGCGATGTAATATAATTAAGCGTTTTACTTGACTTGCCTTTTTGCAATATAGTTCGCGTTACAAATAGTCTTGCAATTAAGTGGGCGATTGATATTGATGACCATACCATGTTGGCTTGTAATATTTTTATATTGTGACAAGAAAGGGAGCGAGTGCAGTAATTTTCAATAGTAGGTATATACATGCATATACATATACATTAAGTCACGACTTTCTCCCAGAAGTTGTAGGCAGAGGTGCAACATACATTCTTAAATACATAAACATAGTCTCCACTATCGATGCAAAAGAAATAAGTAAGAACGAAATTGATAACTAATCTAAGCAATCAAAGCCCATAAAATAAATAATGTGCATGCTTGTAAAAAAAAAAATAAAAACCGACTTCAAAACAAAAATCCACTAAAAACCAAAAAATAATAAAATTATAACTAACCACTGCAAACCAAATATATATATATATATATTTATAATAATACCAAACATGCCGCCAAATACCAAACATGTAGGACCTATGCCTTATATTAATTTAAATATCTATATGTTTGGTACTGGGCGACCCGCCTTCAATATGTTACGCATATATTTTGATTTGTTGGCTAGTCAAGTCATTAAGCAAATGAATCAACATGCACGAGTTCCATGAAATATATATATATTTTGGTTTGCAGTGGTTAGTTATAATTTTATTATTCTTTGGTTTTTAGTGGATTTTTGTTTTGAAGTCGGTTTTTATTTTTTTATTAAAAATTTTAGTTATTTTTATCTTTTTAGTGTTGATAGGCATTTAAATGAAGAAGATCTGGTCCCCACAAGGAATATGTTCTTTCCGATGACAATGAAATCGCTAAAATTGGCTAAAAGCTGCCAAAGATATTGGAGTATTCACATGTTTATTATTTGTTCTCCCCCCCCCCTCTCCCTTCGCCCCTACCCCTTTTTCCTTCAACCACTGTAGCTTAACTTTTATACTGAACCCAATGCAAAAAGAACCGTTGAAATCCTATTAAATTTTGGGGAGTTCTCCTCTCCAGGTCCGAACATGATAATCAGATCTTAATGTTGTGTTCCTGGGATCAACCTGTTAATACGTTCTTTCCAATGAAAAAGAAATCACTAAAATCGGTTATAAACTGCTGAAGATATTAGTATTTACGTGTATTTTAATTTTATCGCCCACCCCCCCTGACCCCTACCCCTTTTTCCCTCCCTCACTGTAGCTTAACTTTTATAGTAAACCTAATGCAAAAAGAACCATTGGAATCCTACTAAATTTTGAAGAGTTCTACTCTCCAGGTCCGAACATAATCATCAGATCTTCATGTTGTATTCTTGGGATCAACCAGTCAATACGTTTTTTCCAATAAAAAAGAAAACACTAAAATCGGTTAAAAGCTGCCGAAGATATTAGAATTTACGTGTATTTTAATTTTATCACCCACCCCCCTTCACCCCCACCCCTTTATCCTTCTCTCACTGTAAGTTAACCTTTCTAATGAACGTAATGCAAAAAGAACCAGTGCAATTCTCCTTAATTTTAAGGAGTTCCCCTCTCCAGGTCCGAAGATATTCATCAGATCTTCACTAAATTTTAATGGGACTAAACGACAAGCACCAGTTTCAATCAAAGAAAGAATAATCGAAATCGGTTCATACAGTACAGAGAAACGAGGTAACAAACATAAAAAAAAGCAACATACAGTCGAATTGAGAGCCTCCTCCATTTTTTGAAGTCGGTTAAAAACAATAGGTACAACAAGGAACCAAGTTTAGTAACTCTTCCTGTTTTCCATAATGATGCTAGTTATCAAAATGTGCTTCTATTTCTCCCGTTTGTGCGACGTTGCTTAACACAATGCCGTACTTAACATCAACTTACTTCACTTTAGCCGTTTCAATTTAGCTGCACTCAAGCTTAGTGTTATATGTTTTCTTAACCCCGCTATAAATTGAAAACCCAATTCTTACGAGCTCTTACGAGTATCAGAAACAGTTTTTTAAACACTATTGTAAGTAACTGTGATATAATTTCCAAGCCATAAAACGTGTTTGATACTCTTTGGATTTTTAATTGGATAGAAATTCATTGATGTTAGTTTATATACGCAATTTTATGTGACGTGTTCCGAGGGTTATGTTAATAAGCAATATACCTAAAGATAAATAAATAAATATTAAATAATAAATATTAATATTAACTTAAATATAAGTAGACTCCTGTAGACTAATAATAACAATCCCCATAATCATAATATTCATCCTTATGAAGTGCAATGCGAAATTGGCCTAGGTCTTTCCACCCTGCTTTCTTAATCAATGTCGGTTTTTTCTTCGCTATATTATATAAAGCTTCAACTACACCATTATACCTTCCAGTATCATCAGCTTAAATAATCACGATCGTCGCCCACCGCACAGGCGCGTGTCTGTCAGCGGTCACAATAGCTTTTTTTTCTTTTCCGGATGCAACGTGGATGCGGTCTGCGCCGGTAGTGATCTATCATATTACATGATTTCTTTAGCATTCGCTACTGTTGGTACAAGTGGTACCTTGTCAAATGTTTCATTTGTTACGGATGTTATTTTAAAGTGGTTTCGAGTTCGGGTCACCTGATTTTTGTATGTGTTTTGTATCATTGTCTGGAACTATAGTTACAGTCTCAATACTTCTCAAATATTGGTAATGTGAGGAAGGTTAAATGCTGTTGTGTAATTGGCATTGTATATCAGGAAATGAATTTTGATTACATACAATGTATCTAAGCTATAAAAAAGGCAATTGAGATAAACTTTATGTCTGACTGTGATTTTAGGTGAAGTGGCGATTTTTTAAGAGAAGGTGGCTGTAGGATAATAATTAATAAAGTGTGGATCATGATCAATTGCTCGTCATCTGGGGGCACGGCAGTGCCCCCTCCAAGTCGAGCTAAAAAGCGGCACAGTCGTACCATCCTTTTCTCGAAGCAATTCAGACCATTTTCAACCCTCCAATAACTTCGTTGTGGTTAAAGCAAGAAGCCTGAATTTTCAGTTACTAGGGCACTAGCAGACATTGTGTAAACACGGTATATTTAAAATTTCATTTAATTTGAACCATTAGTTTAAGAATTATAACTTGTCAAACTTTCGTAATTTTGTCACTCACTGACTGACTGACCGATCATCAAAAGTCTGAGTCACTTCTAGCAGACATAGAACCTTCAAATTTAGATTATAATTAGTGTTTAGTGTCTAAAGTAAGGAAAAATTCAAACATTTCATAATTTGTGTCTAGTTTTCTAGATAGACCAACTGCGTGAATAACTTTGTTATCCCATATAAATGTATAGGATTACAAAGTTACATTTGCAGTTAATGAATCATTGTACGCGTATATAATGGAATAATAGTTGTAGATAGGTATCTATATATATGAGGCATAACAGGAGGGGGTATAGAGAGGGAAAGGGTGTATTCAGCCCATGAAACTGTACAACATTCCTCTAGAAAAACATGACGAAGAAAAACTTGCAAATAAATAGACTAAATAGCTCGAAAATATCAATCACCATGAAAGAAAGAACATTAATAATCAAATCCGCTATATATATATATATATTTTTATTGCATTGAATTGCGAGACGAGCATGCCGTTCGCCTGATGGTAAGCGATGCGACCGCTCATGAACAGTAGCAAAACCAAACAACACCTTGATTTACAAAGCAATGCTTGGCATTCCACTGCGCTCGCCATCCTGAGACACAAGATGTTAAGTCTCAATATGTCCAGTAGTTACTCTGGCTACAATGTCCTTCAATTCGAAACACAACAGTGCATTTAAACTGCTGTTTGACGGGAGAAATAGACATTGCGGTGGTACCCACCCAGGCAGCCTCTCACATATGAGAGACCTACCACCAGTGATAAATTGATATTATATTTGTGATAAATTGATACCTACAAAAATAAGAAAAATCCATAAGACAGAGGCTTTAAGAAAAATCGTTAGTGATATTCTAGAAGTAAAAAGTACCGAAAAGGAAAAAAGTAGGACTCTACAAAAAGATGTGAGATCCCATCAAAAACATCCTGTAAAAAAATTCCAAGTCTCGCAAATTAATATTGATATGATAATAACTTACGTAATAACTATATACAGAAGGTCCCTTAAGCAAGGACTAAATAAATTAATTGACTTGGTATTACATGGATCTCACAACTTTTTGCGGTAGAAAAACTGAGCTGCGAGACTTGGAATTTTTTTACAGGCTGTTTTTGATGGGATTTGAAGGTCCATGACCGACAGTATCTTGTTTTTATATGAAATTCTGACCTAATTTTAAATATTATATTAGTAAATTTTATCGTTATTTTTGTATCCCTGAGAAGCTAAAAATTACATCACATTTCAAGGTTGCTTGTGTGTAGAAAAAGTTATTTTGATAATTTGAAACTTCATATTGCGGATTGTTGTTAACAGAACATCACAGGCCAACAATCGACCAGTAATTAAGTCGTATAATAACTTATTACGAAAACATAAACATTAAATAAAAAAATAAAACAAAATTCGTTTGTGACCATTTCTGATAACCGAAATTCTCAGAACATAAATAAAGGCTCCACAAAATGATATAATTTAATAAAATTACCGAGCGCACATAATCATTTCATTGTCAGTAAACACACATGCATTGTATGGGCATTTCCAGTTCTTTGGCTTTCTTTTTTTAATCACCATTCATGTCAACGTGTTGAAAGCATTGCAGCGTAAATGACAACGTACTGTTATTAGCCCTGAGTCCATTTTTAATTAGGATAATTTGAGGTTTCCGTTAAAACACATACACTACCATAAATATCGTGTACAATCTTCCTAATAAGGTCACGGAAGGTAGTCGAAGAAGTAAGTTCAGCTTATTTCAAACAGGAATATGATTACTGGAGCAGAGTAATTGCTAAAAAATTAAAATAATTTTAGATTGTGAAGAAATAAGTGCACTTGCAAGACCCTGGTCTAATATTTCTGACAGAATAATTATACGAAATTGCCTTTCAGTAAGCTAGGCAAAATAGGGGTGCCACACTTAAGGCACCTTAGCCTACCCCACCTGATTACCACCACGTTTAATTCTACATCATAATATGTATTTAGGGCCATTTTTTCCACCACGGAGCTTAAGCCTGCATGTCTAAATGAAGTCTTGACCATCAGCCATAAGTTTAAATAATTGATGATGACAATCATTTGTCCATTAAACATTTCTGTCAGGGCTTAACAATTACTACTATTGTAGATAACAAAAATCGGTTTACACAGGCTCTGGGTATAGCTTCAAGTGTTTAGGTGATTATACTGGTTTCGAACTAAAGCCTCTCCAGTATACTGGTATCAGAAATAAGCACTACGAGCTGCGTTACCTTACCCACAAAAATATTACACAATAAAATTAAAGTGGTGATTATCACGCACAGCCCTAAATTTAAAACAATTTGGGAACAAAAAATTCTACAAAAGAGAAATTCAATTAACATTTAAAAATGCGAAATTATTTCGTGCGAATTAAAATTATAAATGCGATAGTTGTCCTCAAAGATACGTGCGAACTGCAATAGACTCATAAAGGAATTTAACCAGCGCATTGTCAGAGGAATTACGTTACACATTTTAAGCTCGTCACGAACACAAGACTCTTCAACGACTCTACTTACTCATTGGTTATTAAGTTTGGTGTTGTTATCAGTTTTGTCAAGATTAGCTATAGTTAGTATGATTAGAATATATACATTATTTTTATAAATTGATTACTTCTTGTTTAAAATTGTTATTGTTTTTCATATGAATTAAAACAAAACGATTAATATGTGTAGACACAATTTCTTGAAAGTGTTGAATCTCGCCCGTAACAGAGAAAGTATTAAAGCGATATTTAATTAGCTGAAATAACAGCCTAAGAAGTATGTTAATAGTAAATATAATTAAAATCTAATAGTGAGACGTATTCTTACTATGAACAAATGTGGATTGTGGGAAATAAAAAAAATTGACAGTCCTATTAAAATATTTAAAAAAAATAGGCCCAAAGATTGAAGCAAATAGATTTTAATGTTGAATTAACACCATATTGAAAGTCGAATATACATAATGTTATAGACAAAGAGTCAAATTAGTACGAAATAAATAAAACAATTTTTATAAGATATCAATAAAGTTAGAGAAGCCATCGGCATAGGACGTTATATTGGACAAAATAGGCGTGACTACGTTTCATACTTTGTAACTTGCATTTTTGAAAACAACTGAAATATTTTGTAAGAGTGTGGTAGAATGGCAAATAAAGGTAGAAAGAGGTTTGCCAGCAAACATATACCAAGTACAGGCCGATATTTATTTATTTATTTATTTATATATACTTTATTGTACACCATAAAATAGGAAAAATAACAGATTAAATACTTAAAACTAAAGACATGGTAACAATTGGCGGCCTTATCACTAGCTGCGATCTCTTCCAGGCAACCTTTGGATGGACTGGATTAATATAATAAAGATCTAATGGGGCAGTACAGAGGACGAGATAAAAGAAAATTATACTAGATGTACACGTTATATATTATGTTTTAAATATAACATACTTATATACCTAAATTATAAATACATACATATATATATTAATATACTATATATTAAGTAAACAGTGAAGATGACAATACACATACATATATATATATACACATACATACATATATACAATTATGACAGGAATAAAGATTACTGTAGTGATAAGTAATGTTCCTTAACAAGTCTTTTAAAACTTGGCAGCGTCTTAGCTTGTCTGATTGACAGTGGTAATACGTTCCACAAGCGAGCAGCATGGATGGTAAAGGACTTGTCAAGAAATAATGTGCTGTGCTTGGGAATCTCTAGCGTTAAATTCTCTGTTGATCTAAGAGATCGCGCATGAGTGTGACTAAGGAAATTAAAGCGGTTCTTAAGGTAATGGGGGGTGCAGGGATGGAACAAGATACCATATAAGAGTGACAGAATTCGAGTATTTCGGCGAAAACGTATTGATAGCCACTTGAGTTTGACTCGAAATTCGGAGACATGGTCATATTTGCGAAGACCAAATATGAACCTAATGCAGACATTCTGAAGTCTCTCAAGCTTTTCAATCTGGGCTTCGGTGAGGTCAAGATAGCTAGCATCAGCATAATCAAGGAGAGGAAAAAGAAGAGATTGAACCAGTGCAATCTTCGTGGGAATTGGAAGAAGATTCCGCAATCTCCGCAAGGACCCCGCTGCAGCAAACAATTTGCAACTAACTTGTTGCAATTGGGGGCCCCAGGATAAGTTTTTGTCAATCAGAAGTCCCAAATTCTTGACAGTGTCACTAAATGGAATAGCGCAACCATCAAACAGAATCTGAGGTAATTGATCCATATCTAATTTTGATATTATCCTGGGGCTGCCAACAACAATGACTTGAGTCTTAGTAGGATTGACTAATAGCCCGTGAGACTTACTCCAACTGCTGATACCCACAAGATCCTTGTTGATGGTGTTAATAGCCTCCATCACTCTGTCCACAGGAGCATGATAATATATTTGTAAATCAATATATTTTTATTGATATTTATATTGACTGTAACGATAGCAAAAACAAATCTGCAAAATTACTCAATCCTATACCCATCAATACGAAGCATATAAATAATCGCTCGTTTGTAAACGCCTTTAGTGGTGAAACGCATGAATGAAAGAAAGTTGGGCGCGTCGGTCACGAAACATGTATCGGCGTTTTGTCATGCGAGGCCGCCGCGTGCGGTTTGCGCGTAGTGTCATTGTTTATTCGCTTTAAGGGTTTCCCATTTGAATCATCGTAATATGCGGTGTAATGACGGGCTGCAGACGTAAAAGCAATACTAATAAGCAACCATGACCAAAGTATGACTTTCGGATGAATTTACCGTCATTTGTGTAGCGTGAAAGAATGCATGTTGTGGCATAAAATGCGTTCCTAGTACGCTGATTTTTATTTCAGTTCTACTGTTTTGATATGTTTTCTTTACGACTTCAACTAATTGAATCTGAAAGATTCCTACTGTTTTGAAAAATTGGTTTAAATCTATCATAATCTTCATTCACGAGTTCGGCCTCAATAGTTTTTAAAAATCATATGTTTTGGTTAAGACAAATTTATCGAATTATAACACATTTTACATCAACTTCAAGTTCCTTAAAGAAGTAAATCACTCCTGAGAAACATTATTTATCAAACAAAAATAAACTTGCATACGATATCTCCTAATTCAATTTAAGCTAAACATACAACAATGCGCTTTATTAGGCGTTTTTTAAACAAGGAAAATATAAACTCATTTCTCAAATCTCATAACACGCTTCGATAATATCTCACAAGTATTCACGTAGCAACCCTTTTTAGCTGGAAAGGAGTGGCTCACTCAAATTGGCCGCAGATAAAGTGCAGTTTACTCATAGTAGACATGATTTGCGAAATTGCTTATGATCCTTTGAATACCAAGCAGGCTAATGATGATTCAGGTTGTGTCGGATGACTAAAACTTTATAGGTTTCAATTTGTTGAAATTGACAGGTTCAATTAAAATGTTTGTAAAAAGTTTCCTGTATCGTTTTTGCAAATATGAATTCATGGAAATTGTTTCTTATTATTTGTTATCGAAAAGTTCTAGAGTGGAGGCCACGTACAGGCAAGCGAAATCGAATCGTCGAACGCCCACCTACAAGGTGGACGGACGACCTGGCTAAAGTTTCAGACAGTCGCTGGATGCAGGCCGCTTCCAACAGGTCGATGTGGAGATCGTTGGGGGAGGGCTATGTTCAGCAGTGGACTTCCTGTGGCTGAGATTATTATGATGATGATGATTTGTTATCATAGAATGTTACATAAATTTAATGATCAATAAATTGTTTATATATTTTGTGCTATATATTTTTATAGCTATGTTCGATACATTAAATTTAATTTCAATTTATCAAAATAAATTTCAAAAAATTATAATTCTGGTTATTAGTTTCTAATAACTACTTTCATTTTTATATATTTTTCATTTACACGACCGACCAGGAAATTTTGCCTTCTCCATAAATTATTTGCATACTTATACATCTGAACATTCAAACAAACACTAACCTGCAAAAGTAAGTAGGATGTAGTTTGGAAAGTACGTGCTGATCAGATATTCCGTGGAAACATACGTGTCCTCGGAGACTCGGGGTATGCGAAAAGTGGTTGATCTCATTCCCAGTATCTTATGTCCACATACAGAACGATACGTGTTAGTGAAATAGCCTTACGTGTAGAGATATGAGAAGGTACAGTCTGAAAGACGTTTGCATTCTTTGATCCCTTACTGCGAATAGCTTATAAAGTAGCTTGAAGTAATTGTCAGCGTTCAGAAGAACCTCTACACCCATGTTAAAGGCTTTGGCACCCGCTAAACTTATCTTAAGATAATAAGGATCAAAACCCTTTGAAAGGGTGCGGGCAACAGTCAATATTTGCAAATATAAGATGTTATTTAGATGCGGGACACGATCGTTTGGCTAAAGATTCGCCGAGCGGCCTTCTTATGCAAATTCAGCCATATCTAACTATTTACTAAGAAGTTTATTTGGAGAACTCCGTTGAAACTCTCAATGGTAGGTGTATTAAATTTTTCATAACTGCCCACTACACTTCAAAGTGCATTACTGTCGACGTTCGTTTCACCTTATTTAAAATGTCTGCATGATATTGCGCTATACTCTATTTGCGCGGAATGTGTGAACGAATATTTCAAAGACTCCAATGAATTTAAATGAAAAAATATATATTTGCTTCTGGAAAATATACTTATTTTTAACTTTCCAAAATGTTTATTTAAAAATGAGTCTTTTTTCTCTAGATAAATTTACGTTTCATTGATCGTAAAAAATAAATCTTATTCATGTATGTAAAATTACATTTCGTGCAATTTCGTCCGTATAGGAGCTTTTTACCTGTTCTTTGATTCATTACAAAAAAAAATCTGCAAATGTATCAAAATGACATAGAAATGAAATTTATGTACGAAAGTAAATGAAATACAATTTCTAAAACCATTTCACATTCAGTAAATTCAGATCAAATTACATATAAGAAAAGAATACACACGGTAACACCTTTCACTGAATTGGCTGTATTTCAGGAAAAACACGCACGCTTTTGGTAACCGACGTATCTTGTCAGTTCCTTTCAATTAATGCAACGGAAAACGATTTGAATGGAAAAAGTAAATTTAAAATTCAACGCTTTATAGCGACCTCATCATGTTTACCGACTATATTTGCGCTGTTATTCATATTGAAACAATCATATTTATGGTAGTAAAATGTATGTGACTTTGATTTTTATTCAAAATTCGAGGATTGTAAGGAATCTACGGAAGGAGAGGGTAGGTGATTGTATTTAGGTTTATTTTAAAATGAGGCTCAAGTCTTAAGACTTTGGGCTAATAAACTTTAATTTTGGAAGAATATCGCTGGAAACAAAAGTAGAAAGGAAATTAATTCTAAGGGTCTCAGATATCGATAACTAAATATGTACCTATTGATTTTTAAAATTATTGGTTTAACTCAAATTCTTGGTCTTTATTAATCTCCTCTGCCTTTCTACTCTGAAATAACTCATCACTTATTATGTACTAGGCATTGTTATCCACCAAGAAACATGCAATAAGCCGCCTACGTCATAATTTTTTGTGACGTGACTCAATTACTCAAATATTGTATTGTCTTTTTTTGCAAAATGAGTAACGAAGCAAAAATCCTACGCCCTCACATAACAACTGCTATTAAGATGGTATCCGTCTCACGTATTTAGGATCGCGAGCCACCATGGCGCAAATCTTAACTGTTACAACTGTGCTTTTGCGAATCCTGCGTTGAAAATGTTATGAGTTATTTGAAGGCTGATTGCCGAGACTTAGAAGAAGAATTTGGATTTATATCCTTCAAGGATTGGTCTGTTTATCAACTGTATTATTATCGTCAATAGAAAAAGATATTTTCAGCTATTACCATCGTCTTCTGCTCCTTCTGCTACATTTGCACATGGTTCTGTATCTGAGCATATACTGGCACTTCGAAGTTATAGTGGTTTTAGTGTAACCACTTTCAATAGCACTAGAGATATATATATTGTTCATAAGAAAAAGTGTAATAATTTTATATCTGATATTACAGTAATTTCATACGTTTTCTAACCGATGTAATTCTCAAACAAAACCCGGCTAGATGTAAAAAGCTAGGAATATTTATCTCGTTAACGACTCGGGTGCGTCACGGAAATGTATAAATCGTGTTTGTAACTCTGACCTACCGAGAACGGTCCCACCTGTTGTTCTTCACGAATTGAATTAAAGTATTTCATGTCAAAACGCAGTAAAATTCCAAAATAGACAACGAATAACAATATAATATTTCAACAGCCTTTGTTACTGTCAAGGGTGAGAAGATAAGTTAATAATATAATGATGTATTATTGTTCCCTGTGTCGATTCGACTATTCCATTACTTGCCATATATAATTTACAAATTATGTTTTACCATCGTACAGCTCTTTCTTTGGTAATCACTGAATGAAATTAGGATTTTTCGAGATGCATGTTTATTGTTGTTCCTATGAACAATCGTGTTGTTATAATGTTTATGGTGTAATGTCAAAATAAAATGCTTTCCGTACCTTGTAAGCGTCATTAATTCGAATTTTATTCACGTTTGTGGCTACGTTTTTATTTAAGTGAAATCGTTTCGATAACGCATCTTAATAGTTAATTTCCATATACAAAATGGCTATTCACGTAAACAGTGAAGACTTTATTAATGGCTGTTAATTAATCGTGCAGCTTAACAAAATTATTCTGTCATTAAAGTTGATTTGATATATTTAACATAAACTTAGTACAACATATTCAATTATAAGTGAAGGCGAATACGGACCCCTAAAATGAATATATATTAAAGATGTTTATTGTATTTCTTGATCTTTTGAAATAAAAGACTTGAAATGTTTTGCTGTAAGAAGTATATAGGTATAAAGCTAGATATACAATTAGTTTATGAGTTATAAGTAACATTAATACTTATTTTGCCAATAGTTACCATTACAAATCGGCTTCTTTCTTGCTGAAACACAAAAAATTATGGTATACTTATCGGAAATACTTTTGTTGCAATAATTATGATATGTTATCGTAGACAATTTATTAGAAAACAATAGGTAATTGTTTGAGCATACCTATTTTACAATAACATAAAAAAATACTAGTGTAATGAACCAGATAACGGCATTAGGTAATCAAGAAATTTAAAATTACATTTGCATACATCTTTATTATCTTTGTAGGTAAAATATTTAGCGACTATACTTTTATATACTGGAATACCAAGCATTTTGCAATTCAAGGTGTTGTTTGGTTTTGCTACTGTCCATACGCGGTCGTATTGCGTACCATCACATAAGCGGCGCACTCGTCTTGCCATTCAATGCAATAAAAAATGTTAAGATATTTCCATTACAAATATTAATGTTAGTTCTTCTGTAGAAACATTAATACCTTAGTTAGATCAAAGGTATCAGTAGTTTACCAAAATCTTTATTTTTAATATTTTTTGTCACGTTTTGATTTATTGTCAAAGCCCCCTCTGGGATCAATCTGTCATAATGCAATTCATTTTTCGCCACTATCAGTTAAAACTGCTATGTATGGGGATTACGTATAAGAGTTAACGCCCTTTTTCTTTATCCATTGCGTAGGTTGTTAGCTGTAATAAAATTGCTAAGGGTTCGTAAGCATCATTGGAAGTAGTATTATCCGAAAGTATCGAAATACTTTAGTAGCATTGCAAGACGTGCCTAAAGTGAAATTTGCAGGACATCAACCGACCCCTGTTTGATCTAACTTTTTTAATTTTCTTCATGATATCCCTTTCGGCGCGGTCAAGTGGGAGATGAAGTTTAAATGTACTTGTTTAGAGATTTATTTACTTACACTCTAGAGTATTTATCTAGTGCAAATACTATAAGAATTGGGAACAACTTCCTTTGTATTAAATTTCTATTTTCGTTGTCAACATTTTGAGAAGCTTGTAGATTTGTGCGACGCTCACTTTTTTATTTCTATGCAGATTCAGTGTTCGAATAAAAAATATTAAATAAAAAATAAATATATAATATAATTATATATTACCCGATTTGAGAATCAAATCCATAACTACTTTCACAACATATGTTGGGTTTTTCAAATTAATATACAAAAAGTGAACTGTTGTTTCATTTTGAGTAGCAGATACCGTACTTGCAATTCAAGTTATGTTGACAGGAGTCATCAAGCCAATTAAACTACTCGCTTGCCGAACCTATCCAATAAAAAGAAAATTCTATAGACATGATATATTAAAACACACGAATACCCTCACACACCTTAGTAATATTCAGCGCAGGCCCAGCGTTTAATTTCAAAGAAGATAATGACTTCATAGTGACATCACAAGGATCCGAAGCACCGCACCACAATGCTCATTCATTTGTATGTAGAGACGGTGCAGCGGCTTGCACTCAGCAATACGCCGACTCATATTAGCAATACGGTAAAAACCTATGTGATGTGCAAAGAAATATCGGCAGGAAAAAATATAAAAAGTTAAATTTCTCTTTCTCCTTTTCTTATATCCATGATAATCTGTAAAAAAATGTCTAGGGCGTTAAAAGCGCCATTTTATTTTAATATGAAATCGTAGGATTTGTATGTCTATGTTAAAGATTTTTGTTCTGTGAAAAATAAAAGCTATATACATAATTCAATTTCAGCAACAAATTTGGAAATTCTTTGTTAATCTGACAACATCGTCTAAATGGTTTTGTGTATAAAAATAAAGGCATTAACATCAATATATCACAATTGATGCGTCGTGGCACTGATGCTGTAATATAGATAAATACATTTGTAATTCGGGTTTTGATAAAGTTATTGAAAACAAACGTGGCAAAAAGATTACAATAATAACCATCATTAAATCACTTATTTTTAAACAAAGTGTTATACAAAAATAAAAACTATCCACTTGATTTAAACAGTTATTCAACAAAAAAAAAAGAGATGAATTTACAAAAAAAAAATACCTATCGCCTTGACTTAAACGTTTATTTTAATATAAAAGCGACACAAATAAGGGCTACGGATATTTTATCAATATCCAACGCTGTAAAAATAGAATCAATACATACGAACAAAACGGCACATCACTAAAGAATTGTTCACGTTTATTACAAGGTGTGCGCTGAATCACAAACGTACAAATGACACCTATTACTAGCAGGAGAATAGAGAGCGTGAGTCCTCAATTACTATTGGACCGCTAATAACATGTCCAACACTCGACGTGCTATCATTTCTATATGTTTAAATAGAGCAAGTGTCACTGACTTGAACGTAGGCTTTGGTGGCTGTGTAGTGAGTAAGCCAGGTGTGAATAGAGAAGCCGTAGATTCGATGTACGTAGTTAGTCCTTTGTATGGTGGCATTGCTAACCACGTTATATGCTCTCATAAGAACTGGGGGGCTACTCTATAAATTCGATACGAACTTCGAATGTTCGGATGTTCGACGTCCGGAGTAAGATATAAGATTTCCACTTCCAAAAATCAATACTATTGTCTATTGTACTTATCATGTTCTCCGATCTTAGTCTATGGTTGCGACGTACGATAGAGGAATCCAACATTTTGTGGAGTATCTAGACACATTAGTGAAGTTTTACGTATGGCGTCCGAACATTCGAAGTTCGTATCGTTTTTATAGAGTAATCCCCCTGAACAAATCAAACGGAAAATATTGTTTCTTTTGTAATATTATAATTTTCTGAATATTGCTGTGATCTTGATATCACATTGTGATCGTTTATATGAGCCACTGTTTGAAAGTCTTTTTTTATACCCGTGTATTACGAGGCATAGGGAATAATGTATTCATATAATAAAAATAATATATTTAATTGAAAATCAAAAAATCTCGCTAAAATATTTTCTATTAACACGTGACATAGTTATACTGACGACACACAATATGTATACGTTAATTAGCACTCGTGTCATATTACGCTTAGATTAAAATCAATACATAAGTAAATAAAAATGTGATAATAAGAAACCGCCGGCTTAGTGGCAAATTCTATTCACTTTTGCAATTCTAATTGGGATACGCATGAAGGAATAGACTAAACTGTATTTTTTCTAAGAGTAGTCCTTTCCCATTTTGGATTTTAAACTGCGCCATTCCGGCACACTTACTTAATTTTCATTACCTTATCCATAATCTACACGGCTTTCTGCTTCTAAAACTAAAGTCATGTCTTCATTTGTATTTCCTATTATTGTTTACAATAAATGCTATGTTTTACTCATTGTATTATAACCGCTGTTGGTCTTCTAAATAAATCAAAATTATAATTTTTTTCATTATTTTTTCCTGTCGTGGTATTTAGATAAATATATAGGTTTTTTTAAAATAATAGTGTACACCTTTTTATTTTTGACTTTTGGGTGTTAATTATTGATTTATAAATTACAAAATACAACTGTCGCGTTTCTTGGCGAAATTTTTAGTTGCAATGTATTCGTAGTCACTAAAACTACCACCCGGCTTCATTTTCAGTAGCAATCTTGATATACCCCGTATAAAAAAATAGTGACAACAAAAAACGTATATTCAAATGCGGCAAAACACTAAACTAAACACTTTAACACATCCGTAGCGAGTCCCAAGTTCCAGCCATTAAAGTTTGCTACATAATATTTTTACACTTTATGGAAATGAGACCCTAAAGTGTACTTGCACGGCGCAGTTACTTTTAATAAGTTGCGGAGCGGTGTAGGTGCAAAAGTGTTCACTTCGGTATATTTTACAAACGAATAGAACTCGTATTGAAACGTAAATCCTGCGTGAAACTCTTCCGCTGTGATCACGAAGTGTTGAAGGAGCTACGAATGAATAGACTTGTTTTAGACAAACAATTATAATTATAATAAACGACTTTATAATTATAATATAAGACATTTATTGAATCCGTTAAAATATTTTAACTGCCACCCATTGCGGAAAGCGGTTTTAATTAGAGAAGAACGGGCAAGAAACTCTAGTGTTGCTCTTTTCAAAACCATTTGAAAATGCAATGATTATTACAAAATGTACAAGTAAGTTTAAATCAGAGCAGTTTATTATTAATTTGTTGCAAGCTTACAATCATTGAGTTAATATTATAATAATAGGTTAATCATTACAATAAATATTTTTGATACGAATATGTTTATCTTATATTTAATATGGCTGAGTGAAGCGAAGTCGCCTAGAATGAAGAAACAGTGTACTCTGTTTCGCCAATGCAGTGGATAAAATCAATTTATATACGTCTAAAAATATAGCTATAGTTGCAATGGTAATTTTTTAAGATCTCACAGAATTCATAGAACGGAAAAGTTACCTTAAAGCAAACAGAAAAGAAGGATTCAATTGATGGAAATTATAAGTAATAAAGGACTTTCAGCCTTATTCATAGACTGCTTATAAACCTATTTTAGCTATCGAATGTTTCGTCTTCTTCGCTCAAACTGAATTCAAAAGGCGTTCGAAAGGGACAAAGCATTTATTAACTAAAATGGGATGCACAATAGTCTGTGAATAAGGCCCTTTATTGATAAATGTCTTCATTATTTCAGATCGTAATCTGTATAAGCCCATATACGTCCCACTGCAGGGCACGGGCCTACTCTACAATCGAGAATACGATTGAGAGTGGTTAGGCCATATAGTCCACCACGCTGGCCTAGTGCGGGTTGGCAGATCGTAATGACAACGTTAAAAAATATAAGAGGGAGCTATTTTAAACTAAACACATAAGTATACAAAAACGTATCGCATTTGATGTGTAACATATTTCGCTCATGGAACTAGTATTAATTATTTTAAATGCTAATGATTGACTACGATATATTATAAAGTTCTACAACGTTTAATATTCGTTAATCTAACTAAGCAAACGATAATATAAGATAATAGTTATACTAGAATTGGTGTTTCAATATTAAAATATTAGACATCAATGTTATGCAAGTGTTTTATGAAATATTTGATTTGATACACACAATGAATTCACTACTACATATGCAAATGGTTTTCAATTGTAATAAAACTCTCACTCAATTTAACGCAGAGTTTTCGTTTTATCTCGAATATGTTTACGTAACGGAAGATTTGTATTTTAAATAAAACCTTAATAAAGTTTATTTTTAGTTGATGTAATTGCGTGTTAATTACTGTTTTTAGTTTTCAAATTGAACTTTAAATTAACCAGACTTTTCGTTATGTTTAAGCATCACCGACACATAAATCATATGTTCCGTCCCACCATGTAATACGCGGCGAATTCCCCATATCAGACACAAATTCCTGACTCCGGCCTCATAATGAATAAAAAATCCAATTAACTTTGCCCGGCCCGGGATTGGAACCCAAGACCTCAGTTTTGTAATCCTATGGCCTACCGTAAGACAACTACGCTATCGAGGCACTCATTATTTATTTATTTACATAATTATTTAAAAAAATACACACATTAAATTAAATAATGCATCCATAACCTAACTGTGTTTTACCGAGCATTATAAAATCACCGACAATTGTATGAATAGACAGACAATTTTAAATAGAGAACAGGAAACTTTAATTATGATAACAAGTCGGATATCGAAGTATTTCTTAATTTCCATTAACTACAATCATCAGAAAAACGTTGAAATTGTTGACTAAAATAACTCTTAATAAATCAGAACCGCTTCTATATTTTCTAGCTCGTCACACCCAAGGCACACTAGGTGGCATTCTCCACAACTGCACTAAGAGTGTATTGCTGTTGTTGATTGTAGCACTTACCAGGTCCCCGACAACCGTTATGCAGTTTGACTTACAAATACACAGTCGAGATGTTTCACTTACTGACTTGTTTATTGTGTGCCCAGTTTTCATGTACTGGATTCATGAATTATGGATGGGAATTGCAAAAAGAATCGCTGGTAATAAATATACGAATAGGTTGATAAACTAGTTTCTGATGCGATTAGAATTTTCTGGGATGTGCAAGTTGGATTCTATGGAGCAAGTCCGGAATAAATTTTAACAATTCTACGAGTATAGGTCGTATTTGTTTCTTAGATTTGCACGAATATTACGCATTTAAATAAAACAATTATTTACATATTTTATCGCGGTTTTTCTTTTCATTTTTTTAACTTCCCGATATCCAGGATACATTTTCGGAAAAAAACAATGTCAAGAAGATAAAAAATATAGTAATAATTTTATTTCTACATACTGCTAATAAAAGACTAAACCAGACGAGTGAATGATTGCAAAATAATTACATAAAGTATCTATAAATAAATACATTTCGCAACTCATCTCACAATCTAGGTTAACATTTAACAAGCACACTCATCTAAATATTTTAAAATTTATCTTAATTTAAACGCAATATTTATTACCAAGTGTTATCTTTGTTTTATTTTACGATGCTGTGTCATACCAGCCCAGATTTTGATATCATAAATATCAAGCCTTATCAATGGAAATTCGCATTCAAATTCAAACACGTAGAAAAATATTAAAATGTTGGCACTAAGACATGTTATCGATGAAACATGGAAGGGCCCTGTAATATTTACAAGGGACATATTACCGATACCCAGAATAAACTTTTCATAAATTTCCCACAACACGTCAGAAGGGCGCCATGCTTCAAGATAGGATAGTAATAAAAAGGTCCTTGTACATAGTATAGTGTATAATAAAAGGAGGGACGCCCGTGGGGAGCCATTGGTTGTTTCTCCATTAATAACGTATTATATAACCGCGATAACTCCATATTTTACCAAAATGTGTAGACTAGAAGTTTCGCGAATGTTCCTTATAAGTTGCTCGAACAGGTGGGCGAGGATGAGTACCGAAAGTATAGTTTGAAGTATTTGTTAAAGAATATAATTACGTCAAAATCCAATGTTAGGAAATATTATTATTATTTTGTTGTGTTATGATATAATAGGTTCACCTTGACTGACTTAATTAGCTGTGGAAATTCATAGCCATTCTGAACACTGAGATTCCAAGTTCTATTACCGATCTATTTTGATTCAAGTTCTATTTTTAGTACATTTTTCTTACGTCTAAGCCGCGTCTCAGTAATTTATGTGCCATAGCTTAGATCCTCGTACAAATAAATGTTTATGATCTCAAAAATATATTTGTTCAGATCTTTTTTTTTTCACTTATTTATCATGCTTAAAAATGATACATCAAAATGGCATCTAGCTCTGGTCGTGCATGTAAAATTTACGTTTCCAAAACGCACTAACGGATCCTTTTCAGTGTAATCCTGATGTAAAAATCTAATTAGTCCTCACCTAACTTACATAAGAGTAAGTAATATACTTAAACTACCCACTTTTAAATGTTTCCATCACTAATTACCTTCGACGGTATTGCAATGAAAACCACATTTCCCCGTTTGAAAAATCCACAATATTATATACCTATAAAAATTTCAACCAAGTTATTTACCTAAAAGCTATAAAGTAGCATTATATAAGTACCGATACTTATAAATTAACATTTTAGATGCCTCAAAAACGAAAAGGGGGCGGTAAATTGCATCTTAAAAATACACAGGTTTTACAAGATTAACTGAAGCATCGCCTTGGGGGCCGCTTTGATATCATTAACATCTGAGATCAAACAGTAGAAAAAAGAGGATGCTTTTGATATTACACCTTTTTGACTATGAGCACTCGCTAAAGATATAATTAAATATTCAGGTAAGTCACGGTTGGCGAAGGGTGCTCTGTTTTGCCGTTCCGGTTTCATGAGAACGTCAATTTTATATATTAAAGATTATCTGCTCGTTTTTTTAAGAGTGCTTCACTAATATCGTCATCTAGGGGTGAATATAGATGTAGAAAGATGATGATTGTTTTGTTTAAAATATTTTTCTTTTGAATTAGTACTTAAAACCTTCATAAGTGCCGACTACGTAAATGAAACCACCGTTATGCCAGCGTTTTTTTTTCTGTCTTTTTTTCTCTACTATCATTTGGGAAGTGATTAAATATTATTTTGACGGTGACGAAAATCCCTTAGTCTAATAAAATTGTATAATCCTACGACTATGCAATTCTATAAGACTCGAATTATTTACAAGAATAGCCAATCAATTAGACCACAATGCTTTAAATTAACAAATTGTTATCACAAATGCATCTATATTTAAAATAGCCTCTTCATCAACTTGCCCCAAAACTCGAAATGTCTACGTCTTATCTATACGCCTGTATTAATTGATCCTTTCAAACTTGTAAACCTTTCCTTTCAATTTCAAATCAGAAACCACAATAACTCTTGTGTAAATAAAAGCGGGCGAGATCTGCCTTGTCATCAGAACTAAGAGCTTTGTTTAAACCATTGGACCCCGTCACGCCTCCTACAATGACTTTATAGAAAGGGTACCAGTTAGACAATTTGAAATAAGTGTGCCCTGTTGAGCATTACAGGAATTTTAATTGAATAATTCTAGGAGAGTTCGTGTTGCTCACTGATGGTGTGGCGTTATTTGATACTACTAAATATTTTGAGTTTAGCAGTGATTATAATAATTGCGGTTAATTATTTTCGAATTTGAGATTATTAATTCACTTAAGCATAATCTTGTGGAGGGTAGTGTTTTTCGACCGATTTCGACCTACTGCTGGGTATAGACCTCCTCTCGGTCAAATCATTATTTCCGGTTTAGCGTGAGTCTTATCCACTGTTTGCCCATATACTTCGTAATAGCCAACCATCAAGCAGGTGGCCTCTAGCTCTTTGGCCAATATATCTGCTATTAGGGTGAATAGATCTATATTACATATTACCACCCACAAGGTAGATTATAGATTTAAAAAAGAAGACGAAGTTCTATTAATTCAACTAAGGCAGTTGGCAAAAATATTGTGCGTCCCCTATGTTGACAAATTGGAAAATTCTACTTAAATTCAAAACGAAAATAATCGACTAGCATTTAGCCTTCTTATTTATTTCCTATGGTAACAAAGTAAACAGGCACAACAGATCCTCAAATATTCCTCCATGATGCTTGCGGCGATGACGACAATGCTAAGCCTTCACAAGGGGAGTGACTCTTTTGGACAGCATGGGGAATGAGCAGCTGATTTTAGAAAATAGCCTGAAGCACACAGCTACAAAGGGGACTAATAAGTGTACCATTGTTTCTTTGTGGCGTTTTTCTGATGTTAATAAAAAGGTAGCTGGTACTTAGTAGAAAAGTAATCATGCGTATCCTCACCTTAGACTATGCGGAGTCAGAAGGGAATTCATAAGATCAAATAGTATAATTCACTAGTAGTAAACAATTCGACTTAAAATAAAATTAATATTTATGCAACAATAGTAAATTGCTTGCCTGGGTGGCGTAGTTGTAAGCTGAGGTCTCGGGTTCGAATTCCGGATCGTGGTACATTGTGGAACGGCACACATAAGCCGAAATGTGGCTATACTGGTTGCTACCACAACCTCTGCCTACACTTTCTGGGAAAAAGGCGTGAGTTTATGTATGTACGCATGTAGTAAATTACTAAAGGTACTTAAAGCGTTTATGTATCCCATAAAGCATAACAAAGAGCTGCTATACACGTCAGTAAACTAAGCGTACTAATTAGTGGTGTCCATAATCGCATCGATATCCATACCTAAATAATCAGTTTAATCGTAATCGATAATTAATATGAATAACATAAATTGTGTAGTCTTAATCTTGGAATATTATTTATGATATTACATAAATATTATTGTCTATTCTTTTGACATCCTCATTTTCTGTGTGTCTTGAAAATGACTAACATTTATTTTGAATCTAAATTAAATATCTACTTCTCCAGAAAATGGAACATGGCATAAAGTAGACAAAGTAGGCACCATATGATTTAACTTTGGACATTTACATTATTATCTAAACGAAGGTTATTCAACAATAGCCAAGGCAACACCATAATTTACTCATGGTCCGTCGCTCATTTGTGTCAGTATGTAATATTTGAACTACAATATCTCATTCGTAAACCGAGGAACAAGATAAAAAATACAGGTGTGCGATCCCAAAGGTTTTTCTCATTTGTTAATAACGTTTTTTTAATTTCACCAACCGTAAAATAGTCAGGGATGATCATTAATTACCCACAGGGTGCAGTTTGTTTTGGCTTGGTCACGGCAAACAAATTTATGTATGAGTGAAACCATTAAGAGATTGTCGCTTTGGGGCAATTGGTCGAAAAAATGTTTCGTAAGTAATTTTTACGTTGATGAATTGATAGGGTTTGACAGTAATAACCATGTTGGTTTAAGGTGAAAAATTTTGTTTAATTTTTAATGTGATGAAGAATATTTAATTATTTGAATTTTGAGGTACTGGCCCTACATAGTTTCCTTAAGGCTATATTACGGTTTGACAAAGGAAAAACATATTGTTGCATTTTTTCACTATTTAAATATATATTTTATATATAGTTGATAACGCTCGTCTTCTTTCAATAGATTTTATTCCGAATGGGCCTCCTGAAGCCTTAATTCTTTGCTCGTGTAGTGTGTTACAGTTTTAAGAAATCTCTAAAGTATTCTCTAAATCTAAGCTTTTATCTGCTTTAACCAGCACGACATTGCAATGATCAATAAATTGAAATGAACATATAATTTCTATTAATAATAACACGCAGTCTTCGATTGCTTCACGTTTTGCCCAACGCATTTTCACTTTCAAGCCACATTCCTATGTCAAATTTAATCCTTATTAAATCAAAACAAACTTGTTTGGCTAAGCAACCTGTCCGTCTGACATATGCGCCAGTGTCGAGTATCAGATTTTTGTGGCAGGTGAACGCTTTTTGTCTCGTTACAGTATCACCTGGGAATAAAAATTCAAAATGTCACCTGTCGGGCGACACATTGCGTGGTCACCTAACGATGTGATTTTAACGCAATCGAGTTTGAGAAATTGAAAGTGGGTGAGGAGCCATTGTTTTTAATTTTTTTGGGAATTCTCACGGGTGTTTTTGTTCATGTGAAATGCGGTTGGCGTTTTATTGTTTATTTTCCAATTAAGATTATTTTCGTACGAAATAATCCTACAAAAGCCTCTACCTTCATCCTGTAAAAATCAGCGGACTAGAGATTTTTCATCCCTACAGCAAACGCCTAATGTGTTTATTTAGGATCTAAGGTTAGGAATTGTCTCGAGGAGGAAATCTAACTCATACCCTCGCGTTCCAAAACTGGCTCTTGGACACTGTGCTACAGAAGCTGCAACCATATATAAATAGATAATATTGTTTTATGAGATTAGAAAATAAAGCTTAAAGTGAAGACGAAGTTATATTTATTTTTTATACCACAATGTCTACATACTTGTACATTTATACTCGTACTAGTATATGAGAATAAAATAAAACCCAATTTATTTTTACGCTAAAACCACGAAATTAAGTTACCAACCCGTGAATTTAACAGGTAAACACTTTACAATTACCCAACTGGCGTAAATTTCAAAATTCACTCTACTTTCCCATACCCTGATTGACGTGGGAGCGTAAAATTTAATAGTAAATTTAAAATTTCGCTACCACTCAATATATTGTGACGCAACGGATCATTGAGAATTTGGGTCATTTTTTTCACTCGCCCACACGTGCAAATATAACAATCGATTGGCATTGTGCATCATTCCCGTGACCCGATGACTCGTTTTGCACAACATATCAGGTATCCCAACAGATGCAACGAAGCCTGATAGTGGGAAAGTAGATGCAAACTAAAGCAGACGTGACTTTGTCAGACTTTCTATTATAATAGCGATGTAGGGTGCACTTAAGTTGTTATTCGTGGGAACGTGAATAATAGGTATGACAATCTACAGTGTCATCAGCGAAACAATGAGAAAGTTTTCATTTGGCGACGACACGACTTTTATATGCATACGTGGACTTATGACTAATTGTTTCGCGTGCAGTTATAATAATTATATATTGTTCTGCTGGCAATGTGCGCCAACAATGCTATTTATGTAATAACCTATTATTCTATAAGTTAGGTAGTGTAGTGCATGATCGGTAAATCGTCCACAGCTAATACGTTCAATTGATAAGTTTAGGAATTCGGGAACATAAATCACACTATGTCGTACACAAAAAAATACATCTACGTCGCAAAACTTTGGGTTAAGGTTGGTTGAGCAAGAAAAATAATCTAAACATATTATAACAAAAAAGAACCAAAAATATAAATTAAAATAATTGCGAAATTACAGCCTATATTCTATCTTAATTTCACCCTTTAAAGTATCATATGTTAATGTATTTTAATTACACAGTCATCCTTACATTGGAATTAATTGGTTAAATTTCATTTGAAGTGGTGATTAGCAAGTCCTCAACCCATCTTCAAACCCTAATCCACGTTGGTCCCTATTAATTTGAAATAGAACGTGCGTTGGACAATTGAAACAGAATTGGTGACGCATTTCAACACGCTCTGCGGCCAATTACGTTCGTTCGATTGCATTGTACAATGTTAACGAATATTTTAAGCGGTCCTCGTGAGGTAAATTTGATTTTGTCCATATACAGCCAAATTGGAAACTTCGGTAATCAGTTTGTTTAGAATGGCATTAACTTAATGGATTGCTTTAAGTACCTTCATAGAATATCGTTTTGCGATTTATGCTTCAATTTTTGATACAGTTAGTTGTAAACTTAATAGATTTTTACATAATTCGATAGTTATAGTCTTAAGAATACAATGTTCTAATGATAATGCACAGATGCGATGATATCCCGGACATCAGCCTGTGTGAGATTGAGATGGCCCTGAAGCAACTTAAAAACAACAAGGCGCCGGGCGAGGACGGAATAACTTCAGAGCTTCTGAAAGCGGGTGGAACGCCGGTACTGAAAGTCCTTCAGAGGCTCTTCAATTCCGTTCTCCTCGAGGGCTCAACGCCAGAGGCATGGAGCAGGAGCGTGGTGGTACTGTTCTTCAAAAAAGGTGATAACACTTTGCTGAAGAATTACAGGCCCATCTCGCTCCTGAGCCATGTCTATAAGTTGTTTTCGAGGGTCATCACAAATCGTCTCGAACGCAGGTTTGATGACTTCCAGCCTCCCGAACAAGCCGGTTTCCGAAAAGGCTTTAGTACCATAGACCACATCCATACGCTTCGGCAAGTTATACAAAAAACCGAGGAATATAACTTGCCGCTTTGTTTAGCGTTTGTGGACTATGAGAAAGCCTTTGATTCGATCGAGACTTGGGCTGTGCTACAGTCTCTCCAGCGGTGCCATATCGACTATCGGTACATCGAAGTGTTGAAGTGTATATACAACAACGCCACCATGTCGCTCCGAGTACAAGATCAGAGTACGAAGGCTATTCCACTATAGAGAGGCGTGAGACAGGGAGATGTCATATCTCCGAAACTGTTCACTGCCGCGCTGGAAAATGCCTTCAAGCTCTTGCAATGGAAAGAATTCGGCATCAACATTAACGGCGAGTATATCACTCACCTTCGGTTTGCCGACGATATTATAGTCTTGGCAGAATCGCTGGAAGACCTTAGCACTATGCTCGAAGACCTCAATCGAGTCTTCCAACAGGTGGGTCTTAAAATGAACATGGACAAAACGAAGATCATGTCGAATGTCCATGTTGTGCCCACCCCCATCGGTGTTGGGGGCTCGACTCTTGAAGTTGTAGACGAATATGTCTATTTAGGACAAGTGGTCCGGTTAGGCAGGTCCAACTTCGAGAGAGAGGTCAATCGTCGAATCCAACTCGGTTGGGCAGCGTTCGGGAAACTACGCGACGTCTTCTCGTCCAAAATACCTCAGTGCCTTAAATCGAAAGTCTTCGATAGTTGTGTGTTGCCAGTGATGACTTACGGCACCGAGACGTGGCCTCTCACTATGGGCCTTATAAGGAAGCTCAAAGTCACTCAACGAGCTATGGAGAGGGCTATGCTCGGGGTTTCCCTACGAGATCGAATCAGAAATGAGGAGATCCGTAGGAGAACTAAAATAACCGACATAGCCCACCGGATTAGCAAGTTGAAGTAGCAATGGGCAGGGCACATAGCGCGGAGATCTGATGACCGATGGGGTCGGAAAGTGCTCGAATGGAGGCCACGTAGCGGAAAGCGCAGCGTAGGACGTCCACCCACAAGATGGTCCGACGACCTGGTAAAGGTCGCGGGACGTCGCTGGATGCAGGCTGCCTCCAACAGGTCTCTATGGAAATCATTGGGGGAGGCCTATGTTCAGCATAGGACTTCCTTTGGCTGATGGATGGATTATCATTAAAATTTATGATTGGTTTCGCTTTTTATCGCATTTGATTTCACATCTCAGGTAAATGATTGTTTGATTTTAAATAAGAGTTCAAATCGTTACATAAATAATTTTCTGAATTACTTCATAATTATGGAAACTTAATATTAATGCACCGATAGAATTAAATGTAAGAAGTTATTAATACTACAAAAGTATCAAAAATCTCTATAAAGTGTTTACTAAATGTAAGCAATAACAAAAATATTTCAATAATTATAACTCCGAGCCCCATGTCTTTCGTGTCATTAAGCCGTACCAAATTTAAATGAACAAATTTAACTTGAATTATTCTGAAGTGAACCCCGGGCCGTATCCTTTTCAGGTTCACCCTTCCCCTCATTACAATACACAATCCTACATCTAGATAAGGGCCACCCATCTTTATACTTCTCCCCAAAGCATTCTATTTGGGGGCACCGTTCATTTTATTCCAATATAATTCGTAGCCAACGTATTTTTGTTGAACAACTTTTGATATTACTGATAAAACATTGATCTGTGATTTGTGACAGCGGGTAAGCAGAGATGGTGAGATAAAGTTTAAATGAAATGAATTAGTGTGACTAAAACGTTAGAGATTTGCTCGTGCAACAGCTGGGCTTAGTTGCTCGAAAAACCGGCAAAGCGAACCGGACAGTTCATTCATCACGACTTTTGTAAGTAACAAAATTATGACTAGTTTGCATATTCGTTTGGTATTTAGTTATATCAAATTACATCTTACATCAAAATCTTTGTTAAATTATTTCATAATGAATAATTTAAGAAACTACATATTTCTTATCGCTTAAAGTTACTATACCTTAAATTGGAACCAAGATTGTGATGTTATTCAATAAAATGGAGCCTTTTCTTTCCATACGAACATCCCAAATGTTTGGTTCTCTTACAAGCTTAGTAGATGCATTTCATAATATAATATTGGCAATGGAGACATTGAACTTGAACCAAATAAATTCGAAAGGGTGCTCTAAAATATTAGTCATACTAATACATACCTACCCTCACCCCAATACGGGGGACGGAAAACCACGTTTTTCCATTGCATTCCCTTCTTTAACATTTACTTATTATTTACTGCCTTCTAAATTCATACTATTATTAATCATGACCCAGATGGCCTCTCACATATGAGAGACTGGTGGTAGGTCTCTCATATGTGAGAGGCCATCTGGGTAGGTACCACCGCAATGTCTATTTCTCCCGTGAAACAACACTGCTTAAATGCACTGTTGTGTTTCGGATTGAAGGACATTGTAGCCAGAGCAACTACTGGACATATTGAGACTTAACATCTTATGTCTCAGGATGGCGAGCGCAGTGGAATATTGCTACTGTTCATGAGCGGTCGTATCGCTTACCATCAGGCGAACGGCTTGCTCGTCTCGCCATTCAATGCAATAAAAAAAAAAAAATATCATGTTTATAAGAGAAAATAATATGAATTCACAAACATTACATCGCAATGACCCTAAAGACCTGCCATAACATTCACATGGACATTCGTGACACACGCGAGGTAATCCGTGGCTCCATCTCACGACGTTTTGTCAAAATCAAGAACAGTTTACACAATCATATTCCGCTAATACTATAGACGTCTTCAATACGTGGATTTAATAAATTATTACTATTGCAATTATAAATGAAATCTGATGCATAGAGTTCAAATAAGACATGTCAGTATCTAATGAATTCTATCCCAATAAGACTTCCCACTGGACTATACTGCCTAACCCCTATCAGTGGTGCGCTCGATTGTAGAGAAGGTCCATGCCCTGCAGTTGGACGTATATGGGCACGATTTCCCAATTTGAAATTTGCTTTCGTGCAAGATAGAAAATGTTTTGATGGTTAATGAAATTTAGAAATCTCAAGTCGGCGACTCGGCTGTAGGCCATTATGTTGGCCTTAAGCTCTTTTAATCGAAATCGATATTGTACAGAGTTCCACTGCTCAGCATTTAGAACTTATAGGCTGTGCAAAGGTGTTGTGGTATTATTTTACAATGAAAATTAGCAATTTTTTCATTAACAACTATTTAATGTAATATTAAAAAACTTATAGTAATCTTGGAAGATAATATAATAATAAACTTCATATCGCTTGGCCTAAATAAAATCCATTCCTTACTCGTATGATTATGTAGTTCTTCATGATCCCATTCCGAGAGTACTTTGTAACTCATCGTTTATTTTGAGAGCTTCATATTTTTGTCCAATATAATAACGTAGCCCTAGTTTTAGACGGCAAAATGTCGCCCCAATAGCAATTTCATTTTTCTGAAATGGTACATTCTTGGGGTACTCGTCACCGATCTATTTTGCGAGTGTTGTGTATGAAATGAAATGACATATCGGCTGGAGATTTTTCTTTCAGTTTTTTGTGCAGCTGATGAACCTTAAATCTATGAGTATAAGGGTTATTTTGTAGTTTTTGGAAGGTAACAATAAGTTTGTTCGAGTTACTTGCATCGTCAGCTTTCACCCCAGTGTTGCACCCTAATCGAATCGCTCCACGCATGGTGCGCTCTGCCTTGCGGGACAACCCCTGTCCCGGACATCAGAGGTCGGATTGCGAAAAATAAATACACATCCAAATCACAAAGAGATGTTTAATTGGATTCTTTTCCTATCTTTGTGGATTACTTAATTTGTTGTCGTTTTCATTTATTTAATTTGCAATTATTTTCAAAAGACAAGTGATTCAGAGTGTGTGTAATTAGATGAACCTTTTTCGGGTAGCAGCAGAATGGTGGACATGTAATTCAATTTTTGTAATGACTGCGAACTAATTCAAAAATAAAAATAAAATAAGATAGCCGCTTATTTATATAATTCTGGAACGATGTAAAGAATTAAAAAATCAAAACTCTTTGAATTACTTTCAACTACATCATTGCACCTAACTTTAATTGCCCCAAAGTTAACTAAAATCTATAATATTTTAATCGTAATGTATTATTTCAACCAATAACATATCAGCTACTTAATTTTGGAACATCATGAAGTGTTCTCTAGATAATATTAAGGCACATTCCAATTGGAATTGGCTAAATACAGGAACCCAATTCATCAAAAATCTTATTAGAAATAAAACCACGTCAAGTTACATACAAATTCCATCTTCCACCCTCACAATAGGAGCCTTATCAATCTTAAATCATAAATCTCCACACACATCATCTCTGACTAATTTCATACCAGTTTTGCACCGAATTTCACCAAGAGACCCAGTAGGCTCACTTCAAAAAATACTCGTATCACTGGAGAATTTAAGTTGAAATTCCTTTGGCAAAGTCTTCTCCCTTTATTTGCTGGCACTAATAATATAGACTGGGTTTTAAGGCCGCGTGGCGAGGACTTAACAGCACACGCTGCACTTTCGTCATACTTGCCTGGAACGAATTGGTTAGGCGAGGGCTAAAGACTGCTTTATACTGCCGTTCTACATAACTGCAGTGTGAGAGAAAAGAGTGACATCATTATACGAACATTGTCCAATTTTATGACGAAAACTTGTTTGAAGTTTTAAGCGTTTTATAAAACTAAACCTATGCAAGTATAAACTATTACTGCAGACTTTCTAGAGGCTGTATATACGTTTGGGCTGTGAATCGCGACTTGTGAAACATGAGGTCCTAGGTTCGTTTCCTTGGTTAGAAAACTAACACTTTCAATACTTAAAATTCAAAATGCTGCTTTCATTAAAACATAATTTCAATAATAGACTATACATTTAAATTGATTAAGTAAATACCAATAATAAAAAAATAATTCCGTACTAATATAACTAGATCTCACAAACAAGAAGGCCAGAATGCGATAAAATGGAAACGTAATGTTCTCAGAACAATTAGTTGTATTCTGCGAAATACGAAACGTTACGCGGCTTCTTTGCGATGTTTTAATTATAGTATTGTTAATAATTAATTTTACAGTGTTGTACTGTATGTACTAGTTTCACACAATCAGGTCAGTTTGTGGGACTTATTTTTGTAATAGTACTACTACTTTACTTGCGTTTAAGGGACATCGATTTGTATATTATTGAATGTAACTAAAAGAGGTGAACTACTTATAAAAGTCCTGCTGTTGAATTTAATCGCATATTAAATATTTCGTTTCTATGTGATAAATTATTATATGTAAAATTGATTGTTATGTATTATTTTGTAAACTTCTTGTTTCGTAATTTAATTGTTTATGTCGAATACTCTAAATATTTTTTATGTTCTGTTTGAGATGTATGTGTATCATTTCTTAGTAGAATGCATAAATACCGAACCCTTAAGAATATCCTTGATGAATCAATATAATGTAAACCCTTTCAACTTAGGAGTGTTTCAAAGCATATTATTTGAACCAATGTCTAATATAGCCAAAATATAGATTTAGTATATCATTCACAATTGTATGTTACGTTGGCAATCCTAAATAAATGTAAATAATAACCTAGCCTACTGGGCGAGGATTTTTTTTACTGCTAAGAAACAACGGTCAATGTTAGTACGACATCTATCTTTAATACTACAATTGCCAAATACCTGATTAGACGGCAGAATTCATTCTGATAGACAAATTATGGAGTTTCTAGGTTGCATTAACATAATTATTATATCACTCAAAGTTAAAAAAAAATTACTTCTTAACTAAACCTAGCATTTTTATAAATAAAAAAAAGAAAGGCAATAAATATTATAAACAAAGTTACGTATTTCAGATATTTTAAATACATGATTTCGAAGTTAAAGTGGCAACAATAAAATAATTCAACTTGACGCATTGATAAATGTAACATCCGGAAACTAATATAGAGGACCCCTTTTATTAAACCCCCTAGAAGTCAGTAAGAGTGTTTTGTAATATCATGTTCGAAATACACTGTGAACTCGACGAGAAAATTTTATGTTATATGTGTTTCAATACCTAAACTAACGCCTTTTTTCCCAGAAGTGATAGGCAGAGGTGCTACGAGGATATCCAATTTTCGCCTTTTATGTTTTCTTCCATGAGGTGATAGGGGACGAGCCTAGACGAGCCATATCGGGCACAAACTCCTGACTCCGGGCTGGTAAAATAGATAGAAAAATCCAATTTCACTTCGCCTGAACCGGGATTCGGACCCGAGACAGTGAGGCAGTCTCTAGCTTATAGTGTTTAATTCTACAGCAATTTTTATGTGACAACTGTTTTTGAGTGAAATACACGAGCGGTTCATTGTAGGATTATCGTCAAGATATTTTTGGGGAAATGTCCCAGGTGTAATTCTTTGAATGTAGACACAATACCCATATAATATTATGAAATGATAATTAATTCCTCATAGATACGATTGTTATTTAGAAACCACTTTCCCCGCTTAGACTGAGATTTACAACAGATTTTTAAATAGTTACTATAAGCATAATTACCAGTTTTACCAGATGATATACGATATGAAGTTTTTTTTTTATTGTTTATTGTAGCAGCCCATATACGTCCCACTGCAGGGCACGGGACTCCTCTACAATCGACATTACGACTGAGAGTGGTTAGGCCATATAGTCCACCACGCTGGCCTAGTGCGGGTTGGCGGACTTACATACCATAGATTTTTTTTTTATATAAATCGCTATGGTATGCAGGTTTCCTCACGATGTTTTCCTTCACCGTTTTAGTGCGTGGTGATTGACTATCATCAACGTTGTGAAGTATTTGTTTATAATTCATTATTTTATTATTTATGTTAACAATACGATTTTATTTATGAGTTACTGTCACACCACAGTGGTAATAAAATTTAAAAAAGAAAACAAAAAAGATCGCTTGATACAATTAGCAATATCAACCTCATCTTATTGAATCAAATATCACAAAAGTTTCTATTAGCTAATCGCTCGTACATTCACAGATTAATGTTATAATGTTCGAAGCGGTAAATATATTAAAAAACATCGGCTTACAACATTCTAATTCGGATTGTGTCGGGCAAGCCTATAAAAATCGTCTTAAGGCCATTTTAATTTAATATATTGTAGAAATTATTTTTAGAAAGCTTAGAAAATATCGTCTGTTTTCCTCTTGGCGTTCAATACGCAGTATATTCCGATCAGTGTCCAATAGTTGCGGACTTAACGCTTTTATTTTTCATTGTTGAATTTCGAAACGATTGAGCACCGTTCCTTATATCGAATTATTTTAGATTTATAATCAGAAAAAAGACAATTTAAACAATTTTAAATCATGTGCTATTGTGTAAAAATAAATATTTCATTGTTTACTAGATAAAATACTAATAAATGATAATAAATAGCACCCGAACATATATACCTATCGATGTATTTTATACCTTCACATATTCGCATCGTAAGTATTGAACGCATCGCATAGATTTATAGATTCATGCGATCCATATGATGCGGATCAGTGGACGCCTAACTTATGAATTCCTATATAAAGAATACTAAGATCCGTTTGGCGCGATGCGACCTATACGTACGATGCGGAAATGTAGACGCCTGCCTATAAAGAGCTTTTTTTACTTTGCCTAGCGATAGATTCGCTTCTTAAAATAAAGATTATCACATACGGTCTATTATATAGGTAAATGAATAAAATGTATAATATTATATTTATCTATTTTGGTACTCACTGAATTTAAAGAACAATACATGCTTGAAAAATATTTTATTTATATTGAAACGCCATTTCATCTTTCACTTCCGCATAAAATTCATTTTAAACTCATGATAAAAAAAAACCCTATTTTAATCCTGACTTAAAAATATATATTTCCCATTAAAATAAGCAGACAATTGTAATTTTCCACGTGGCTGCATACAAGAAAAACGCTGCAGTTGGAGCGAGCGGGGTCTAAGCGCTCGGTTTATTTTTTATGACGTCATTAACTTGAGGAAGTCGGGGTAAACAGAGGCTGCGGTCGGCCTGCTAGTTTAAACTGTTGATTGCGTACTTAAAGAGGGTGGCTTACATGACGTTTCAACATTGCTCTTGGTTATGACGAATGCTGAAATAACTGAGTAGTTGGAATGGGTATGACGTTTTTTTAATGTGTAGTTATGATTTTTTTATTTAAATTTTATAGCTGTTATGATGTTTTATAGAGTAAGAAAATAATTGATTATACCAATTTTCAACAAATATTGAATAAATTATTTCCATCATTTTTTGTCCTTGTTATAATAATAATTTAAGCTTGTTTTAAAGTATTAAATAAAACTAAAAGTGTTTAATTTAACAGCGAAATATTATTAAAAAGAACTACAATAAAACAAAAGAAATAAAATATTTTAACTACAAAACACTATAATTAGTGTCTACATTTTAATCCTATCATATTACTTGACACGTTAGGCGAGAACTAAACAAGAAAAACGTAACATATCTGATATCACAAATAAACCAAACGAAACCACGCTATCAAGATCGCATGCAACCAATTGATGTACAAAGGCGTTATAGGTTTTAAATTACATTAAACACGCGTCAAAATTATTCGCATGCCTTGATTCGGACCCCTGCTGTCACAACACTGAATCTCGGAGAAAATGTAATTTTGATATTGAGAAAATAATACTGGGACGCGACGGGGGGTAACAGTCACTCGATCTGTGTGCTACCGTTTACGCCGTCGATTCACATAAGCGCGGTCGTATGAAACTATCGGATTTCATACTCGATAGAGTTAACACAAGTTGATGTCTGTGCGACAGCGTTTAGGTTTTAGACGGTTATCAGTTGTAAGTATGATCAAGGGTCTTTTATGAACTTCAAATTGGACTAAGGGATATTAATTCATGATGTAATAATTATTTATGATTTTAAACGCCAAACAAGTATCTTGTCGATAGTGTAATGCAATAGAGTAATTTCATCGTGCTGTGAAGTAAATATGTAAGTATAGAATTGAGGCTGGTCGCAAGTGGTCATCACGTAATATCCGAACAATCTTAACGGAGCTTATAAAGAAAGAAAACGGCATGAGGAAAGTGAACTGTATAGTTGGGCTTCCGTTAATCTCCTATAAATTTTGCGCTAATATATATTTACCATACCAGTTGTAGAAGTTCACATTATTAACAAATGGAATCTCACTTGCAAAGTAATTACTACAAAATAAAATGTGTACCAATATTTTACATTCAAATCAAACACACAACAAAAAAATCCCCATTGGGCCTTGACGACCTTTTTATCGTACCATCTCGCACAAACACCGGCCTAGATTTGATAATGAGCAACAAGAAATAAAAATTTAATGATAAAATAGCAAAAACCGGCCGTACGTATCCGTTAGTAGCAATTTGTGATAATCACTGTACAAAGAAAGCTTTACCCCTCCAAGTTGATTCCGAAACTCATTTGCGGTTTATGTTTTTGATCTCCAACCGTTTCTCTGCGCCTATTGTGTAGGGTCCCTATGAATTTATTAGAACTCGGAATTTTTTATTATATTAATAGTAGTCATCCCCGTGACCACAAAAGCTGTAAAGTAATCGAAACATAGCATCGGGAAGTAAAAAAATGTGAAAATTCAAACAAATCCGCGATAAAATCCATAAATATTATTCCAATACTTATATTAATATTATCACGAGCCTATTACGTCCCAATACAAGGCAAAGGCCTCTCTTTCCGTGTTTATTTTTTATTAATTTAATTTTATTGTAATATTATATACACTATTGCATAATTGCATGTGATATCACTGCAGGTTTCAGATTTACATACCATTGATTTCATTGAAAACTGCGCATAAAATATTTAATTAACTGGGAGTGGAGTTTGTATACATCAATATTAAAATTATGTTAAATATTTTCCGTATTGATTTATTTAAATAAGTGAATAATATTGACACATTGTATGAATTTGACGATGATCGTAATTGGAATAGAATTTTGTATAAAATCATGTATGTGTGTGGACATAGTATTAATTTTCCCAGCACTCCATCTGCATAAAAGGCATTTTGAACCAAGCTTTTCCTTCTTCTTCTCAGGTATTTTCCTGTAATTTAATTACCAAAAACATGGTTATTTATTTGTCCAGACTAGCTGACTAATGTAATCATTTAGCAAACTTATCTGATACAAGAAAATCCAATTTTTTCAATTTGAAAATATTACATAAAGCATAGCTTAACGCTATCATTGAATCTTACATTCACATAATACGCACGTAAAGTATTCTCTATAAAAATACGTGATAATATTTTAAACAATCACATGATAGTACTCGTATATACCGCACCACCCAGTTTTCCGTATTAATTACGTGATCATATTTTAAACAGTCACAAATCCAATAACAAAAATGTGTTGTCACCCTACGTCTCATTACAAGGCGCTCAAGCGCATAATTTTGCGGTTACCACCAACGAGACGAGGTCGCGGTAGCAGTCGCCACGCGCCCCGCTCACGCCTTTGACTTTTCTCAAAAGCTGTAAAAACATTTCTAATGAGACATTATTTTGGGCAAAATTAAAAATCTTACGCGCCGAAAATCCGCTGTAATTATTAAGTTTGCTGTGAAAATGAAGAGAGAGAAATTCTTTTAAATATTCCTTAAGTTTCTTTCGCTGAATAAAGAAGTGAATTTAAATAAATTGTCGTTCAGCGTCTACATATTTTCGGTAATAATTTTCACTAGTAATTTTAATACCTACCCTATTTTGTGGAACACATTTTTTAATTGGTATTAACATGACTTTTAAAGAATAATCTATCATCATAATCATTTCATACAATATGTTCCCTGGGTATCGGTCGTTACAAGGCCAATGCCGAATATGTACATCGTTTGCTTCCTATACTTTTATTAGGATTGTTTGTGATCTGTTGTTGTTTGGTTAAATTGAATAACGTGCAACACTCAAAAAAGCCTCATCCAAAGATGTATTAAACCCAATAAAACAGAGCCTTCCTGTTCCTCCATACTATATATCAACAGGCAGCCAGTTGTCCGCCTTACGCTAAGTACTACAGCACTCGATCGCAACGCAATACTCAAACTTAAAGCAAAATATTATACATATAGTAAGAGGATTTCCTCAATGGGTTTCCTTCATCGAAAGAGCAACAAACTTATTGTATAGTTCCGTAGTTGTTTAATATAGGAATACATTTTAATGTATTTTAATGAATGTAGACCATTTCTGTAATAAAATAAGCCGTACTTTACAGCCAACGCAATCTATTACATCCGTACGTAGTTTTTCATTACGTATGATAAAATACTAACCATTCAGAGAACATTACTTACATTTACATACGCGTTCGTTCGCTCAAAGCATCGGTTACGCAGTAAAACCTTTTGTTAATATTATTCTGACCGATTTTCCACGGTGCCGTCAATGCGACGAATTCAATTGTGTCTGATTTAGCCCTCATTGACTCAATGTCGTGCGTGAGGCGTCATATTGAAACTTTATAGCCGCCTTTATTACATATAAATGAGGCCGTTTTTATAGTCTAATGATTAATATTATGTGGCATCTGTTCCATTCAGTAATATAGCACGATATGGCCTATCTTTCCCAGTATGTTCCAAAACGCCGACTGTTTATACAACGGTAAACGTTAATTAAGCAGTAAAGTAAAAATCTTACGAAACTCATAGATATCATCTTTTTATATCTGCCATCAAAGTGATAAGCGAAAGCTTTTTGGTTATTATCACATTTCATTTTTATTACCATACTAAACGAAAGTCAATGGCCTTGGGTATCGACTGGCTTCCCTATCAACTGTTTATTAATGAACCGATATATACACAAGAAATCGATTATCCAACCATGAGAAATTGAACATTACGAAAGACTCCAATTTTAAGGAATCCACAAATCATCAACTTAATAACTCTGTACAAAAAGGCTTCTTTTCAATTTCCTAAAGGATCCGAAATTGTAGGTTAGGGGCTATAAGTATCCAAAGAAAAATTGATAGATATTTTAATGAATTATATTGTTCGTGTATTCACCAATGGACTTCTTGTGCCTGAAGCTGATGATAATGATGATGAACCTAAAATGAATCTAGATAAAGGCGGTCCGTTCACACCCATGTCATATATAAATATTTATAGTTATCATAAATAAATCATCGTCAAATGCACATTGCATTTGTACATTACACGCATGTACAACCATGCCAAGGTTAAATAAATCAAAATACGTTACGGTAGTCGACGCCGACATGAATCGTTTAAATTGATGAAACTAAATGGGCCATCAAAGCAGTTATCGTGACAAACATCAATGGTGACGCTAACGAACGCAATAATATCCATCTCGAATACCATATAAAATGTATATTTAAAATCGCTAAGCACGCTAGAATATAAAATTATGAAACTACAAATGTTTTCAAAGCTACTAAAGATGATCAAGAAGTCAAAACTACTGGGTTTAACAATCTACGTATTATTATAAAGTGCAATCTTAAATACTTGTGTGCTGCAAATGATCTGAGAACCGCAGACATAACACTTAGTCATAATGGTAATGAATAAATAAATACGAATATCGTGTTGTAATGCTTCATTTAGTGAGAACGTTTATAAGGCACTTAATGTCGGGCTTAATGACAATCACTTATGAGCAAACGAGACAAATTCTATTACTTCTTGAGTTTTTTTTTTTCTATCTTTCGTCATCCTGGCTGGTACTTGACCACGTAACCGGCTTTTATACTGAAATTCAGACTTATAAAGCTAAATCATGAAGATTTAAATGCAAAAACTGATAATTCTAATATAGAAAATCAAATCTGAAATGTCGTCGAGACTAATGGTATGGTATTAGTAAGGTATGGTATTAGAAATTCCCATAAAGACATTTATACCATCGTACTTATAAACATAAAACTAAGCTAGTTTAAAAATCACAAAGAATTTCACGCATGCGCATCGTCAAGGGCTTACATAATTTGAAATACCTATCGAAACATCCGCAGAATTTAAAAAAAGTATTATTGAACAAACTGGAAAGAAAGAGTAAGCGATGGAGTCAGATCTGTTAACCTTAAGATTCCTTATAACAATCAGCGTGCGAAGTCATATATACACGTCGCCCTTGTTAAAGATGAAATTCAAGCTATATTCAATTAGGTCCACCTACAGCGTCGTTCCGATAAGGTTAGTGAACCGTAACTACAGGGTTAAGTTATAAATTCTATACTTAATTACTGGTTGTTGCTTGATTAATTAATAATGGAAAATTATACGCTTTTAAATTGGCGAACATATATTAGTTGGCAAGGATTCGTTAACATTAAAGATAACATTACTTTTTTTGTGAGGAGATATTTAAAACGTTCGATAAAAATATGCATATTTTTGAGGAAATCTCAGACTAGAGAAATTACTATTTTGTCTCCATGAGGTTTATTAATAATATCTCTGATGGAATCAACGACGCTGTTTAAAATCATATTTATTTAAATCCCAAGCTCCCGACGGCACACACAAATATCTGTCATGAAAAATGAAGTCATAAAACATATGTCCTACACGACGGCTACTCAGAAATTTAAATTAAAATTGTTTGGCCTAAAATTCGTAAGAAGTTAAACTTATACCACCATTAATTTATGACAATTAACACTAATGATGGGAGTTGATGCAATTTTTAACCCATTGGAAAAAACCTAAATATTTTGTAAATCATGCTAAGAGAATTCTCAAGTTTCTCATTTTAATAAAATTGCCGTTATAAACTACATGCGTGGTGACATTTAATGTCACAATATAGTCTAGTAAAATTTTATTTTATTTCTTATTCTACATGAAATTGAACCTTACCATGTTGTGATAGAGGTTGAAAAATGTTACACTTAAAATGCTGCTATGTAAGCATCAAATAGAGATGTCTTAATAACAAAAATATTTAAAATAGATATCATTTATGTGACGCCTATTAACAATTACAAAAAGCATATTGTAACTCAAGCTAAAATTGAGGTGAGGGCAAATGAAATTCTATCCAAATATAGCCGTTTGTCGCCAGAAGAAATATTTTAGATGCTTTCTAATATGATTTAATGGAGTGATGAGATCTTCATTTACATCTATAAATTAATTGTGCTACCACGGTCTGTGTTTTAGTTGAATAATATTTATTTGAACTTAAAGTTGACCGGTTTTAGCTACTTATATTAATAGTAGTTATGTGGGTGGATCAGACTGATAAATGGGTACTTAACACTGCGCGTAAATGTTGAATGTAAACTTAAAAATACATTGAATGTTGCCCGAATTTAGTAATCATCAAAAAGAAGAAATATGGATAAGCAGGTATAAAAATAAGTTTCTGAATTCAGTAAGATTCAATAACTCAACAATTACACTCATCGTTAAACAAAGGAATTATCTACCCAATTACCATTTCATTCATCAATATACTTCCAAAACAAAAATGATTACAAAGTTTTATAAAACATCAACACTTGTGCTTAGGTGCTAAGTCCTTTGCAAGGCGTTTTAAACTTCCCTTCAGCACTTCGTTAAACGTGTTCGTATTTAGATTGTGATAAGTTAAACTCGGAGACAGGACACGCTTAACAAAATCTCAGAATTCATTTGCCATTTCCTCGCCTCATCTATAAGTATTTGATCTCGTACGTTGTGTTTCATGCGGCGTTAATATTAGGAGCAATTTATTCTATCATCATTACATCTGTTTCTGTTTTAATGTTTTCATTAAGGTATTAACTCGCGGTAGGGTTGGCTTGGCGAGGTAATGGATTAGTTGCTGTGTGTTAGTTATTATACAAATATCATGTTGGGATTAGTAACTAAGTCAATGTAAATGATAATATATTTACTATATTTAACTATATTGTTGTTAGCATCCATTTAATAATTTAACTTTATAAAATAGATGATAAACCTAACTTTTATGAGGCTATACCATTGTTTTAGAAATAGTCAATCTATAGAGATTAAGTAAATTAGACATAATTATCACTAGTACATTTTTTAGCAAAATTTACTACATTTTTATTTACTTTACTTCTACAACTCTTATTACGAATATTGATTTCTATAACCTTTATTACGAATAGATAGATGTCCAAGATGTATTAAGAAGAATAAGCATTACTGCACCAATTGAGGTGCTTCATGCCGCACATACCTGACACGAAAACGAAAGTAGAATATTACGAATAAATGTGAATAATAAAGGTTCAAAATGATTGCTTAACACATGTACTTCTAACCATTTCCACAGCAGCACAACGCAATCAAACTGAAATCAAAACATTAAGAAAAACACGTAGAAATGAATACATACTCACAAATAATCACACTTGCATGCTAATGACCTAGCGGAGACAATCTCGCAACAATATTGATAATAATGTTCGACATAATGACTTTATTCACAGCGTGTGTGAAACTTAATGCCTTGAAAAAGCAATGATGGCACCATCAAAATGAGCTTCCGTTCAACACATCATAACCTCTCAGCTGTTGTCATACGGTCTATATTCTCAACTTTGGTTTTCGCTAAACACTGTTTGTGTCTTTACAACTCTTCAAAAAAACATTATGTAAATTTTATTTGTTTGAATATACGACCAATTATATTGCATAACAAACTCCATGCAGTATTTTGTGAATTTCGGCGTAGTGAAAAATTCCTACCATCAAAAAAAACCTATCTCGCATTCAATTCCGCTCTAGAAATAACACCACAGGGCGAGAACGTTGAACCTACGGAAATTGCATAAAAAACATATTTCCTCGCGCATAGTGAACGCATGCTGAGAACACACGTAAAGATTTACTTCACCGAAGTTGAGCAAGCGAACCTAAAATAACCTTCGATGTTATAAGCAGTTTCAATTTCCTTTAAGAGTTGATATAAACATGAAAGTTGGCGGTTTATTTTAAAGCATGGTTTAAGTATAAACAACGCTCGAGAGAGCACGGCGGCCAACACAAGAAAGAAATTGAATTTGTAAGTTGAGCTTGCCTCGTAAACAGCTATTATTATAGGTATTTTCTTTTGTTTGTTTTAATACACGCTGACAAAGGTCTCTAAAGGAATCAAAGTTGGCGACATAAAACTTACCATTAAAAACTATATGTAGCACTTAAATAAAATTCCAAGGAGGGGTGAGATAGCATTGGAATCGAAACGCAAAGTATGAGTGTGTCATAGATGTCTAATTTATACAGGAATGATAATTATGTAAATTTCGACTTATCCAATAAAAACTTTTATATAAATTAAAATAGTTCTCAATTCAAATTTCAAATTTCTAACCATCACTTAAGTTCTGATTTGGGTTACACGACCACATACGGCGAGAGCTCTCCAATTAACCCTCCCCAAAATGAGGTCACTAAATGTAGTAAAAACCAAATACTAGTTCATGAAGTAGCAGTCATTATAGAGTACGGAATGGATTAGACTTTCCGCTCAAACAACGAGTGTACAATGACAGCGTGTCATTCGTATCTGAGGAGAGCGCGTGACGTGAAATGTCGGTTGGCATTAATTAACGCGATTACCCCGCCGTGATTGGGGGCTAATGGCAACCCTGTTTGTACTGGCGACCTATTTGCCGGACATTTGCTTTTGTAATTAAAAGTACATAGCCGGTTAGATTAGTGGAATACGACGGGTTAGCAGTGCGCTTCCCAGCTTGTTATAAATTTTAAATGTGTCATTACGTGGTCATTGTGCCCGATTTTGGATATGTTTACGGTATTTTATGTTTAATTAATAAATGAAATGATATTAGATATGCACTAACATAGTGATATTCTGAAAAAAATAATACATTTTCTCCATACAAAAATTACTAGATATCAAAAACAACGCTGCTTTTTCACTCATCTATTGCCTAAAATAATGACGTTATTTCAACATATTCTATTTACATACTACTTTACGATCTCACAATTCCTAACTGCTGCTAATATGGCAAAATGTCATAAACACTAATTTGTTGTACAACCGTTTAGGAAATACTAAGATCACGTTCAGAGACTAAACCACAATGAGAGAAAACTTCGAGACCGAAACTACGCAATAGGGGATCAAGGTTTAAAGTTGGAACATATAAATCTCATTTACTGATAAAGGAACAATTAGTCGAAATAGAAGCAACAACAGAACTTATCCTACGCAATAACGTGTAAGGATTTTCCGCGGTCCTAAAGGCCGACATATCGGATGGCTTCACGAGATTCCTTTGAAACTGGATCCTGACAAATTTGGGAATGATCAAGTGGGCACTGGGGACGTCGATTCAATGGTTGGAGTAAATTAGAGCTCTAAGCTTCTTGTTACAAACGATGAGGAAGGACAAACAAGACGACAAATTATTTTGACCCTTCCGAGTATTACGCCTGAAGAGCCATTCAAATAAGAGGTACGAAATGTATTAGGACATGTCAATACAAATAAGATTGATGCAGAAAGTTGATTAAGAATGCTTTGTCTGATGTAGCTATAGCGGATAATTAAAGATCCTTAGTCAATTTGATCATCCAAAATCGATTTTTTAATTCAAATTTGGATAACTTTTGTGGCGCAGTCTGCTACAGGGAACTTATTGGCTGTAAAAATAGACACTTCGTTCACAAGTTCGATTCCAGTATTCAAATTTTTTTTCGTTTCCTTATCAGTATAATTAGAAAAAAAATTCTTCTTATGGAAAAATAGTTCTTGTACTTATTCTTCTTATACCTTCTGAAAAATGTTGTAATGGTGTGAAGTCATAGTTATGTTACAAAAAAGTGTACTGATTTATTTGTTTTACTTGTAACTTATAATGGGTAATGTTATGTTACTCAGTTTATTAATCGTCTCACTAGTATACTGTTTGGTATTAGCCATGAAAATCAATGCAACATTATTTTTCATTTAAAATACAATCAGACTAACTTTTTTTCGACGTTTTCTTCAATAGAATTAAATCAAATTCAATGTTTTTTTTCTGGTAATTATTTTTTTTTTATAATAGTTATATTTATTTTAACACCATTTACAATCAAATACGTTGCGTAGTACACTTAAAATATTTCTTTAAAGCACACATATTCGTCGATCATAAACCGTTTAATTGCCTTATTAAACTTTTAATGCATTTTATCATACGGTAAAGTTATAAAGAAAATAAGATAATTAAGCAACTTCTAATTATTTCCTATCAGTAGATAGCACTGATTTATACGTTACGGCGGCATTGCTTCTGAAAAGAAGATAACGTTTACAATTTATGATGTTTGTGATAAACGATCCATAATTGTTTGTTTCGACGTTTAAATCGAGCTTTTATATATTGTTTTGTTATGGATATCGAATAATAGCTCTCGAAAATTGATTCTAATTTACAATATTATTTGAATTTAGTCTGATCAGAGGCGTTTTGTTATGTCTTTGTATACTGAAGATTGAAGCGAGAGATGCAATATTTGCATTCTAAATGAGTTAAATGCAATTATAAAACGTTTTACGCTAGAGCTAAGTTTATGACATTAATTACTCTATTTTATTGAAGAATATGCTAATGATTCACACTATATTCTATACTATAATGAACCAAGATTGTGAATGAAAAAAAAAAAAAATGTCTAGGTAAATATATTTTGATAAAATACATTTTGAAATCCATACGATTTGTAAGAATCTATCAGTTATAAGAAAGTAGAATAAAATGACTTAATTTTTTTAAATGTAAGCAAAGATACAAGGTCTAAATATCTTATACTGTTCTTAGTACCTTATGAATTTAATCTACTATATATTAAATACTTAACTTTATTTCTGAGTTTCCGCATAAGCATTTTAAGGATAGCTCAAATAAAAACCAGGAGCTCGTAAATGTTTCCCCCGAGTCGGCATATTTCCATTTCCATTGTTTCTTTTTTTCCTCACAACACTAAACTCCTTAGCATTCCGAACATTAGTCGGGCAGAACCAAGGTTATAATATCTTAATGGAGCAAGTTTAGAGCAAACAGCTGTCTGGAGGGCACTATTCTTCATTAGCTAAGGAACCTCCGCTAAATTATTCTTTGGGTCACTTCGGTGCTATTTAAGTTAATTTAATTCCAACTTCGCTCACTTCTCACGTATTTGCAACGCTGTTTCTAATATTAATGCACATTTTACGTAAATAATCTTGTAAATAGTTGCCTCTTTGTTTCTCCGTGGGGAATGAACAGCATTAATTTTAATTGTCTAGGTGTAATATTTTTTTTGAACTTGTGAATATTTTTTCTTTATTGGTAGAGTGTTTAAAAGGAATTTAATAAATCCAAATTGTAACATAATTCTCTATTATGTTTTTAGAAATGTTTTTTGTTTTATTTTGTAAGATATACATTATTTCTAATATAAGTAAATTAATACACTTTGAATTTATGAGATAACACAATTAATATCGAATATAAAGACGAAAGCAAAAAATATTTCAAAGAGGTGCCGACGCTTATTCTAATAAGAAAGTCATTCATAGCTCCGTTCCTAGATAAGTTGCTCTTACGTTACTCACCACAACTCACTGTTAGTGTGGTGCATTCAAGCGATTCAACAATAACTCACAAGATGGCGCCACTTGTATTGAATGCACAAAACCGTTAGAAAGTCATTCATAGCTCCGTTCCTAGATAAGTTGCTCTTACGTTACTCACCACAACTCACTGTTAGTGTGGTGCATTCAAGCGATTCAACAATAACTCACAAGATGGCGCCACTTGTATTGAATGCACAAAACCGTTACTATTTTCAAATTCTGAAACAACTGCGTGTCGTCACCGAATACTGTCAGGAAAAAGTTAAACTCACCTAAAGGGCGTTATTAGTACAAAATCATTGACTGCTTATAAAAATATTATTTGTGTTATTGTATGATACATATTTTGTATCGAGTCCATATTAAGGTCATTTTATATGAGATCTTAGTAAATGTACTGAAAAAATTGAGACTTAGCATCGTTTGTCTCAGGATAGTGAGCGCGATGGAATGCCATGTGTGATAATTTGTTTGGTTTGGGTTTATTTCTGTCTATGAGTGGTCGTATGACGTATCGCTTACCATCAAGTGAGGAGCATGCTTGTCTAGCCATTCTTTGAAATTAGAAAAAAATCTATGAAAAACGAAGTAGACATTTTAATTCATTGTTTCTCCTTTTTTACGATTATCGAAACTTGGCTAAAATTGGCTCGTGGTGACGGGTGGTCTCCTCAGGCAAATTTTAGCATAAAATCATTCAACCTGTAATCACAACAAAAAATATAACGAAGCAAACATAATAAATCCTAGTTTGAAGGCTTAATAACACACTGGAACGTGTTTTATTTTAAAATCACGGACAAGCTGCGTTTTGTATACAGTAATAAATTATTCGATGAAGATATAATGATGTGCCTATCAAAGGCTATTGGGCTTGATCGGTCGATAGTTACTGCCGAACTAACTGTATGGATAGAAAGTTTTAGCTGGTCAAATAAAATAAAAACTGGTTTGTTACAATATAAAAATACCAAGTAGGTAATCAGAATCTGTGAAAAGAATACCAATAGTATTTGTGGAGAGATTATCGTAGTTTCTTTTGATGCCTTTCTGTAGTAATGGGTACGAAAGGTTTTATATGAAATACAATAAAAAGTAAGCAAAATGATTTTGTACGTACAAGTTTTTTCGTCATTATCCCTCATTACGCTCATTACAGTGAGACTTAATGAACGATATCCTGCCTTTTCTGGACCTATTACGGTAATTATCTTATCCCAGGAAATTTATGTTCTTACAAATCGAAAATCTCAATAATTCATTATTCAGCCAACATCAAAGTCAAAGAACAGTATTGAATTATGAAAGTATAATTTAAATTGCCCTGAAAATTGATATTTCGCATAACATCCAATATGTAACAACCAATTAAATAACAACAGCAGTCACTATTTATCACATCAAAATGCTTGGCAAAGTGTATCCGCAGACTGAACCCGAATCACAACAAACCAGTCAAGCCCGAAGCAGATGTCATCGGAAAAAAATTTGTTCCCCGTAATCAGATACAGAATCAATATGAATTAGCACGGGTGACTCTGCAAAAAGGCTTAAACAAACACAATAGGCGCCGACAAAGCCGGCTCCAACACCGTTGCTATTGAATTAGCAAGAAGCGTGACTAACGAGGCGCGATTTATGCGTTCTTGCGGTGGCGATATCGGTCGGGATCTACCGATTGTTAAGTGTCAAATATTGACTGGTCAGAAATCCGCAGACACTTTATGAACGGATGTTTTGTATAGTTGGAACGTTGAAGCTGTTACCTTTTTTATGTTCAATCCATGCATACTATTGGATTTCTTACTAGTCTTCTTACTGGCACACCTCGGAAGGTACCTCCGCAATGTCTATTTCTCTCTCCAAACAGCTGTGTAAATGTACTGTTGTGTTCCGGTTTGGAGGATATTGTAGCCAGAATAACTAATGGACATATTGAGACTTAACATCGTTTGTCTCAGGATGGCGGGCGCAGTTGATTGTGTTGCATCAACCAGTTTGTTTAGACTGATAAAAATGGTCTAATAGAAATAAGTTTATCGAAAAGACACGATGCACTAACTATTCATCATCATATCATCATCGATCAGACGATAAATCTTTAAGATACGCCTATGTTCTTCTCTCTCTGCAATTAAAAAAAACATATTGCTAAAATGGATTTCAGATCACAAAATGTTTTAAGACATGGTTATTTCACCCCGAGACTAAAAAATATAAAAATGTTGTGATTAACAAGGCGTGATCTACAACGTTTTTGTGGTCAAAACATCGGGTCGGATGAATCGAAACCTCAACTGCCGATTATGTCATAGCGCATAAATTTTAACACGCCTGCGGTCAGGATAGTCGGACCACCTTTAAGTTCTCACGTCGTGACAGCAAAAATATTTTAGTAAAGTAGGAGAATTCCGACTTAAAAATTACAATGCTCTGCTCATAAAGTCCGTACCTCGAAGTACAGTCTTTCCCAGGAATATAAAGATGTGATTCATAGATAAGTGTACATTTATCCAAGACTTTCCTAATGTGACTCAAAGGATACTCGTCGTGTGAAATTCAGAATATAAAGTTTATACATGTTTTATTCGTAAGTGGAAAAAAATGTAGTTATCTACTGTTTTCCTGAGAGTTTACCACGATAGATTCTAAGGCATGTGAAGTGCACCAAAGGCATTTGGCTGAAGCCTTATACTAAGCCGTAATTATTCTAGTAGTTTAAAACCCTAGTTAATTTAAACAAGGATAGCATAGTTTAAATTAGTTACAACGCTATTCTATTACTTTTAAAACTAGTTACAAGCTTATTGCGTTTGAACAAGATCATGAAGATTAAACAAATTATACCGTCTTAACAACAATAAAACGGCGAGCTCTTGCGGTAAAAGGCTGTTTTGTTCTTGATAAAGATGTTATTAAAGTGCATCATAAGTTAGTTGACTACGTTGTAGATGGTAAATAAAATCAGGCTTTTTACAAAATGACAATAAATAATTTAATTGTATTTTTTTTTGTAATTAATGATTGACAATCTGTGTTCCGCAATCCAAATGTATTCAGTTAAACGATAACTTATGCTGGTCTACCTATTCACCTATCTAATAGCCTGTATCAACCCATTGCTAGGTATAGGAGCCTTCTCGATTACGCCATTTTTTCCCGTCCTGTGAGCCTTATCCACTGCTTGCCAGTATACCTCAAGAGGTCAAGTGAATTTGCTTCTGTCTTCCTACTAATGTAATAAAATGCTTTATTAAAATTTAGGGCTGAAACTGCGTTAAGCGGGCGCCCGCGACGGGTAACCGTCGCGCGTCTCCTCGCGTGGACACGCGGGCGGGCTCCGTGAGAACGCGATGGTCTCCGTCGCGGGTACCCGTCGTGGAGACCGGATTAACGCAGTATCGCTGGTTCAATTTTAAAGGTGTGCATGTACAGTCGTGTCGATGGAGAGCCTAATATATTATTACATAGCAAAACGACGACTAGCAAAAAAAAACGACAGCTAGTAAGCCCGTTTATTGAATCTAGGTTGCTAGGCGGAGAATTTGTTGTAACACAACCGGCAGATGGATGTTAGTTTGCTTTAATTTAAATTATAGTAACATTTAGTTTTACATATATATTTTTTTATATTTATATATATATATATATATATATATATATATATATATTTTATTGTACATATTTAATGTGTTCGTACAGTAGCTACAGTGACAGCGAAGAGGAGTTTTTCTCAGCTTGTGAAGACAGCTTCGATAGTGTACCCTCTCTTGCTGAAACTCTTTCGTCGCAATTCTCCGATGTTCCTAAAAATTTTAATGTGGTTCATTTTAACGCACAGAGTATTCCGGCTCATTTCTCGGATATACTGGCAAGTTTTGACTGTACAAATATTCACGCTATTCTTATTTCTGAGTCCTGGTTAAAACCCTGTTTGTCTTCTACCGCTTACAATCTTCCTGGCTTCCACCTCATACGAAATGATCGTACAGTTGGTGGTGGGGGTGGTGTAGCGATTTACCTTCGATCGTACATTCCTTTTTCTATAATAAGTATGTCGCCACAACCCACTCCGCCAAACGCTGGAGAACATCTTTTTCTAGAGGTGGAACTCTCACACCAGAAACTTCTTTTAGGCGTATACTACTGTCCCTCGCTCCGTATTGACTTCTTCTCTTCTTTTGAGATAATTCTTGAAAATTTAGTCTCCTCGTACAGTCAAACCATAATTATGGGTGATTTCAATACCTGTCTCCTTAAAATGACTCCCGTTCTTCCTCTCTTCAATCCATCGTTCATTCCAATAACCTGTTCATTCCCTCACTCTCCGCTACTCACCATTTTCCTAATTGTACTCCTTCCCTCCTTGACCTTATGTTTGTCTCGTCACCAAGCTATGTTGCCAAACATGGTCAATGTCCTGCTGATGCCTTCTCCTATCATGACCTTTTATTTTTATCCTATCGTGTCCGTCCACCCAAAGCCTCTCCTAAAATAGTTTTGCAGCGAAATTTTCGAGGGATGAATATTGCTGATCTTTGCAAGGATGCCGTCAGCATTGACTGGAGTACGCTCATGGCCTCTGACTGCGTCGATGCCAAAGTCAATATTTTCACGGATAAACTTATTAGGCTCTATGATGTACATGCTCCAGCCCGTAAAATCAGGCTTAAGCATCGACCGTCACCCTGGCTTACTGCTGATATCAAAGTATTACTTTCAAAAAAAGCTAAAGCGAAGTCCAGGTACAAATGTCGTCCCAGTGATTTAAACTGGGAAAAATATGTGACAATCCGGAATCACTGCAGAAAGGTATGTAGGAATGCTCAACGCCGTTTTATTCATAATTCCGTTGAAGATGCTGATCAAGCGAAAGTTTGGAAATTTCTAAAATCTCTGGGAGTCGGAAAATCGCGTCATGATTCAATTTCTAAAAATATTAATTTAAATTCTCTCAACCAACATTTCTGTTCTCCATCAAACTTAGATGGTTCTACAAAAAACAAAACATTACAATATCTTTCTACTTGTAAAACTCCCGATTGTCCCCCTTTCGTTTTCAAACAGCTTGCTGATTGTGATGTTAGGAAGAACATTACGCTAATTGCGTCCAACTCTGTTGGTAGTGATTGTGTTGGGCGTAATATGATTATCCCAATCCTTAATGAAATTCTTCCCATCATTTCCCATATTTTAAACTACTCCCTTACCAGTGGAACTTTCCCTACAGCTTGGAAAGAGGCCCACATTATTCCTTTACCTAAAAAAAGTAATCCTTCAATTTTTTCTGAATTCCGTCCTATTTCTATCCTACCTTTCCTTTCAAAAGTTCTCGAGCGCCTAATCCATTCCCAGCTTGCCGATTTCCTTTACAAAAACCATCTCCTGAACCCTCTCCAATCTGGTTTCCGCCCTGGCCATAGTACCACTACAACCTTGGTGCATATTACGGAGGATATCAGATCGGCCATGGAAGAAGGCAAGCTGACAGTCTTAGCGCTACTTGACTTCAGTAATGCTTTTAATACGGTCGATTTTGACGTGCTACTTGGCGTACTGGGCTCTCTTAACATATCTCCAACAGCGGTTGTTTGGTTTCGTAGTTACCTGTTTGGACGCCGGCAGCGGATCTATGTCGATAACAACGTGTCATCGTGGTGCTCGACTTCTGCTGGTGTGCCACAGGGCGGCGTGCTATCTCCCCTACTTTTCGCAATTTTTATCAACTCTATTAGTAATAAACTCCGTTCTTCTTACCACCTTTATGCAGATGATCTCCAGATTTATTCCCAGGCTCATTGGCTCCAGTTAAATGATGCTGTCTCGGCAATCAATGAAGACATTAAGCAAATAAGTGATTGGAGTAACGATTATGGACTAATGATAAATCCAACCAAAACTCAAGTAATTGTTGTCGGCAGCCCCAGGATGATCTCTAAACTCGACTGGTCACTAATACCACCTGTCGTTTGCAATGGAATCACCATTCCTTACAGTGACAGTGTAAAAAATCTAGGTATTTACCTTGACAGATGTTTCACCTGGGGCCCGCCCCGGGCAGCTCCGAGAGTTGAGTAGGAAACTATTCGCCTCGGCTGGGTCCTTGCGGAGATTACGTAATTTTCTACCCATTGCCACGAGAATTTCGCTTGCACAATCCCTTCTTCTCCCCATCCTTGATTATGCGGATGCCAGTTATCTTGATATTACTGAGGAGCAACTTAATAAACTTGAGCGCCTCCAAAATTTCTGTATTAGATTTATATTTGGATTACGCAAATATGATCATGTTTCAGAGTTTCGCAGAAAGCTCAAGTGGCTACCCATACGGCTTCGTCGGAATACACACATTCTCTCTCTTCTTTTTAAAATTCTCTTTAATCCTCTCTCACCCCCATATCTTAGAAATAGGTTTGAATTCCTACATGACTCACATTCGAAGTTTCTTAGGTCATCGGAAAACTTAAGACTGAAAATTCCCGTGCATTCCACTTCCTTTGTAGATAAATCTTTCACAGTACAAGCTGCACGGTTGTGGAATGCTTTACCGGTAACAGTAAGAAGGGCCAAATCTCTACCCATCTTTAAAAGGATGGTTAAAGAACATTACTCTCTGGCTGAATGAGGACATTAGTAATTGTATACTTTTTCCTTTGTGTATTTATACTTAATTATATGACCTTTATGTTGTGTAGATATGTATGTATATATATGTATATATATTGTATGTATGTATGTTGGTATGTATATGTGTATATTGTGTAAGTATATTTACATGGGATATTTACTTATGTATGTATGTTTATTTATATATGTTGTATATAGACACTAATATCTACAGATATTATTCGTACACCTGATGCTGCCCCAATTTTCGTCCTTTTCTCTTATATCCATCAAATGGTTGTCTGTCAGAAATTGCCTTGTGCGATAAGACCGCCAATTGTACTTTTTTTTTTCTAGTTTGTATTGTTTTGTATTTATTTATGGTGTACAATAAAGCTTATATAAATAAATAAATAAATAAAGCTCAGTAAATTAAGAGAAAATGAAAACTCATTTTACAAATATTTAAAAGTTTCGATACCGGTCTATGACGAATTATTTTCGAAACTGGAACCATATTTGAAGGTCAACAATTTAAGGGTAAAATATCACCAATGGAAAGGCTGGCAATAACATTGCGGTAAGTAAAAAAAAAATTATTTTTGCTCAAGTATTATTCATCATCATCATCATCTCAGCCACGGGAAGTCCACTGCTGAACATCGGCCTCCCTCAACGGTCTCCGCATCGACCTGTTGGAAGCGGCCTGCATCCAGCGACTTCCTGCAAATGTAGCCAGGTCGTCCGTCCACCTTGTAGGCGGGCGTCCGACATTTCGCTTGCCTGTACGTGGCCTCCACTCTAGAACCTTTCGGCCCACTGCCACTTCAACTTGCTAATCCTTTGGGCTATGTCTGTACCTTTGTTCTCATACGGATCTTCTCATTTCTGAGTCGATCTCGTACCGGGCATAGCCCTCTCCATCGCTCGATGAGTGACTTTGAGCCTTCTAATGAGGTCCAAAGTGAGAGGTCACGTCTCGGTGTCGTATGTCATCACCGTCATGTTACCGCTGTGTCCGCCAGCGGTAACATGACATACGCGCGCTGTACCGCGCGTGCCCCCGCGACGGATTCTGACGCACGGAAGTGGGCCCCGCCGCGCGGGTGCGGGACGCGCCTCCCCGTGCCGGACGCCCGCGCGGATACCCGCGACGGAGCACTTTTGTATGAAACCGCGCGAGTGCCCGCGTAACGCAGTTTCAGCCCTTAGTATTAGTTGGTATGGCATTAAAATGTCTGATATCCATAACTTAAGGTATGATGAATTCACGTGTACTTGAGACTAAATTCACCCAACACTTGAAAGGAACACCATTATATTACCACTCTATTTTTAATATCGTATCGTATCAGCCCATATACGTCCCACTGTAGGGCACGGGCCTACTCTACAATCGAGAATACGATTGAGAGTGGTTAGGCCATATATAGTGCGGGTTGGTGGACTTACATACCATAGAAATTCTTATAAATCGCTATGGTATGCAGGTTTCCTCACGATGGTTTATATTTTTAATAATCTTAATGAAAATAAAATAATGTGACTAGACGCTTCACAAAATACCAGATTCCGGCAACACCAACGGCATCTACATTACGACGTCATTAAGATAGCTGTTATCGTACAAATGTTTGTGTTAGATGAAAATATTTACCAAACCAGGTCTAAGCGAGTAACTATGCCGTTAAAAACAAGATACAAATTCAACCCACATACAGTAGTGGTTTATTAATTTTAAGTGATTTATATTGTCTCGTGGCCACACCGTTATCTTAATTGCTGTACATGATTCATTGTTTGGGTCTAGTAACTGGCTGATGGGTGTTGAAATGCGCCAATTATGCTCATATGCTAAGTTTAAATCATATTAGTAGCATCTGTTAAAAGAATGCAGTTCTTTTGAAACCAGTGGCGTCTATAGATATTTTCATAGGAAATTATCACGACATCAGGAACCGTTATCACAAACATATTTGAAAATAAACTCCTGGATTTAAATTTACGTTCAACATCAGCAATCAATCATATCGACAGTATAATAGTACTTGTGTTCATCATTGAAGAAGTAACTACTAATAAAACAATAATTATACAAATGATTGTAAGAAAGAATTTTGATCTCAGAAATCGTTTAAATAATCCGAAATATTCCAAATCACTTCTAGCAATTAGTCTTATTTGTCAAGTAGCACTTGTCCTAATAAATAATGAAGGCTAAATAGTCCGCAAGTGAATCTGATATCATAGTATCCAATGTTCTCCAACCAACGAGTAATGATTTAGACAAGACGCATTCAAAGCGATGAAATGAAACACCCGATGACGTAACGCACTCCCACACAATCGGCACAGAACATCACAAGTAGCCAAGTGAAGTGTTTACTGCAGTCAGGTCATATCGCGAGCAAGCCAAACATTTGCAAACGCGTTGAAGATTGTGTGGGCAGCCTCTTAATAAGCTATCATCGCGGAACCTGTATCTACTGACTTCAATGGCTCTTCAGTTATTTCTGCGTCGATTTATTAAGTCATGTTTCTTTTTGCCTTGTTCAGTTTAAGTATTTATGTTGCTTCTGTGGTTTTGGAATTGGTTTAAATGACTATTTTTGGGTCACTTTTACTACATTATAAATCTATTTATAAACTCATCATCGCAACAGATGGTGGAGGATTCTCTTAAACTGCAAGACTTACAACAGAATTATGACATAACATTATATACAAATTTAAGGAATTTGAGTGACTGAAAAAGTAATGAAAGTTCTAAATATATTTTTATTAATATTTTAAAATGATGATGATGATGTTCTAAAAATTAATTTTAGAAATGTAAATTTAAATTGAACCATAACAGTATGACATATTCATAACGCAACCTTTACAAATCCATCCAACACTCGAGAGCGAAAAATATATTCTATGAAATTTTCTAATATCCCAACAAATCGCTCATAAGCCTCTATTTGAAGATAGTGGTCGATAAAACTCAATTCTATCCTCCTCGCACTATCAATCATAGTTTAGCGAAGGTTATATCAATATCATGAACTTGCTGAATCACGTTGCCTCTTAAGAGAATTTTGCGGGAAAATTTGCGATACAAGCTAAAGAGATGTCCGCCGTGACTTATCATTTATTGAATATTTATGATACAGTTATATTTTTAGAGAACTAATAATATATTTATTATGTGTTTATCGTGTGAAATGTATTGTAAGTAAATAAGCTATTTGACGTTACGCAACTGAATGAATAATTCACCACGTGGAATTAGTTAAAATGGGAATCAACGACGATTGTTTTAAAAATGGAAAGTAATATTTCTAAAAAATATGCAACAAATTTGACTGATTCAAGGTCGTGTTAACTATATTACTGAAAAAAAATATCTATAGTAGCATTAACCACCACTGAATATCAAAACACAGTTATGATTTCAACAGCAAAATTCTTTAAAAACCAAAACTATAAGACGTGACCATTTCTTTCTATACGTTATTCAAATATTGGTAAAGCAATTGGTAATGTTTACAAAAAATCTCGAATACGCGTCGCGTGCCATCATCCACCATGCTGTTTGTCTTTCAAATTACTTTCTAAAGTTAAAAGTTTCATTAGTGCTTTATACCAATATTTGTTTTATTGAAATATTTCTTGAAACGTTTTATTTGCTTTGTTTGAAAGTTATACTGTCATAGCATTTGAAATTTCTTTTTTATCGTCATAATAAATTACAGGAGCTGTTTCGTTGTAACTTTATTATCAATATAAAGTACTTCGTCTAAGTTCTATAAAATGCTTTACAAAGGTACCTTTTATGTTTTCACCTTCATATGTCAATTTTTATTTCTAAAATTTTTATTACTGTCACTGACTTGCATTAAATTGTCCTTCGTAATCAGCTAATTTCTGTTACAAATTAAAAGTGTTTTGTCGTCTAAGTTCACGTTTTTTTTATGTAATATATTTTTATAGACAAGCAGCTCACATTACCAATACAGGCTTCTCAAAATTATCTACCATCGATTCACTTGATACAAAGATTTCTATTATATCTGAGGATGGTCAGTGCGTTAACAGTCTCTGAAAAAGAATAGAAAAATGAGTGAATTAGGGTTTCGGCGTTCGGCAAATCATAAATGTAAATAAATTGCATTAATCATTGACATGTAAAGAAAAAAAGAAAATAACTAGTACTTTTTAACCTCAGAGAGGTACTTCAAAGCTTATCTCGCAGTTCTAGCTGCTTTTCTAGAAAATAAAACACTTGGCAAAGCCAGAGAATCATAATGTTTATTTTCACATAAAACAGTAGTTTGCAAGTAGGTCATTGATAACCCCTTAACGCTCGCGCCAGTTGCACAGTTTGTAAAACAATTTTTGCTTTTTATTCCACCAAATGTTACCCTTTCCGCAATTGTACCGTGTTATACAAAATTATACAGAAGTGAAAAGGATCACGATTATTGTGGTTATCATTGCCTCTTTTTGTGAGGTATAAAATAATTATTCCTTGATATAAAGCAATGATATCCTTGTAAAATGAATGATCGACTGCAATTATAGTGCAAATGTTGAGTTCTTTAAATTTATTTTTAAGTGTTTCACTGCGTTTATAAATGTGATACGAAGTCTTAGTTTATATAAAATAATATAAAATGTATTTATATAATTATTATTAAAATAGGTTATTAAATAATAATTAAAATCTCTTTTTAACAATAAAACATTTAAAGCAAACAAAAAACAGATAAAATTGGTGACACCATCGGCGGTCCTCCCCACTTTAAGCGATGTTTTCCAGACAACCGAGTAGAGGAAAGATCCAATTATTGCTTGCAGTGCTTATTATTTATAATAAATCTACAGGCATTAGGGTATTATCTTGTTTTATCTTTTTTACTGCAGTTAGCACTGCACTCAATTTTGCGAAAGCTAAATAAGACTTATTCTAGTAGACTCAGAAAATAATTATTAGCCCAATTACTGCAAAATAATAAATAGTATTAGCCAAAGTGATCATTGCTCTAGGCGCAACGGCTGTACGTACACGGATTAAGCGGAGAAGGAGCAAAGTTGTAGCATCAAGTCCGTTTTTGTTAACTATTGGCGCCTATCCAGCCTGCCCAGTCAGGCCGAAATCAAAACTAGCTTCAGCATGGCTACTATTTATTAATAAAGCTGGCTGATTTTGCGAGTTTCTATTAAGGCTTATGGTTACAGTAAGTATTACAAAAACACACACTGTAACCTGGTGATAGTCGATTACTACGCACTTAAACGGTGAAGGAGAACATCGTGTGGAAACCTGCATGTTATAGCAATTTGGAAGAATGTCTATGGTATATAATGTCCGCCAACCCGACCTGGGCCAGCGTGGTGGACTCCAAGGCCTAACCACTCTCAATCATACGCTCGATTATAGAGGAGGCCCGTACCCTGCAGTGGGACGTATGTGAGCTGATAAAGTACGGTACAGTATTCACACACCACATAAAATTAGCCGAAATACCAAGAAACCCAACAGGAAGTTTTCGTTGGTACATTTATTTGAAAAACGATGCCCCTAAAAATAAGAGTAATTGGAAAGGGGACATATTCTTCAGATCTCGATGAAATTGCACATCTCTCGTATAATGCAGTTTAATTAAGCTTCACAATCAGCATTCGTCACCAAAGAAACGCCCCAAACGTGAAGTAAATTCTTGAGGGGCCGGAATCAGTTCCACACTGTCTGTGGTGATACACTGCCAAATTAAATATACTATTACCTTGTTCTATTATGACCCTTATTTCCAAAAGACAAGGAATATTATGGTGTGTTTTTAATTCGTTCAAGTTACATCCAGCAGGGTCTTGGCCGTTTAATTTTCTTTTAATCCCAAACGATTCGATCTTATCATTGGGGGGTTGCTGCGTAACTAATTAACCGGATTGCATCGGTGTCACAAATGAGGCTATTTTATTCCTCCTGAGACTTATGTTGAAGAGGGGTGAATGTCGAATACGTGATTGTTTGTGTTTATGGACGAGTTACCTATTATTGGCAATTCAGTATTACCGAATATATTCCCTAAGCCCGTATTTAATTGAATAAGGCTCGTTGCTTATATGTTCTGAATTTAATGTTTCTGTTTATTTAATAGTAAATCACGTTCCTTCATTTGTGTTCTTGTGGTAGTCTTTATCTTTTGAAAATATTTAATGGATTGTTATTTGCCTGTTTAGGGACACCTATTCCAAATGCATATTTTGATCGCCGAATGATGAGAGAGTATCATAAGAGCTATAGTTATGCTATTTGTTACAAGTCGTACTATGAATATAATATTTTTTTTATGTAATTGCCCTAAAGACATTGCCACAATTTACAATGTAACAAAAAAGATCCAATCATCTACCACAAACACATTTATTCATAATACATTGTTAAAGAACACAAAGGCAGCTAGAAGATATCAGAAAACACTGAAACTATTCATGTAATGTATCCTAATAATAAAATTGGAGTCCTGTTAGATTTCTTTGCACAAAGGTTCGCCTTCGTATTGAAAGGGTACATGCCACTAATCCATTGCGCAGAGCTCAGCGTGACTAAAAAGAAAATTACTTAGCCGAGTATCTTCACAAAGTCGGCGCTGTCATGAAGACGTAAAACAAAACTTTACAATACATTTCAGTGCAAGCAACGTTTTCAAAGAACTCCTGAGATAGTCCAGAGCTCTTTACGATTTGCGAACAAAAGGCAAACAATCCATTGTCTATCGATTGTAGCCCGGAGTGCAGTTTGTCGTCAAAAGCCTTAAGTTGCTCTTTTCATAGCCTTTACTATGTGTCGGCTGGCTATTTGTTATTATAAATAAGTTAGCAGTAAAGGTGAAATAATAGCTATAAACGACACGGTAGCACGAACGCTCTCGGTTACTATGAGGTGTTAACGCAACACGCTATTGTGATGTGTGGCACACCTACCATGAGACTCTTGTTTTCATAATAATGTTGTTTGCCGAAGACTCCAAGTGCACTAACATAATATTTTCCGACTAATTGTTGTTTTATCACATGTATTCCGGTTCTGTGAAATAGCGGTGTTAATGGAATAAAATAAATGCTAGATTTTAAACACAAAAACATGGCTGAGCAAACAGAAATAAATGAATAGATATTAACAGCATAATAGTGCAATTAACTGAAGTACTTTTAATGTTTTATCTACTGCGAATTTAGGTAGATAATAGAGCTAAGATTTTTGATAAATAAAATACTAGAAATGTATATAATATTTTTATATTGGTAAAAAAGCTAGACAAAATCTGATACAATTCATGGCAGAGGAAATGCCTAGTACTAAAATATGTTTCATTAAAATAGTTTTATATCTAAAAAGAATCTATTAAGTAATGTATAGATAAATTTGTTTTTTGTCCTAATATCTCATATTTATTTCATCTCATCTTTTCCCGTCGAGGACGTGTGGTAAGGCTTCCCTATCTGGTACATCCCTAAAGCCTACGATGTTAACTTTACTTTGTTTCAAGTCTTTTCTCGTTACTTGTTTGTTACATCTGTTGACTTCGAGAAGATGGCTTGCTGCGAGATCGTATTTGATCTACGATTTCCATTCTATGAGATTGCTTTATTTAATCTCGAAACTAATAACGTCTAAAATAAAATCTTGATAAATTATCCCTCCAATCTTAGTGATGGATGTTGAAACTTTCGTGTAATTCGCGATATTTGCTCGGCCTAATGCTTTTTGTTTTCATGAATATGTTATGTAAATTCGAGATTCCAAATTTTACATACAAATGTGTGTGACTTGAGAAACTTGTGATATCAAATGGTTAATCCAACTATTTAAATATGTCTTAGGTTTAAATGCTTGTGAGTAGTGTTACGCTGCGACGTCACTTGTTTGAAACTAGTACTTTCCAAATAATTAGGATAATAAATAATTTAAGCATTGTAGTAGCCTTGCTTCAGTGCAAGTTTTATAGCATTTAAACCTAAAGGTTTCCGTTCGCTTTTTTTAGTCGCATATTTTTTGTGCGTGGTTTTATTTTGTATCCTATTTCTGTTTTCATAAATAACATTTCCTCAACTTTGAAATTAAATAATAACTACCGCAATCATTAAAATACATTGTCACTGATTTATCATTTTATTGCCATTAGCTGAAGTTAGATCGTTGCTCTTTCCTACAAAACAAAAAGCACTGTCTGTTTTGAACCTTACTAATAGTTTTAATGAAATTCTTAGAGACAATCAAACGTTTATATATGAATGATATTTTAAAACTTATTTACAGTAATTACTGTAATATTAACGAAAGTTATTCCAAAAAATCTCATATCCATAAAAAGGAGCTGATGGTTTCAAAGCACATTTCGTCCAAATAGACAGAACGCGACTCAGTCGCGGCAGAACATAAAAAGGCGCTTTTAAGAGTTGTAATAAGCGAAATATTCTTATTCATAGCAACATCTCAATGTTTTATTACATTGAAACATATCAGGGGCCGTATCCTATGTAGGAACATGAAAGGCCCAATTTCACGAATAAGATAATATATTTCTACTGCAGTGCGTGTTTTATCCTTAATACAACCATTTTGTAAACGAATGTACGCGTACGTTTTATTAACGGTTCTCTTAATTTTTTAACATCTCTCCCGCCCGAATATTTCGAATGTAGGTCACTTCTGGGAAAAATTACGATTTCATTTTATTTTTGAAATTTTTACACTGCGCCTGATAGCAAGTATATGGATGCCTAAATAGAGTATTACCTAACTAGCATCTATCCATCACTATGCGAAGTCGACACAATTATGCCGATGATTCGGAATTGCATATTATATACAGGGTATATCAAGACTGCTACCGAAAACGAAGCCGGGTGGTAGTTTAAACGACTTCAGACATAATGCAACAGAAAAAGTTGCAAAAAAGCTACAATTTTTTTTTTTGTTATTTTTTCCTATGGCCATATTTGGGTGGTAAATACATTTTTTCCTAAAATAATAGTGTATACCCTTTTATTTATAAGTAATCTAAGGTATAAAAGAGTTTAAATTATTATTTTAGCAAAAACTATGGATTTACCACCCAAAAATTACGATATTTAAAAAATCATAAAAAATAATTGTCGCGTTTCTATGCGAAATTTTTGATTGCATTGTGTTTGTAGCCACTAAAACTACAACCCGGCTTCGTTTTCGGTAGCAGTCTTGAGATACCCAGTATAATTTAATATGTGAAGTTCCGTAGAACTTATTAGACCAGCGTGGTTGCTTTTAGTTTAAGCCTTTTTTATTGAACTCTTGTTTGCAAAAGAAACCTCTACTTAGCGGTGGACCATAATTAATCATCAGTACTACATTTTTAATATTAAAATTATATCAATAATATTATTAATACCACACTATCGAGTATGGATGTCCATGGGCAACAGAGAAGAAGTACCGTCAGACAAAGCACTAATTGATTGGTTGGTGTTATTCTTTAAAAAGGGTTGTTAAACGGACCAAACGTTACTATCAACATGTTCACAGTGGTCGCAGGCTCAAATCTGGCTGGGCTGGGCATACCTCTGACTTTTCGGAGTCAAGTGTGTATTGATAGAAAACATCGTTAGGAAACCTGCATACCGTAGTGATTTGTATGAATTTCTGTGGTATTTAAAGTCGCACTAGGCAAGCGTGGTCGACTATATAGTCGATACGCCATACGTAGATGCGCCGTCGATACGATGAGAGATTTTTGGCCATATGGCCTAAAATCTCTCTTCGTAATCTCGTTTGTAGAGTAAGCTCTGCAGTGCTAAAACAGTATTCCTTACAAAAATAGTCTATAAATGCCTACATTCCCAACATTAGTATGAGAAGCGTCGTGTTAGATGTTCGTAGAACGTATCAGTAACCACTGAATTCGCCTGTGGCTCCGCATAAACATACGGTTCCGGGTCACCGAGTTAGATGATTGCATTAAATGCGCATACGAAATGCCTTGGGATCGGCGCGGAACAATATCTTTACTAGTACTAATGGTATACTTTATGATACGGCGTGTTTGGAGTTTTGTGAATAATATATAGACTGTACAACAACTGTTTTTAACAGATATGTCTTATTAATAATTAATAATAATAAGTAGAATAAGAATAATAAATACACCCAACAGTCCCATACATAGTCCTGACCCTACATTAAGCTCAATTAAGTTTTCTGTAGTGGGTACCTATCAGAAACTACGTGAGAATTTCGTTCTCACAAACACCCAGACCCGAGATAAATATTTGCGAGTTTCAAAAAAAATTGTCTCGGTGCGGGGATCGAACCCGCGACCTATCGTTTCACAGCCGGCGTCTAAACAACTGCGTAAATGCACTGCTGTGTTTATGTTACTGTTGTGTTAATGCACTCCAAACAATAGTGTAAATGTATTTATTTATTTATTTATTTATGTATTGTTGTGTTTTGAAGAACATTGTAGCCTGAGTAAGTACTGGATATACTGAGACTTAATATCTTATGTCTCAGGATGGCGAGCGCAGTGGAAAGCCAAGCATTGCTTTGTAATTCAAGGTGTTGGTTTGTCAAGCGGTCGTATCGCTTACTGCTATAAGTCGAACCGCATACTCGTCTCTCCATTCATTCCAATAAAAAAAGGATATGGCAATAATTAACTATTTTAATATGATAGAAATGAAGTAATAATATTACCGGTGGTATATATAATAGATTCTAACAATTCTTTGAGTTTAATTTCTTCTGAAATATGGTAGACAGCGAGCCTTTCACAATTGGGTAAACTCAATATTTAGGTATCGTAATTAAAGTGTTTTATAGTTTTTACCATTCCAAAGATTCAGGAGCTAAGCTGTAGAAAAATAATGTTAATGCTATTTTATGTTATAACCGAACCACAAACTGTCCAATAAAATTATATTTAAATACTTTCTAATGCATAAACATTGCATGCAAGTTTGAATTTAACAGTAAAATGCATTTAGTCCCTAACGCCTATAGGCATGCTAGACCTCGCACATTCTGTAATAAACAGAATATTCCGAATAACCTCAGCGACCTCCGAAGCGATGGATTAATAAAATGCAAAATTTCTTAATGGCCGAAGAGAGGGTTGGACATAGGGAATGTTGATTGCTTCCACACTGCGGCACATTTGATTCACTAAGTTTTGCTTTAAGCATATGCGTGCATTAAAATGCAGCTAGAGTATTCAAATTTCGTCTTTAATGCAATATAATTAAAGTTCAGAGAGAGTGTGTGAATGCTAGTTGTTAGCAACGTTAATTAAGCGATATTTCATTTGATGACGCCAGGCGCCGTCTGCTAAACGCCTTGACAACATCACGTGATGGAAATTATGTTTCTTCAGTAATTATTTCAGTATTCCAAATGTCACACGTATATTTTTACCGAAGCTTTCGCCTCTCCTAAGGAACCAAATTAGTTTTTGTTATTTTGGCACTTACATATTATGGAAAACTATCTTTATGGTGAGTCAGTTTCTCGAATTAGGCACTCGTATTGTTAGATGCATTGTAGACCTTCCTGGAGGTGGACGATATGACCTTTTTTTTTTGTTTTCAAGAGGAAAAGCTATTAAGCTGCTCTTTCGGTACCCCGGGGGAGGCCGAAAGGGGTATGTCAGTGTCTCTGGCCTTCCAGCCCGGTACACACGCGGATATTGTGTCCGAACTGGGTCTCTAGCAATACCTACGCCAGCATACTGACTAAAAACCTCTTGATAACCCTCACACGCATTGTGGGCAGCACCGGACATCCCAGGGCGAAGGGCGCCCCGATTTACGTACGCGAACCGCCCCGCGCAAAGCCATTGCTGGGCCTTATGTTATCATTATGAAGGCCCAGATTACCTCCATTTACAACCCCTTTTCGGACGCCCGTAAAGCTGTTATGGGCGTCCATGACGGAGACGAGGCTCCATCACACGTCTCGGAGTCCGTTATACGCGAGGGTGCACGGCCCCCGCCGTGTGCCCAGTGACTCTGATGACCCCTTTAGGTCGTCTCTTACGACGGGCAGAGGATACCGTGGAGGAATTCTTGTACCCCCAAACCACAGGGTAAGGACGATATGACCTGATAGCATTTTTATAATATCGCTAGATACACTTCGCTGTGAATATTTTTGAGGTTCCTAATGTTCTGTATAGCCTTTTTGCCCACGCTTAATACGATAACATATGAGAGTATATCAGAGCGATTAAAGTATTGATTTGCTGCTTACGCTGCAGAGCACATCAAAATGTATTTCAACCTTTTAATCATTTAGCAATGATAACAGTCACGTAAACGCGTCAGAAACTCAATACTTAGAAGTTTTGTTGTTAAGTTAATTCATATAGACCAGGCTGCTGAATTCACGTCCAAGCTTCTCCGATTAAAGTAAACATTCGCGTGATCATTATAACCCACACTAACAATATACTGCAACGCCTCTTGAAATACACGCCACTTAACACTCTCGACTTCTCTTATTCGTACTTTCATTATAATTTATTTATTTATATTATTTATTTAATTTTATTTATATATTTATATATATTATACTGGTGGTAGGTCTCTCATATGTGAGAGGCTGCCTGGGTACCCACCCACACCACCGCAATGTCTATTTCTCCCGTCAAATAGCAGTTTAAATGCATTGTTGTGTTTCGGATTGAAGGACATTGTAGCCAGAGTAATTACTGGACATATTGAGACCTAACATCTTATGTCTCAGGATGGCGGGCGCAGTGAAATGCCAAGCATTGCTTTGTAATTCAAGGTGTTGTTTGGTTTTGCTACTGTTCATGAGCGGTCGCATCGCTTAACATCAGGCGAACGACATGCTAGTCTCGCCATACATTGCAATAAAAAAAAACCTTTTTAGTACACACATTTAACAACATATTAATATATTAAATTGTAAATTCCTAACGACTACCATGTGATGATCACAAGAAAAGGAAAAATAAGAGAGAAAATAATGTATATTAAAACACTTTAATAAATTAATTAATGTACGTTAAATTCCTCTACGTCAATTTCCACAGAAAACACAGTGGAATTGGGTTGCTCACATATAATTAAAATTTTGATTTGCCGTTTCAAATAGCAATAGCAAGCTCATTTGAAAATTCGATGCAAATGATATTACAATTTGCCTAAATTGGATTTTGATTTGATTGTTAGCGGTGAATAACTATTGAATATAATATGGATAATCCACTCGATAATTTTAGGAATTTATAAGTTTAATTGTGATATAGCTAAATGGTCAATATTTGCAAAATTACTCAATTATATTAATGGAAAACGGTACTTATGGTATAAGGTATTTTACTAAAGGTACATATGAAATTTCATCTTTTTCTAACACTATGTTTCTTTGAATCAATTTAGATATTTTAAGTCATTGGTTACAAGACACCCCTGATCATATAAAGGCTGTACAAATTAATAGATGAAGAATTAAAGTACTATTTCGCATCGCTATTTACTAATACTTTAATCATTTGTAATTACTGTATCAGCCCATATACGTCCCACTGCAGGGCACAGGCCTCCTCTACAATCGAGAGTACGATTGAGAGTGGTTAGGCCATATAGTCCACCACGCTGGCCTAGTGCGGGTTGGCGGACTTACATACCATAGAAATTTTATAAATCGCTATGGTATGCAGGCTTCCTCACAATGTATTCCTTCACCGTTTTAGTGCGTGGTGATTGACTATCAATACACACATGACTCCGAAAAGTCAGAGGTGTGCCCTGGGATTCGAACCCGCGGCCACCGTGAACATGTTGGCAGCCGCGTCTAGTTCATTTGTAATTAACATGCTCCATTGCCCAGTCCAGAGCTTCCTGCTCAGAAGGAGAGAGGGCTAAGGGCTAAGTCCACAAATGAATAAAAAAAACTCGTAGGAGAATGCAATCTACTCGGACCTCCATCAGGCAGAAACAACAACTGCGTCGAGAATATAACCATGGATATAACTATGTAGAACATAAATTCCATTCAATTTCGTCACAGAAAAACAAAACAACAATCCCCTTTGTTTATTTTATTATAAGAAATACATACATAACCCGTCAAAACGGAACAAAGTTAGAACATACTGAGCCTGACTCACCGCGGCCACCCATAAATCTCGATCACACCCATGCGTTACCAACATTTACGACAGATAAAAAAAGCATCGGCCCGCGTCTCCACGTCATTCACCCATTCGTTCAGACTTCAGTCAGTCGTTCAGTCATTCGTTCGCGAGGGAAGCGACGACGCGATCGCTTCGCGTGCGGGGACGATTTACAGCTGCAATTAGTTATGTTGCCGGGCGACGCGCGACAAACGATGTCCTCTGACAAATGGTGCCGGTCAGTTTGTCCGCCTGCCTCGCCAGTGTTCACAATGAACAGTTAACACTTAAATGGTTCAATCACTCGATTTAGTAAAAAATGGGACGGATTGACCCTATACGCTGAATGACAAAAGATACCTATTTCAGTTGTGGCAGACAGCGTTTGAGGGGCAATTTAAGTTCTACAGAATTTTTCATGATGTTTGCTGGGTTATTTTCTGTATGTTTACTCTTATTGTGTTCTAATTTATAAATAAATAAATAAATTATATATGTATGTAATGTTTAAAGTAATTTACAATTATTAGGATATAATTTCAAAATAGTTTACTTAGTTTTTCCGCATAGATGCACACATTTTTGCTATGATATGGTATGGTATGATAAGATATTACAGCTTCCGTAGCGCAGTTGGTACGACGCCGTCTGTGAAGCGAGTGGCTGCGGGTTCCATCCCCGCACCGAAACAAATATTCATGTGAACCAAATATATATTTGTTTCGGGTCTGAGTGTTTGTGACACCGAAAAGTCTCTTGTAGTTCCTGATATCTGATCTGATGATTGTGTTCAACAAGACTCGAGTCGGCAAACAAATGAATATGTTTGGAAAAATATAAAATAATAAATAGATCGAAATCAAAGCTTTATTTTTATAAATCAAATCATATTCATGGTTCATGCAAGCTTGCCTTGGATAACAAACTTTTCCAAAAAATTTAACACTTAAATGAACATTAGTATTCTGTCAACATCGACATTAACATTGACACGGCCATTTAATGTATTCGAAATGAACAAATTAATACGATTGATCCCGAACGAACAGCGCACGTACACATCGTGCTATAATTCAACTAAGTTTAGTTTCATGTACAGCCCACTTGTACATTAGTTGAACACTCCAATTAGTTAACAGTGTAGCGGCTACATGACACGTAGGGTTAATCCCGGCTTACAAGCGAAACTGTACTAAACAGTTGAAATCCCCTACATTGCAGTGCATTCGTGTCTTTGAAGCCTATGACGGGATCAAAAGGCCCTGCAGCCACCGGATTACATTGTAGCTGGCAGGGTTAGGAAATGAATCGTAAATTTTAAATTGGATCCGCGGGTCTATTTTGCGCAGTGCAACTTTTTAGTGAAAAGTAGGACGGAGGAAAGTGACAAAATTAAAGCACGGGGATTTTGAAAATTCTAAATATAAACAACCTTGAGGTAATTAGAAATAAAATGCATTTCTTAAATTGTTAGTCATCAGCATTCATATATATCGTCCAACTTGTATCAGCAAAAAAATGTATCTTCCGGCGGACAATGTAATAATGTACAATAAATACATATCACTCACGCCTTTTTCCTAGAAGCAGTAGGCAGACCATTACACCCATGTTTCGCCTCGTGTGTTCCGTCCCACGATGTGATAAAGGGCGAGCCTATAATCATATCGAGCCTGACTCCAAGTTGATGATGAATAAAAAATTCCAATATCACTTTGCCCGACCCGGGATTCAAACCCGAGACGTCAGGTTTGCACTATCGTGGTACAACTACGCCACCGATGCATCATAATAATTTAGTTTTAATAGATAAAAGGTAAAGATTCGCCAAATCTTGTATATGCTGCACTGTCAAACTGTGGAATAGTTTGCCATCACACGTGTTTCCTTTTTCCTATAATCAGCCTCCGCGGCGCAGTCGGTTAGACACCGCCTATGAAACTAGAGGCCGCGGGTTCGATCCCAGCTCCAAAAGAAATGTTTGTGCGGCCCACAAATATTTCTTCCGGGTCTGGGTGTTTGTGAGACCGAAAAGTCTCTCGCACACAAAACTCGATCTTAGTGTGGGGTCAGGACTATGTGTGTGACTGTTGGGTGTTATTTATTTATTTATTATAACTAGTGGTCGCCCAGCGGTCGAAATTCGACCAAATCAAGAAGAGAAAAAGTTTTTACCTGTATGATGATGTTGTTATTCTGATAATTCGTGCACATTTAAATGTACGTATCTCTCAAAATCACTTATTTATCCTGAAGTATATGCAATTACTGAAATCGTAAACTACAATAATTACTTTGAACCAGCAATAGCAAATTATATTTTTTTTGTACCTGAATGTTGTTATTGCAGATTGATGCTACAGAACTTTCTTTATGCATATAATGATAGTCCGTGTACATTTAAATGTATCTTACTGCTACACAATTTGTATAAGCGCTCAGTATTTCACTTAGTATTCGTCAAATAAAACTTTTCTGTTTGACATTGAACTATGTCTGTAATAAACAAAAGAAACAATTTGACCAAAGAGTATGTATACGTGTACAAATGCGTGTGTCAAATGCATGCTGGTTTGTGTAATGTTTTATTTATTGATTTAGTGTATTTTGTATGCAGTATGCATTATTATTAAAATCTTTTTTTTATATTATATGAGGCAGTTAAAACTTTTTTTTTGAAATGTCAGAAGAACAAAATGAAAAAGAAAAGAAACAATTTGACACCAGAGTATGTATGCGTGTACAAATACTTGTGTATGTATGTGTGTGTGAAATGCATGGTAGTGTGTGTAATGTTTTATTTTTTTATTTAATGTACTTTATAAGCATTATTATTGAAAAATATTAGCGTTCTGCACTTCTCCTACACATAAACTATAAATGTGCCAAATTTTATGCTCCTGCGTCCGCGCAATTTTCGTAAAAAGGGGTCCAAAGTTTTTGCATCACGTATTAATATATGATGGGCTCTTTGACCGTAGACTGAAGAAACAAGCCGCGAGGCAGCCAATGTATAAGCATTTGTGCAATATTGATAGCTAGTGATTTTTTATATGCGTTTGCGAATATCGAAGCAGACCGGCGTCGGGTGCATTTGTACAGCGGTTCATGGGACGGAAATGACTTGTGTATATTATCAAGAACTCGCATAACTTAACATGTACACGAGAGTTTTTCCAATCTATTTCTGATATTCAATTTACAATTTTTCCATAAAAACCTATTACTGTTATAGTATGTACAAAGAACTTAGTGATAAGAAGTGTATGACAAATCATATATGACATTGACAGCCTCCGTGGCGCAGTTGGTTAGACGCCGACTGTGAAACGAGAGGGCGTGAATTCGATCCCCGCACCGAAACAAATATTTGTGTGAATCACAGGTATTTTTTTCGGGACTGGGTGTTTGTGAGACCAAAAAGTCTATCATAGTTCCTGATACCCACGACACAAGACTCGATCTTAGTGTGGGGTCAGGTACGTATATAAATATTGGGTGTATTTTTAATTTATTTTGTCGTAACTTCGTTCTTCGAAGTCTATTTAAATTCAACATGCTAATCAACCTTAGTAGTATCAATTATCCTATTAATAGCAGGTAATCTACACCCCCTACAATAAATAACGTACGCGACAAAAGTGAGTAATCAATTAAGAATATATTAGCCGTAAAGTGCGATGGCGCGCGGTGTTGACAACCTGCACGTTATTATTTACCTGCCGCACAATTTACGTCGCCCGCTTTTTAAGTAGTCATTATATGTAAATTACTGAATCGTGATGATGTCTGCACTGATACACTGAACGAGTTGCTGTCGCATACGGGTGGGGAGAGCTTATGACTGAATAGTTGGAAAGAAAATAGCTATTTTTAATATTCGTACTGAACTGCAATACAATTTAAGTTCAGTTGTGACTTTTTGTTACTGAAAATGATGGTGATGAAATGGCATTTGGTATCCGTGACATGTTTTCCGGGTACTATGATAAATTTTTCCTTAGCCAGAAAACAAGTCGGTTGAAACAAAAATCTTATATAAAACATAGGTACCATCTCTTCCTGCCCCTTCTGGGAAAAGGCGTGAGCATAATATAAATCTAAAACCAATTTTTTCAGATACACAGAATGTGGATTGTTAATTTGGGCATAAAATCGAGGACATCAAGGTACATATCTGCTTCACGCTGATACTAAATGAAATTTTATGACAAAAATCATATGTCAAAACTACCTGATAATACGACTATTCTAAAATTACCAGTATAAACAATAAAAACCTCATGTTAAAATAAAATAACCAATTGACTATATTTACCAGGATATTTTTTAATGTCCTGAACCAATTCGCCACCTTATCAAGCAGTGTGTACCCATTAAAAGGTACAAGCATAATTGTTTTGAAAGTAGCTGTCAGTTGAAACTGTGGGTGTTTCTACAAGTCCGGATCACACTACACATTATGGGTCATGCACGATATTGTACTGTGCCATATCTAGCATAGTATAATATCCCTACTAACATTTTAAATCCGTCTGCCTCAACGTTGCAATTTCCTTCTTTAGTATGAAAATGTGACTTAGATGCACCTGTTGAGAAGTGCAGTGGTACCTAGAGAGTATCTACTGTCGACGAAATCATATGGACATAGGCTGAACTCAGAACGCAATACAATGACGTGGGTCTCTTTGGCATGTTATTGATGTGAGTGGTCACATTTTTATAATCCTTATTAAAAATGTTAAGTTAATTGTTAAATACCACTACTAATACCATGGCTAACTTAATTTCATGTTATGACCAGCCTACTTAATTATTTTTTCTTTTTGACATATCCACTCCAAAGTAGTTTTACTCAGGATGACGAGCGCAGTTGAATGCCAAGCATTGCTTTGTAATTCAAAGTGTTCTTTGGTTTCGCTAGTGTTCATGAGCAGTCGTATCACTTACCCTCAGGTGAACGGCATGCTCGTCTCACCATCCATTGCAATAAAAAAAAGAATACTTAAGTAATTACCCAAAGCAGGAAAAACTAGGATAGATGCAAGTATTTTTAAATCCAGAAAATAGTCCTCGAACAAAATGAGTTTAAAAGGAGTAGAGCGACGTGACGTACAAAAGCTAGTTGTTATAATTTGTGTACCGGCGATATGCTAAGCAAACGTCTGACCCGAAACATCGTATCAGTACGTTTAGAGGAAAAGTTTTTGTGTTAATTTATGTTAGCGCAGTTTGCATAAAGGCTATGTTTTGGCAATGCAAACGCGCTGTCATTGAGTGTACAATGAATGAATTAGTAGTAACTATTTTATATTGTAGCTGTGTTGTTGCTTTCGTAGAATATCGTAAATGTATTATTGCGTTGCGCGTTTTGTGATGTACAAGGAATTTAGGACTTCGATTGGACGTTGTAAAGAATAAGTAGCAAGAAATATAGTTAAGTAATAAGAAGCTTTCACTTGATGGATAAATCGACAATAATTTATTTTTTCCAGCATTTAAATTTTGCGTTAATGATAATATTGGGTTAAGGTAGCGTTATATTAAATCCATAAGATTTTATTATCCCTTAGACTTAGTCTATTGAACTACTCGTACCTCAAAGCATATTGATGGACTAAATCGTTTTGAAGCGGCTGAACAAAAACTACTGTTTATATTTTTTTTATTCAAATCCTCTATGCTGACTATACTTAATTAAATTTATAAAAATATTAGCACTACATACATTTTTTTAATTAATTAAATTCAGAATTCATTGTGTTCTAGTTTACAAACCCACTCTAACATTACCCTCGTAATTCTCATATTTAAATTTACATTTCGTTTCACAGTTCACATACATCTTAATATGAAAAGAATATTAAAATATTTCACCATTATTTTATTCTTTAGAAAGCTCTGTTACGTTCTCTGTATGAAATGTTTCGCTATTATTATTTCGAAGGTCCCTAACAAGGCACCCCTTTTATAATAAATCACTGCAGATATATTAGTTTCCCATACAAGTTTATTTAGCTCAGATTTTTATCACTTATACAAATAATAACTGCGGGCGGGACAATTTTACGATTGCTATCAACTAAGTTGGAATCAAATACTCGTTTGGGGTGCTTTTGATTTAAAACAGAAGGGACACGGGGTAGTCCGGAAATATAAATTGAATTCTTATCACAAATCTGATCTGCGAAGCTGGCATCCACTCTATTATTCTGTTATTAATTTTGGAATTCGCATAATTTGGTTTTCATGCTCCATTGTTTGGTATTAATCAAAGTATTGCTGAGTTTGACAAGTGTGGGGGAAGAAATTTAAGAGGATTTTCTTCGCAATTTTTAGAAGATTTATTAAGTGTGATGATACGGATTTATGACATCAGATCGTTTTTTTGTATTGGCCACTCAGGTAACATAGTATGTGACAACCCGGCTATGAAGAGGCACGAATTAGATCCCTGCACCAGTGAAAGTTTCCGTGATCAATACAACTTTTATTTCCCGTGCGTTTTTATGAAAGGTTAAAGTCCTTGTTTGTATGCATTTTTTGTTGTGAATACTGTACATACACATAAAAAGCATGTGCATTATTTTTAATCGTATTATTGATAAGTCATTTAATTGATTATTTGCTGTTGGAAGATACTTTATAATTTTTGGTAACAAAACAAAATAACTGTATTGTAGTGTTGGAATGTGTAAGTTTAGACGGATTCTTACAACTTCAACATAACTAGCGCTGCAGTTGTCAAACTTTGCATTGGACTCATTAAATACCGGTATTGAGATTGATTTAATTTAATAATTAAAAAGATTACAAATTTCATTGTATTAGTTAGCCCATGGAACTAGTTTTCACACCGCAAGTGCACACACACACCCGACACCGTGACTTCCCTGACATTTCCTCCAACAAACTTCAGCCATATCGATTAAAAACTACAAGTTGGACACAGAACAAGGCGGGATCTTTTTATTCGCGGTCTCCCCCACACTAAAGTCAATATTAACGTATATAAGAGGCAATTCACATGCCAGACGCGAACCCGGGCTTTCATCCCGGCCCATCCAAACTTCTTATGCAAATTATATAATGTTCTTTACGACATGAGATGGCGAACTTTACTTAAGGCGTAAATATTTATGTAGTTACATGTATTTTTCAGGGATTTTTTTAGGGAAATGAATGGGCTCGCACCATTAGGCCTGCGGCTTTTTTTAAGGAATGTGGCAGGTTGGATGGTTCAACTAAGTTGAGGTGAGATAACGAGTTATATACATATTTTTAGACGTATTTTATATGAAGTGTGTCTTTCTAAAAAATAAGATAAGAGAGTCGATGTTGTTTTATTTTAGCTCGTGACTTAACTTGCTAAATAGCGTGAACTTCTCAAATGGACGCCGTATGTTTTACACTAATGTCTTTCAGATATTATTTTTATTTCTAAAAGGTAAAAACGGAACTCTATTACTGAGACTCCGCTGTCTGTTTGTCACCAGGCTGTATCTCATAAGCCATGATAGCTAGAAAGCTGAATCTTTCACAAATTATGTATTTCCGTTACCGCTGTAACAACAAATACCAAAAATAAAAATATTAAGGGGGGGAGGGTCCCCATACAGTAAATGTGTTTTTTTAGTATATTTTGCTAACGGTAACAGGTAGAACATTTTTACAAAATATTTAATTGTATATTACCTTTCAGAATAAACAATTAATTAAATATAAAGTAAATATTGCACTTGGCCGGTTTTTTTTACATATACTCATTACAAACGCTAAAAAACGAAGACACATATTACACATATATTTACATGCATAAACTCACGCTTTTTTCCCAAAAAGGGTAGGCAGAGGTGCTGCTTGGGCACCCACCATTCACTTTGTATGTTCCGTCCCACGATGTGATAGAGGGCCTGTCGGCTCATCGGGCACACATTTTTAACTCTGGGCTGATAGTGAGTAGTGAAATTCAATATCACTTTGTATGACCCGGGATTCGAACCCGCAACCTCGGCATTGTAATCTACGAACTAGAACTGTGCCACCGAGGTAACCTCTAAAAGAAAAAAAAACTACATTATTATCCTACAATTCATTACTATGACCAATAAAACAGATGATATGACGAAACGTTAGGAATGCATTACCAATGACATTTTGCCAAATGTTTGCTCAACACACCAACTCCAGGTTATGAGCTTGTGACAGCTGTTTCCATCAGAGATCTTGCCAAATTCGATGAAGCCCACTTGGAGTGACTCCAACTTGGCACTTGACTCTACGCCCACTGTAAATAACTGGTTATAGACTAGGCAGTGTTTGGATATTGACAGTTTGTAGACAAAATAGAACAGTGATTGTTAATTTGTTTATATTTGACAGCAAATGGTGCATAGCGCGCTAAAGTTATTGAAAGCCGAGCGAGGCAAATGTTTGTGTAATCCACAAACTCAACAAACATTTGTTACAATGTTGGGAGTTTTGGGGCCGAAAAACTCTACAATTTTTAATATTTGAACTCGTCCGAATAACGGCTGTCGTATAGGGTATCCCCCATTACAGAGAAGTCAGTCTTTTAAAAGATTGTACCGTTTGGGTCCTACTGCCCTTGTCATCAGGTATGATAAACACAGTATAAATTTAACGATTCCTACGAATTACAAAATTCCGATAAGTTTTATTGGGCTTTATGCTGCTGCGTGTCAATATGTCGTATTCATCCATTTCTTCCAAATCCTGTATACCATCGAAACTACGTTTTCCCTAAGGACTTCATTATTCCCCAAAAGCACTATACAAAAGCGTTTAATATTACCAATACGCAAAACAATTAACCGACAATTCCCATAATAACACCATTACATTTATTGACTTTCATACGCCAACTCTCCTCGCCCCACCAATAAAATATGAACAAATCAAATAATAATATCTATTTGCCAAACATTTGGACCAAACTCTCCGGAGTAGGGGAATGGACAAATAATCTGCAAGTTTAATTTCCCCTGGCTACACGACTATATGGAATAAGTGATGAGGTCTCTTCATATTATTATTGAAAAAATCGAAATATGTTTATTTTGATTTTCATAAATATTTGATATCAGTCTTCTGCATATCAGCGTTATTGAATAGGTATTTTTATTTATATCAAATAAATACAAAATATACGTATTTTAATATTAAATTTAGCCGGCCTCCTCGACTTATAACAGCGTTCTCTTGAAATTCAAGGAACGATAAACTAATAATATTGATATATATGTGCACGCTTGTATGCCCGAAGAGGTAGGCAAAAATGCTACTAGTGCCGTTATTCCTCAAGGTTGCGTTTATAATCTAAAAAAACCATTTATTTATATCATTAAGTGAGGCACAATAGTTCCAAAGCATCACAATTTTTTTCATACTTAGGAACTCATGCCTGGTTTATGCCTTGCCTGGGATTCGAACCCAGCACCCCAAAGTTCACAACCCACTCATTCTTCCACTGGACTCATAAACTAACCAGTTACAATGTACTCAATAACCTTTTCTAAATAGCATGGAATAAGGTATAAATTTGAATAATCAATATTTTACATAAACCAATATATAATTTTATTATCAGTAATTACAAATCGAATACATCTAAATTACACAATAGCTGTGTAAACTCCGAAATCACCTAACAAACTTGTTTACAAACCCTAAAAGCTAAATCCAATCACGATTTTCATTATTCATGTATGTAACCATAAAATTTATATTATAAACAATTCAATTACACGTAACTAAGTTTATGTAGATAAGGGCATGTGAATAATAAAATTTAGATTTAGCAAGTGTAAGTATACTTATAAGGCGCCTTATAAGGCTTCCACTGAAAATCAGTGTTGTGTAGTGGTTTGCACCACATCATAATATTTAGCTCAGTGGACACCTATCAGTCACATCCGCGACCAGCCATTTTTTAATAAATCGTACCACCAATGAATCGTATTTCTTTCTTTTTTTCTTTATTATTTAACCAACCCTAATTACCAACACAATATATTAACTTACAATATAATATATTAACAAACACACATTTGAAATAATTTTAACACCCATTGCCTACAAACTTAGTCGTGGTCCGCATGCAATGTCGCAAGATATTAATTTTAACTGTCAGAAATTACGCGATACTTTTTGAGTCTCGCGATAAAATTTTTGAATTATATCTGGTACTAAAAACAAACCAAAAAAATAACTTAAAAAAGAGCGAATTCCTTAAAGGCCGGCCACACATCTATGCCTTATGGTGTTGCAGATGTTCATGGTTGGCGGGATCACTTACAGTTTAACCATATGGTCGGTTGCTCACTATATTGTTAAAAAAAACTAGACAAGTAGAGAATTTTTGAGCATCCTCACCAAAATTTGTCTGCGAGGATCCAAAGCTAGATTTTCGCTTACAGCAAGCGTCTTTACCATCGAAAACCCTGAGGTTCGCTACTGAATTTGCTTTATTATAGAAACAAAGGAAACTCCAAAAAATTCAGATACATATTCAAATGAAAAGATTTGCACATTACATTAGGCTGAATAACCAGCTTCACCAAAGCCGAAACAAAATTTTAATCCGAGCTATGGAGTTGGTAAAACGCATTAGCATGTATGATCCTCGATGGCGCCCGAACCGCTCCAATTTTCACACCATTTCACCACGCAAGTGGTGATTAGCAGAGCGCGGAGTTGTCGAATGCTCTCTATTAATTTGTCAGTTCCAATTGTGACATGCTGGGCGATAATTACTCGAGCGTTGCGGTTAACCGTACGCCTTGTTGTGGCGTGCGACTATGCATTTTGTAATAAAATGTAATTGTCAAGTTGGCGCCATTTAATAATAACTCAATTTCGCCACTCAAATTTGGACAATTTTGACAGGAATTAATTGTATCGATATTTTGAGGTTACGCGATGTTGCGCAGGCCGCTTCCAACAGGTCATTGTGGAGATCCTTGGGGGAGGCCTATGTTCAGCAGTGGACTTCCTATGGCTGATATGATGATGATGATGACGCGATGTTGAATAAGTGGAGGGTTCTGGTTTAGCGGATGAGTGGTATTGTTCAGCTCCGTGTGATTGTACCTTTACTAGTATTGCAAGCTAACATGAAAAACCAATTGAAATAAAACTCACGCTTTAGGTAAAATTCTGGATCTTAAGAAAATGCGAAAATTAAACAAAATGCCGTCATAAAATTCATAAAAAAATGTTTTATTACAATGTGTAGGTAACATTCGCGAAAACCTAAGAAACTATTATGAAATTCCTCAGTATTCATATTTGGCTTAAATCGAACCATGATAACTACTGCATCAACCCATATACGTCCTACTGCAGGACAAGGGCCTTCTCTACATTCGAAAAAACAATAGAAAGTGGTATATAGGCTATGATGTTTACTTTAAAATAAAAGGCCTTTAGAACTGAACCTAAAAAAGTAACAATATCTGCAAAAACAAACGCTTCCAATAATAAAGAAACAGATGAGTGGACTAAAAAATCAGTGGACTGAGATTTTTAGTCTCTCCGTGATAGTAAATCTCGCGAATCCTCTCTATAGTTGAAACACATCCTAATAAGCTTTCTTATAACCTAATAAAATGAGACGGTGGTAAGATGTTTTAATAGGTATAGATCACTGATCCGTAACAAAATCCTTGAAGCTAGAAATAAAAATATTAAATTACCCAACACGGAGTCAAAACATACTAAACGTTTTATTTGTTTTAAGATAAAGTTTCATGACATGTTAGTTATAAAAGTGAGTACCATTTATTCCTGCGCCATAAACGAATCAGTTACTGAAACACAAGAATCCATAAAATATTGATGATGTGAAAACAAAACCTTTTCGTCGCCTCACCGGATTAATGATAAAGTCTGATAGTTATGAGCTGTGTGTGTCCTGGGTTCGATTTTCGGCTACAACTAGTATAAATAGGTAGTAAGTTGTTCGCTTTGCAAAATCTTTTTTTAAAGTTTATGAATATGGATGTATATGTGTTTGTTACTCTTTCATGCAAAAAATGGCTCGACCGATTTAGATGAAATTTGGTATAGGGATAGCAGACACCCTAGTATACAAATAGGCAATTTCTTAATCACGAAAAAATTATTATTCTGCCGGATGCGTCAGAAGTACAGATATACATAATATTTCCTATTCTTTTAAATTCGAATGCCTGACCCGCTTGCTTCGCATCCCGACCCAACCGATATCTCATCGGTTGGGTCGGGATGCGAAAAACAATATAGTCGACACCGGTCACATCGAATTTAACTATAAAATAGTTAACACGCGAAATAATACATTGTTGTTGTGGACTGGACTCAAAAACTATCTGCACCCGAGCGAAGCGGAACCCTACCGCTAGTATAAATAATAAATAAATAACACCCAACAGTCACATACATGACATACATAGATCTGACCCCACGCGAAGATCGAGTCCTGTGTCGTGGGTATCAGGAACTACGAGAGACTTTTCGGTCTCACAAACACCTAGACCCGAAAGAAATATTTGTGGGCTGCACAAACATTTTTCTCGATGCGGGTATCGAACCCGCTGCCTCTCGTTTCACAGGCGGCGTCTAACCACCTGCGCCACGGAGGCTGTCAATGTAATAAATTATTATTTCTTTAACCCTATGCTCCAAACAAGATTATTTGTCTTTATCGTCGTCGCTCTGTTACTAAAATACCTACCATATATCTCAACTCTAAAATAAACTTTCCTAGTCAATTCCCGAACCTCATGATTAACTACCTCCATAGTTAAGGACAATTAATTCGAACGACATCCACCGCTGCCTCTAAAACGTCCCTAGATCACATTTTAACGTTTTTAACAGTCTCATTTAAAAGCTGAGGAAACGAGACATCAGTCCGCTCTAGAGTGCTTTAAGCGAAGTTAATTACCCGATTTATAATAGCTCCTTATATTAAATGTTTCTACTGTTTGACGTTACATTTTAATGTCATCGTCTCTGTTGAGGTTCGGTGCTTTAAATATTCACGTACATTTCTTTATATTTAGAATCAAATTTGCTATGGATATTTGGAATATTTGTTAATTATTATTCTCACTTCCGTCGATACTTTTATAGAAAATAGTAAATTACATTTGATAGTAAGAGTTGAGATTATGTGTGCACATAATCTCACACCTTTTTCCCAGAAAAGGTTACTTCCAGGATCCCAACATTTCGCCTTATGTGTTCAGTACCACGACGTAATATGGGGCGAGCCCATCGCCATACTGAGTATAAATCTTTGACTCCAGGCTGATTATGAATAGAAAACTTCAATACCACATCTGATTATCTGACCCGGAATGCGAACCCGAGATCTTGGCGTTGAATTCGTGCTGTATATGTGCTGTTCATGAGGTGGTCTGTGCAATGCATTCGTAACAAATTATATCTTTGTAACCGATGTTTCGAATATAGCTACGAATTTCACAATATACGTTCGAATCAAGGCAGTACAAATTAAAATTTAATACTCAATGTAACTAGTGTGTAGTTGCGAAACAATTCACATTCGCAAGCTATTCACATATCTTGTTAATTACTTACTAAACGCAAACTTATCCGTCCGACAAAGACAATGTGGCTTAATGAACCCAAACATTCATATATTATACTGCTATCATAAATACTTGTGATTTGCGGATAGCTCGTACGTTCTCAATAGATTTTCACATGTTTTTTTTTGTTATTAAGTAATGGCTGAATGTTGTACAATGGGAACTATAAATAAGAATATATGCAGATGTGTACACTGTATGTACTCAAAAATTAATAATAATAAAATTAGAATATAATGTGACCGCCTCCGCGTCGCATTCGGTTAAACACCGCCTATGAAACAAGAGGCCGCGGGTGTGATACCCGCACCGAGAGAAATATTTGTGCGACCCACAAATATTTCTTTCGGGTCTAGGTGTTTGTGAGACCGAAAAGACTCTCGTAGTTCCTGCTACCTGCGACACAAATTTGATCTTAGTGTGGGTCAGGACTATGTAATATACCCAATAGTGACGTACATACATGCTCCTGACTCCACACTAAGATCAATTAAGTCTTGTGTCGCCATCAGCCAAAGGAAGTCCACTGCTGAACATAGGCCTCCCCCAATGATTTCCACAGAAACCTGTTGGAGGCAGCCTGCATCCAACGACGTCCCGCGACCTTTACCTCAAAGTCACACAACGAGCTATGGAGAGGGCTATGCTCGGGGTTTCCCTACGAGATCGAATCAGAAATAAGGAGATCCGTAGGAGAACTAAAATAACCGACATAGCCCACCGGATTAGCAAGTTGAAGTGGCAATGGGCAGGGCACATAGCGCGGAGATCTGATGACCGATGGGGTCGGAAAGTGCTCGAATGGAGGCCACGTAGCGGAAAGCGCAGCGTAGGACGTCCACCCACAAGATTGCTACTAATAAGCAAAAAATAAATAAAAAAAAATCACATAGAAAATAGAAATTGATAGTATTTCATGAACGCCAATATTGCTTTATAATTAAGAATTTTAAATATAAAACTATCCAAAAAGGTCGCGGCAAGTTAGATTAAAAATACTGAACGCAAAACTAGTATACGGATTCTTGATACCACAAAAAATGTAATAATCAATTTTATAGAAAAAACATTATTTTTCTTTAATCACAATTCAGAATAATATTTAAACGGTTCCTATACTCTAACACATAACACATTTCGTCAAATACCACCATAATGTTCCAGTAGCGTCACAGTACAAATAAAACAAAGAGCCAATACTAAAATCTTGACGCATTGTTAGCACTGTAACAACTTGGCAAGTAAATGCTGCGACTGTAAACAATGATTTACAACCCATTAAGGTTACTCTATTAAGCAATTTGTGGCTCTGAGTTATTTTATTATGAAACTCTTACTTATACAGCTGACACAATGCTGTCATAAATATTTACGGCCGTTTATGCTGAATAGGTAATGTATTTGAATCCCACAAGTTTGTGAAGTCTTTTTAGGGCGATAAAATTACTACATTTACCCTGATGATGAGCAAAGTGCAGTACCCTTTTCCTCTTCCCATAGGTTTTCCTTCTTGGTTTGATGGGCCGGGAACACATCTACAGGTAATAAATATCAAGACTGCTACCGAAAACGAAGCCGGCTGGTAGTTTTAGTGACTTCAGACACCATGCAAATATTTTTTTGCAATAAAAACAAAGATATTTTATTTGTATTTTTTTGTTTTTCTATCGTCGTATTTTGGTGGAATATATTTTAGCAAAATCTATGGGTGCCACCCAAACACGATGATATTTAAATAATCACAAAATAAAATGTCGGGTTTCTTTGCGAATTTTTTAGTTGCATTATGTTTGTAGTCACTAACACTACCACCCGGCTTGAGCTTAGTCTTGATATAACCTGTATAATATCAGCGTTGTGGGTGTTCATGGGCGACAGTGATTCCTTGCCATCAGATGACTTGTTCGTCACTGTACCTATTGTTTAATGAAAGAAAGAGATATTCGTATATTTTCTTTCGTGAACAAAATTATGCTGGAATGTTCGAAAGTACATATTATGCGCATGCTGAGCCCCAGACTTTGTAGTCACACTATGGTAAGTGTCGTCGCTATTCGAATTATTTTAAACGGCATAATTGAACGTATTATAGTTTCCATACATTATGTAAGCTACTTACAAAACTGAGATATGGATATGCGCACTGGAATAGAACCTGTGACCACAGTGTCCAAGCAGTCGCTCCCTATTGTTTGCTCCATTTTGTAAATGTATTCCCGGGGGAACAAACTGTGCACATATCGAGATAGGTTCCTATTTAAAAATTGGTTAAAGTTTTAAGAAATTAGACATCTAATCTTAACATTTCAAGGAACGGAAGGTTATAAAAAAAGAATTAAAAATACGGAATTACCCGCCATCTGTTGATACTAAATGCAAACCAGTTTTTGAGATCATGCGTGAGATGGCGTTACTTGCGTTGAAAGTTACACTTATTACATCTTCTATCATAACATCACATTCCTGCAAAAACTAAAATTTTTGCATGAAGTAATCCATACCTTTATAATATTAATATTTAATGTGACATTTTCTATAAACACGTGTAATGATTTTTAAATAGATTGTATCCTATATCTACAAGAAATTCTTGTTCCCTGAATTTTAGAAAATGGGAAAATGTTGAGGTCTATACAATAATTTTAGAAGCAAATATCTCATAATTAAATATTGTATACGGCTGTCCAACACGCAAGTTCTTATTAACAACTGGTGAAAAACTTGCTACTACTGCTAACTGACTTTGGTCGTATCTAACCGCCTGTAGCCAATATATTAACTACTTTTTTTTTTCTTTTTTTTATTGCAATGAATGACGAGACGAGCTAGCCGTTCGCCTGATGGTAAGCGATACAACCGCTCATAAACAGTAGCAAAATTCCACTGCGCTCGCCATCCTGAGACATAAAATGTTAAGCCTCAATATGTCCAGTAGTTACTCTGGCTACAATGTCCTTCAATCCGAAACACAACAGTGCATTTACGCAGTATTGTTTCACGGGAGAAATAGACATTGCAGTGGTACCTACCCAGATGGCCTCTCACATATGAGAGACCTACCACCAGTAAGATATTTTTGTTATTTTGTTTATTCCTCTGAACACTAAAGAAAAAAAAGTATTAAGAAATTCGATTTATTAGACTATAAAGTCACCTAGAGCGATAGACCGCCATCTGTACTTTTTAAATTTGTAACATTTTTAAGTGTTTTCGCCCTTTATGTGCAGTTAAAAATAAATAAATATTTTTAAAATATTTTAATATTTTAGTCACCACAAAATGTCTACTATGCAGGTGTACATAAGAGCATTTTCATCCAATGGAATAGCTATTTAGGTCAAAATCAGGTTTTGTTTCATCACTTTGCCTGACCACGGATTCGAAACAAAGACATCAACTTTGCAATCATTCCATACTAGTAGTATAGGGTGTTTTTTTATAGAGGTATAGGTATAACTTTGAAATGGAATAAAACAAAGATGCTTTTATAAATTGACGTGAGATTGGCCTTATTCGAAAGATAATCTTCTGGCATTTTATTTTAAATATGACTTCTGGTATATGACCGCCACGGCTGGTTCGGACGTAGTCTAATCTGGGGGTAACATTTTCTATGACTTTTTCCAACATTTGAGGCCGTATATCGGCGAATGTTGTCCTCTAAGTGGTCAATGGTTTCGGGCTTATCATATAAATAAAAAACACTTATTATATATTATTATACTTATTATATAAAAACACCCTATACAAATACGCCGCCTAACGCGGAAATGCAAGAGAATTTTCACCATAAAAGAAGTACAAATATGCCACCGAGACACTCTTATCACTATGCTACCACTAACAATTAAAAAAGAATAGAATGTAATATGCTACAAATACTCGTATCTTGTCAAAATCTTATGTGCTACAAATACATGGGCACTTGTCTCAATATATTTTAGATAAAATCAGTGAGATTTTCATACCTTGTATGTATTGCAGAATTTTCCATTACTTTTAAGTTACGTGAGTTCTGAATGTAGCATCTTTGTGACTCACTTAGACCCAATGACATTTCAATCGGATGTTTCTAGATTAATAATTAACCGATACTAAAGCAAAATGAGTTTTGATTTGGACCATATAATGTTGTAAATTGTGAGATTAGCATTAGGAATCCATTAAATTAATTCTTCGCGGCTAAGCATAGTTATTTGCGAACGTATCACAAAAAGCTTTATCAAATCTCTTATTGCTTTTAAATAGGTTTTTATACAAATTCGGCCTTTGGTATGCATACTTGTGTTATCATTTCGACGTTAATGTGTTTTGTGGCGCGAAATTAAATTATTCACCTCATTAATAAAATTCCGCTCATTTTCTTGCCTATTAATGTGACGCTAGAACATATATCTGATAAGTTAAGATTTTAAAGGCGATGTGATAAATTTAGAAAAATGTGAAATACAATTCATTTAACTAAAAAAGACATTGTGTGTGCATCGTGACATCGGAAGTGCGAGGTGGCCTGTTGGTAAAACGGACTAAACGCGACTGCCAACATGTTCACGGTGGTCGCAGGTTCGAATCCCAGGACACACCTCTGACTTTTCGGAGTCATGTGTATTGATAGTTAATCACCACGCAATAAAACGGTGAAGGAAAACATCGTGAGGAAACCTGCATACCATAGCGATTTATAACAATTTCTATGGTATGTAAGTCTGCCAACCCGCACTAGGCCAGCGTGGTGGACTATATGGCCTAACCACTCTCAATCGTACTCTCGATTGTAGAGTAGACCCGTGCCCTGCAGTGGGACGTATATGGGCTGATACAGTAAATATGACATCACTCCAGCACCTATTTTAATTTTGTTGCCTATTATTTATATTTGCATGTTACAGGGAAATATGGTTATAATTTTACAAAATTACTGTATCGTTTGTGGAATCAAATAAAGATAATAAAAAGTTACATCAATAGGTACCAACCAAAAGTGTAATCTAAATAGACTCAGAAGTAACTAACGCTGGTTTTCATTTCAAAAACAAACATTCCAAACAGCAATGTAAATGCACTGCTGGGTTCCGGTTTTGAGGACATTGTAGCCAGATTAACTACTGTACATATTGTGTGTCGGGATGGTGAGTGGGGAATGCCAGGCATTGTTTTGTAATTCATGATATTGGATTTGCTACTTTCATTGAGCAGTCATGTCACTTACTATTAAGCGGATGGCATGTACGTATGACCATTCATTGCAATAAAAAAAATACCGAGAGAGGAATCGAAATGGGCTTAGAAGTAACTAATGCTGGTTTTCAAAGAAAAAACAAACATCCTAAAGAATCATACACCAAATTATGTAAAATACCCTTCGATCAAATATACACTAGATACACAGTTTCCTGTAAAAGTTCTGTTAAAAAGTGGCACCGATGCATGACATGAAAAAAAGTAAACAAAAAGATCATATATTCCAAATATATTAACACAAATTCCACTTTATTCCTGGAGTTTAAAGTAGCTTTTCCCATAATATTGTCTAAAGTTCTGCGACGTTTTAGAAGCAACGGTCGGTGCGTGAGTGAAGGCAAAAGAGTGCTTAAAGCACTCTTTTTTGGTGCCATTTTCTAAGCGCTCGTGTTGTATCTAGTGTATATTTGATCGAAGAAAATACCAATCTTTTGTCGTTGATATTAAAAAAATACAATAAACGTTTTGAGTTCACAACACGTTAATCCGATGTTGGGTGTTATTATTATTATTGTATCCCTGCGGAATTTAAACTTGAAGCTCTTCATTTCACTACACGACTTGACCAACTGCGGTACGTAGGTACACTACCTTACAGATATACGATGCGTCGTAATTAAATATTCCTTATATGAGCATAACTTCTATATTTTTTACTTAACATTCTAAAGTGATAAAACACAATTAAAACCAACCAGTTCAGATACGCAAGTCTTCGATCTATAAGCGAGCATTAATCCTTTTTTTGCATCGGAGGTGGAAATATGGGTATGTAACATATCCATTACTTTTTACCTGAGGTAATGCAACAAATCTCCCGGCAAAAACCGACCAAGCGATTGCTAATGAATTCAGTCACATTATTAATACAACACATTTCGCGGCCGGGCATCGAATCCAAGACACGATCGGGGAACTTGGAGCGTCGCACTAATTGACGACTGCTGGCAAAAAGCGACGATTTTATTACATTGACGGCCGCCGAGCTGTATCCATTCATAAAGGCAAATTCTTGCGCGATCCCACAAGATGCTCATTGACTATAATGTAAACGTAATTAAATTCCACCGCAATGTCTATTTCTCCCGCCAAATCGCAGTGTAAATGCACTTTTGTGTTTCGGTTTGAAGGACATTGTATCCAGAGTAACTACTAGACATATTGAGACTTAACATCCTCTGTCTCAGGATAGCGAGCGCAGTGGACTGTCAATCATTGATTTGTTATTCAAGATGTTTAGTTTTGCTACTGTATATGAGCGATCGTATGGCTTACCATCAGGCGAACGACATGTTCCTCTCGCCAATTATAGCATTAAAAAAGACTTGAGCTTTACCATTTAATTTACTGAGGTGATTGCGTCAATCTGAACGTGGACGTAGATTGATCAGCAGACGATCTTGCAGTATAATTTTATCACTAAACTGCAATGACTCGAATTCCAGGTTGGGCTCAAAAATATTACTGATTTTTTCAATTACAAATATCTCATATGATTTCCCCATGACGTCAATATAATATAGCGAAAGATCTCTAAATAAGCTGACTACATATTTTATGTCTTCATAAGATTTCATTCGTTCAATGGTTTTTAACAATCTTACTCTTGATTTTGATACCCATCTAAACTTCTCGCGAACTACCAAATTCTCGGCCCATTACATTGAAAATCGTTGCGTGTTGAAAGCGCTGTGGCTCCTAAAGCATCCATTCCTGATCTAATATTCCCTCACAAGCAACGTTACACGGACCGGCCAATGTCTGACAGTAGTACAACTCTAATTAACTGGGATTAGCTCTCTATCTCAGCGCCGTGAAATGAGCCCGTGTTCGCTACAACGTCTGGACTATGTAATGAAGGGAACATTTTGGTACCTAGCCGATATAGTATAGACATCATATTCAATCAAATAGTGTCTAGTCATCATATGAGTCGTTTAGTTACATAAAATCACGCTTTTCTCCCGGAAGGGGTAGCCAGAGGTTCTACAAGGACACACAAGTTTCGTTTTGGATGTTCCCGTCGCCATATCGGGCACAAAATCCTGACTCCAGCCTGATATTTTAATAAAAAATCCAGTATTACTTTGCAAGACCCGGGTAGGGAAACAGAGACTTCAGCTTTGCAATCATAATGTAGTAACTACTGCTCCACTGAGGCATCATCATAATTTGGTTAAGTCATTATAATCTAGTTTTAAAAGATGAAAGTTAAAGATTAGCCAATTAATTATATATTTGCTGCACTGTCAAGCTGGATTTGTTTGCTGTCACACATGTTCTTTCCTTCCTATAAGCCTGGGTCCTTCAGCCTTAACGTGAAGTATCTTTGCGGACTAGCATAATTGTAGAATAGCATATTGAGTCTTGTGACGTAGGTATCAGAAACTATGACAGACTTTTCAGTCTCACAAATACCCAAAACCGAAAGAAATATTTCCAAGCCGCACAAACATTTGCCCCGATAAAGGGACCGATCCCGCGGTCCCTTGTTTCACAGCCGACGTCTAACCAACTCCGCCACAAAGATTGTCAAGCAATGTGATGTAACGTCGTGGATGCGAACAATTTTATTTCGATAGGTATCGTAAAACCAGAATATATTATAAAATAATTTCACGATTTGTCTCATAATCTTTAACAGCTTTTATGATTTACGAGTGCTATTTGCGGTTTTTGTGATTCAATAAAAATCCTTCTTAATTAGCATAACTATAAAATTTTATTTTCCTCTCAAATTAAATATTAACACTTTAAGCATAATTATGACCACCTAATGTTTGTGACAAATTTACGGACTATTAATACATAATTAGTTGCTATCAGAATACCGTTTATTGGATCTTCCTATGTTATCATAATATTTCCTAATAAACATAAATTAAAAATAAATTGACATTTTCAACTGTCAATAATAAATAAATAAATATATTTACTGGTGGTAGGTCTCTCATATGTGCCATCTGGGTAGGTACCAACGCAATGTATATTTCTCCCGTGAAACAACACTGCTTAAATGCACTGTTGTGTTTCGGATTGAAGGACATTGTAGCCAGAGCAACTACTGGACATATTGAGACTTAACATATTATGTCTCAGGATGGCGAGCGCAGTGGAATGTTGCTACTATTCATGAGCGGTCGTATCGCATACCATCAGGCGAACGGCTTGCTCGCCTCGCCATTCAATGCAATAAAAAATATATATTTTATTTATTTATTTAATTTTTTCAACTTGATTGCCTAAAACGCTTATATAAAGTATTGTAATAGATGGCAATTTTTTATACTTCCACTATACCTACTGCACCCATTACCGTTCGGTATAAATAAACACACATAATATAATACCTATTTGTTTGCCCCCGTGGCACAGTCGTACTACAGTACGATTATGACGTTAAAGTCTCGGGTTCGAATCCCGGGTCGAGCAAAGTGATTATGTAATTTTTTATAAATTATCAGTAGTCAGGAATTTGTGTCAATTATGCTCCCTTCATATCACACACAACGCTAAAAGTGGGTACCTTGATCCTACCCCATCTGGGAAAAAGGCATAAGTTTATTTATGTATGTATGTAATTTAATATTTCAATTTATATTCCGTTTTTGTTTTCATCCACGACAAGAAACAATATCTTCATTATTTAAATATAATATCCAAGAGTACATGTTAACCTCCATATATTTACTAAAGTTCATGTTAAATTATCCATAATTTACCTGTAAAATATAAAAAGCAAATACATCATAATCTTCAAGAAATGGCCAACGATTACGGCTGAGGTAAGATCAACTTCGTTGTAGTTAGGGTTACCATGTTTTATGATAATTTTACGGAATAATAATTTAATAATATTTTGGTGGTATTAAAATGAAAGCATGAATAAGATAAATAGGATGTATCTATAAATATTTACTTAGGTTAAAACTATTTTATTTGCATTCATTAATCAAGAGTAGTTCGGTCGGCCCATGTCCCATCTTAGGAGGTATATAAGTTTGGAAGAACAACAGGTAAAAGATCTGTGTAACCAGTCCCACCAAGTAGATTGATCAACTTTGCTATACATAATATAATATTTAGGTTATCCCAAAAAAACCTGAAATCGTAGTTCCTACAAGTATAACTGCACCATGTCTGTACTCGGTCCATTGTAACAATAAATAATAAAAGATACGGATTCTATTTGCCATTTTTTCGCATTTCGCGGTTACTTGTGTTAAACGGTTCTTCCACAAAAAGCGCTCTTTGTAATTATTTACGGTTAAAAGGAGTTCAACTTATAAATACATCGCATTGGTTTTGCGATGTATCCCATCTATTTATAGCATGTTTTGTGATAAAATGACTTGCTTCTTATAAGTACTGTTAGTTTATAAGAAATACTAGCATTTTGCTTTACTTATTAAGTAAAGTAAGTAAGTAAGTGGCACCATTAAATGCACTAGGTCGGTCCAATTTTATAAGTCACAACATTTATATGTGGTTCCAAGATAATAATTTATGCGTATTCCAGCAGCTCTTTGGTTGAAATATCTCTGGTTCTGATATTTGATCATTCTCCAAAATAAATGACGAGACTTAGGCAACTGACAGTAAAATATTTTTGTACGCTCGCTTTTTTGATGTGTGTTGTGTGAAATAATTTTAAGTACAACAAATGAGTTCTGAGGTATTCAAAAACATGGTCGCCATAGTAACATTTTATCATTTACTGACTTATAATAACCGTCGCTATTTTATTAAATGCTTTTGCACGCGACTCACTCGACGAATGAACAAAGCATCAATTTACATCAACTGTTCATGTTTAACTTGTCCTTCAACTCGTAATCGGGTTATGAAATCTAAGGAGATTATGTACTGAGAACTGAATTATCCGCTTCAGTTCTTAAAGCTTTGCATGCGATGTGATTGTCACTTGTGTTGGTTTAGAGGACTGAAAAATTATCAAATGAAGTAAAGCAGAACTCATTACTGAAAAATTTCTTTTATTTAGACACACTTTATGTGCAGTGCTTAGTTTTTTGCTATTTAGCAATGTCAACAGGTGCTAAATACTCATAAAACTCTATGGATAGTTTGGAAACATTCGTCAGCAAGACTTAGGCAAATATAAGGTACGTGGTGAAAGGCCTATCACTAGCAGAGGATTGATCAATATTATAATATTTATGTTGTAACAAATATTTTGCAATTCCTATCACCAATATTTTTTTTTCAGAAATATCCCACATGGCAGACACACCTCCAGTATCACAACGCAGTCATGCGCCTCATAAAACAAGCTAGCGTATTCAAAACTGCACGAGGCCTGTCCATACTAATTATATCGTTTAAATAACGTGGAAGTGGCGCAAACGCTAACCACAGAGACGGAAAGTCCCTCGACACACCCTGATTAGTCTGTCATAGGACTGCGAGGAGCGTGGAATTGTAATCAAGTTCGCGGCCAGTGCTACGGATTGTGTAGCTCCACACTAGGATTCGGGTGTGTGCTTTGTAGAGGAGTTATGGCGTGATGCTGATCAACATTCAAAATGTGTACCTCTAACTATTCTAACTTTGTACTTTCCTCCTTCTTCATTCCATCCACTCTTCTTTGGAATGCGGACCCTCTCGAAATTAGGGCGTCATTAACCGTTTCGTGGTTAAAAGAAAGGTTCGGGAGTTGCAAGATACAATGTCTGTATATTTAATTAAATCAATAAATTAACAATTTGGGAAACTGTTGTATGTATGTACATCAGTGGAAAAGGCTAGTTTTCTGTAGTGGTCCTCGCGTGGCTTAAGTTGATGACGATGAGTTGAATTTCAATTTTAATGAATTCAAAGTCGCCATAATGACTTTCAGCAATTGATTTTCCTTGACAAGCTGAAAGCTGAGTAGCATTGCGTTAATTCCAGAATGGGAAGCGAACTTACCATCAGACGAATGGCAAGATCGTCTCGCCATTTATAGCTATAAAAAATACAAGCTTGAGCTTGGTTTGCAGCGAACTACTAAAATGTTTCATAACTTTATTGGTCCTATTGTAAGTGAATAAGAGGTCGAAAAACATAAAATGTATTATCTTCAGTGATTTGATACGTGTAGCCACATATTTTAAAATTATTGTTAATTTTTTTTGCCTATTTACATTTAAACCAAATTATTCTTGGTTTTGGAAATCTCTCTCTAAAACAACAAAATATTCCCAAATCCCATGCTTTACCCGCTCCTCCTATACCACTATAACAGGCGGTTATTAAAGGAACAAAGACTTTTTTAAACATTGCACCGCGGGGACGGGATCATTTACATAACTGCCTTATTTTATTTTAAGAGCAGTCTCACTTTGTTACAGACGTGGATATCTTTATGCACTCCTCGGCTTTACTTTACTATTTGTTGGGGCTTAGATGCACGTGTCGTGTTTTGGGTTCGTAAAATGTAAAGGCACGTGCAGGCCAAATTTTAAAAACAAGCTGTAGATATAACAAATTATTTTATTCATATTTTATCAGTTGCCACAACATACCAGATATTTTTATATCCACTTTAGTGTTTTTTTTTTTTTTATTTATTCATATTTTTTAATTACGTGCTACGAGTAGTAACATGCTAGAAGTTTTCATTTATATGACTCCATTTTATTAGTGTTATATTTCATCTTTTATACAGCAAAAGTACTAGACTAATTTATATGACAAATTCTCGTTCTTTCTCTTTCTTCAGACAGAGTTTCATAAAGTCCAATGCTGAACATGGCCTCCATTCAGTGTCTCCAAATTGATCTATCTATTCTAAAAGTTATTTCAACAATTCCATTCAATTAAGCGTACTCTATAATCATTCTGTAAATGTGATATAGGACTATTTTTATCTTGGAGTTATTATTTGCATTCAGTTTGAAAGTAATATTTAGATTCAATATTTTCATAATACTTTTTGGTATTTCTCTGGTACTTTTGCTGTATAAAAGATGAAATATAACACTAATAAAATGGAGTCATATAAATGAAAACATCTAGCATGTTACTAGTACGTTATTAAAAATACGAATAAATAAAAAGAAACACTAAAATGGATATAAAAATATCTGGTATGCTGTGGCAGTGGGCTGGGCACATAGCTCGTAGAACCGATGGCCGTTGGGGCCGAAAGGTTCTCGAGTGGAGGCCACGTACAGGCAAGCGAAATGTCGGACGCCCGCCTACAAGGTGGACGGACGATCTCCAACCGACGACTAAGGTTGCAGGAAGTCGCTGGATGCAGGCCGCTTCCAACAGGTCATTGTGGAGATCCTTGGGGGAGGCCTATGTTCAGCAGTGGACTTCCTGTGGCTGATATGATGATGATGATGATTTTCATAATAAATTACGTTGGTCAAAACATTTTCTCCTTATAATTCCAGTACAAAACCAATCGATTTCCATCAATATCGGCGCGCAATATACGTTACCCAACCGTAGTAAAGTTCCTCAATATATCCATCAAGTCTTGCAGCGGTGTTCCACTTTTACTTCAAATTAGACTGCTATATTGTCTCATAAACAAAGCAACGCGACTAGGTATATACATTATCTGTGAGGTAAACACGGTTATAAGGCTTGTTTATATTTGGATACATAACTGATGGTCTAAATGTGATTGTCAGTCGATCGAATTCGATTCAAAGATAGAATGAATATCCTCATATCTTTACTATGAGCCTATTAGCATCACATTTCGTCGTCCACTCGTAACAATACGATTTGTGGTAACCAATAATATAATATAATCTAATGAAAGTTGCAAAATTTCTTGGAATACAGGCCACTATATCTAACTTTGGGGAGCGTTATTTTGGCTTCTACCAAAACATCTTTTCGGAAAACCTTGATCCCAAAATGTAACAATACAGCATAATTGGTTTTAAACTACTCTATAAAACAAAATAAATAAAAAACACTCGTTTATTTTAAATATTTTCACAATATCAATGTTTATAACAAAATATATAAAAAGGCATCATACACAGTTCGTGCTAAACGAACTTTTTAGACACTCCATCTTAAAACATTTTTAATATATTCCATTATAGACCTAATTCTCGAAACCAATAAAACAGAACCAACAAAGACAAATTTCCAACCAAAAACTTATTACATCAAACATTCACAATTCACATGTGGACGCGTACTAAAAAACGAAAGTCACAATTACCATGAAAATCTGTCACGAGCGCGTCAAGCTAACTGGCTGTGGTAGAGCATGTAGAGACGGTAGAGTGGTAGAGCATGGAGTACAACCTGTGCAATGTACCGAATCATTTGTAGCAGATGAAATGTAAATGCGCACTCGTTACTGGCGCTGCCGCTCGGTATTCATGAGTGGACGGTGTAAGGTAGAGACGGTAGCGACTGTAACTGAGATTGAGATATGCGGTTGATAACTATGACAATGTTGCTGACAGGTTAGTTAACTTTCCAAATAGAGTTGAGTTAGGCACCGTGGTATGAATTAGTAGTATAACTCTTTTTAAGGTTTTTGACGGTTCAAAAAGTTAATCCTGATTTAAAAGAATAAATTAACGGAAAAATTTAATTCACTTTAATTGTGTTAAATAACAACTTAACTTTTTACAACAAAACTCTTTTTTTTCCTTGTATGGCGAAACGAGCATTCCATTCGTCTGATGGTAAGCGATACGATATCTCACGAACAGTAGCAAAACCAAACAACACTGTTAATTACGAAACAATGCTTGGCTTTCTCCATCCTGGGACATGAGATGTTATGAAAGTCTCAATATGTCCAGTAGTTACTCTGGCTGCAATGTCCTAACCGGAACACAACATACATTAAGACTGCTGTTTGGCGGAAGAAATAGACGTTGCAGTGGTACCTATCGAGGCGGCCTCTGACATATGAAAGACCTACCACCAGTAAATAGTAATACCAGTAAATACTTGAATTTTTCAATAAAAGTGACACAGTGATGTAATTTAACTGCCTGCGGGCTTACAAATCTCAATCTCAAAATAGCAAAATTAGTCTATATAAAATAGCATTCCGCCTCAGTCTCTGATTTAGCCCACAGAGCTAACGTAGAGGCATGCGCAACATTATCTTCAAATGTGTCAACGGCTCACCATGATTCTCGTTCAACACCGACTATTATCCGTCTATTGTGACTTTTTGAATTATTTGTATGTGTTCTGTTAACAATACACGTGTATTTTATATTGTTATGACATTGTTTAAATATTTGAATTGGAATATGTTTTTATAGTCTTAACATAAATAAATGGCTATTAGTTTAAAACCTAGTTATGTAGACATTTTGATGAATTGGTTGTGTTGAAAATGTGTACTTTATACCATACTGTCTTGCTCTATTTTTGTGTTTATATTATGCTATATGACTTTGTTTAATACACGAATCATTTTATAGTTTCGTTAATGGTATTTTGTTCTTAAAATAAAAACCCTACCCAGATACAAACTGTACGCAATATGTGCAATAAAGTGCATATAAATAAATATACAAATATACCAATGTGCGAATTAAACCCAAGATGTCGTCGTTGTAGAATGTTAATAAACCACATAGCTCACGGCATAAACATCTCTTGAAAATATCCATACATACAGGGTATCTCAAGACTGCTACCGAAAACGAAGCCGGGTGGTAGTTAAAGCGACTTCAGACACAATGCAACAGAAAAAGTTGCAAAAAAAGCGACAATTTTTTTTTTGTTATTTTTTTCCTATGACCATATTTGGGTGGTAAATACATTTTTTCCTAAAATAATAGTGAATACCCTTTTATTTATAAATAATCTAAGGTATAAACGTGTTTAAATTATTATTCTATCAAAAACTATGGATTTACCACCCAAAAAAGACGATATTTAAAAAATCATAAAAAAATCATTGTAACGTTCCTTTGCGAAATTTTTTGTTGCATTGTGTTTGTAGTCACTAAAACTACCACCCGGCTTCGTTTTCGGTAGCAGTCTTGAGATACCCGGTATATATCAATAAACTCAACTCAAATCTTTTTTTTACCCAGAATAGACAGACCTGCCGCCATGCCACTTTCCCTATGTATGTTCCGTCTCACGATGTGATAGGGGGCGAGCCTATCGCCATGTCAGACACAAATTCCTGCTTCCGGAAATTATCCATCCCAAAATATTCTGACTCTGTTCATAGACGTTAGTGATTACTTGCAAACATATAAGTCGATTACTCCTTTGCTTTAGGCCACTGCAGGAGTGCCCTGATAAATATAATCCGCCCAATACATATTACAATATGAAGAAAATTGCATAACCCCGCCGTAAAAATAATTTATTTACTCTCTTAGTAATTTTAGTATGCAATTTGTAGTAACAAACGTTGACCTAAAACTGTTGAATATTCGTTCGCGATATGAGAATATCGAGTATAAAATAATATTCACAGCATTATAAATAAAAGTGCCACGGGGTCCAATTCTCGGGTTGAAATTTATGCGTTCCATACAGTCGAGCGATGCATCTCCCTTCCGTGTCACTCGAGCGGGGTCCAATTAAGTTCAACTCACGACCTCGGACTCAGTCCTCTAAGACTGAGTTTTGTAAGTAACTATTGGATCGGTCTGGTTTTGCATGGATAAATTTGTTTTTTAGATTAATATATTTTTAATATGTCGTGAATTATTCACAGTGAAAGTGCTAAGAAATATTATCATTTCATTGATTTCTTAAATAAACTGCTATCGTTACTGGTAATATTATCTTTGGTTGTCTGTTGTATATTAAATTACAACGCAACTAGTTTCCACACAGCTTAATTTTATTACTACATATTGTTGAAACTATTTTTATTTTCTTTATTTGTTCACCACATGGTATTGTTTGGTTTTGCGACCGTCCATGAACGGTCGTATCGCTTACCATCAGGCGAACAGCATGCTTATCTTATTCATAGAACAAAAAACCCCCAATTGTTATACTGATAATAAATGTAACACATATGTTTAAAAATGTTAAGCTAAGTGACAATTAAAATAAATACCTAGTCAGGTCATAAATTCTGTCACATGTTTAATATAAATTAATTGAAACAAGTTTATTCATTACGTAACCATTTATATACAAAATGAACTTAACAAAACATAGATTCTTATGACACTAAGGTTTATTCAAAATGACCTCCGTGATTTTGAATACAGGCCTTCAATCTGCGCGGCCAGTTGTCTATCGCAGCACGAACGAGGTCCATGTCAATATCGGCGGCTGCCTTAATCAAGGATGTCTTGAGTGACTCCAAATTGGGATGAGGCTTTGAGCACGCCTTTTCCTCCAAGTGTTGCCATATCTTGTAATCTAACGGATTCAAATCTGGACTGGAGGAGGGCCAGTCTTCGTGCCGGATGAAGTCGATTTCACGCACTGCCAGCCAGTCTTGTGTACTCTTCGCTCTATGAGCTGGCGCCGAATCTTGTTGGAATACCCAGTGCCTGTTATTGAACATGGTATGAGAAACAGGTTCCACAAGGTTCGTCAGGACTGTATTTTGATACACAACTGCATTCGTTTTTACACCTTTCTCACAAAAATGTACCTCTGTTAAGCCCCAATAAGAAACTCCCAACCATACCATGAGCGAGGATGGAAAATGACCTCGTTGGACACGCGGAATACGGTTGCTCACTTCTTCACTACTGTGTGCACCTTATCATTTTGTTTGTTGTAGCTCTCTTCTACGGTAAATTTTTTTTCATTTGAAAAAAGAAATTCCCGACGTTTTTTTCCCGCGTACCGCTTCAACAAAGCGCGGCATCTCTTCAGTCTCAGGTCCATTAGACGAGCATTCAAATGATGTGCTGTTTTTCTTCGATATGCCCAAAGCCCTAAGTCTTCATTTAACACCCTTTTCACCGTGGTTCTGCTTAACCCCATCTGAAGGGCCAACAGTTTCTGCTTACGTTTGGGATTTCTTTGAATTCGCGCCTTCACAGCTCTTATCACAACAGAGTCCCAACAGACCGAGGGCGACCACTTCTTGACCTGTCATCTACACTAGAGTCTTCATTGTATCGTTTGATGGTACGATAAACGAATCTTTTGGTTATATTCAAATTTTTCAGTACGTCAAAAATTTGAATTGGCGCGTAACCGCAACGATGCAACGCAATAACTGCAACACGGTCTTCTTAAAGCGTCCACTCTATATTTAAAAATGAGTAAAATTCTAAAAAGTATACATTTTTATTTTCATCAACAATTCGAAATTCGAATTCAATAAACTTTTTGTGGCCAGCATTCTAAAAGAAAAGTATTTACTGTGTGACAATACTTGACCTGACTGTGTATAATTAGATTTATGATAAACCTGGTGATTTACTCAAATCAAATCAAATCAAATCAAATCGCTTACCATCAGGCGAACAGCTTGCTCGTCTCACCAATCATTGCAATAAAAAAAAATGCCTCAGATATCATGAACCCATTTAATGGAAGCCAAAAAAATTGAGTTCAAGTAATAATTATACCCACTGTGCAGACATTTTATAACAATAATTTGCTAATAACACAAAACTTACTCAATGTAGGTGTTTTAATTCTAAAAATGCATAATGTGATATTCACTTGAGCTTTTTAAATTATTAATTTTTAGCTGTAGATAACGTTTGGATTTGAAGAATGGTGACAATAATTATCAAATCTATCTCCATCTATTTAGGTTATAAGATCTTCATAGGCCAACTTAATGGCCAAACGTGGCCTTACTCAGAACTTCGTGCTAGAGAAAGCGGAAAGCGGGTCGCCACTAGATCACAACTATTAGATTGTCATACATATTGGATGAGGTAATTAATTGTGACAGTATTTTGCTTGAGATGACTGCGTGAATATCTTGAGATATTTCCGCCGAGACGAGCATGAGATATCCGCTTTATTATCTCTATTAGTTTGAGTTATTGATGTGCGGGTTATGGAGGGAGAATTATCTACCTTGAAACATTCGGTTAAAGTTAGATAGATCCTCTAAGGCCTAATGTTGCACCAACTAATTTTGCCCATACCTTTGACTTTTAAAATGTCAATCCCATACATTTCCAATTATTTGCTATTTCGAATGTTAGGAGGTGATATTGTTGAAATTAAAGTTACCGTCAAAGCTATTTTGTGCAACAGGGCTTAAAAGTTACTACGGATATAAGACGTTACCTTTCCAAAAATAATTTTCTATTACCAGGAAAACATAAAACATTTTGATTCATAATGTGGGGTCAGGACTATGTATGTGACTGTTGGGTGTTATTATTATTATTATTATTATTTAAACTTCTTTTGCATCTTCATTAGGTCATACTTTGTCCAATTTTAATTTCTCTTAGTGTGTTCTGCTACCATTAGGTACGTTCCTTTTAATTCAAATAGACATTATTCAAAATATGTTGTTGCTCTATAAAATAAAATTCTGATTGAATTCGTATATCAGGTACCTACTCGTTATTTTTATGCCAAATCGAAAAAATCAAAATAAAAATAATTTTACATTAAACTTACTTGAGGCAACCGAAAAATTGTACAATTATGTTCGCCAATTGAACTGTCATGCAACATTAGTTACGGAGATACAATGAGATACATTTTATCTCGATTTTTTCAATTGTATCTTTTACTATGTTATCGCCTCCTGCCTTTAAAATATTTAAATTAAAGGAAACTTACAATTATAAAGTGTACAGCTGTGATGTATATTTAATGATACTTTATGTCGTACAAGTCTTCTGTTAGACATAGGGCTCTTCCAAACATTTCCGAAGAGACTTACTGAGAGCAACCTGCCATCTTCGTTTTCTTCCAACCTTTCACCCAACAGTCACTATACTGAGACATGTCATAATATGTCCACTAATTAATCTGGCTACAATTAACTTCTAACTGAAACACAACAGTACATTTACACTGTTGTTTGGCAGGAGAAATAAACATTGCGGCGGTACCTATCAAGGCGGCCGCTGACATATGAGAGTGCTACCAGTAGACCTACGCCAACAAACCTAAGGCGTGACGTATGTATTGACTTAAACAGGTTAAAAAACTCAAACCCACTCCAGTAACATCTAAGGTGCAAAGTTTATATGCAAATAAAGCAGCACGTTACAGTTACCAAGTGATCAACGGGATACACACGGATACTTGAACAAGTCGTAAATTTTTACGAGCGTAAATAGCTCTGTAGGCAATAACAGATCATTTTGAGTTCTGGGAAATAGCTCCCATTACTATTGTAACTTACAGATGATGTAACAATTGAATGATGCATTATTTGAGAATAGATTTTTATCTTGGTGCTCTTATTTTTTATTTTATTTATTACACATTGATGTATATTTTGTTGCGATACGACCTCTCATGTATAGTAGAAAAACCAAAAAACACTATTAATTAAAAAGCAATGCTTGGTATTCCACTGAGCTCGTCATCCTGAGACATTAGTAGTTAAGAGTCAATATGTCCAGCCGTTTATCTGGCTACAATATCGTTCAAACCGGAACACAACAGTGCATTTATACTGTTGTTTGGCTGAAGAAGTAGACATTGCGGTGGTACCTATAACCTACCTAGGCGACCTCCCACATATGAGTGACCTACCAGTACATCAACAATTAACAGTTTATATTATTTATTTATTTTTTATTATATCAATTTTGTATTCGATTTATATCAGTCATATATTCCGTTGTTGTCTGTTAGTCATTTGAGGACTTAGGTAAGTCCGCCACGCTTGCTTTACACGGGACAGTGGTTGGAAGTCATAGATGCTTCCAAACAGGATCTTATTATATTAGTGGCCTTTCTGTTATAAGAAATTTAAACTAGTTATAGGATTTCTAGTAATATTCTAGTAATATGTAAGATATTGCTGTTGAGCGATAAGACCGCCATTTGTACTCTTTGTTATTATAATTTCTGTTTGTTTGTATTGTTAAGTCTGTGTACAATAAAGATTTAAATAAATAAATAAATTAATTAACTAAATTCCAACTAAGACTGCTTTCTGTAATCCTTCCTCAGCTAAACTAAATCCTTCGATTACTATCACACACATTTTGGGTTGCATCAAACAATAAACAAAGCTTTTTGTAAGTAATGCGGAAAAGTCGACTTTAAAGAAAGCCAGTAACAGTAACAATACGTAGAACGATATAGATTTTCAATTCACCGACAAAAAGAGAAAATCAAATCAAATTGCGCTTTAATCGTTTTACTCCCTGCAATTGCTCTCAAAATACTGTAAAACAAACGTTATCCGCTCTTAACTAGTGAAGTTAATTAATCAATCAATGAAGGTACATTGTTCTTAGTTTTTGTTTCGGGGCACAAAGGAGCTTTCACAATGCCATTATTCCAACGAACATGCTGAACTTCAACCTTCAAATCGCACACCTTTTGTGTACAGGTTTCCTGAGAATATATAACATGGCGTTTTACAAGCCTTTTCCTGTAGGAAGTCGGTTTAAATGTCAAAGTGTACTGACCTTTTATCGTTTTTCTTCAGTTCCATCACAGTAGCATATCGTTTGGACAGGCATCTTAAATATTCGCTTACCCAATAAGTATGCACACGCCTTAATACATTTAAGTTATTTTAACTCCTTAATTAATACGACTCCACAACGACATACCACATCATCTACAAATATAAACATTCTTAAAGAAAACAAAGCACATCCGATATTAAAAGATAAATCTTTGCCACCCATCCCTAAACGCATATATATAAAACTAAAAATTATCCTAAAACATTTCCAAAAATTAATTACAAATGACAGATAAATCGATACGTCCATTTGTCAGGGATCCTTGGGCATAGAGAGGCATAGAGCTATTTTAATTCATTCTATCAAGCGGTGTGTTCACACGTTATAAATAAAGGCGAGGACAGACTGTCGCGACGATTCCACTCGCAATATTTCAGTGCCGTGAAACGCATCGGGTGCCGGTCGTGACTTTGATGTTGTTTCACTGGATAGTCTATAAAATGTGTTTGACTTTTTTAGTTAATATTAAATGCGTTTTTGTTGATTATTTATGTCTCATAAGTATATGAAATATATTACAATAAATCGATGGATTCGTTAAATTTGAAACCAATAGCATTATATTATTAATGCTAAAAAATTATACACGACAATCAAATCGACAATATCAAAAACATAACAATGTGCTAGTGCTATCAGAACATATCATGGGTAATTCCATGCACACTCTATCATAATTGCCTATTTCATTCTCTTACATTTCCCGATATTCAAAACAGAGTTCGGTAAAATAAAAATCCAAACATTAAATTATTTTCTCTCATAATTGTTTATGGATCCACGTCAGCATTTATCCGTCGTCTTTATAAATTAATATATAAATATACCAAAGCCAATCCAGCTCCATTCAATCCGCGGCAAGAACGCATCGTGACTCCTTTGATGAGTGCTTATGAATATGTTTAGTCCTTAGCAGTGACAGCGTAGCGGGAACCGACCGGCCGTACGGTATGCAGCCCGGTTTCATTTGTCTACACCGGGATTTTGTATAATATAAACGTTCAGGAAGTGTATTTATTACTGCTTTGAAGCTCTAGATAATGTCTCGTATCAAATTGGTATTTTGATGTGTATGTTTCTGTGGAAGTGGATTTCACTTGCGTTGTATTATTTTCTAATTTTGTGGCGCAGTTGTATCGGTGTGCGGTGTGATTGCAAAGTTAAGGTCTCGAGTTCGAATTCCGAGTCGCACAAAGTGATATTGGATTTTTCTATTCATTATCAGTTCTGAATCAGGAATTTGTGCCCAATATGGCGATAGGCTTGCCTCCTATCAGATCGTGTGACATAACATACAAGGCGACATGTGGATGTCCCAGTGGCAACTCTGCCTACCTCTTTTGCGAGAATGGCGTGAGTTGAAGCACGGATTATTTTAATGGTCATACATGTAGCTTAAAGAAGATGACTTATTAAAGACACATGGTATTTATGTTTAGTAGCACCCAAGAGTTGGGAGCAGTGAATACGTATATTTTTATAATTACAGTATTCTGAATACTTTTATTTATATTCAACGCATGTGCAAATCACATTCAGTAAAAATAAATCCAGAACTATAACAAGTTTAAATATGTAATTATTAACTCTAATAGCTTGCAGTGCTGCCGTTTCATTGAACATGTTAAATAGGTGGTCTAAAAAAACACAATCAAAACCATCAGTGTATCACAAACTAGTTAGTAACGCAATACGAAATATCAACCCAAGTTTACGTAACTACAGTAGCGTTTGCCGACAAAAAAGAGGATGCGTCCAATAACAATCTTGAGCAAATTGTCGCCGTAACAAGGGATCGCGGTCGCGTTGCGGTGGCCGACATAATGTTTCTCCACCGCAAATGACGAGCCTCAAACAAGGCGCCGACTCTCGTGTAATAGAGAGCACCGGTTTTTTTAGGCGTTGGTGTAGTGGCCGTTTGGGTTGTCAGCCTTGGCCCGCGAGGAAAGAGGTTACACGATGTAAGAAAAAAGAAAAAATAATAATGTACAAAATATTTATTAATTTTCTTATTATTATTTAAATTAATCTTTATGGAGTTTTTATGCTTGGCCTTTATTTTTATTCAAGTTGGTGAAATTATGCGGTTGACTAACTGGATACGGTATTGAAACAAAAATATTTTTTCAAAGGCATTTGACAATTACAGTGAGTTGTATTTTGTGTAGCATAATAGCTTGTAAATAAAAAATTGTAGTAAATATTTATTTAGTTTTGTTGCTTCAGTATTGATTTTCAAAAATAAAATATCCATATTAATATACTTGAAAAAATGGTTCCAAACTAAACATAAGTTGTTTTTCAATTGCAATCCCAAACATGATTAGCCTCGCATTATTTTATTTCACAAATTATCAAAATAATCACTTCGCAAATGCCACCGTAATTACTTACACAATAATTATAAAATAAGAATTATTCGAGAAACAATTTTCGCTTGTTAAACTTATTATTTTGCGATTGCAGTGCAAAGAAACAGATCGTAATGAGTGTGTGTGCCGTTCTGCGGTTGGGTTATTACTGGAAATCTACCTGAGACTTATCTAATTATGTCCAGATTATTGAAATCTTAATTTACTGAAGGATGTATGGGTAATTGTTTTGGTTAAGGAACCTGATTAGCAACTCTGACAGTCAGGTAAATACTTATACATATAAAAGATTGTGGAAAATTAGGCATTAGGCCTGCGGAATTTTGTCGCGGTTGGGATTCAACCAATATTCGATTTTGAGTAAGTCGACCAGGAATAGATGACCATCGGTTCTTGATTTAGGCTCCTTTTAAATAGAGACATTGTAAAGAGGCTTCCATTTTCCTTCCTTCATCTCCATCCCACAGATATCCGTAAGATACCTTGAGCGATATGGCCACATTTTATACTCTGATGTAAGTAAGATTCAATGGTGTACAAAAAAGAATAAAATAAATAAATAAAATCATCTGCCGAAACAGTTGTCGCAGATTCATATCCTAAGACACGTTTTAGACTTTCGTAGTTTTTGCGTATTGATAACCACGCATTTCAACATTAAGAAAAAATTTAAAATTATTATAATATAATTAAAAAATGTACAATATTTCACTAATGATGTGTACTGTGGCCTAAGACCTTTTAATCGAAATCTCATTGGTACGGGAGAACCATGCTCAGCAGTAGGCGATTATAGTTTCATACAGTACATAACCAAAAATAATTTAATTCAAATAACTACGAGTGCATGTTTGCGAAAACAATTATAAAGTAAATTTCACGGTACTCGCTAACCGTGCATTAAAATATAAATTGAAGTGCATCGGTGGTTAATTATTATTTACCGCCATTGAAACAAATAAAGTATTAATCACGTTGATTGCTTTAATACCTCTCAAATTATGACAAGACTTTGGTTTCATTTCAAATTTAATCAATCCAATATTGTATTATTACTCTTAATGGAATATTTAAATGAATAAAATCGTATAGCTATAATGTTGTATTCTTAGAGTATTTATACTGGGTATCTCAAGACTGCTACCGAAATCGAAGCCGGATGATAGTTTTAGTGACTACAAACACAATGCAACTAAAAATTTCGCAAAGAAACGCGACATTAATTTTTAATGATTTTTTAAATACAGTCAATTTTAGGTAGTAAATCCATAGTTTTTGCTAAAATAATAATTTAAACTGTTTAATAACTTAGAGTATTTATAAATAATAGGGTATACACTATTATTTTAGGAAAAAATGTATTTACCACCCAAATATGGCCATAGGAAAAAAAAAAAAAACAAAAAAAAATCGTTTTTATTTGCAAAATTTTCTATTGCATTGTGTCTGAAGTCGCCTATACTACCACCCGGCTTCGTTTTCGGTAGCAGTCTTGATATACCCTGTATATAGAGGGAGCACTGTCATACATTTGCAACTTCAAAAACGTAGATATTTTCTTGTTCGTAATGTTGGTAGCACTTCTATATTAATGTTACCGATAAATGACTTTTCCGCGAAAAATATATAAATAAATAAATAAATGGAAATTAACATTTTCACGTGACATTGTTTTTAGCCATCATAATACAAAATATTAATAATAAATGAAAAATAAAACTCACCCTTGGCTTATTATAATTTATTTCGCTCCAAATTCAAATATTTTATATTTTTTACATAAAAATTATTCCGGAACTTTTTCGGAATTTCAACAATTTAATTACTTGCAACATTGAATTAAAAGACGTTCGAAAATTCAAAAATATGAATGTTTTTCTGTAAAATGATTTAAATTATTTCTTGTTAATTAATAAGAAATTGGATTTATTGTCGATGATAAATGAATACACAGTTAATAATTAACCCCTAAAATAAATTTGAATGGTATTCGATAGCGCTAAACTATATTTTTTGATTTTTCTTTTTCATGTAAGTCATGCGTATTCCAAGCTGTCACAATTCACACTGGATGTAGGGAAAAAAAAGGTGGCCCCGGCACCACCATTTCTATCTACGTTTTTGAAGTACCAGCGCTCCCTCTATATTTATACACTCTAAGCTTGTATTATTCATTAATAAATAATGTGTTGTTTTTTATAAACAATATTGATAAGATTTGCCAACATCTTAATAGAATGTTCTTAATAATTAAATTTGAAAAAATATAAAAATCGATTTTACTTTATACGTAATTCTCGTTTATTACAAAACCTTGCATTGATTCAGTTAACATAATTAAAAACAATTAGCTTTAACAAAGAACACAGCAAAGTATTAAAAAATAAAATGCAAACTCAAAAGAATCGCCTTCAACCAATCGTGATTCTACAAAAAAAGTAACGCAAAGACAGATGACCGTACAGCCTAGTGACCGATTAAACCTTTAATACCCACTAGTAAATGTACTTTGTTTCAGATGAATGGCTTAATTGCAAATAGAAAAAAAGCGCTGACATTTTTTCCGTAGCAGATTAGGTTCTCAGATGATTTTAAATAACTCAATGCAATGTGCAGGATAGGGTTTTTTGTTTTTTTAAATGTGCAATGTAAATAGCTCACGCTGCGCCTGCGCTGCCAGGTGCAATTGCCTGCAATTTGTGTCAGGGAGATGCACGCTGGCCGCAATTACTGCGTCCAGACAGAGAAAAATTGATTTTTCGATGTTGGTTTTAAGGTGGTCTTTCATTACATACCAGTGATGTGTAGACTGCTTTTATTTTACTCGCTTAAACGTAAATGTTTAACGTGAATTTTGTACTCTAAAATATTAAGGAAAAAGCTAAATGGATGCGTGAATAAAAACCATATTTTGTTGACAGGACGCTATTAAATTAATTTACACGTTTTGTTTTTTTTAGATTTTATCTGTGTTTGAATAAATATAAATTACGTACGATATGATCGTGGAATTAATTTAATAAGTTAATAAAAGATACATAAATATTATGACCTGCCTATCGTTAAAGCTTTTGTACAAAACGGATGAAAAATATTTTTTCATTGCACACAATGCCCCATCATTGTTGCAAAACGAACAAAATTACATAGCTATTTACAATTGACTCTTATTAATTGTGTAATAAGACTGTTTTTCAATCTAAGACTGAACGTATCCCGTCATGAATACAGCACAACATATAAATTCGAAATTAAAGCGTGTATTTATGGCCAATGCATATGAGCTGAATGCCAGACGTATCACAATTAACTACGGAATAAGACCCCGACGATCTTTAAACATCTTATTCAAAACAGACTTGTAAAGCCGGGAGTGCATTCTCGAACGATATCCGAAGGCATTTTACATACAGCACTTGTAATTGGATAGCCTCCTTCAGGCAAACGCTTGGTCGACAGATGGCATGTACAAATTAAATTAACAAGGGTACGCGAATAGGCCCCCGTTTTGGTACCGACTCACTTGCGTTCCCAAGTTGACATTTAACGGTTTTAAATTGAGTAATAGTGTGTATTTGGAATAAGTACACTTGAGTTGTGCAACTACTGCTTACTTCAAGATTGTGTACGTAATAATATCTAATCATTGTAGTATAAAGCATAAGAAATATGTATGTTTAAACGTGGTGGATTAGTTCGAAGCAAAACAGGCCGACGCGACGCGACGTGACGTAACAGTGATTACAATATCGAGTGCAAGCCAAATAATGGTCAGGAATTAGTAAGACGATAAAATGACGATAGCTTTATTGCATATAAAGGATTTAAACATTAATTGTGTTTAAACGTACATCGAACTGATTTGTTTTTCATATTTTGCCGAAGGTATGGACCTAATATATTTTAAATATTATTATTTGACTATAGGCAATTAAATATTTGACTCTATAATCAAATAATAATATCACAAAAAACATAAAATATTACGTGAAAACTCGTATATTCATTGAAATGAAACTATTATTTACGAATTGTATCGCGGATATGGTTTCATTTTTACATTTTTTAACTCCATGACGTTTCGATTACAAAGTTTGTGATCAAAAAATTGTAATCCCTGATAAAATAAAATTTAAAAAAATATATTTAAATGAATAACATTCCCATATATCTAAAAAACCGTTATACACATGTATTGACAGAACCAAGTAAACACTCCCAAAATCCTCTCAAACCATCGACAAACACAATTATCATTAACACGCCCCCTTATTATACACAAAATTACATTTTTTGTAACAATTTAAAAGCATTATGAATAATTTCAGCGTTCCAAGAACACACATTAAAATATATTGCAGTTAGTTGTCTTCACGTAATTACAGCTCCCACTACTGAGGAACTGTTTATTGGTATTCGGAGTTGGCGACTACCACAATACGTGTGGGTAATTGAACACGCTGTATACGTACAGCTTTAGTATACAGTTTCATTAAGTAGGCATGAGATGAAAGCTGTTTATGAGGATTATTAAATTAAAGCAAATTATTCTTGTATACTTGTAATATTTAAATAAACTTAGAGTTTCATAACATACGGACTTCGTAGAGTCTTCTAATGAGGAACAGTTTATTGGTATTTGGAGTTGGTGACTACCACAATACATGTGGGTAAGTGAACACGCTGTATACCTAATACAACTTTAGTATGCATTTTCATTACCTAGGCATGAGATGAAAGCTGTTTATGAGGGCTATCAAATTAAAGCAAATTATTCTTGTATACTTGTAATATTTAAATAAACTTAGTTTCATAACATACGGACTTCATAGAGTCTTCGAATGAGGAACAGTTTATAGGTATTCGGAGTTGGTGACTACCACAATACATGTGGGTAAGTGAACACACTGTATACCTAATACAACTTTAGTATGCATTTTCATTACCTAGGCATGAGATGAAAGCTGTTTATGAGGGTTATCAAATGAAAGCAAATTATTCTTGTATACTCATTATATTAAATGAACTTAGATTTGCTTGGCATACGGACTTGGTATAGAGTCTTCTACTGAGGAACAGTTTATTAGTATTCGGAGTTGGCGACTACCACAATTCGTGTGGGTAATCGAACACTGTATACGTAATACAGCTTTAGTAGGGATTTCATTAAGTAGGCATGAGATGAAAGCTTTGAAGGAGATGAGGATTATTGAATTAAACTCAATTATTGTAAAACGGGTTCCCGCCAAATAACAGTGTAAATGCTCTGTTGTGATCCGGCTTGAAGTAAGTTGTAGCCACAATAACTAATAATGAGAGTTAATATCATATGTCTCAGGATGGCGAGCGCAGTGGAATGCCAAGCTTTGTAATTCATGGTGTTGTTTGGTTTTGTTCCTGCCCATGAGCGGTCATATTGCTTACCATCAGGTTAATGGGACAATCGTCACATTGAAAAAAAAACTTACTATATCGGTAAATTCATATATTCAAATATAGATACTGTGCGGATTTTGAAGAACCTAGATATAATTTCTGTGATATCAGAGAATTTTTCATTATTGCTGGAACAAAACATATTATCGAACTATGAGACCTATTAACTTACATAGATAATTATCTGCAGAGCTTCACTATTCCTTTGGTTGAATAATACATGTGTTTAAATACGTAAGAACTGATTCTTAGTTTAAATAACTAATACCAATAACAAACTAAATACAACCACTCTGACCAGCTCTCCCAATACACTATCATTATAATGACATCTCAGCATCCAGAATTCTATTCTAAAAATGCGTATTTTTTCATATCACCAAATTACGCAAACCAACCGTTTATACGAAATTTACTGGTGGTAGGTCTCTCATATGTGAGAGGCTGCCTGGGTACCACCGCAATGTCTATTTCTCCAGTCAAACAGCAGTTTAAATGCACTGTTGTGTTTCGGATTGAAGGACATTGTAGCCAGAGTAACTACTGGACATATTGAGACTTAACATCTTGTGTCTCAGGATGGCGAGCGCAGTGGAATGCCAAGCATTGCTTTGTACTTCAAGGTGTTGTTTGGTTTTGCTACTGCTCATGAGCGGTCGCATCGCTTACCATCAGGCGAACGGCATGCTCGTATCGCCATTCAATGCAATAAAAAAAAAAAAACGAAAACCGTCCCTTCATTTCACCAGCGGGTCGTAAACTCGATAATTCAGACGGAGGGTATTTATTGAATTAAAGTATTGCATGTTTAGCGGAAATAATGACGGCTATAAGGCCTACACAACTGACCCATAAAATTACAGCTGTTTAGCATCCACTGTTTGTGCTGGGGTGGGACAGAGTGAAACGCACCTAGTCATGGGTGGAGAAACGGTTTACATCGTTCATGCATAATTGAAATTATATCAAAATGTAATCATAATTGCATCTGTTTTACTGGGAATTAATTCAGTATTTTGAAATCAAAATTTATTCTGTGCAATCTTTTGGAATCTCGACAATATAATAATTGCTGAATGGCGACAATTTGTTTTTTAATACCGGAAATTGGAACCGGACTAAGAAACAGATAGATAGATAAAAATCTCATATGCTTTGAATTAAAAAAAAAAAATTTCAACGCCACTCAATTTATGTCCAAATTCAAGAAGGATATTTTCATGAGTTCATCACTTTATAAATAAAAAGGAAATTAGTGATTGTATTTCAAAAATATAAAGACTACAGTTGTTGACTATAAACTATGCAAATACTAAAACACATAATTCACAAATCAACACTAAAAACAGCCAACGCTTTCCACATCAAAGGGGAATTAAAAACGTCACTCTATGACGTAGAATGAACATCGTTAACATGTCAAATATCACCTCGGGCGATTTATACCATCGCCGGCTCATTTGCACGACGCGACAGTAAATCCTCGTTTGCGGCCCTGCCATGACACTTTTATGATAGTGGCCGATGTAAAGGATAAAACACTGTGTACACAACAAATGGGCGCCGGTCTCCGCGTTGTCAATCTAATCTGCAATAAAAACGGGGAGATGCTGTGATGAATAAATATTTTAGAGCGCAGAGGCACGAGTATTACACCCGAATACTCAAACGCCATTCAAGTATTAACTTGCTCTTAACTAGGCACAGCCCACTTAGCCAGTACTTCCTATATATCAAAGTACTCTGTGGCCAGTACATTAAGATAAGTGTAACATAAAATGTAAGTCGCGTTTGAGTATTCGGGCGTTAGGCACATATTCACTGGAAGTTTTTTTTATGGCAGGATGTTAGCAAACAAGCTCAATGCTATATCAGGAACTAATAAAAACTGGATCCTATAAGTCTGACTCACATTATGTAGAACGTTAGTTTTTAACCTTAGGAAAAGGAAATTTAATTTTAGGAGTGATGTAATACTTACATAATCTGGTACAAAAATTGTTCCGAGTTGTTAGACGTTACAAATTACTGAATAGAAAAACAGTTTTCTTAGTGAATATGAAATTGATAAACATTTGTTACTTTTCGGGCGAGACGTTAATAATGTACAAAACATTACGTAAACAAAAATCCCGCAAAGGCATGTACGCTGAAATCAATACGTATCGATTGACGTCAGTAAAAAGCCCGCACGTAAATTGAATAATCAGTCTAATTATGTTGTATCAAAACGCAATTCAAATATATAAACAACTTTGGCACAAAAAAATCTAAATTCAAATAACCAATCCGTATTCCAATTAATTATAGTCCAGAGATTATAATTACAGTCGTATCCTCCTACTAATGTTTAGCTACAGCCCGCTATTGACAAATAATTAGCTATCTACACATATATATCTACAATGGCTGCCAACATGCCAGTCGGTGCTTCCGCAATTAAATCTCCAGCAATCATTTATTTAAATGAAAGTTCATCGAGTTCAAAACAATTTTGGTTGATCGTTGATTATTCATATAGATTTGAGACGAAGCTGTTTGTATTGGAACAATTTTCCAACTTAAATATTGTAATTTTATAATTATGATAATGATTTGAATAGCATTTATATCCCAATTTCTATAAATATTTAATAATGTATACAAATAAAAATATACTTTTTCATTTCAATTTAAACTTTATCAGCTCGACTTTCAAGTAAGTATCAGAAAGTTATTTGCTTCATGACGATTGATGTCATTTTGAATCGATGTAAAACTTATCGCTGGAAAGTTATTGCTTACTCCAAGGTATGTATAAAAAGCTCTCTAATTAGCAGTATGACATAAACAAACTAACGTAAATCTATCTATAGCTATTGAAGATAAAATTATCAAAACAATCCAAGCAAACACAGCATCCAAACCTTACTCCATCGGCGATATCGGAAGCGATGTTCACTCACGTTATTTGTCTAACAAAAAGCAATGTAAAAAGAAGTAATTGAGTTATGCAGTTTCGCCAGTAGCTCCACGAAGCTTCTATACGTCGTGACCGAGCCCCGTCAATCATGAATGATAAATGGACCCCTAACGAATTTGTTGTATTCTTAATTGAACTCACTTGTTTTTTACGCACTCGTACACATGCGGCATTGTAAGACTAATTAAATGACATTGAAACTTTGTTGCTAATTAAATTTCATACAGGAAAGTAAGGAGTTGTAATGGGGAATGATGTACAGAAAAGGCTTTGTTTAATAAGAAACATATAAATATGTAAATTGATACTTTATTTCTTTATGAAACCGATCGAATTAAATCAAGAGTGTGTTGAATTGAAATCTTTGAATTGTAAACTCAGCGTGGTCTATAAACTTCTTCTCATGATCATAGTTGAATCACTGCCTATCATGACAGGAAATATGCATCATTAAAAAATATTAAAGGGTTGAAGTCACGCTGATAATGGACAATAAACCACCCTTTACGGCACTGTATGGTATTTATACGGCCCATTCTGCGATATGCACCACTAAAATTTAAACAACAACCCCGTACACTTCAATGTTACGAATATCCCGTCTACTTAGAAAATAACCGCAAAACTATGCTTCTTCTTGTCTTCGCAACTATTTGGTACACTCTAAAACAATATTTTAAATTGGTCTCAATATTGAAAGCTCAATATTTTACTGCACACATAATAACCGAAACTGTAAACGTGTAATAAGCCGACGTAAATTCACTCGATCGAAACTATTAATTGCTTATCGAACCATTTCGCTAATAAGTATAATGTTGCATGTCTCAAGTGGTCGGGTATTTCCTTCTCTTATGCTCTGGCTAATCGTCGATTTCCGAGAGACTATAAAACAAACAAACAGAATGTAATGATCCACTCTCAGGTTGGAATTATCTGTAACAAGTTGTATGGTCGGTCATTTATTTCTCTGGTGCAGTATTGAATTTTATTTGTTTAATTATACGCAAAGAATATTTTACTACATAATGTAAAATGGCAGAATAATTTAACTTTATATTATTGCCTCTGAAATAAAGCTGCTCTCTAATTAAATACAAATTTAAGAAACTAATTTAATTCATAGATACTATCAAGAATATAGAAACGAAAGATTTAAAAAATCGGAAGACTATAATAAGAAATATACAAGTAATACATCCTCAAGCTTGCATGCTCCAAGCCAATGTAACCTTAATCACAGAAATAAATAAATAAATAACACTCAACAGAAATAAATTATATGTCATTGCAATTCGTTTATATAACATCGCAATAAATCACAAATCGCAGAGTTTGATGAGTTTAATAATGTTTCTTTTGTGGAAGATGACCAAGTTGATTTCACACATACCACGCCCAGGCAATAATCAAATTGCGTGCAATACAAAAATCCTCAATAATTAAGTCAACATTCCGTCTGTGGCGTATTAATTTTATGTTTACAACTGCTGTTAACTTTTAGCGGTGACCTGCAATCATATTGTAAACCACACACCCGGTGTGTGTTCTAGTGATACCGCCTTTGCTTGCCTGTTTAGTTGTTAAAGGCAAATTTCCTTCCTCAGTCTTGATTTTACAACATCTAAAATTGCATTTCTCCAGGGCTTCATACAATCTTTCTAATAATCCAAAGACTTGACCACTGTGATTCAAAGTTCTTTCTATTTTAAAATCCTAACATGCGTAGTATTTTTTTTTAGGCAGAATGAGAAAATATCTGCTCTACGTTTTAGTTTCAAACACCTGCCTATATACTTCTAGTCTTAGTTTTTAATTATCTCTCTGCCTATGATTGGCTATTCTTCAACAGGAGGTAACAAAATATTTTAATTATTGCTCATTACTTTACTATACGTGTCGGGAGTTATAGTGGCTTTTGTCAGTATTTGTCTTCTATTCGACAAGACGCTGACTGTGGCCAGACCACGCCTTCCTCATCAATGTTTCTCAGTTACTCTTCAATTGTTAATTAATTGTTAACGACTATCATCCAGTCAAATATAGTCAGTCTCACCCAAAGTAATGTCTTACACCCGTATTCTAAGACGTTTCCTCGAATCTTCCTCACCCTTATATCTGTCGAGGTGACGTTTAAAATGAATTCGAGGAATCCTCGAAAATGGTATGCTTAGTTAAAAATATATCTTTCCTAAACTTCGATCAAATATACACTAGATACACAGTTCCCTATAAAAGTTCTGTTAAAAAGTGGTACCGATGCATGACATGAAAAAAAGTAAACATATTCACACAAATTCCACCTTATTCCTGGGGCTTAAAGTAGCTTTTCACATAATATTGTCTAAATTTCTACGACGTTTTAGAAGCAACGGTCGGTGCGTGACTGAAGGCAAAAGAGTGCTTAAAGCACTCTTTTTTGGTGCCATTTTCAAAGCACTCATGTTGTATCTAGTGTATATTTGATCGAAGTTTCTAAAGGATCCTCGAGTTCGAGGTTGAGTCAAGGAAATACGTCATTGATGTGTTAATAAGGTACAGATTTAACAAAAATATTTGACATTTCAACTTTATGTTTACTTGAAAAGTGACAGTCAAAATTTGTCATGTAAATAATAAACAATGTTTCCATGGTGAAAATATTCTCGAGTAATTCAAACTCAAGGTTTGAAAGCTGATTCCATTCCTTGAGAAAGAAAAAGTATTGAGTAACGTTGAGTGGAGGAGACTTTTTTCAACTATGAATACAGATTTCCTCCAGTTAAGGCCGAGTGGAGTCGAGTCATTTTCGAGGAACGTCTTAGAATATGGGTGTTAGTCTCATCAAACATATCAGGGGTCACATCTGATTTTTCGCCTTAGGATTGATATAAATATAATATAATATTAGCTTAGTTAGTGCGTGGTGGCCTGTTGGTAAACGGTCTAGACGCGGCTGCCTACATGTTCACGGTGGTCGCGGGTTCGAATCCCAGCGCACACCTCTGACTTTTCGGAGTCATGTGTGTATTGATAGTCAATCACCACGCACTAAATCGGTGAAGGAAAACATCGGGAGGAAACCTGCATACCATAGCCATTTATAAGAATTTCTATGGTATGTAAGTCCGCCAACCCGCACTAGGCCAGCGTGGTGGACTATATGGCCTAACCACTCTCAATCGTATTCTCGATTGTAGAGAAGGTCAGCAGTGGGACGTATATGGGCTGATACAGATACAGAATATTAGCTTATTAGGATTAATATATCTATCTCTCTCTCTCCCTTCGGCCACAGGAAGTTCACTTCCGAACATAGGCCTCCTCCAGGGATCTCTACATCGTCCTGTTGGAAGCGACCTCCTGTTAATATCTCCATCCAAAGTATTCTGTATCTGTATCAGCCCACATACGTCCCACTGCAGGGCACGGGCCTACTCTACAATCGATAGTACGATTGAGAGTGGTTAGGCCATATAGTCTACCACGCTGGCCTAGTGCGGGTTGGCGGACTTACATACCATAGAAAATTTTATAAATCGCTATGATATGCAGGTTTCCTCACGATGTTTTCCTTCACCGTTTTAGTGCGTGGTGATTGACTATCAATACACACATGACTCCGAAAAGTCAGAGGTGTGCCCTGGGATTTGAACCCGCGACCAACGTGAACATGTTGGCAGTCGCGTCTAGTCCGTTTACCAACAGGCTACCACGCACTCCTCCTCCAAAGTATTACTTAGTTTTAAATTAGATGCTTCTATGCCTTTGTTTTGAACCAATCTGAATCGTTTTAATTTACATCGCAATCATTCCTAAGCTATCAATCTCCGTCTGGGAAAAACGTGATTCTAATTTACACCTACCAAAACGATAAATTGTGAATTATATAATACACATATCTGTGTTATAGACATAATAAACTTTTTATTGCAAAATGTTTCAACATCCATAATAGCAAGATTAAATGTGTTATTAAAACTTTATATCTTTCGCACTGAAGATTAGTATGTGTTGCGAGTTTTAATTAATTTAAGACTAGATAAAAATATGCGCAACCGAAATTGGACTGTACATCTATGATGATATAGCTAAAAATTGTTTGCGTTAAAATATATTAACAGTAGTTTAGGCGCAGCTTTGTTCAATTGAAAATTAGTGAATTATTGCTCACGATAACAATCTTCATAAATAATAAACGGACAGGTGTTCATGTCCCATAAAGATTATTTGTTCATTAAATAAATGTATGTATATCACGATTTGATACTTTCAGGTTCACAACCTTGTCAGGATAAGATGAATAGATCAACTTATATAGAGCGTTTAATAGAATTTCCGGTGCGGTATAAGACACCTGCTTGTCACTAAGGTTATGCAAATACAGCTTGTACATGAAATCAATAGATTCCTAAGTACTAACCTTCATTGTAAAAGTGAGTGTGTAGCTCCGAAAACTGGCAGGTTTCTTCGAAAATTACTCGAAGCCTAGAGGTCGGTAGTTCATTGAAATTTTACATTGCCTCTGAGTTCCCCCAAAACTATTTTAAATACTTTTATGGACTGGTGTAATTTGATATTTGCAATAAACAATATTGCATAATTGTTTTCAGTTTTAGTTTCTATTTATAATAATTTACATATATTTTACATTGCTGTGCTTAAAAGACTCTCTGCCTCGTCGATAAAAACAGTTAAAAAACAAGGTCAGCCATATTGAAATTCGAATTTTAAATGACGTATTAGAGGTGCTAAGAGTTTAATAATTCGCGCGAAAACCTTATGATAACAAACCTCCGGTGTAGTTTTACTATCGCCCAATAAAGATTAAAAAGCATTATAATTAACAATAAAACCCGCGATTGCTATGCGAAAGAATAACCGCGTCGTTTATATTCCAATAAAATTATATTGGCATTGTGTCGGACTGTTGTCATTACGTTTTTGGCTTAAAGAAAGGTACCTTTTGAAATTTATTATTATTTTGTTAATTTCAAAAATGAATCACATATATACACACATAAACTCACGCCTGGTGGTCTGGTACCGTAATGCAAAAAAGATACGAGATATATGAATAAGAAAGTCGTAGTTTAGAACAAATAAAAACTCGAGTTCTCAAAAAAAAAAACAAGAAGCCATGTTTAAAACTCGTGATCTTTATTATTATAAATTCGAATGCTTCGGAACTTAAAACGAAACTGCCCTAAAATAGTCTGTATCAGCCCATATACGTCCCACTGCAGGGCACGGGCCTCCTCCACAATCGAGAGTACGATTGAGAGTGGTTAGGCCATATAGTCCACCACGCTGGCCTAGTGCGGGTTGGCGGACTTACATACCATAGAAATTTTTATAAATCGCTATGGTATGCAGGTTACCTCACGATGTTTTCCTTCACCGTTTTAGTGCGTGGTGATTGACTATCAATACACACATGACTCCGAAAAGTCAGAGGTGTGCCCTGGGATTCGAACCCGCGACCACCGTGAACATTTTGGCAGTCGCGTCTAGTCCGTTTACCAACAGGCCACCACGCACTTCCTAAAATAGTAAAGTAATTAAATTAAATTAAAACAATTTCAACGGGTTAAATTACTCGAAAAACAAATGAACAAATGTGGACAGCGTCACACTGCTCTATCCACTCAATTATTTCACATCGAAATGTCCCGATAACTATAATTCTCCATTGATACACAGTAAATTATTCTCTCCCCTTTCGAGGACCGCTAAGTCGATCGATTTTAATTGAATCCGAGTGAAATCCAATAGTGACGCTAAATGCTTTATTGCTAATTGATCTGAAGCTCAGCGGAGATGGGAAACTGACAGTGGCCACACAAGCCCGCTGGATATTGTCTGTGATCATAATTGAGGGGCTCTTTGATATGTAAAGGAATTGGTATCATATTTATATTGCTTCGATGTTCTTTTTCTGGAGAATATTTAGAAATAAAATGAATGTAGCATTATTACAAAGATTGCTCAAGTGTCTTGAGTGCGTTTTATTAAGTTTAATTCATGGCAACCAGGAAAAACCAAGGCATATGTATATGCCATGCAAGAAATTATACAATATACCGGGTATCTCAAGACTGCTACCGAAAACGAAGCCGGGTGGTAGTTTTAGCCTGTATAACCTTACCCTGTATAATCATCTGTGTGAGGAATGAGCAATGAACTTTTATTAACACTGGCGATTCCCAAAGTCCACAAACATGTTTATATTCAAAAATATAATAACGGAAGAGACTAGTCCTACCACGGGTACAAAGTAAAGTACCAGTAACATCGACAACTATACTAGTTTACATATTTTATACTAGAGGTTCGACCCGGATCCGCCCGGGTGCAGATATTTTTTGAGTCCAGTCCACATCAGACATATACTAACTGTTTTATATATCCCTTACGCCCTATATTAATAAGCAGCAAATATACATACTTGCCTACCCGCACTAGGCCAGCGTGGTGGACTATATGGCCTAAACACTCTCGATTGTAGAGTAGACCCGTGCCCTGCAGTGGGACGTATATGGGCTGATACAGATACAGATACATACTTGAATTCCCTGTTCATCCGAGGGGGATACTACATTTTTTGGGATAAAAAGTAGCCCATGTATGAATCCATAGTATATGCTATCTCAATACCAAATTTAATCTATATTGGTACAGTCTTTTGAGCGTGAAGAAGTTGCAAAGACACAAAATTTCGAATCTATAATAGTAGTAGGTTTAATGCGAAACTAAGAAGCTACAATGTCGAGGAAATCTCAATCGATCCTATAAAGCTTCGTGCGTTATCTGACCGAGCTGTCATTACAACTTCCACAGAGTTGTGGGACCACCGTAATCAATATATTCCAAAGGAGCCCAGACCAATTTTGTGGATTCAATCACTGATCAATATTTGTATTAAAAAGTGGTATTGTTAAAAATGATTATCTTTTGTATTTTCATTATCACATTCTGTGGAATTCAAAAATCCGAATCAAGTTAGTACGGCAATTAAAATTTAACTAATCTCAATAGAGAAAGGTTTCGATTTACGACTAGGTATGTACAATAATTTAGCATTGATTTTTTTTTATAACTTCAAAATTGTCAATCGTTTCCACATACATTATAATAGTTAGGATGCCAGACCTTAAAGCAAATATCCATTACTCATCAATCTCAAAATTTAAATTACACCCAAAATACAATTACCAGTAAAATATTTCAAAATCCTAAATCGAGCTACTCAAGTACCGTAATCAGCCAAGTCGTCTGCGTTTAACTCTCAATTTTCTGAGATAAGTTTACCGGTAACTCTCTATTACGTGGCCGGTTATACGGAAGCTGAATTTAATTGCATTCGTCCGTTATAAAGACAACGCACTGCGTCGTGGATCGTAGTAATCATTAGCAACGTTGATTTATAATCTGCCGATAGTATCCGTCTTTATTGAGATACAGTTTGGCATATTGAGATCAGGATGGGGTTGAGATTTTATATTTGCATGGATATACTGAGGGTCCTGGGTTCTGGTTGCTGCTGTTGACACTAGACGTGAAGCGATCCTTTGAATATATAAATAATCACCAATTTATTTTGAAGTCGTGTGTATTGATAGTCAATCTCCACACACTGTAACGGTGAAGGAAAATATCGTGAGGAAACCTGCATACCATAGCTATTTATAAGAATTTCTAAGGTATGTAAAGTCTTCCAACTCGCACTAGGCCGGTGTGGTGGACTATGTGGCCTAATCACTTTCAATCGTACTCTCAATTATAGATGAGGCCCGTCTCCTGCAGTGGGACGTATATGGGCTGATATAGTACAATCCTTTATTGCCGGTTACTAATAAAATCAATAGAAACATAGAAACTGTTTGCAATGTAGATTAAACCACTGATGTTAGGTTATTTCTCAACAACTTGACCTTCGACGATGGCCTCTTCAATTTTTCTCTGTTTCTCGCTACTTGGGCCAAAATAGGCAAAATAGACTCGATAGGCTACTTTCTTAACCTCACCCTTCTATAGTTTTCATTGGCATCTTTTGCCTACCCAGGATTCCATTTTTTTAATGGCGGCCTATTCCATATTTATTGCACATTTTAAAATTATTATAATCACTTACATAACAAATTACTCAAATAATTCATTAACTACCGTGCAGGCATCTCAACTTCTTAGTTACTTATTAAAGAGTTAGAAAAGTAAGAGAGTAGATATGCTAATACAATTATGATATTAACATTTGATCTATATGACCTAACCACTCTCAATCGTACTGTGGATTATAAAGGAGGCCAGTGCCCAGCAGTGGGTCGTATATGGGCTGATCCAGATAATATTAGAATTGAATTACAAACATTATCATTGAAAATATCTTAGCTAATATATCCTCGTTTTGCTAACGCGCGCGCAGTTGGGGTGCTATCGGAACAAACTCTTAGATGTAACATTACATTGTTGCGTAAATTATTACTCTATTTAGCCGAAGTAAATTTATCGTTCATTACATAGGAACGACACAATGGTGTGATATGTCTTCTTTACAAATACAATGAAGATAGAATGAATAGCAAATCACACGTTTTTAGAATGCAAAATAAAGGAAATTATTTAGCGCTTTACGTGTTTTATGTTGGTACTACAAACTCTTACATTGCTATTTTTCTCCTACTTATATCTTGTGCAAGAACAATCATTATTGATTTAATGATTATGCATATTTTTAAATATTTTATTTTATTTTCCATACTTGGGAATTCTTGATGTTCAATATTCTATAAGGACTTCATATCATTCGTTAACGCTGGTTATAAATTAATTCTGTAATAAATAAAAACAAAACAACACAAAATGTATCTCCTCTGCGATTCTGTTATCAATATAAAAACACTTAATACCAACAATACTACTCAAAATCGAAGCTCAGAGCCATACAAAAAGTTACAAAAAAATATGTTTTAACGAGAAACTGCTGCAGATTTTCATGGGCATCCGTCTATATGTGAATAATACCATAATAAATAGCTTTCGCGAATACGCATGCGCCGCGAGCACGGTGGTCTCTGCCAGCCGCGTTTGTTGTATTTCACGACGTTAATTTTAAAATTAGCATCTGTAAACAAATTGCTGCAGATTGTTTACCTTCTTCTGACACGTAATGACGTACGTCCAAAACATTTTATTTCTCACTAGCTGCATGATCTATGGCATTTACCTTGGGCAATGTTTAGAAGAAACACAACCACAGGACGGATATTCCCTTCATTCTTTGGTCCTGTTTCCTTAGCTTGCCTCTCTCATTTATGAGAATCTGGTAATGCATCAACGATCTAAACGTTATTTCGATATTAAACGATATTCATAGGCGCTGGTACTGGTCACCATCATGTAAACTGTTTGATCGTATATATCTGTTCATACATTGACTTTGAAACATTTGTTTTATTGAATAAATAGTAATCTCATAGAGATTAGTAAATTAGTTGGAAAATCGTAATACTATCCTCATCTATGCAACATTCTGGGATGGAATGAAGATATTTCTGTTGGTACCAAAACTCACTGAGAGATCCATGTCTGTTAAAATAAGCGCGTCCTCTAGGCGAAGCAGGAATGCGTCAAAAATAACATTATGGATTTAATCTTGACTGAACAGAAGTCTCGTTAACCCCACCTTCCAGATGACTTTGGACATAGTATACTGAAACTTGAATTCAATAATACAATGTAGTAAAGCTTTGCATTTGCGTTCTCACAAAAGCGTTCACGATGGCAATATGATCTCTATCCTCACATCGTTATTTGTTTCCATTTAATATCGAGTATGGAAATACGTTTGTTACCAAGCGGACCACACAAAGACGAAATTGGTCGCTCGCCGCATCTTATTTTGCATATTTTCTGCATTACTGAGCAAAAGTCTTTTGTCAATATTGTCTCCGCGAGTCATTGGGTAAATGACGAAGTCTGTCTACTAAAAACACAAAATGTAAATTAACTTCTGTCATGTCCCTTTCGCTTTGTTTGTTTAATATCTCAATATACTTTAATATTGTATGGAGGTATTAAAGTTTCAGCTTTATGACGGTCGACCTCAGCCATTTTTAATGATGCCGATACTAAGCATTTCATTTGAACGTTGAATGGAGAAGGAACTGCTAATAATATCAAAATGAAAAGCTGTTATTGTTGTTTTAAATGCATCTGTTTAATTTATGATGAAAAACAAAACATGTAGGGTAAATATTATACTAAACAGTAGTAACATTTAATATTCTTGATTAAGATAGTCTACGTGCCATACCGCATAAAAAAGAATCAATTGTAAGTCACGAATCATTTTTAATGTTGTTTTGTCTAGTATTAACATTATGGAGTAAGTTTGGATTTGGAAAACAATGCATCTGAAAGTTGATGTTTACTAAAGATCAGGCAATACAATTAAGTTGTACTGATAGATTCTGGGGATCTATCAGTACAACTTAATTGTTTTGATAGATTGGGGGAGGTCTATGTTCAGCAGTGCACTTCCTGTGGCTGAGATGATGATGATGATGATAGATTCTGTATTTACAAATAAGTTAGGCTTACATTATTGAAGTAGCATACACCAAAAGTCAATTCAACGTTTTGAAATGAATTAGCCAACTTTGTTTTAAAGCAAAATTATTTTCCCTGTTCGTAAAAGCTCGTTAATTTCAAAATTACATACTGACGTTAACATCTTCATCCAACAAACAAAACCAAACGTATAACCTCGTTACCAAAAATAAAATAAACGGACAAGTTGAAATGCCTTTACATTCGCTGAAACCGAAATTAAAAATTCTTCAACATTAAAATATTAAACAAAATTGTTAGGTCGCAAGACCACAAGAGACGGGGCAGACCGGCCGCAGTTTCAACAAAAGCTTTTTTAATATCGCACACCCCCAGGCAGGAAAGGTTATTTACATATAACTTACGTTATTTAAGAACAATCCGAGACACGAATATTGTTATGCTAACTGGCTTCGTTAGTGTTCCTGGGAATTGTTTCGCGTTGTTAAAAGAGTAGCCGCCACGTGAGATTTGCGCCGTGATCTTGCGTCCCAACTCGTTTCCAACTAATTTGCTTGAATTCAATTAAGATATGTTCTCATACGAATAATATTTCGTCCAATTAAACTGGGGAGGTTGGAACGCCGCGCTTTAGGTATGCGAGGTCATACAACAATGTATATAATTTTGCATAGGCTATCTTGTAAACATCGATTCATGTGCATACTAAACCTGAATAAATTCACTCAAATTCCGATCCATTTTACTTACAGATTACTATTTTTCGTTTTCAGTTACTTTAATAATTCACGTCATGTTATAAACATTTTTATTATTGCCCAATTCAATCAGATTAAACCGAACTTTGATGTTTAGTCATTTTTTATTGCTTTAGTTCCACAAATGAGCAAGCAGGTCACCTGATGGTAAGTTGTCACTGCCGCCTATGAAAATCCATAACACTTGGATCATGGATCGATTGTCGACCCATCAAATCAGGAGGGGAGGAAGGAGCAGGAAGGATAAAGGATGGGAAGAGGGAAGGAGTATTGAGGATACGGCAATCTCAGTCCCCGAACGGAACGCAACAACAAAGCTGTCGCTTCACGTCTATCTTCTGTGAGACAGTGGTACCGTCTTGGACAAGCCTACCCTTTAATGCTGAGTCCTGACTGACAACAGCATGGCTCTACCACTTTCTCCAAATTAAAATCGTCAACTAATAATTCCTTGCTATAATTTTCCTACCACACATATGCAACCCATTGTCCTATTACGTCTATTCACAATAGATCTTCAGCTGTCAATAAAACAGTTCAACACGATCACAGGTCATCGAACCACCAAGGACACTGGTTTCAAAAGTATAGAAGAACGTAGCTAATAGTACAGCGGTGCGGTGATTACATGGAACATACTGCAAACGTTCGCCTGCGATACGCAAATTGCCACGCATTGCTTTCAACGGCGGGTATTCTGACATCCCAGATCTTACTGATGATAAATAGTCGAAGAGTAAGCGTTTTGTTCAACTAATAGGGGATTTGTTTTGTTGGTGACTTTAATTGAATTATTATTGACTGCGTTGGAGTTAGAATAGGTAGATTTATTTAGTTAAGGAAAGTAATAGTCATAAATATAGTTCAAGTTTATATTGTTTGAAACAACCATTGTTAGTACAACAGAGTAGAAATGGAAGACGAGTTTTTAAGAGTCTAAATATGATGCAAGTGGAGATGTTTTCAGGAATATAAATATTAAGAAAATAATATTAAGATTTATTTTTGTAAAACAATAACTATCCAAACCATATTTTTATATAAAGAATATTGACGAAAGCCAAAAGTAGAACAACTTACGTTCAACTAAATGAAACAAGTTCGTATAAAATATTTTTTTAGAATTTGCCCCGCTCGACTTTAAATATAGTAATAAATATTTTGTTTACTGTGTAGTGGTGTTATTTTAAACTCATTATTTTGTGTGTGTATTAAAGTGTTTAAACATGCTTTTAGACCTTAAAATTGTTATCTCTCTGTGTGTAATTATTAAACACACACATTGAGCTACGTGTTTACGCATTTTTTACCGCTTTTGGCCTATTAACATATAAACAAAAACGCACGAAGTTTTAGATTCTTGCAATAATTAGCTTTTCGTGACTTTCCCAACTATTTAAATTTCCATGTTGCTGTGATGATTTCAACAGTCTTATAAATATATTTCTTTAGCTAGCTGCAGAGGTGGACCGTGATATAGTGGGGCCATGAGCTAATACGGCTCAAAGGCCCACTAATTATTATTATGTCACAAAACTGTTTTGCAGATTGATCTAGGTTTACTGTAAAGGAAAAAAACTAGCACAATAAAACGTGTTTCCTTTCTAATTATTTGGCTAATTATTTCTTTTATAATGTAATCGTTAAAATGGACATATTAAAAAGTTTGCATTTGGGCCTTTTTTATCCAAGGGACCCTGGGCTGCAGTCCAAAAAGCTCTTTGGTATAGTCTTCTTTTCTTAAACTGAATTCAAAAGTCATTCGAAAGGGACACAACATTCGATAAATAAGCTAGATTAAAAAATGACTATGAATAAGCCCATTAGCCACGCCAATGATTACATATTTGAATCTGCTGATAAACTAATTATTTAAATTAAAGTCATAATCCAACAATTTCAACTAACCATGACGAGCTTCATTTAAACATAACTATCAGATAAACTAACAAACATGTTGGATGACACTAAACCCCATGTGAAACTTTAAGAACTATTTGAAAGGTAGCAAAACATTTTTAAAATAGAGCAATAATTTCCACAAGCTGATAAAAGCGTCATCCGTTCGGGTGCCGGACGCGGCCCGCTCACACGCCTACACATGTAAATGCTCGCTTATCTTCGTCAGAGGCCACTAATCAAGGAAAATATTTACTAAATACGAAATTACGGGCACCGTGGAAGACTGTCAAGATAAAACCAGATAAAGGCTAATTTACTGACACCGCTGTGGACTGTGTGGAGTGATTTGATAATGAAGAGACGCAAGTTTATGAATGTATTTTATATCGTGTCGGATCTGTGTTGATTTTGGTAATTAATTATTTTTTGTTTGTTGTTGGGTATTAAGTCACACTCATGATAAAAATCGGTATTAAACGAGTTCAGTGATTTTCTGGATGTAGTTTTGTACTTCGTCTCAAAGATGGCAATGCTGGTATAAAGCTTTTAGTAAACTCACGCCTCTTTCCCTTTTTTTATGATTCCCTTGTTTCGCCTTGTGTATTCCGTCTCATGATGAGATAGCCAGCGACCCTATCGCCATATCGGCCACAAATTCCTTACTCTAGCCGACTCTAGCCGACTAACTCCCCACCTGGAACCCAAACCCGAGACCTCAGCATTGTAATCTAACCGTAGTACAACTGCGCCACAGAGGCAGTCAAAAATGAATCAAACTAAACATGCATTCAAGTTGATTCATTTATACATACAGCAAGTTTTATTAGATCGTTCGGACAACTTGTGCAAAATAACAATTATTGTGGAAATCCTTGAAGTAGGCAAAGAACTTCTTGTAGATGAGGACAATTGCATTGCAAATTGCAAAAAAAAACTTTATGTATATTTAATCACTAAAATTGTGGAAAAAACCAAATATGTTGTTACTAAATATCTTTATTTTTCACGTAGCAAATAAATTTACGGTTCTAGCACCTGGCGTCAAGACTCAAAGAAATAATTTAAATATTAACAAATTCACTTTACAAATACAACAAAGGATCTAGAATACATTTAAAAACAACAGCATCAACATTTGAGATTCAATTATTCTTGCACCAATTAACATAACTATCAAAGGAACATTTTTACAATTCCAGTTACATTTTTGCGTACAATTCTTTGTTTGCCATTTCTAGTATACATTTTGGTAATATAATAAGCTGAGATACGTGACGCGGTATCGTACGGATTGAAAGTTTTATTCTAACACACGGTACAGTTTCACGAAATTGAGTCACGTGCTCACTACACGCGAACCCACTTTGCTTGCCTCCAAATATATGCAACTTTTCATGCCTATATAGCATTACAACCCCAGCTTTAAAACAATATTGAGTTGGGGAATGTTACTTGATTTAGCACGATTTTGGCAAAGAATTTGGTCGCTTTATCCGAGTTTTTTTGTTCTTTATTTAATGTGCTTGGTCGCTGGGAGACAGTTGAGTAGCTCAATAATAATCTTAATTTAAACAATTGAATATTATAGTTTCACCTTTAAGAATAAATAGGAATGCATTATTATTTTACGAAAAGCTATGTACTAACCATCCAAATACGATGTTAGGAAAAAAAAATCAAAAAATAATCGTTGCATATTTTTGTAGAACTTTTAGTTGCATTGTGTCTGAAGTCACTAAGCCAGGCGGGCTTCGTTTACCGTTTTAATCTAGATTTACCCGGTATATAAATCTTACTGATGAGTATGGGTATCTTCTGACTTCTAGAATGCACGACTTAGGGTTTGTAAACAGAATATATTTTCCACAAAATCTAGCAACATCTCGCTCATTTGCTTTCTTGAAATGTTTTATTCAATTTTTAATGCTTTGATAATTTATATAGATCGGAATACTTTAAGGACCTTTAGCAGTGGTATTTTTTTATTTGTGATATTCACGTAAGCTATTTCATTCACCTTTTTTTTTAATTTTATTTCAGTGAATTTCTAGACGAGCATGCCGTTCGCCTGATGGTAAGCGATGCGACCGCTCATGAACAGTAGCAAAACCAAACAACACCTTGAATTACAAAGCAATGCTTGGCATTCCACTGCGCTCGCCATCCTGAGACATAAGATGTTAAGTCTCAATATGTCCAGTAGTTACTCTGGCTACAATGTCCTTCAATCCGAAACACAACAGTGCATTTAAACTGCTGTTTGACGGGAGAAATAGACATTGCAGTGGTACCCACCCAGGCAGCCTCTCGCATATGAGAGACCTACCACCAGTAGCATACAAAGTACAGTACCTGCTAGTAGCATACAAATACTATATACTAAGTTGTTATAAATTTTATCTTTGGAAATTCTAAGAAGTATATCTTTTTATCTATACTGATATTATAAAGCTGCAGAGTTTGTTTGTTTGTTTGAACGCGCTAATCTCTGGAACTACTGGTCCGATTTTAATGATTCTTTCAGTGTTGGGTAGTCCATTTATCGAAGAAGGCTATAGGCTATATATTATCATCACGCTATGACCTATAGGAGGAAAGCAGTAGTGATATTTCTAGCAAATACGAGGCAATTTTGTTCGTTTTTCGTGGTCCGATTGGTCGATATTCTAAACTGATAGTCAGAATTAAACATTTTGACCGCCATTTTAAAACGTGTATGCACCCGGGCGGAGGCGGGCCCGACCGCTAGTAACAGGATAAAATCAAAACGGGATTTATTCTCACAGCGATGGCAATACAAAGGTGACAAAACTAATTACCTATATATTTTGTATCCTCAATAAAATTAACTTTATCTGACAGTTTTAGCCACAGATCACTTCCAATAGATACCGCATTACGATAGTTTTGTTTTGAACCGAAAACGCCAACGAAGGGAACTGCGCGGGGGGTGGGCGGGTTGCAGCGCGGTCACGTGGACTTCACTGGAGAGATGAGGCATAAGTCGATAAATAAAAAAATGTATCGATAGTTCGTTCATGTGTTCATGCCAGTAAGTTCATGTGTTTTGATCGCTTCTATAACTTAATTACCAACTTGTTAAATGTTTGATAATATTTTTTCACCGGCCTGATCTGATAAATTATACCAACCGGCAACCGCTAACTACGAATAAAATAGGATTAAGATTTATACTTTAGTATGTAACGGTTTTATTTCTATTATTCACCGTGTATTTTTGTATACCATAATGGCGAAATACCCAAATTAAGTGTTGATATAAAAGATCAGATAAAAATATGAAATAGTAAATAACTAAACCTCACGCCCTAAAGGGCTACAATAACTTATTCCGATTCTTGAATTCTGACGGCGGCTGTAGTAAATGTAATATCGACAAGTGACGATGAAACCCACTTGACGAACTATGAATGTTTTTGAGACGATATGTACAACGTATGTTAAAATTAGTACAATATATATATAATAGCTTGTGCTACTGATTCTCAATAAACTTAGTATACTAAAACTTATGATAAATACCCTCCCATTATATTTGAAAACGTATACAACTAGAGGGAAAAAAGGAAATTTAATTACGCCAAAGATAAAAATAAATAAAAAAATATTGTAAAAGTACCTTGTTAACAAATTTAACTATTTCAAATTACATAAAATAACGTAATTATGGTAATTTGCAATTTTTATTTAAATCAATATATATTTTGTGACATTGTCATTTAATAAAATTAATTTACATTATTGTTTTACAATATCGATATTTCTGGGAATTATATTATAAACATGCGTCAAACACTAGAAGAACGCGTGATTTCGCCAAAAAAAGATGCCTTATTACGGTTATTGCTATGCGGAAAAGAGACGGCTGATTCTCCATCCGAACTCGACTGTTTAACATTGATACATTAACCAGTATAAATTGAGCTCGCTCGGTTACCAAATTAATTTAAAGAATATTAGTTATCGATGAAAACTTATTGCGTTTTTTTAGATACTTTATTTTTTTGAGTTTTTTGCACACCATTTTATTGAACAAATCATTATTAACTGTAATATTAAGTTCCCGAAATGTAATTTTCGCTAACGTGCGACGCCATGTGCGGGTCCACTACTTGGACGACACTGATGACGCGACATTTGGCATCGGTTTATATCTATCTGATATCTTATATGTGTTGGGCGCAACCGCTGCCTTGCATTAGGTATCTATTGGGAGTGATCTGTGGTTTTAGCACAATATCTAGTCTACGTGTAACCATTTTAGATTAAATAATCACGGCCAGATTGCGCTTGTGTCATGATTTAGCCACAGATTAAATATTCGTGCTTAACGTTTAGATTTTTCGACTGAGTCTACGAGATACGGTAAGTCATGTTTCATTATAAATATCTCTGTTAGTTTTATTACTATTAAAGTAATTATTTTAAATGTGAATTCACTAGAGTTTATAAGCGAGACCATTATGGGATGGATTGACTCCAGATATTAATAACGTATTTTTGAATGTACATGTAGCATTTAGTTGATACTATTATATCGTCGAAAAATATATAAAAGGTCTGTTGATCGAATTAATATTCTTTTTTTACAATTTTCTTGATTATTGAATTAGCCTAGAATCTAAAAGTTGGTATTTCTACCTCAAGAGATTACGAATTCGATCTCTAGATATTCTGTGTTTTAAGCACATGTATGGCACAGAATTAACTTTAAAAAATGAACTTTTAACTTTTGTACTCCATAATAGATTTTTAGATTCACGCGAATGTACACATTGAAATAAATCTATTTATGAATTTTACGGCGGGTTTGGGTTAAATTTTACATTTTGTAACATCCCGATGTTTCGATTACTTTACAACTTTCATGGTCACGGGGCAGATTTTTTGCTCCATATAATCTCTAATTCGCGACAATAAACACCTATAAACGCGATCTGCATCCTAACCCCACGAAGATGGTGTATCGAGATTGCATGGAAACCCACACCGATTTATCCATTACAATCGGAATACGAAGGTATTCGGTTTCAGGCAAAGCTTTTCCTGTTCTCTCACAAATCCGAGTATTCCTCTAGGTGCATCACAAAGGATTTCGTCAGTAACCACACAGGACGTTAAGCGCCCTACACACTAAAGTCGCCGACTCGCTGAGTTATGCTGCAACTATTGCCGGCGGGCTAGTTGGCGATTTCACTCCTGACGTTTTTGAATGACGCCGGGCAACTGAGCTGAGCTTTTACGTCGCCAACATGTTAGGTGTTACGACAGCCGCCGTGGCGCAGTTGGTTAGACGCCGGCTGTGAAAAGAGAGGCCGCGGGTTCAATCCTCGCACCCAAACAAATATTTGTATGAACCACAGGTATTTTTTTCAGGTTTGAGTGATTGTGAGACCTAAAAGTCTCTCGTAGTTCCTAATACCCACGACACAAGACTCGATCTTAGTGTGGGATCAGGGCTATATACGAGATTGTTGGGTATATTTATTTATTGATGTCAGTGGGAGACGCGTGCGGGCGCTTATTGTCATGATTTTTTCCTTAACATAGCACATGCTGGACGCAACGTAACAGCGACAGCTCTGCGATTAGACGCGCCAACAAACTACGGCCGAAAATTTTCATATAATTTGTACAAAAATCCGCACACTGGCGCCAGAGAAGCGGAGTCGCTCTATAGGCCGCTGGGTTGTATCAACGGGCTGTGTCGCCGGGCCGGTGGCTTTGGTGTGTAGTGCACCTTAGTTATAACCGTCACTCGCTAACGGGTTATTGCGTTCGTTCGAGCGCATACGATCATCGAGCTAGACACAAAGGCATGCGAAATTAGTATTTGTCGTTCATTAATAAAGGTATATTGAAGCACGCAATGTTCGTAGATTATTTTGAGAGATGTTCTTGTTGCGTTATTGAAGCTTTTGCAGGGATGATGCTATGTTTGATAGTTTATGCCACGGGTAAAATGTGTGTTCTGTATTCGTTCACTTCTGAGAAAGAGCTTCTGAAAAACTTAACATTTTGTCATACATCTTCAGGTCTTCGCTTTTGTGATATTTAGTATCTTATAACTTCTCCATTTAATTGTGATTTATTATGATCTTTAAAAATCTAAATACCTTAACTTCGTATTAAATGTATTGTAACAAAATATCGCCATAATCTTCAAACAAATGCAAAAATATATTTTTTACTACAGAACTACAGCGTTCTAAAATTACTCGACTGTTAAAATAAAACAACCAGGCCCTGTTAAACCCAGTGACAGCAAACTGTTCACATTTGTTAAAGGAACTATAACCGTTGGGGTAAACGTAGATGTCACCTAGGCCAATGGAGCGACGAACTGTGAAAGGCTTGCACAGTAACTGTGTGAAGCGGGCTAAACGGCGTGCTCTAAAGTTTAAACCGTGGACCGATATTGGCTAGAATATTGGAAAGTAATTGCTGGGAAGGAAGCTTTTGTTGGAACGTAGCATTTAACAGTTTAAGATCTAGCGAAGGCAAAATATATCTGTTGAAGATTTTGATTTTGTTTGCAATCTGTTAGCCTTTTTGAATCCAACACAAATTTAGAGTTGAGATTTTTATTGGTGCAATGAAATGACTATAAAGCACGTTATTTTCCAACATAGTGAGCGATGGTCATTATCCCAGCGTGAAAGGAATTTCTTATCTCTTAGATAAATGTAGTATAGGAAGTCCTGCTACACGATAGACCGATGACTTGAAAAGAGCGGCAAGTAGCGGATTAAAGAAAGCTGCTCAGGACTGGGATGGTTGGCGTTTACTTGGGGAGGCCTACGTCCAGTAGACGGCCACAGGCTGAATATATATAAGGATGTGCTGCCACTGCATTTTGGTTCTCCGACAGTCTCACCTACTCGAAGCAAGGCAAAAGAAATGTTCTACATATTTACGTCGGTATTGTGTGAGATCACTATCTCACCACCTCCTCAATTCCACCATCACCTCTATTCCACCAGCTTCAACAATGAGCAAAGTCAATCACCGATTTTACTTATCTTCTCACTAACTGGAACATGCAGAACTTCAATATTAATTAGTAAAATATTAAAATAAATTTTAAGAATATCCTATTCTATTTACTAAAACACATGTGCTTATAGGTACGTCATAAAATAATTACCAAGCGCAGTTACCATGCATCTTCAGAAATAAATTACGCGTTCCCATGTTAAATCTTATGCAATGAAACTTCCTCATTTCGTGTTGCAGTTAACTTAATGACTTTTCAAACATTCCATTATTACTGGACACTGAATGTTCATCATACACTTTCCAATATACTAAAGGAATTTTAGGTGCTTGCTAGTAATAATTGATATGCTATTTACTAAACTTCATTAGTCTAAGTAGCTAATTTGGTGTAAGGACAATATGCGAAGACCCAGTGTGAAGTCTTTTTAAGAGTTTGAGAGCAGGCTACGTGATTGTTCTAGATTTTAGAGTTTAATATTATTCCGTGGGACTTTATTCAGGATTCAGGCATAAAAGTATTCATCTCTAAAAATACGTTTTATTCTCAGAAGTTTTCTATCCATTAATACATTTTTGAGTGGAGGTCACGACGCACAAATATTTCAATGAGCGTAGCAACGGACCTCTATACAAGGGAGCTCTGAAGACCTAATGAGAATACAATATAAACCAAAAATATAAAAACGTTCTAAAAATCAACACCAACAAATAACATGTCGTTACATCTGCATATGTAAAGTAAACAATCCAAATATGAATACTACAAACACCAGTTGAAGGCACTTACACTTCTGGCCATTAAACAGCCAATCACCACTCATTTATAAGCGCTGCCGATACATTAACACCACGTGTTGCCAACGGGATATAATTAGTTAGATCGGTTGCCATTTTTGCCACCGTTCCTCATAAAAGCTCTTGACGAAATATCAATAGAGTTAATTTTGCTGGTAGAGAGGAAATGGCGGTGAATTATCATTAAATATATCAACTTTTAATGAGTTATATTTGAAGTGTTCACGTTAAATATTGATATAGTCTATTAAGGAAACTGATTATATCGTTAACAAAAGATTTCTCTCGAAATTTCAATGCGTTTTATGTTGCAGTAAAGAAATATAGAGATATTTAGATATGGTGCATATATTTATACATATCTAGGTAGGATAATTGTATATGTCTATCTTTGTTTATTGAAGCATACAGTTGTATCGAAATAGTAATGATAGCCATTTTGACTTCTTGTTAAAGATAGACAAGATATAGAAACCGGTCGTAAGACAGTTCTCTAAAGTAATATCAATGGTAGGTGAAATCCACCTACCCGCACTAGGCCAGTGCAGATGAGTAATGGCTAAATTCCTCTGAAGCATAGGGTTAGACGGATACTGATGTCATAAATTCCTCTGAAGCATAGATTTATAGTTGTAGATGTAGTGCTGACGTAATTTATTTACATTGCTGACTTTACTCCACAGGTAAGTTCACCCTGGTGTCTCCGAATGTGCGAGGGGTGAGTCAATTTAAATGTTATAACATTAAACAGCAACAGACGTAGGGACAGTCCATATTTTTAAATACAACGTCATTTAGTGCACCAAAATTCTCCCACGCAAGTGTTTAAATAAACCCAATTCCCTGTTAAGAATTTGACAGCCGCCACTATTAAATTCCTGAGATGATTATAATGACTTGCTCAGACTGAAATACACAAATTGCCTTAACCCATCACCTTCTGTAAGTACAACTGATCAAAACGCAAATAACCCCACAAATAATGTAAACAAGAATCCCCTTAAGCCCAGTGCACGGAACCTACCGATCAACACTCGCATCGGCCCGCTGATTGCGCGTGTGTCGATTTATAACGCCAATTAGTCGAGACGCGTGCGACGACAACTGACAAATCGCCGCCGACTGGCACTGTCGCACGTGGGTGTAATGCAACCGTACAAATAGCTTTTGATATTCACATCACTCTTTTGTTGGAGCATACATTTTCATATTTTGCATCAGCATGTATATTTATAGGTCACAGTTCCGGTATAGTTTTTTAAATATTTGATTGGGTTTGGGAAATAAGGTATTTATTTATTTATTAGATTCTTTTTGGAACTGTACATAACAATAACATAGAAATCACATAACAATAATAGTACAAGTGGCGGCCTTATCATATCATCATATCGGTAATAGAACTATGGTATATAACCATAAGGTCATGAAACTAAAGGTAAATGGAGATTAAGTCCAGTGAAACATTAACATCATTTGAATATTTTTATGTATTAAGCGGTTAAACTGTCGTAATCAATGTCAACTATTTGATATTTAATCACAGGATCGCCGAGGCTAATGTTCTTCTTGCGGCTCAACTAATGAACTGATTTATAATATGCGCTCAAATATTAAATAATTACTAATAGACTTGTTTCGATATAAACGTGTAGAATATGTCACTCTAGAAAGACATCCTTTTTATTGAACGCGTCAGGTTAAGAATCCGTAGCCTGCATTTTATATCGTTCTTTTTTTAATTTGATTAATACAATACACACCATTTACTTAAATTACTGCATTTAAAAATATAAATGTACTCAATCGACCATCTCAGGCAGAACCTCAGGCATTCGGTTAATATCTTCGCTCTTTCATCCGCAAAAAAATTACAATCACGCTGCAAAATAAAAGATGCAGTTACATTTAATGGTGGTAGAAATAATTAATTAAACTAAAAAAAAAGAGTCATTTATTATTAAATTTTGTACATGTAAGAATATTTTTTTCAAAAATAGTTACCTTTTAGCTGATACTTCCCAAGAAGAAGATTAAAAACACTTAATAAGAAGCCTTAACAGAACACCGACATCGATTCAAATTACAAACTACAAGAAGCACGCAATTTGCAACTTGTATTAAAATTAAAATACTGGCCAGATAAAACCACTAATTAAAATGAAGTCATAAATTAATAATCGCGGATAAAAATCTCTATAGCCGGAGCGCAATAAACGGACGCAACAAAGAAGTAAATAAAAATACATTTACTAAATGAAAAATACATTTAATTAATAGTGACATTTATTATCGATCCGTACGTGTGAATTTAGTTTCGCACGCAATCAAAGAACTAATTTGCATAATTACGGACCTGTGGCCGCGGCCATAATGGAAATCTAATTGGTGACAATTTATTATGACTATTCAGAAATTGATTGTAAAGTTTGCTGCGTGTGTTTTAGTAATGCGGTGAACGAATTTCGTTTGTCACAGTGTTAGTTATGTTAAAAGGAAAGATTGCGGTTAATTGATTCGATAAGATTGGTGTTAAATTAAGATCAATTTGTGAATAATTACTTAAATTATCTAAATCTTTTTCAACTCTGTATTGCTCTTTTAGTTTTATTACTCGCTTTATTTAATTATTAGAAGCTTAAAGAGGGTAGGCACGGTTATTAAAAATATTGATTTTAAGTTTAATTACTAAGAAATATTGTAAGCGTCCCACTCTTGTTCAACAAATAAGGATCGATAAGTTCTTTTCACATAGGAATCAGAGGATAGAACAACATCTCAAAATAATTAAAATTCTACGCGAAGGAAATAAAAGACAAAAACGTTGGCGACGCAACGCGACGTTCCGATTACTTTATAGCATTCGTGGTCACGTGGTGGACTTATCAGTTAGTTTTATTTTTAAAAACATTACTTTAAATCTAAGAAACCATTAAACAATATAACACTTATACTCGAAACTCATAAGCTACACAATACAAACTTAATTTCCGCGTACAACACCGATTCATGCACACCCTATTAACATTTGCCTGCAAAACAACATAGTAATTGAATGTTTTTAAAGTGTAAGCGGTCGACTTGTTAATCAGTAGACACGGCTATCTGATAGTGGATAAGGGAGGCCTGAAGGGCGTCACGATAGGAGGTTCTAAAAGCGGTTTGTGTGGGCATTGCAATTTTAAATTTAATCATACATTTAGTATGGATAGCGTGCAACATTTGCGTTGGTTTTGAATTTTGTTTTAATAATGTCAGCTTTAGTGCGTGGTGGCCTGTTGGTGGACTAGACGCGTCTGCCAACATGTTCACGGTGGTCGCGGGTTCAAATCCCACAGCACACTCTAACTTTTCGGATTCATGTGTTTATTGATAGTCAATCACCGCGCACTAAAACGGAGAACGAAAACATCGTGAAGAAACCTGTATACCCTAGCGATTTATAAAAATTTATATATGTATGTAAGTCCGCCAACCCGCACTAGGCCAGCGTGGTAGAGTATATGGCCTAACCACTCTCAATCGTACTCTCGATTGTAGAGGAGGCCCGTGCCCTGCAGTGAGACGTATATAAATAATAATAATATTTATCTTTAAGTTATTATTATAAACAAGGAATAAATTAGGTCTGTACTTCGCATTTTCGCAAACAAGCATAATATTTTCAAAGACTATTCTCCTTGTCTCTCTGTGTCTCTTAAGTCACAGAAAGTCAACTTTAACATATAGTAGACCACTTCCAAAGAAAGAATATTTAAGGGGGTGAAAACCATGTAATGTTCCAAGCCATTCCCAATGCAGGTAAAATAGTATCAGGTATTTGAGGTCATTCTTCATTAATTTATTTCAAATTTGGTCATTTAGTACATTAAATTTTAAGTTCGAATACCCAAATTCACTTGACCATAATTATGTATGACTAAAGTTAATCAACAAACGAAATAAAAATAAATAATAATCTTCTATATAGTACCTATCAGGCCTATTCTAATTCACTCGACATTTTACGAGTCATAAATTAAGTCAAAACTTTTAAGGTTTAAGTAAACAAAATTAAAATGAAATATTTTTTCCTTGTTGCCTTGTAAAGAGTGTTTTATAAAGCTATTATTCCCATCAGACCTAAGGATCAAAGTATTAGACGAAAGAAGTGACTCATTAAGGAATCCTCATTAATAAAACTTTACAAACATTTATGCGTCAATTTATATGCTAACTATACAGTAACATTTCCTACTAGTTACTTATTACCTCTCATTATCCTCAAATAAACCGTAGGGAGCGAGCGCATGAGTTAATTTGATCAGAGCAAAGATTACGACATCAAAGCGTTTTACAGTCATACGATTAATCGGATCCGATGTTGCGTCGTTCGTAAATATTACTTAGTATATTTTTCAACCATACTATTCATAATCCATGAATACCTATCAGTCACATACATAGTCCTGATCCCACACTAAGATCGAGTTTGGTGTCGTGGGTATCAGAATTATCAGACTTTTCAGTTTCAAGAACACCCAGACCTGAGAAATAAACTGTCAATCACACAAATAATTGCCTCAGAGCGAGGATCATAGCCATTTCACAGCCGGCGTTTAACCAACTGCCCCACAGAGGCTGTCGTGGAGACTTTCATAGTAAGTTGTGATTATAGTTTATGGAATACTTTTTCCAGTGTTAGCCGTACGATAGCATAATATTATCACATTCATGTGTTTTATTTAGACTTTTACAGTCTAAGAAATTCGTATTTCACAAAGTTAAAATAGTCTTATTTTATTAGAAATAAAAGAATTAAAAATTAAAATAAAAGAATAGTTTTATTTTAATGTATACACATCGCGAAAAAAATGTTTAGTACACCCGATCAACTTATCACTCAAATTCGTGCACAGCCCTTTGAATGCATATTAACTGTTAAAATAAAATTATGTCTAGCTGCTAAAACATCGTATCATGTGAAACAAAGATTTCGTTGCATCCTGCCGCTCCAGCCACATAAAATCTGATTTGTTAAGTCACTTATTTACTTAACGATTAACAATTTTCTTCCAACCCGGGTGAGGGAACAATGCACGATTAAAACTTCAGTTCTACAAAAAATAAGTTTTATAGCAACATTTGAGCTTGTTAATAGCTCTAAATGTTTTTGAGTTACATCTAAGGGCCAGTATAATAAAGATGTATGTAAAAACCCTTTTAAATGCAGATAAAAATTAAAAAATTGATATAAAAATATAGTCTTTCATTAAAATTAAATTGTTAAGCATAAATAGAAGATTATACAAAAAAAATTCTCTAACAAATAGATTATTCATTGGGCAGTTGAAGTGCGTGGTGGCCTGTTGGTAAACGGACTAGACGCGGCTGCCTACATGTTCACGGTGGTCGCGGGTTCGAATCCCAGGGCACACCTCTGACTTTTCGGAGTCATGTGTGTATTGATAGTCAATCACCACGCACTAAATCGGTGAAGGAAAACATCGTGAGGAAACCTGCATACCATAGCGATTTGTAAGAATTTCTATGGTATGTAAGTCCGCCAACCCGCTCTAGGCCAGCGTGGTGGACTTAGAACTATATGGCCTAATCACTCTCAATCGTATTCTCGATTGTAGAGGAGGCACGTGCCCTGCAGTGGGACGTATATGGGCTGATAACATAACATTGGGCAGTTAAAGGATTATTTGGATAATACACTCGTCTTTAAAACTAATTCCGAAACAAATCTGTTTCAAATATTTTAAAGTTGAAAACGCAAATGTAACCCGCCTTAACCAGGCTATAATCTAACATTAAGTTACATATTCCTATCTTTATTCGTTGCATACGAACTACTTTAAATATTAAATTAAGCGTTGTTTCAACACGTGAATGACAGAGAGATTGATAACGTGGTTAAAGCATTGTTTGAGGTTATTAACATAAAAATATGTCTGAAAACGTCAAAATTATAACATTTGTAGATGTTATTATAATTAATTCGTTTGTACAATGAAAGTACGTTTAGAAATACATTTCAAAATAAGAACGTAAAATTAAACATTTAAATTAACTTACAATAGCTTAGAATGGTGAAGGGGAACATCGCTATGAAATATGCATGCGTATGTAAAGTTCGCCAACCCGCGCTAGACCAACATGATGGACAATATGATCTAACCCCCTCAAATATACCCCCAGTTGTAGAGGGGGCCCGTGTCTTTTAGTGCGACATACATGGGCTTATAGAGGTAAAGATACAGCTTTATTTTTGCTGTTAATTTTTGAAACTCATTTTAGAATTGTTATTGTAATTAACGAAATCCAAAGACTTCGCACATGTATTTCGTTCAGAAGTATGTCTAATGTCTATCAAATCGATGAAAGATTCTACTCGATCAAAAAATGATGCCTGATGTATAAGTTTCATAATTATTGTTCTTTAATTCTTCAATAAATAAATGGTTGCACAGGCCTATAAAACTATAAAAACTGCACAAAACATTTATGTTCTGATTCTGGGTAGCCCACTTACGTCAAATTAATTAATTGTTTAAACTCAGTTATAAATCGTGAACATTTCTTGCTGTATAAAATTAAAGTGATCATAATATATTGACTAATTAAAACTGGAACGGTTATTGCATAAAACAAGATAAAAATGCAATAATTTAATTCTTTAACGAGTGCGTTTATAGTCGAAATTAATTGTGTTAAAATTTTATCGACGCTGTCAATTAATTAAAGTATCTTTGTGCTCATATAAAATATTTTCTGGTTGAAAATATATTTACATTTTTATTGGAAAGTTGTTAACTTTTGATAATTTTAATATGCTCTAAAGGATATGTACATTCGACGTGCAGATATCTTTAAATAGTGATCCAAAAAATATGCTTAAGTAACTCAAAAATATTTAGACTAAACGAGTCTCATGCTTTCTATACTCGTAATATTATTTGTGTGACATTAACCATTTCTATTCTATGCCTTTACTAAGTATCAAAAAACACGTTAATCTATTCCCGTATGTTTTCCTTCACACAATCGCTAATTTTGATGCTTCACTCCCGTTCCAACGTTATTCAAGTAACTGAAGACGGTGTCACTGCAAATAAGAATTTAAAATATCTATTCAAATAATGTTCTTCCTCAGTAAATAAACGGTTATTTGTTCAGTAGACAAAGGTAGACGTCATTCAGCCGTTTGGTACGTTCGACGGATCCAAAGAAGATGGATCGAGTCAGGGCGATTTATATCAATTCCGAGTAAACAATTCCCCGCTAGCCTTTCTCAATTTATTTAAATACCATCAATCGTGAACGCTATTTGTTTAATGTGAATGTGCTTGCTTATACAACTCGTATGCTTACGTACCTTTGGCTGTGGAAGTGAAATAGTTTAAAATTAGTAAAGGGTTCAGAATAAATCAATTCGTTTGAGAGTTCATTTCAAGACACTAGACTAAATTATGAAACTAAAAGAAAATAGCATTTAGAAATCTCCTAAAGTTTACTTACCTTTTAAGGCTGAAAACTAATATATAATTTAGTATTAGGACGTTTAATTCAGAAATTAATTATTTAATGAATTAATTAATCCCACTAATTCGAGAAATCAGCAACCTCCACCTTGACCACCACTCCAATCCTACAATTTTGATAATAATTTGTATTTTTCGCCGTCAGCGCGGCCTGGTGGGATCACGGAGTGCAAAATGCTGTTTCTAGGCGAAATGGCACGTGGCGTCGTCGCGCTTGCACCACTTTGCCAAATGCCTCCAGGATCCGGATTTGTTAGCATTGCCCGGATATAGACGGCTTGGAGTTACACCGTAGTGTAATTGAGAGTTAATGTGTAATAGTTTAAAAATGTTCTGTTTGGCAACTGTAAACCAGTGATAGATAACGGAGTGTGCTGCGTTTCAGAATCATTAGTGTATACCTCTAGTGTATATACCGCTGTATTTAACTAAGCTATTATTATAACATAGGCTATATATATTATAACTTCGGGCTTAAATTTCCCTCACAATTTCCCACTTCGTTGATTTTATTTTTTATAACACTACTAAAGAGACATATCCTAACCATTCGCTTACTTGGCTTTATCACTAATAAATTTACATCTCTTGAATAACATTGGTCTTTACAACATCAATATGTTCGGTTATAATTCCTTGCTTAACTATAAATTCCATTTAAACAAGTGTGTCATAACGACCTTGGCTAACTGAAACATCCATTGTGTGTTGAAATAATCACCGTATCAATACTAATATTATAAAGGGTAAAGATTTTATTGTTTGCATTGAATTGGCTCTTAAACTACTAGGTTGATTGAAAAACTATTTTAACATTAGATTCATACATTATCCTCTATGAACATAGGCTATAGAATATTTTCATAAAAGAGTGTGTGTACTCATGTACACGCGTTAGAAGTTATACTTCTTTGGCGTATAGAAAAAGAAAATTAAAATGCTGTAGTGATTAACGACAAATATAAAAATTAATCAAAAAGATTTTATTTAAATAAAAACGGTTTTATTAACGTAAAATTATTCAGTTCAGTTCAGTTTTTATTTTTATGTGTTATTTTATTAACCCTTAATTGGTCGCGTGGGGTGTCATGCACCCCAGAGCAGGTTTTCAGGCTCACAACTTTTTAAATTTTGAATTTAGCTCGCTGGTCTTTTAGGTAGCTTCGTAAACATGTAAAACGTACACGATTCAGTTGCGAGCGGCGCTCTGTGGTGGACTCTGTGGTGGATGGTTGGGCTCGGAGAGCGTGTTTGGGGTGCACGACACCCCAGGTGGTAGGTCTCTCATATGTGAGAGGCCATCTGGGTAGGTACCACCGCAATGTCTATTTCTCCCGTGAAACAACACTGCTTAAATGCACTGTTGTGTTTCGGATTGAAGGACATTGTAGCCAGAGCAACTACTGGACATATTGAGACTTAACATCTTATGTCTCAGGATGGCGAGCGCAGTGGAATATTGCTACTGTTCATGAGCGGTCGTATCGCTTACCATCAGGCGAACGGCTTGCTCGTCTCGCCATTTAATGCAATAAAAAAAAAAAAGGTGACTGTTTGTGTGGTCTAAATTCTGAGGTAGTGAATGACTGTTAATTTCATTATTTCCGTTTTAAAACATATGTATTATTGAGGGTGAGAAAAGAAATCCCGAAATTATTCATTTTTATAATAAAACGAAAGGGGGAGTTGATACGAACGACCAAATGTGCGCCAGTTATGATGTATGAAGACGTACCAAAAGATGGCTGATGGTGATATTTTTTCATATTTTCAATATCACAGGTATCGATTCCTATTAAATACAAATCTAAAATTAACTCTAATGTATCCCGAAGATTATTTTTAAAGCGACTGGCTGTTAATTTAGTCAAACCTCACCAAATATCAAGAGCTAGCATACCCTACCACGACCGCTGCAAAAACGACTAAAAACACAACATGGAATTTAGGACAATCATATAAAAGGTGCCATGTATTATGTAATAAAGACAAAAAATATTCGAAATGCCAAAAACATGTGTGCAATGACCCTGTGAATATAGTCTGTCAAAATTGTGACGATTAAAACTAGGATAGGTAAAAAAATATTTTTAATATTAAAGAAAAAGTTAATTACGTTAAAAATACGTATAAAAGTTGATTAATATGTAAGTTCAAATGTTCTAATTAATAAAAGTCTGATTTTGCATGTATTTCGTATTTTATGTAATTTCCTAATTCTGGGGTGCTAGACACCCCGCGCGACCACTTACGCTACTTTTTAGGCGCGCCCAATTGAGGGTTAAAGATTTTTCATTTTCAAATGACATTCTACCTTGAAAGAAGTAAATCTTCTTACGTGTGAATATTATTTATATAATTGTCTCTATTTATGTAGCTTGATATATTCTTCTTAGTTCACATAAAATAAATTTCTGAACGCATGCATTAATATTTGACAACCAATTTAAATGTCAACCACTTTTCATTACTGTCATTAATTTACATCTTTAAAATCTAAAATACGCCATTAATCGAATATTGTAGATATATATTGTCGATTAGAAAACTTTATTTAAATAGGTTATTTAATTTGAGGGAAGAGTTTACCGTATCGACGGTATGAACCTTGGTATGAACATTAAATGTTTGACAGTAACAAACCCATGACGTGTTCTAAATATAAAAATACTAGAATATACAACTTGAACATAGTTATCGGTTTTCATGCCACTTAGAACTTCATGTTGTTGCTATCGGTGTGCGCGCGCATCGTAAAAATTTACTCTCATCATTTTTCTCCATCGCGCCAAAAGAAGTATAACTTCAAAAAGTTTATCTGCACCCGGGCGGAGCCGGGTCGACTCGCTATTCGTCAATAAACTGATCCAACTATTAATCCATGGATATAATCAATTATAATTTTAATAATTATTTTAAAAAATATAGGTTACAGTACGGTGTAACACACGGCAACGAGATCTTAAAGGCTTCGTGAAGTAGTACTGGTTTGATGCGCAACATTATCGGGGACAAACTAAGACTTTTTGAGATTGATAGATTGCCCTGTGTGAAGCTGTGTTAGAACACGTAAACATAAACATTTTTACTGAAATTGCTGTTGGGAATATGGAAAGGGGTTTGTTGGAACAATGTGTAGTCTTAATACATTTTGGGGTGCACGATAGTTTTTGTGTACCAGACAATCGACGGCTCACCTATATTTGTATTATCCAATAGTAATAGGGGGCCAACTTGTACTCTTTATCATACCCGAAAAAATCATGTAAGCTTATTTACGTCCACCTCCTAAGTTCATCACTGAAAAACGTCCTCCCTTTTTTGAAGTCGGCCATAAAATAAAGCGTAAATATTTTGCACTTATATAAATGTATATAAATATACCAATAAAATATAATATTAAAGAACATAGAAATTAAACTATTATTTACGGATTTTATCTCGGATTTTGTAGTCTAACAAACCATACTTAAAGAACATGATTAAAATCCAAGTCAAATTCCAGCATTTTTCTCACGTCCTCAATGTTTCTCCAAATAAACCCGACGTTACTTAATTACTGTTTATATGCGCGATCCTCGCATACTCCGCGAAATAAGTCCGAGCAATAAATACCTCTTAAAGGAATATTCGGAGATCGGAGATTCCGAAGATGGTTCGGTCGAGCTAACAAGGCGCTCTTGCGCAGGTAAGTGAAGTTGCGTGTATCGACGTCAAATAGTGTCTATTTTATTGCGGTTTTTGTACGAACAAGAATTTAAATTTAAACGAGAGCGCTTCGAAAAATGTTCGGTATACACTGCTTCGGTACACTTTAGTCGAACACTTTTGTGTTGGGTAAGTGTGATTAATTTAGTGTTGAGGCGGCGTTTATTGAGGCTGTATTTGGCACGGATAGATAAAATAAAGAAAAAATAATGGTGATCTTTACCACAGTGTAGTTAGATCTTTTAATTATTATATAATTTATAAACATATTATAACAAATAAGGATCACTTAGCTGACAAGTGACAACTGCAATATAAAAATTGTAATTTGCCACATAAACTAAAATGTAACGAGTAACAAAACTAAGAAAATACACACATAATTACGACAACAAGACAGTGAACATTGTAAACTAAAATAAATGTTATAATATTTTTATCCTTCATTATTTCAATCTTCCAATAGACTTATCTATATACATACATAATATATCGGCACTTACTTAAGAACAAAAAATATCACATATTTTAATGTTTGCAAACACGTAAAGCGCACAAAAATGTAACCCAAATAACTACACCAGTTACGTCAAGACATTTTCCTTGCAAAACCAAAAAGCCCGCTAAAGTATTACAATTCCCGCTACCACGGCGACACCCGCGAAAATTCCTCGCGATTCGCCCCGCAACGTTACTCCAGCGGACAGCTGTTAAGCGGCATTTGTTCATACTAAACATATCTTATATATGAAAGAAATCATTTTTAGGTCGATTGTACGCAAAACATTTAAGTTTTTTATTTTTATTATTGTTTATATACAGATGTATGCCGACAGCATTGTGTCCGCCTGCATAGTTATATTATAGAAAGTTTAAATACATTAAAATAAATGACACTTATAAAGAAACAGTTGTTACTATTTAATTAAATAGTCAATTTTTATTGCCACTATGCTGTTATTATTTTTTGTTATTGCATAATATATGTCATATGCATCGTGGTAGATACTCTTACTTCGAGCTCCAGATCTTTAGAATTTTTTCGAGAGATCCATCCCATATAAGGTATTAAGACGAAAAGAGGCTGAGAAAATGTAGATGCCACTATTGGCAACTCTGTCTTACCGCACCACTCTCCCGCAGTTACGAGGATACAGATGTCTTAATGTAAGAAGTTGAAAATATTATCGTAAATGTACAGTAAAACACAAAAATCCACGGGCATCAACTAGTCAGAAATAAAATGGAGATCCATTTTCACAATCCCCATACACAGCTGGTGTTGTTTTACATTGCCGTCACGTAGGATCTGGTGGACGGTGGCGTTACTGAGAGCTGTTTCAAAACCAATATGCCTTTGAAACCTAAGAATGCACTTTCATACAGCGCATCAGGACTGCTTTAGAGAGGCGTTATAGCAGCAATGTTGGAACGTGATAAATACTTTTACCATGGCTTGTGCGCAGCGCTTGGGAGGCTTATTTTTAATATAGATTTTAGTAGGTCAGATTTTATAAATTGTGTTTAGACTTTGTTGACAGAAGAGAATAGAGAGAATAGTAAACTAGGAAAATATTTAATCATTATGCGATGGTGTAATTCGTTACTTTGGTAACCAAAATAAAAATCGATTGACTGATTATTTCTCTAATAATAGTATATAACCAAATAGTTTAAGATACAATCATAGCTCATAAAAAATCAATAACAGACAAAAGAAAAAATAAACTCTACTTTAAATTCACTTACTTTAGTATAGTGCTACTAGGTATACGTGCTTTAGTAAGTATACGACTTTCATGTTCCAAGAATCCCTTTTAAATTTCACTTATAAATATATCAATTTGTCAACCGATATTAAATAAATATGAAACGAATACCAAAACATCCAGTGCACATACAACCGACTGTCCCGGAGCAAACGCGTCTCCGACTTGAATTGCAAGAGTCTCGTGACATTACTTGACACGAGTGCGACACTCGAGCGCTAGTGCATTCTTCGCTCTCAACCTCCGAGACACTTCCTTAACTTTCAACACTCTTAATGTCACGACAGTCAATGCTACCCTTTTATATTGTTTCTCATGTAGCAATATGTTCGATGTATTTCCTCTGTTTGATATTTTGAAATTCTGACAGTTTGTATATTGCAGCTAGGAGACTTGCATAGAAATTTAAGTAAAGATGTAGAAAATAGTTAATTATAATTTACAAGAACTTATCGACAAAAATGCGCGGTGGTAAACGGACCAGACGCGGCTGCTAACATGTTCACGGTGGTCGAATTCCAAGGCACACCTCTGACTTTTCGGAATCATGTGTGAATTTTTAGTCAATCACCACGCACTATAACGGTCAAGGGAAACATCGTGAAAATGCGCCTACCGAACTAGACCAGCGTGGTGGACTATATTACCTAACTACTCTCAATTTTGCTTTCGATTGTAGATTAAGGCCCGTGCCTTGCAGTGGGACGTATACGGACTGGTATAGAATGACAAAGGTAATTATCATAAAAATCGAGAACTTCACTGACACAGATATGTGAAGATCACAAAGATTAAGAAAATTGGCGTGATAGAGTACGGACAACTTATTGAAATGAAGGGACGTATAGGCCCTAATACAGTTATGCAAAAATTAATGCCGATTTAAAAAAGCACGTAACCAGCGCAATAATTGCGCAATTGTCCAGTCAGTCCGTAATAAAAACTAATTTATGCAACTTCATTCAGTTGTCATTTCGCTTCATCTATTCATTCGACTAAGAAACTTTTAATACGAGTTTTCTGCAGCCGTTCTTGTTTTGCTCAACGGCTGATAAAACAAAGAAAGCAAGCATATTGCAACTGTTAAGTGACCATTAAAGCCTAACAAAAACCTAATGGTTATCAATGTGGGCCACCCAAGTGGAAGACAAGAGGAACGTGAGTTTTATGTAACACATCGTAAATTGCCACGGTGCGCTTCGCGTGCTGGGGCTAAATTTTTCCGAGAATAAAACGCAGCGCATAGCGCACAATTTAAAGACATTTTTTTGTCAAAATGAAACGTAGAAAGTATAACATTCGCGGTGCGGCGTGAATTTTTTCCACGAACTGTTGGAATTTAAATTCTTCTACCTCCTTACCACAATCGCGTGTGGTCTAATTATGAATACGGCGCAATACCATTAAGTTTCTTACATGAAAAAAATCTTCAGCGGTTTCCCCGTGAAAATGGAATAAAAGTGTAACGGATAAAGGAAAACTTCTACAGTTGTTAAGTGGCGATACCCTGCTTTGCGGCACCATTTCTTTGCATTGTATATGTCGCTGAAGCTGAAACGACTTCCACTATTTATTTCTGCTTAAATTTTTGTGCGCGCCCTGCTTTTCGATCACGCATACTTGACTTTTACTTCCGGGTTCACTCATAATCATTATATTTTCAATTGAATGATACGGTGCTTCGTAATATTGCATAAATCCAGTATTTTATCAAAAGTTCTTAATTATCCGATCCTAGGATCGACAAACCAACCTGTCGCCTTCCATAATAAATGTCTTTCACTAAGAAAATAAACAAAAGAGAGCAGGAAAACTTTATCTATATATATAAAAATGAAACCCGTTTCGCGTTGTCACGGCATCACGTGTGAACGGCTGAACCGATTTGGCTTATTTTAGTCTTGAAATATTCGTAAAAGTTCTGGGAAGGTTTTAGGAGTGAGAAAAATTGGAAAATTTCTAAGGAAGATACTAAAAACCTTTTTTTTGGGTATCGTTCAAGCGTGATGCGTCCAGCCAATATAGGATGATCTTTGTTTATTTGACGGGAGACGTAAAAGACGGTCCAGCTTCAACTACCATCCAACGTAAAATGATCTATCTTTCCATTGTCTTTCATTGACGGCTGACGAAATAGAACAAAATTCAAAAAATGTGTACATTGTGTATATAATATTATCTAGATACGGCGTCTTGCGCGTAATTTTGTTAAATGTAAAATAAAACGATGTCCATATCTACCAAAATAGCCCATTGTTTTTTTAGATTATTGCAACAGTTTTAAACAAGGTATACTCTATCGAAGCGTTTTGCCGGAATACACCAAAATATATCTAATTATAACTTTTCGTTTTCATAAACGACATTGTTTTTTGAATTGATACGTTTAGATGCGCTGGGTGACAAATTTAAATTCCGCATTAGTATTGTTTTCAGACTCAAGAATAAAAAAAATGGTACGTTGATGCCGTATCTAGACATTATAATGAAACGATATGCAGTTTTATATTTTTAAATATTTGTTTTATTACTTACGTCACCTGGTAAGGCAGTATGAAGGTTTTATTAATTTTTATATGGTAACGTACTAGACGCGACTGCCGACAAGTTTACGATGGTCACGGGTTCAAATCTCAGGGCACACCTCTGACTTATCGGATTAATTTCTACATCAAATAAAATCCGCCAACCCGCACTAAGGCAGCGGGGTGGACTATATCTTCTTCTTCTATAATATAAAAATGAATCGCAAAATGTGTTGGTAAGCGCAAAACTCAACAACGCCTGAACCAATTTGGCCAATTCTTTTTTTTTTTAATGTTTTTTATTACTTTATTACTAACAAAAAGTAATGGCGTGCAATATTATTTGGAATAACAGCATTTTGGTGCTGAATTAAGGGAAGGAATATTGGATGAACAATAAAAAACGCTTAAGTTTTTAATGTCAAAATTTCATAAGGCAATCTTTATATGTACATGTATATGGAGAGACGGGATATAATAGAGTGGAAGGTACGGGAGAGGACTGGGATAGCTGACAGATTTGATAGGACCAAATGTAAATGTACGTTATAAGACGGGATGGATAATAAAGAGAAAGGACGGAACGGATCGAGAAGAGATTGAACGGACGGATGAGACGGGATTGAGCCGGACAGTAGGACAGCTACGTCAAGTTTAGGTATACAAGAGTTTATACGAAAAATAACATGTATTTGGTGTGGAGTGGAATCAAAAAATATATGCACCCAGGCGAAGCTGGGCCGGGCCGCTAGTTTCATATATTTTTTGAAGACATCAAATCAAAACATTTATATACTGCCTCAAAGCTTTAGTCCTGCTATGAGAAAACACACGCATATTCGGTTTTATTAAATGAAAACTAAAAAGCAATAAATCTTTTAATAATGAGTTCGATAAAGATATGCCAATTGGTGTCATAAGATTAAGTTTTATCTCAACAATTCGGTTCGGTAGCTCAACACGAATTTTAATGGCTATTACGAATATTTATTTGGTTGTTACTTAACAAAACAATTTTGTGAATTAAAATATATTATTTTTATTGTTTCTTATCTTGTTAGTTTTAAATGAGCAATATAATTATTGATATAACTTTACTTTATCAGCCCATTTACGTTCCACTGCAGGGCACAAGCATACTTTTCAATTTAAAGCACGGTTGAGAGGGGTTAGGCCATGTAGTCCACCACGCGGGCCTTGTGCGGGTTAGCGGAGTTTACGTAACATAGAAATACTTACATATTGTTCTGGTAAGCAGGTGCCCTCACTATGTTTTCCATAACCGTTATGACTATGAATACAAATAATTTTGATATCGATAAACATGTAAGCAAATTATATTTCTATATTTGTAAACTAAATGAATAAAAAGTAAAACTATACTTACCTTACAATTTAAGGGGCTTTAAATAACAAAATATATAAAAGAAAACTCATATTGATCTTGAATAGCTTTGACAAATATTTGGGAGCACATAATTGTTTGGAATCTTATGTTATTATGATGTTATGACGTTATTCCTCAACTACTTTCCTAGAAAAATCATGATTACATTATCATCATCATCATCATTTCAGGTATTTGAAGTCTACTGCTGAACATAGGCCTCCACCATGGATTTTCACATAAATCTGTTGAAAATCCCCAAATGATAGTATTAGGATCAAGAGTAATTTATTCTTAATTAGAAACCTTTTTGCCAAACCGAACTGGCTGTTTGGCTGGCTGGCTGTGGTGAGATCGTTAATTTTAATAAAGATAAATGGGATGGATAAATATTTACCGGCCAAATAACACCCAATTAGTGACTAATTTGTTATTCAAATGCAATGTGAGTGACTCCGTAACAGCTAAAAGCCCGATTACGTTCCGCCGAAAAATGTGTGATTTGTCATGACATGGGTCTTAGGAGGTAAATTAATAAATATGATATTATCTTTATTTTATACTAGCGGTCGGGCCCGGCTCCGCCCGGGTGCAGATACTCTTTCAAAATGGCGATCGAAATGTTTAATTCCGACTATCAATTTATAATATGGACCAATCGGACCACGAAAAACGAAACAAAGTTCCTCGTATTTGCTAGAAATGTCAATATTGCTTCCCTGCTATAGGTCATAGCGTGATAATATATAGTATAGATAGCAAAGGATGGGAGACGAGTTTGCCTTTCGCTTGATGGTAAGCGATACGAACGCTCATGGACAGTAGCAAAATCAAAGGACCCTATGAATTACGAAGCAACGCTTGGCATTACACTGCGCTCGCAATCCTGTGACATAAGATGTTAAGTCTCTATAAATCCAGACTAATTCTTCTAATGAATTTCATAATTTTTATCAATGTAAACATAAGGCTCCCAGAAATGTGTCCACAGTGACTTGATATTAGCGACTAACATACAGCAACCTCCTGCGACCCAAATTTGACCAGTAGTAAACGTTTATCAATTTATTGATTGTACACAAAACACATAACAGTATAAAGACACAATGTAACAACAACTACAAATGGCAGTCTTCAATAGCACTAAGACAATCTTTGTAAACATTGGCTGGATTTGTGTGAAGGAGAAAGAAAGGGCAGTTTACGTCGTGGGTAGAATTCGTATATGAATCAATATCGAATACAAATCACAAAAGGAAATAACTATATTCAAAGAAATTAACGCCCACGGATTTTTCACGTGGAGATTAACCTTTGTCTCACGCCTTGAGATTGTAAAGAAACAATATTAATACTTAGTATAATATCGAGGAACAATGAGCTATAAACATGCGGTCATCAAGTGTAATATTACGCCATGAAGGAACGGCCTTTATTTCAATAATGTATTTGAATCGAATGTAAAGCTCTGAATCATTTCTCGAGCCATTGGGATTTAAATAATAATTCAATTGTGTAATCGTATATTTATAAACAAAGTGAAAATGAAGGTTCAATGGCGACGTTTTCAAAATAAAAAGCACTTTTAATTTAATGGGTCAAAATATATTTTATTTGTCAGAATATTTTTAATAAAGGCGTATTTGGCCTAGATGTCCTAGTCATTTTATATATTATAAAAACAGAACACGAAGGCCACTTTGCACTTTTGTGTTTCCTAGTTCACTCGTCATTTTATGGGTTCCAAGGTTCCAAGAGTTTGGAAGAATTGAACAGCTAATGTATTCATTGAAATTTACAAGAAAAAATATTTAAATATTTATTGTCCACCAGGAAAAATAGAAATTATAACATATAAAATAAGTACAATCGGTGGCCTTATTGCACTAGGCAATCTCTTCCAGGCAACCTTTGGACAGAGATAAGAGCAAGGAAAGAGAATGTTATTACCGCTGAAGAACATTGGGGTTAAAGCAGAGTTATTGTACTGAAGACAAACCGTCTTTTGAACTCAACATTTTAAAGCAAAACATTGATGATCGATAAGTGATACTTCACATAGGCGCATACATTGAAATAACATATTATTTTGCAGCATATAAGCTGATAGAAAAACGCAGCAATACAACACAACACAACAGCCTACATTGACCATTGAATTCCGCACTTCATACATAAAACACTGTTATAAATATAAAATAATATAAACAAAAAATTATCGTAAATAACATACTGCGAGCGTGACTACTCTGGGCACACGTCACGGATGTCCTCAATTATTAACATTACTGGAGGCGCACATAAAGCACTTCTATGAATAATAAAATACTAGAATACGCCGTGGAAACGGCAAAGAAACTGCAAGGGTGCAACACAATGGCGTTATAAAGGCAACACTGTATCTTTATATGCGTTGACAATGTGCATTGTGTCTTAGAATCAAGACTTCAGCGCTAACCTTGGCCACAGTTGATGTGCGGCCAGTGTGCATAAATGAGTTTTAGGCGCTGTATTAGTATTAGGATCATTATTTATAGTATATGCTATGCGCTGTATTATTTATAGTATAGTATATATAATAATTATTCATTAGTAAAATTTACTCAAAGATATGTAAAATATATTTTTTTAATTATTTAATTCACAAAACTGGTGTACAATCTTACATGTCAAACAAAAGATAACAAAAATCAAAACACCTGATTGACACCTACTAGATGTGAATCCTACATGCATTATTTATAGACACTTTGAATAATTATTTAGATATTACTATTCTGACTATTCTATGTTAAGAAAATTTAGAGTTATTAATACTATTATAAAACAAAAATAAACGAAAGAAGCACAAGAAACTGAAAAACCCTAATTAAGTAATTAATTTACTGAGCTTTGACTTTATTCAGGCTACAGAACCAGTAAAAATATCAATATCGTTACGAACATAGTTGGCAAAAGATAGCATACGAGAAACGGGTAAGGAATAACCTAAATTTGTTCGACTATAAGGTAGAACAAAAGTTTTTCTATTTGCTAAGCGGCTACTAGAACGCGGAATACAAAATCCTATTTATTCTAGGAGTTCTGGGGAATCTGTGAGATTGTTAATTAGTTTAAATAAAAATAACAAATCCAGACTCTTTTTACGGGCCTTTAAAGACTTCAATTTATAGTGATTCAAGCGGGATTCATATGAGTTTAGAGAACGACATCTGTTTTCTGTGTAACAAAGTAGATATAAAAACTGTTTTTGGACACGTTCAATCCTATCTGAATGTACTTGATAACACGGATTCCATACTGCAATACAATATTCCATTATACTTCGTATAATGCTACTATAGATACAAATGGTCAGATCAGGCTCTTTGAAAATCTTCATTTCCCTAACTACAAATCCTGCCAGTTTCATACCTCTTTTGATGATCAAATCATAGTGATTTCTGAAGTTTAAATTATTGTCAACCAATATACCTAAATCTCTAATGTTTTGGACTTCTTGAAGTGAACTTTTATTAATAGAATAGCAAGAGCTACATTTAATCTTTTTCCTGCTGAACTTAATAAAATAGCATTTATCTTGGTTTAACACCATGCTATTTTTTATACACCAATCACTTAAGGTATCTAAATCTAGCTGAAGTTGAATATTTTTGTTTGCACAAGAGACTCCATTACTTTACCACACGCAGTAAGAATCGATATCGGTCTATAGTTCGATACATTTTCTACGCTACCTGACTTGAAAATTGGCGTAATGTGCGCTATTTTCCATCTAGCAGGAAACTCACCCAGTGGACAGTGACTGATTGAATATTATAGCCATAGGACCAGCCAGATACACTGCACACTTTTTTAAGAAAAGCGGAGGAATCAAGTCCGGTCCCGGTCCTTTATCACAATTTAGGGATAACAAGAAATCGTACACTTCTTTTTCTTCAATTTGACATCTGCTAAAGGTGTTATTATTACAACGAGTGGATGTTACTGAAACTGGAGCATTTACATTGTTATTTAAACTGTTTATATAGATGGACTGGAAATGATCAGAAAATAAATTGCAAATCTCCTGACCACCCCTCGCATGTTTAGCATTGTTTAGAGTCATTTTATTAGGAATGTTGGTATTACCTACTCGTTTGCTTTTAAAATGTCTCCAGACCAATTTCGGATTTTGACGAAGATGTGAAGTTATATTTTTTTTAAACTCAGCATAACAATCTTTTATCAATATGTCGCAGCGTATTCTCAGGCAATCAAATGTTATTTTATCTCTGGGGTTGCGATATCTTTTATATAAATTATGATACTTAGCCTTTTCTTTAATAATCTTTAGTAGGGCTCTACTGTACCAAACTGGATAGCGTTCATCACTTGGTTTGGTAATTTGAGTGTGCTGTCTAATAATTGGCATAAGAACATCGTAAAATCGACACAACATTTCGTTGACGTTAGTAATAGAGTTAAGCTGGTCTGACCAATTTATTTTTGAAAGCCTCTCATTGACAGCTTCGTAATTGCAAAGATAGAAATTTAAAAAAGGTACCTTATTTTGAACTGAAGGAATGTTACGGCTAGCTGAAAATGAGATTTCCAAAGCTGGATGATGTTGATCAATCGTTAAGAACGGACTAACTGCTTTAGTTACTTGTACGGTATTATTACTACTGCTAAGAACCAAATCTAAAATCCGATTAGACGCATTTGTTATCGGGTTCCATTGGTGGAGATCATTAAAGGCAATCATGTCAATCAAAATGTTGTCGTCATTATTACTAGAAGTTTTAGGGAGTAAATAACCACTACTACCATCATATTCCCAGCAAATGCTATCCATGTTAAAATCACCTATTAGTAAATTAATTGAATTAACTTTGCTCTTCTTGCTAATTACTTCCGTGATATTGTTAAAAAGTGTATTCATATATTCCTGCTTAATGGGAGGTGGCATGTAAACAACACAAATATTAATATCTCCGCCATTGTTGCATTTGATTGTTATCCACAATTCTTCGCAATGCGATTCCCAATTTAGTCGCCTTATAACTTCGTATTTGTTAAGTACTGCAACAAAAACCCCCCCACCATCCTTTTTACTTGCCGAAGATATAGTCGACACCCTATCTCGCCTAAATACTCTATAACGTTGATCAATAACTACATGATCGAATACTGTATCGTTAAGCCAACTTTCGGTCGCAACAATTATGTCATAATCAAAATACAAAGCAGTGGTATAAAACTCCTCAGTTTTGGTTCTCAAGCCTCATACATTTTGATAATATATTTTAAAATTGAATTTAATTAAATAATACATAATTTCGTGCCAAATATATGGTTTAGTTTATAATAATTAAGTTACAGAGCACATATGGATTCCAAATTTTTAATTAATAGAGATTTAGTGGTAACATCTTTTCTTACAAATATACGTCCATTCCTAACCCATACGAATTCATATTTCTTATCCTTAGCAGCGATTCTTGCCGCAGCGTGCAGTTTTTTATTTGTTACAGACAAATTTTCTGATACAAAAATGGGCTTCTTCTCCCCGCCAAAACCAATATGATTGGTGTTCAGCTTCTCTGAAGAATTCTTCTTATTAAAATTTCTCACTGCAGCAATTAAATTATCACGAGTGCGAGGACTGTTTAACTTGACAACTACATTGCATGGACGATTGGCATCCGGGTTTAATTTAGGAACTCTGTGAAATGCCTGGATTTTGTTTTTTTTTTCATTGTCGTGAAGCTCATAATCTACGACTTTTCCCAGCTGTTTTATGATAGTAAGCAAGTTCTCTGTTTTATGTTCTGGAACGCACTGCAATTCAATGTTGCTTTCCCGTGCTACTTGATCCAACTGATTCAATCTCGCCTCTTAATCCCTTGTATGAGCGGTTAGTACATCATTGGTTTTTATTATTTCAACTATAAATTTGCTATTTTTTGCGTTTACTTCTTCCTGTGCATCGTGAGCATCCGATAGAAAATTCACTGTATTTTTAAATTCTTCCAATTCCTTACAAATAATCGTACAATAACCGGAAAAGGGCAGAGTTGTAGACAAAAAGGCTTACAAAAGTCTTGACATAAGGCGGGCAGCTGATCGTAAAATAAGACCCAAAACAAAGCAGAATTAAGGTAGAGTCAACTTCATGTAAGTTTGGGATAATTATTGCAGATAGAAGAAGTCAGGTGTTCCTCATAATTAGTTACAATATCGATTTTTTTATGTTTTTTTTTATTTTTATATAATCATTTGGTATGAGACTAAGATACTACATAATTTGTAGAAAAGCTTTTGTCTTTATTTGTCACCACACCAAGAGTCATAAGACCACGCATAACTCCGAAATTAAAAAAATACTTAAACATTGAATACATCTGACGCAAAATCAAAAATCCAAACTTGTTTCCCTGTTATAGATAAATATTATACATCAGTTATTGATTATATATAGTTCGAATGTTCAATATAATCACACAGAAATTCCACATCCATATTTAATCATACATTCTTGCAACAATGGATCCTTTCTTGGAAGTAAGGACTTGACCTACTGCTCTCCAAAGCGTCACAGTTAACAATTTTAATATTCCCGAGATAGCTTCACCCAACTTCATAGCAGTTTGCACTACACGATGTACGTGAAATTCTTTAAAAATTCACGCCGGTTATTCACCCCTATCCTGAACTGAAATGGAACTAGCGCAATGGGTTTTGTGCGCTTTATTTCACTCAACCCGGGGCATTCTCCGTATTATCCAGGTGGGATGGCTTTCCGCAAGATAACGTTTTTGATGCTTAATTCTTCTTGGCTTTCGTGTTGAAGGCTAGGAATTCTTGCGCACTCTTTTTTCGTTATGTGGTTACCTAGAGCTGTTTGTAAATGGAGGTTTTTCGCGCAGGCTGAATGCGTCGACAAATTAAAAAGAGTTAGACTCGCCTTGCATATTCTATGTGAAAAGAATCGTTCTCTCTGTCAAGTATACATAAAATGTGTTCCATTTGCTGTAAAAAAATCTGTTATTTAAATTTGTATTTCCAAAGTAAGATTATATATATTATATGAAATAACTTCCAAAATAAGTTACTAGATTTAAACTCATCTTGACTTAAAAAGCGTAAGCACGTGAAGCCACTCGATCTATAATAATCTATTTCCAAACTTTAAAACTGGAAGCAGTTTCAAAAATGCCAAATATGTAAGTGAAGCAAGAACTTGTAAGGGAACTTGACACTTCTACACCGAAGTGAAACAATAAGACGATGCATCACCCGCCATCCGTTATCACGTCTCGTAGATGAATCAGCTATTTCTAACTAATTAAAGATAAACAATATTTGAAGCGCACTCTCGGCTGCGTGGGGGTCTGCTGTTTCTGGTTATTTGGCGTTCCTTGAATTGATGGTGGGTACGGAACTCCGTGCATGAATAGTGTATAATTTAGGATCAATAAGTGTTACAACACCAATGTATAGGACAAGTTTCACTATATTGGTATTATCTTTATATTTGTTACCTGGACATGCTTACTATTTATGATGTTTTTACCTGAGATTATCTTCTAAATCACTTTGACTATATTCGTATCTAAATAGGACCTTGAAAATTAGACTTTAATAAAAAAATTACACTTATAATACCTGAATTTTACCTTTCATACTCTACTAGATATTATAAAATATTTTACCCCAGCGATTTAGATATTATAGACAATATAATGTAAGGTAGCAATAACTACTGGACATAGATGTTCAAAATAATTTAGCAGTCACCTTACTAAACTTTAAAAACCAATTTCTCACGTATCCAGATGCGGCGAAACACAAAAATATTTAACAAAACAAACACAAACGAGATAATTACAGTGCTGGTCGAAATCAGCAAAACATACAAGTAAATATTAAAAACAAAATGTGATTATAAAATTATACGTACTGAACCAACGTGTGGTGATTGGTCGACGGCTTGTTTTTTTAATAAGTAAATTATACGAGGAGGGAAATTAACTCCTCTGGCCCAGTGACGGGCGACAGCGGAGTGACGTGAGCAACCATTACCAGGTTCGGAGGGCAACGACCTCGAGTGAAAAACTTTTATTATCTGTACGCTTTTAATGGTAAATTATTTAAGAAAAGCCTCGTTGGTAAGGTGGAATGCAGTTTTGTGATGGAAGAACATTGGCTTGGACAAATATTTCATATGGTTCGTTTTAGAATCATTTTGGAATCGCACCAGTCGTTGAATCTTGTCAGAAATTCTAGTGATGATTAAAATATATTGACCAAGTTTATTCAAACCATTGAGGTATACATCGTTTAAACGTTATTTCTTTGTATTTGAAAAAAAAAACGTGTGTCTGGATCTAAACGCTTATGTGAAAGTGCTATGAAGACATATTTTGATCTGCCGCCAATATCACTAGCCAGCAATCTGTTTTTTTGTGAAACCAATCCGGATCGATAATTTTACAGAATATCCAAATCATTAAAGGATTAATTAAACAAGACCATCATGACCACTCATAATCTAAAATTCCAATGAAGGTAATCTAGTCAGTCCAGACAGAATCAACACACACAGAAAATTCCGTAAAATCTATAATAGAAGCCTTCTCGATTTCCAGCTCGATCCTTTTATTATTCCGACCTTTAATATCTGTGCTGTGTAATTTTACCCGCTCGTTATAATTTAATAAAGTTATCGAGAAGCGATATTGATACAGACGCAAGAAATATATTAAATTTAGATTCTTGTCCTGTTTTCATTAAACACACACCCTCAAACTTTAGCAGAACTGAGCCATCTGTGGAGTCGCTTATTAGTTCAATTATTTTATTTCTTTCTTTTACTGGTGTTTCATTGTTTTCAATACGCACGACATTAGAAACATATTACTATAATGAAGATAATATTTATTTTGTGTGGACTTGGTGCAGTTTTTCTGTTTTATATTTTAAACTCTACTATCCGGTGGATCAGCTGATGTGAGTAATGGTCTCGCAACTATAATTTATATAAAACCTTCTTTTTCTACCTTGGGTTATCCCGGCCGGTGCCAGGGTCCACCTTCCAATTTTCCTTCCTTCCACAATTTATAATAAACCATTTATACTAAATACTATATTTTAATTCTTAATGTAAAATATTAATTTCGATGTAGCCAACGTTTTTTGATTAAACATTTATATTCTTTCCACAAAACTGGAATAAAAATCCTAATTAAGATATAACAATATTTTTTAAGACATCCTCAAATAACGCCAGATAGTATTTTGAAATAACTTACCCACAAGTTCCTGATACATTCAGCCTAAAATATTATTTTACCTATTTCAAAAATTTCCAACTACAAATCACATCCATTCATTTTCCTGTGAAACGTTTAACATGGGACTTTAATAAAAGGGCGGGCGCCCGTATCCCAGATAGGCCACAGATAACATCATAGACGTAAACGGGAGTTAAACCGTGGAAGCCAATTGGCAATACCCTTTCATATACCAATTCACTTTTATTCGTTAACCCCCCAAATAACAAGCAAGCTAGTTTAATTGAATTTAAGCCGGGCGACAAGAATTTGAGTGGAATGCAATTGAAAAAATATGAAGATCTTGGTAGAAGGGGTTAGGATAAAGGGAGAAAGCGAAAATGATATCACTGACGCGCATTTGAAGATGCAGATGTGTCAAATTGGACCATTGTAATTCAATGAAATATATAGAATATACAAAATGACATATCAGATCAGCTCACAAGTCCCACTGCTGTGCACAGGGCACAAGCTTCTATTTAGTTTGAGAAAATAAACTTTTATTATCCACGCTGAGTCTAGTGCGTATAAACAGATTTCACATTATTAATGTAAATAATTAACAGAATTCTCAAAAATAACATAAGATGTACATTTAGTACAAAAATTGGAACCTTAGGTATACCTAAGGTTCCAAATTTTGTGGGAAATGCAGTTTACTGTGCATGGTTATAACCATGCACAGTAAACTGCATTTCCCGTATAACAACATTAATTCAACAAAACATTATTGAGAACACATCACAACACTAATTTTGCTACTTACCGTGTCTCATTAACATAATTAAACTATTATTGGCATCTTGTTCGACTCGTGAGACGTGTATTATGAAAGCCATTTATAAATATGAAGCCGGACAGAAATAGACTCCATGCTGTGTGTACAATCAATTTATATCGCTTGAGGAGACAAATTGCGCGGCCGGCCCGTGTCACTATCCCACACACAAACTGTGAGATGTTGGAGTTGGATTTGCTTATTGCCTGCTATTAGAATAGCGTGTTGTGTGTGTGAGGCAGAGACAGAGTGTGTATGTGTGTGAACGTCGCTCGTTTGAAACAAAATAAATTATTTCTATCTTTGATAGTTAGTTAGATAGATATATATAGATGATATATAAATTTATATAAGTATAGTTGGAGAAACTTAAACATACAAAATATAAACAGGTGTGTAATATTTATGGAGATTTACAAAATCCATTAATAGAAAACCCAAACGTGAAAATAAATCAGAAAGAAAACTATAGTGGTTATTTATTGGTTCGTTTGTGCATGTAATAAAAATAAAAATATAAATAAAAATCTACATTCAACAGTCACATGTATAGTCCTGACCACATACTAAGATCGAGTCTGGTGTAGCGTATTAGAAACTACGATAAAATTTTTCAGTCTCACAAACACCCAGACCCGAAAAAAATACCTGTGGTTCACACAAATATTTATTTTGGTGTGGAAATTGAACCTGCGGCCTCGCGTTTCACAGCCGGCATCTCACCAACTGCGCCACAGAGGCTGTATATATAACATTTCATATGTCTATGTCATATATAACGCAAATATACCACAACTCAACAAAAGCTCTATAATTTCACACATTGATCAACAACAATATCAGGCATTCTCCAATCAAATCTAATATCAAACAAACAACAATTTACATTCCATTATCGGAGTTTGGGAAGTGGTGACGTCACGCCCGCATTGTTAACCCTTCACTGCTCATCAATGTCCGAGTGACGTGACGTGGCCAGTCGCACGTCGATTAAACGTCATTGCAGAGTGACGTTTGACTCCAAGCCGGGATGTCACGAGTCTCGAACGTCACTTGTCAAATGTGACAGGTGCGATGCGCAGGGTCACTTTTTAATTAAATTATATTTTTGTCACAGCCAATGTATCCGAATTTACATTTGCGTGATTGGAATATTCGAATAGTTTATTAAAAAATATAATTATGCCTCGACTTTTTGTGGTGGTTTAACTTTGTACATTGCATATGTAGTAAATAATATAATTTGTTTTTAATATCAATGTTAGTTTATCTCTTAAATAAAAAATAAATAAAAATATCACCAACTTGCCAAAAAAAAACAAGACTATTGATCTATATTAAAAAATAGCTAGTACCTTAATTTACAAATAAAGTATCTACTTTTACATACTTTTATAGGCACTTAATCTCATTTCGATAACGCAATATCGATAAATGGTTATCGTATGCCTGTTCCATCATTTTTTAAATTCCACAAGAGAATTAATACGTTAAAGCTTACATTTAGATAGGCGCGATATCATGTTCATAACCAACATGCATAATATACTATTTTGCAATTTAATAAACTCATCAAATAGCCATCAAGATTGTTATCAACGCATTTTGCATATGAATACGATCTGTAAGACTTGAACAAATAAAGATTCTCGCCTTTCTCAGCCAACAGCTGTTGACTGAAGGCAATCTTTTAAAAGAACACTCACAAAGCCAGCGATGCTCTCTCCTCTTACAACGGACTCTCTGACCTCATTGTCCGAATGGAAAATTGTTTTTATTACAATAAACCTTAGAGCTCTTTTTACAATGGCAGCAAGTCCAGTCCAAAGAAGAGCGACATGTTTATTTTGCGAATCCAATTTTCCGCTGACACCTCATCTGTCAAAACGTAAACGGAGGGTGTTACAAAAGGTCTAAGGTCCTGAGATTGCGAAAAGCAATTCAATAACATTAATGTTTGAAACAGCTTCATCAAATTATTTCATTTGAATTCACATCATAAACGCAGAGTACAAAACTTGTTACTTGAAATTCTTGATACAAACATCGCAATGCCAGGAACTTAAGCAAATATTTGCTGTCCAGACAAATATCCATCATGTTGTGGGAATCTTAATTCTAGGCTTCCGTGTATTTATCAATTTCATCTTATCATATCACTGTCGTTTCTTCTATATCGCTAAACTAATAAAATTGTTATACATAATAATTAAGAACTTTACAAAGGTTCTCACAAAACCACAACACAAACCACGAAAATTCGACTGTCTGGTAACAAAATTATGAAAATAAGTCGTGAGATCTACCGACAAATAGAATATAAATGATGGAGTTGATCATACCATAGCTCAACCATCCAAGTACACAAACAATTAATCTCTCCGATCAAGGAGGACATCACTCATGCGATGTCGCATAAAATCTCGAACATGACCGCAATAAACGGACCAACTGCTTCGTATCTCTCGATAATCTGCCATCGCCTTGGCATTTCCTTTATCTCTTAATTGCTTACATTACACACATATTTTAAGTACAAATGGAATATATCTTCGCATTTAATGGTGTTGTGGTTGAAGCAACAGATGCGAATTAGTAAAAATTTTATGATATATTAGTGTGTATATTTTTGCAATAGAAATTTGTACATCAAAATTGAACGGTTTAAATTTAATTATATTCAAGGCAGTTGATGATGCTAATATGAAACAATAAGAAATTCATCATCATCATCATATCAGCCACAGGAAGACCACTGCTAAAAAATAAGAAATAAAAATAAATAAAAAAATATTGATGTGAAATAAATTAGGCGATCTAAAATATAATAAAGTTAAAATAATTCATAAAAAATATAATAAAATTAAAATAATGCTAAAGACATATTACCAAGCAGAGAGCTGAACATACAAAAAACTGTTAAGCAAACAATAACGAAACAAGCACCCCAAAATTAGTACCGAAATCGTCCGATCGCCGCCCACGTTCCGGCTCATGAACCACAGCCGAGATCCTCGCATACCAATTCGTAATACAAACCAACCAACGGCCAGAACTTAAATGAATAATTATAGTGCTTATCCAATTTGGCAGGGCAGAAAAACGCGACCTCCCTCGTACAGGAAATTTGTTTTAAATTTCGACAACAATGGGGAGATTGCAAGTCGGATAATTGCGAACGGGAACCGTCCGTGACGCCGCCGAAGGTATAAATCCAACAGCAATGAACAGTTAATAACAGCTTGCTCGAGTTAAACAGTGCTCTCAATGGGACCTCATGTCAGCAACCACAATATCTGCTATTGCACATCGCGTGATTTTACGCCACTTACGCGCAAAACGACGCGTATTGTGCTCTCATGCAATTTCTCCTGCATCAATATGGGTTAATTAATGTTGGTTTTGTACGTTTATCTAAGATAGCAGCTTCCGTATACCAAGGGGTATTAATCAGTATTTAATCTGATTATTACATATAAATTTTATTGAAGCAATATTTTTGTTGTAACAAATCACAGGACAAGCAAAAAAGAATTCAGTTGCTTGCTAACTCAAACGCCTTAAAGAAGACATTGCATAAAGGACGGCTGATGTAAAAAGTTTTACCATGTGAATAAATCACTGAGATTATAAATCGGTTTTACAAGCTATAGGTGATCGGAAACTGCCATAAGTCATAACTCAAATAGGGGTTGTTCACTTTCAATGTCCCAAGACACCCATCAACAAACTCCGAGGTCTTATTGACTCTCACAACACACGTGATAAAAAAAATGATTTTAATTAACCGAAGTTATACGGCTGCCATAAAACTAAACAGCTTCAATCAAAACAAATCAACAGTTATAATGATCGCCATTAATCATTATAAAAATTCTTCATCGCCACCGCAAATAAAAACCAATATCGGCTGCATCGTGTTTGGTTACATTATGAGCATCACTAACCATTAAACTATGTGCAACCACCATCAAATCATATCTGGCATCGATAAATTGCCAAATTATTTAAATCACGTGTGGTCCATTCGGATATGTTATTTAAACAGAAACATTCATAGCTGCGATGGTTTTGTGAAAGTCAATATGCATAAAATCAATATGGTATTTTATGTTCAATTCATTCAATTTCTATCTTTTTGTCCGTTTTGATCGTCGTGATGAGCTTTAAAACACTCAATACTTAACGTATTCCTTACATTTATACTTTTTAATTTCAATAAAATATACTTATGTAAATATTAAAGTAAGACACGAATGCTGCTGTTTGTAGTTTTGTGAAGGTATAAAGGTGCAGTGAACATCAGGTTACGTGCTCTCATTTTGCCATCACACAGAGTAAATTTACATGTAGCAGACCACGTGACTCTGCACTGATTCATCTGGAGACACACAAAATGTCAAACTTGCGATCTTACACGCTTGTAGTTCTTAATGGAAGCCTTAATTAATGGCTTAAGTTTAGTGTCAAATCGTTGGCTGGAGACCACTAGTCTTCATTATTACGTTTTCTTGCTACATAAACAAATTATCCGTGACGCTCGGTGTCTCGCGTGAGACATTAATAACTAGTAGTACAATGAGTATTACAATAACAATCGGGACAGGAAGCTCGTAAACCGATTATGTTGATCGGTCGTCACTCAGTATGACATGTATACAATCGATTGCAATGGATTTATGAATAAGATATCGATGTTCCGATTTTTATCAAACGGTACTCAGTCATGTGAATAATTCGGCGTTCTCTTTTCATCTACTGTTTTTTTAATAATGTCCAAACATTAAAATTTAGTACACGCGCTATAAATTCATTTGGTGTATGGGAATCAAAAATGTTGCTGATTAAACAAAGGATGTTACCGATTATTTAATCGAGTCAATTTTCATTAAAGCACGATTAAGACACGCGAGTAATACGATTACCGTGCAGATTATTCGATGAATCGTTTCGCATGTTAACGATAAAAAGCTTTTAAACGATAAAATGATGCATCAATATCACAAGACAATTTTCAATAGTGAAATAAGATCAAATTAAAGGCGAGATAAATTGCAGTCCTCGACGCGTTCCGATCGCGATCGAGCGGTACAGATAAAACGCAAAACGACGCGAACAATAACCGATGCACTTCCTTTGACAATAGTCGTGGTCGATCCGACCGGCTGGTGCGAGTCGGTAATTTATAACACGCCCATAGATCGCAACGATACGGCTAGCTAAATCGATCAATAATCTGAGGAGTGATAAGGGCAACGATGGGAAGCTATCAAATTGAAATGTCAGCGCAGTATAATCAAGTAGCGTGCACTATTTATAATGCGGTGGGAAGTAGTGAGTGCAGCGGGTCCGCGTATGCGAGAGAAGTGGGTTGCAATAATTATGATGTCGCTGCGAGTCTAGATTCAGCGTTGGTGGTCCCGCGTCGCTCGCGGAGCCCATGCTCCTTTATTTGCCTCAAGTGCGAGTTTATGAACGTTATATTCGATAGAGATTGTAACGATTCTATTAACTTGTTGAGCGAGTTGGTTTGTGGTTAAAACGTAATTAAGGGAGGTAGCTGTTGTATATTTTGTAAGCCTGTAGTCAGTGGAGACTTTGCATAGTAATTGATTCACAAGTGGTTCGTAATACTTAACATTATATATATCGCGGTAAACTGTTAAGATAAATGGACTATGCGTGTAGGTTTTCTTTTAACATGTAATAACCGATTACTTTATGATATGATTATTTTCATTCGTTAATATTAAAAAGAGAAATTTTGTTTACATTGTATAATTTTCAAAAATAATTTGTTCGTTTTCATTATTGTAAATAAGCTTTTTATGCATAAAAGCTACATCAAAAAGCTGCAGCAAGTCACAATAAAATTTTACACGTAATTTCCCGTTTCTCCGCTCTGCCGTATGTCTCTTTATGCAGACGTTATTGAGCAACTCGAATACTTTTTTCCTATTATTATGATTGTTACGCTGTCAGTTAATAATAACACATTAGTGCGGTGCGCGCCGGTCGAGTGTGAGTCTGCGCTGAGGCACGCTCAGTTTGTCTTGGGCGACAAACACAAATATTAGACATGAACAAGCAACGGTACAGAATAGCAAATCACACTGTATTTGTATAAGAAGCGTACTTTGAAGCGGGTTTGTATTTGTAAACGTTCAATACAGTTAGCTGCCAATGACACAGGAATGTCGCTAACAAAATCAACCTTAAAATTAAGTGTTTGCTCAACTTTGTTAAACGCTCAAGTGTTTAAATTAAAAAGGCAATGTTAATTACAACTTTATTGTATGCAAATATTGTCGTAGTCATTTATTTAAATGAAACACTCTTATGATTTCCAAGTGTTGTATCATCCAGTGTACGTAGAAACTTGATTGAGCAATGTTTTCAATAAGTAAAGCGTATTTGTTCTATCCTTAACGAGGGCTAGCTGAGGGCTTTGTAATCTGGTTCCACTAAGTTGGAATTTGATTTTATCAATGCTTGGAACATTGGCATAACTGTGCAATAACTCTCTAAACAACCCAATAAAATATACCACAAAAATCGTATTCCAATAAAAAGCGTTGGCATCGTCTCGCCAGATCCACATACCCCGAGGAGACCAAAGTCGCTTGGCAACTAAAAAATCGTATTTTATTCATGAAAGAAACGTTAACATCGAGTTTATGTTAAAATCGTAGTGCAATGGAAACAATGCATAATGCATTGAGTCCCCTTGACACAATGACACATGGAGTAGCTCCCGTTTGACGTTAGGCAGCGGAATGTAAAAATATCAATACTCGAAACCAATACGTTTTCCATCAGTTTTTCTTGATCAACTTTCGCCTTCATCATGCCTTTTTTTGAGCCGTTAACAATTTTTGCAGTCAATTTATTTCAATGAAGAAAGAAGGCAATGTTTGGTTTAAGTGGAAGCTGCGTTTACGCATAATTGGAACTCCTTTTTGCACTCGGCTCGAATGCGAAATGATGCCGATATTAATTCGGCTTTTTGTGAATCTCCTCGCGACTTCTTACTATTTTGTATTTCATCAGTGTTCAAAGGGCTTATACATTTTTTAAGTACAAGCCCGCAATGTAAAGTAGCTATATTGTTTGTGGCTTCTGCTGCATACGATCGTATCTTAGTAGCGTCGTGCCTGCACATAAACGAACATTAAACGTACTCACTAAAACGTCTGCATTTGCAATTTTATCTTCGTTCCTCTGTTCGTCAGTTATATTGTACTCAATTTTGGTATTAAATTTTAAAATATCAGGTAAATAAGTGTAACTATGTCATTAAGCATGGCAGTCCCATTTAGGTAACTCGTGGATAATGGAAAAATTTTTTTTTATTGAAATAATAATAACAACATTAAAAAAATAAATGATGTCAATCCTAATTCAGGACTTCTCCACCACATATTCTTTTTATGACAATTTTCAAACAACATAAAACATTCTTCAAACAATAAAACCACCAAAGAATTTAACCCAACACTAATAAGTACATACGAAAGGTGATCTGATGTACATAATCACGATGTAATATTACCAATAATCCTAACGGTACATCAATTTGTACATTCTCCGATGGTCGAGATGTGGGTACAAAAAACAATATGTGATATGGGCGGGCCCGCGTGGGTAAAGCGTCGGAGGACAATGTTCACCAGATCACCGATATTAGCCCAAACGATGTTATCGTAATTATAATGTTCTTTTATTAGTATTTACACAGCCTCCCGAGGTGGTATGTGATTTATGAAAATTTGTAATGGGATTGATGACTCGTGTGATTTTGATCGTATTTATGCGTGTAGATTTAAGAAAATGGTGTTTTGTGTGTTACGTTTTGGGTAATGGGTTTTGTTTGAGAAAATATATTACTGTTCTTAGCATTAGGTGCAAAGATTTTACAAGCTATATCTATAAGAAGTGTACCTCATTGACCTAATCTACGTCGTGAATGCTCAATTTATTTGGTTAGTTTTTGATCAGTGATCAGTTTTTTGGTGATTAAAAAGAATAATATTATTGTTTGTGAAAATAATAATATTTTTTTTATTAGACTTTCAAATTAAAATACTTCACATAATTATTATATTTGTAGGACTTTACAAGTAAACGCCAGTAAATTCAATACATACTTTAAAAAATGACAGAAGTTTTATTGACGTCACTATTCTAAATTTCTTGCGTCTAGTGCAAGAAATCACAATCGAAACACAAAAATCAGCCAATGTTCCGCAAAGCACACGTGAATCGCATCACGTTTCGGTACAAAGCTAATTAAGCCGAGCACGACAAGCGGGCGGTGTCATGAGCCGGCCATGATGCCCCCATGACTCAAGAGAAAGCAAATGAGACCTATTAGTATACGCCACAAAGGGAATCTGGCAGACGTTAAGGCCGAGCTCCCTTGTCCATGCCCAGAGCATATTAGGTGTGGCGATTAATTATGTACAGTTGGAATGGTAAGTCCTTTGTTTTGTTGAATGATCTTCGTGGTATGTGGCTGAAGACTGCTGTGGCGAAATTTCTTCATGCATGTTTTGGTTGAATTTGATGATCTTTGCGCCCTATTTTTTTTTTGTAATTTTCCCCACTCAACTAAGTCCTCAATATTTTACCTGGCAAACGAAATATAGAAAATTGGTATTTGTCCTTACAAGAATATTAGTACTTATTACGCAATATGAGGTTACAAATATTTGCTTTTAAAACAGTAATGCTTCGAACTAAAGGCATTGACATTAGACATAAATATATTAATATTTGTGTATAAATTAAGGTATATTTTTCACATCTATCATTAGGTAGTGTAGGTAATTAGTTACTATCGGGCCGTCTATCAACCGTTTGGACACTTAAAATACTTTGAAAAAAAAAAACGCCTGACTATTTTAGTCAGTCTTTGAGGGAACAGATGAGATAGTGAACAAAATTCTCTATTTATAAAATTTTTGTATCAGCCTACACGTGCCACTGCAGGGCACGAGCCTCCTCTGCAATCTAAATTACTATTGAGAGAATTTAGGCCATATGACCACATACATATATCTACCACGCTGGCCGTGTACGAGTTGACGGACTTTACATACCATAGAAATTCTTACATATCGCGTATATTTATTGACTATCAATACACACAAGACTCCGAAAGTCAGAAGTGTGACCTGGGATTTAAGTCCGCGACCACCGTGAACATTAGTAGCCACGTCTGGTTATTTTTCCCCACAGGCCACCACGCACTTATACCTAGTTACCAATTATTTTCTTTTTTATTATTTATCTGCTTTATTTTTCGAATTAGGACTTGTGTCTCTATAATATATACTAGTATATCAAATTGAAGAGTTTGTTTGTTGAAAAATCTTTTTGTGTTGGATAGGTCAGTTATCGAGGAATGCGATATATCATCATGCTACAGGCTTTAAGAGCGAATCAATAGGGAAAAATCTACCATACACGAGGAAATTTTATTAGTTTTTCGGAAATATACATAGTCGGAAAACATTTTGACCGCTAATTCGAAAAATGTATCTGCGCCCGGGCATAACCGGGCCGGACTTCTAGTAGAAAATATTTATTTGGATCTTATGGCCCACTTCATAAGCAATAACTTTTCAATGCAACTGTACTTGTATTCAAATATACTTTTTACAAGTAACATCTCACTTCGCGAGTAATCAAATCCAACGAGCTTCATAAATACTTGTCTCGAAACAAAAGTTATTTGTGCATGGAATATGGCAATATACATTCAATAAAAAATATATTCTCGATATTAATTATGTTACTCGTACTCGGATAATCCCTTCTCGGAATTCTTGTGTTTGTCAGCGTGTCGCAGCAGCTGTGAATTGATTTCGATATTATTTTTTGCTTTATAAACAAATCTCAAAAAATTGCCAATAACAAGTTTTGTGCATAGTTAGTTATATTAATCTACTATCAATATAGAATATCGACCAATCGGACCACGAATAAAATTTCCTCGTGTTTGCTAGAAATGTCACTTCTGCTTCCCTCCTATAAGTCATAGCGTAATGATATATAACCTATAGCATTCCTCGATAAATATACTATCCAACACTGAAAGAATTTTCCAAATCGGACCAGCGGTTCCTGAGATTAGCGCGTTCAAACAAACAAACAAACTCTTCAGCTTTATAATATTAGTATAGATTACCACATAACCCATACATGTTTAAAATGTTCACCAATAACAATATTACAATATTTACTAATATTAAAATAATTTTTTAATACCAAAAAGAACATTTAAATATTGTAATTGTATTCTGTGCAGTTTAATTAATTTGAAATCCATCTCTTATCTTCAATTATGAAAATTGCTTTTACTTTTCACTGACAATGCTAAAAAGCGATTTATTTGATAGTTTCGCTCAAGATCTATCCCAAAACCAGCCTCCCCAAATTGATTTGGTTTTTACGCCTCTCATGTAAAAGCCTGAACATAAACTTTGTGACGTCGTTCTGAAGGTATGGGCCTTAAAAAGTGTGAACCCAAACGTATTTCCAGACATTTCAAAGTCACTATCGTCAAATACGAAAGGTCAAAGGACGTCTAGTTAAACCTTTTCTGTTTTAAATTCTAGTGACTTGGTGTAACGTGTGATAGTGTTCACTTGATAGGCTACAACGTAAAGGTCAACATTGACCATAGGCAATCAATCAACAGGGACAGTATGTATTTAGCGAAATACGTAGATAATAAATAGTAAACGACAAAATAGTTAACTTTTTCAAATCATTTGAAAAAAGAAACACAGTCTTATGTTATGTCATAGCCAATTAGGGTTGGTGTACCACCTCAAATATAACCGTCCCAAATATGATAGCAAAGTTGTCCATCATCGTACCTACTCAAATTTTAGCCTCAGATTACGATGGTGAGTACTTACATTTCATGTAATAAAGTATTATCGGACCTTTGATCTACCAATTGGACACATAAAATACAGTGAAAAAACGCGCCTGACATCGTTAGTCAGTGTATGTCGGAAAACACGTAACATCGTGTCAAACATTTACCAATGCTCTCATGAACTATAAGAACATCAAAATATTTAGACATTCAAGCAATAATCACGTGTACTACTACCCTATCATAGTCGTCGTCGTATCAGCCCATACACGTCCCACTGCAGGGCACGGGCCTCCTCTACAATCGAGAATACGATTGAGAGTGGTTAGGCCATATAGTCCACCACGCTGGCCTAGGGCGGGTTGGCGAACTTAAATACCATAGAAATTTTATAAATCGCTATGGTATGCAGGTTTACTCACGATGTTTTCCTTCACCGTTTCAGTGCGTGGTGATTGACTATCAATACACACATGACTCCTACCATAGATTCATCATATTATCTCATCGTGTGACGGAACAAACAAAGCGAAACGCGGGTGTCTTGGCAACACCTCCCCCTACACCCCCACGCCTACCCCTTCTGAAAAAAAGGCGTGATGTTTATGTATGTTTTTATGTATCATTTATATCATTACTGGTGGTAGGTCTCTCATATGTGAGAGGCTATCTAGGTAGGTACCACCGCAATGTATATTTCTCCCGTGAAACAACACTGCTTAAATGCACTGTTGTGTTTCGGATTGAAGGACATTGTAACCAGAGCAACTACTGGACATATTGAGACTTAACATTTTATGTCTCAGGATGGCGAGCGCAGTGGAATGTTGCTACTGTTAATGAGCGGTCGTATCGCTTACCATCAGGCGAACGGCTTGCTCGTCTCGCCATTCACTGCAATAAAAAAAAAACATAATATTTGTTGAATTATAGCACAAGTTTAATGTCTTAATATATGTCGGTATAACCAGTTCACCGCGTACCTCGTAATGACATAAATTAATCTTGCTAGATCATTATGTCTTATTCATATACAATTTAATTAATCTTTCGCAAATCGAATCAGTTGCGTATATTCTATAGTAAGATTAATAAAGATAAAATATACCTTGAGCTTTAGGATCGTGTGTATAATTAAGAACTTATTTTATTTTATTAATATCTGCCAGTCTAGTTATTATTTATTTTAATTTTATTTATATATGCTTTATTGTACACCAAAATAAAAAACGCATACAAAATACTTAAAAAGTCTTTTACATGTAACTAACTACGTATGTATCTTAACGTTTCGGTTTTCATTTAGCGGCCTGTTTGGTGTCCGATATCGTACGTCAAACTTTACGAATGTACTTTGACTGTACTTTTTACTTTATGTATGTATAACTCCAAAAAATGTTCAAATACTCTATCATAGAGAATCTATAGAGAATAGTAGATATAGATTTTTAGAGTCGTAGAGAACTTATAGCTGACATCGGGCGTCGAACGTTTGAACGTCCGAATATTCGAACTTCGTTTCGGATCCTCCTCCATAGGAACCCGTTAATTGCAGACAAATCATGTTTGTCGCAAGAAAAGAACACCAAACCAAACATGTTGATATCAACACGAGATATACTAATATAATCCCTATCTTAATGTTTAAAAGCAATCAAGTAAGAGCAAAAATTTCATGTGGTTTTCAATTAATGCATACGATGATTACTATCCCTGAAAGGAAAAACTTTTGTATTTTCGGCAGTCTCACTAAGCGAAACAAAACAACAAAGCTGATATTTAACGTAAATATTTTGTGAGCCTGTGGTCACTACTCACTGTCTTGGTCTAGCCTATAAATTCGTAATGAAGCGTTCAATTACACCGTTAATAAGCAATTATACCTTACGAACACACATACCTCTTAAATAATATTGTTGATTACTTCCACGAAACCCACTTGGAGTTAATGAATAGATATCCTATGCCCTTAACAATAAAAACTTTACGGCGCGCACAGCCTACTAAGTACGCCCTAATACTGCCTTTATGAATCTATTACGTATGCAAATTGTGAATGCAATAGCAATTATAATTCCAATGACACGCAATTAAACTCACGATGTGTTCCTTCCGCCTTGCTTTATCTTGCACCTATTAATAGAATAACGACTTGGCACTTAGATAGGTCAGTCGTCACGACGATGAAAATACATAATGCATCAAATAAATTACTCAGTATAAATAAATTACTCAAATATAGTTTAATTCATTTGTTGATATATTTGTAAACGAGAAATCTAGCAATTTATGTACGTACTATGGCATATTAGGAATGGTTTATTCAAACATTTTCATTTATTATTATTTTTGCCTTCAATATGAACTAATACTTTGCAAATGCTAATTCATCGTGATGAAGCTATTTATATGTATATTCGAGAAATTAAACTAAACAAATATTATAGCAATGGTTACTTCTCCCGATAAACAGCAGTGTAAATGCACTATTGTGTTCTGGTTTGAAGAACAAGCACGGGTAGTTATCTCGCTTACCATGAGGTGAATGGCGAGGCGTCTCGCCATTCATTGCAATAAAAAATAAATATTTGCCCAGTTACTTCAACCTCCAAGTGACCACTTGACCAGTACAATTAAATTTAATAATACCAAGGAGTATTTACTGTAATTTGTACCATACAGCAGAATCCCACATTACGCGGTAGTCTGGTTTAATTTGTCATGCGTGACCAATGCGGGTCTGTGTTTCGTTACAACTCTCGCTGATAAGTATAAATAACCAATTATTTTAATATTTTTTCATCATCAACATAATAACAATACTCATAACACTGCAATATAAATTGAAACATCACAAAATGCGAGTTTGGGTGTACAAATCGAATTAAACAGGTTAATTTAAATATTCTTCAACGATTAGGACCAGTTTCACCACTTCCTATTAAAGTCCCTGATCTCGCACTCATCTGTCAGATAAAATACAAAATTCTGAAATTTTAGAATTCGGTTGCAAAAGTTCTAAATTGTGTATTTGCTTATTTAGCTGGTGAAACTGGCCCTTAGGCGCAATTTCACAAACTAACTGTGCCCATAACTTTGATTTTGATAATGACAATTCCATACATTAGCAAAGACAAAATCTTTACAAGTGTATGACGATGACATCGTCAAAGTTAGTTTATTCAACTGAACCTTAGTTTACAACTATAGAAAAGACACACATACTAAATTCAAAATGTATAAAACACATCGGTCTTTTAGTAAACATGGCTTTCAAACTGGCCGATAAAAAAAACTAAAACTCGATTCCGTCCCATCAGGCTCTTAGGTGCAAAACCCTGGCGATAAGATGGTAATATACGCCACATACGGCAATGATATCTCAACCACCTAAGAGCCTTTAAGTTAAATAAATCTCGAGGATGGTACATAAAGACACGTCCCATAATACCCGTATATCAAAGTATGAAGACGCACTCAGTACTTTATGAGCCTATCATATTTTACGAGATTCATGATATCAATATTGTTCAGATACCAAAACGGCAAAGTATTACCGATGGGCAAACAGTATTACCACTGTCCTGCGTTCTACCAACTGCTATAAAATCGCTAATCGTATAAGATTTTGATGTGACAGCTCATTGGTATAAATTTGATCGTAAATTTTTATCAATGCGGTGCGTAACAAAAAATGCAATAAAATAGTGGAATAAAATAAAAGAAAATATATTAGACGCATAATAACAATTCCTTAGAAGCACTGATATAAAAACGATAAATCATGTAATGGTTATAAATGTACGAAAGTCAATAGAAGCTGGTCAAAGTTTAATTGTATTAGAAACTATTGTTGATATTGAAATAGGCTGGATTTTAAAACTATATTAAAGATAAAAATTAAATGCAAGTTGACATAAAAGTATGTTATAGAAATTAAAATGTTAAGAAACATATATTAAGAATATAATCATCAACAAAGACAAAAGCAAAAAAAAAAACAAATTTGTTAATTTAGATCCATAAAAGTTTACAGACCCAACTAAAGGATATAGTAAAACGAACTCAACTAATAAAATAATTATTGATATTTAAAAGCCGACAAATCAAGCCACGCATCAGGGTCGTATGTTTGATCTATTAAATTAAAATATTAAAAGGGTCTATCCTAAAACTGAAGAAGCTATTAAATCACCTCATAACAGATTCAGTAATTTGCCTATATGTCTTGTTATGGTCGTTTCACAAGATTAAAACCGCGGCCACCCTTCATAAATCCTACCCTCCACACCTACATTCATATAATATTCATGAAATACGTAAAAACGAATCCTAGTACCTACGAAGTACGAATTGTCAATGCAAGGTTGGTGCGTCTAGTAGGGCGAGAATACAACGAGCCAAGAATTACCTACAGGAGTCAAGAGATCATAAATCAACTGACGTCGGGGCTGATGTAGCAGAGCAATTGTCAGTTGAAGATTAATGCCGATATTAATTTGAGATGATTGGAGAAAAAAAAAGATCCTTAACAAGCAATGAATCCAGGAAGAGATATGCAAATAACATAATTTATAAGTAATCTAAAGTGATTTGATTACTAGTTGTTCATATTTTAAATATAGAAGATACAGTTTAGTTTAACATAATATTAAAATTATACTAAGGCATATTATACTTTAAAAGTAAGAAAATAGTGGAAAATTCGTCATTGAAATGATTAATGTTCATACCGCATATCGCAATGTAGTAGATAAAACAGTAATCTACCTGACAAATCTTACTAAAAAAATGCTTAATACAGAAGTAGCAGCAAGAAAACGTAAGCCAACAAGATTTGGGACAACGTGACACAAAAACCGGTATATTTACGCCTAACAGCCGTATGCACCCCAAATACTATTTGAATTTTTTATACCACCAATGTGTATCCTCCCTAACCAGTATTTACTGCATTTTCGTAGTAAACCTCAAATAAAATGGACTCTATGCATATTATAGTATCATCATGTGGACGGGATGGTGTTTTATTTGTCCCTGAGGGAACGTTTACGGCTTCGATTTTATTGGGAGGTATGTCAATAGTAAAAACAGTGTGTGGTCATTCGCCAACATCGATGTAAACATTCGACCGGTTGCAAATAGCCCGCTTTGTAAAGAGCTCTTACATAGTCGGGACAAAATAAAACAATTGAACGATTCGCGAATATTGTGACTCAAGTGTCCCAGTTATTTATATTGTTTTAGCAGATGTGTGAAAGTAGATCGTTACTGTAGTCAATTAAGACTATATTAGTGATCTCCTGTCTCGATTAGGGTGGTACTACTATCTGATATAATACTGATACGACTGATAACTCTTTTATCATGTTTCAATTGACTAGTGTCAATTGCTTTACTAGCAATACTCAATTCGTTACACCTTCATGTGTTGTGTTTATAAGTGAAGTGAAAATTTACATAGACACATTTTTTGTATGTGAAACTATTTTAAAAGGAAGGTATCTTCTATTATTCGGCTTGGTCAGTATTCTTGATCATTTAGTAGTGATGTTTGGAAACATTCAATTTAACTACTAGCAAAATCATTAAGTTTATCTAAAATGCGCCTCTATGTTGATCAATACCTAATTTTGTTGTACCAACACATTTATTCACATTTATTCAATTACCAACACATTAAACTAAACATTAATATCTTACAATATTTTGCTATTAAAAAATCCTTATAATATTTTACAACTCACAACATCAAAATCAAACAAATCAGCGAAGCATCCTAACCAGTCCCAATCACAGTCCATCCGAACTATGCAAATTCAAAATTTACATGTTCAGATGCAAGTATGCGTTAAGAGCACAATAAAATTCAATCATATACGCGGGCGGTACAGTTTCTGTCGTACAATAATGTTTTATGATGACGTTGCTCCCACGCCGGCGCGAATCAACTCTGTTGATCCCACTGAAAGATGAATGGATCTCGCTATTAAAATATATAGAACACAGACCGAACAACAAGAAGGAAGTAACTAAGTACTGGGGATCCATTTCGACGAAGTTGTGAATTATTTTGTGGCTATTTTTGAACACGGTGCATTTTGAATTATAGAATAGGGAGTTCTGGCCTAAAATCACTCAATACCATAGCCTGCAAGAAATAAAGACAGGAGGGAAAAGTCTAGCAATAGGACTACTTTTAGCCGTAATTACACGGCAATGTTCTAACAAATACTCATCTTTAGTGCTCTGGATGGTTAGTAAGAGGATTTATTTTATAAAAAAAATCACTTTAACTCGAGCAGCATAAACGCAGCACGTATTAATAAATAAAAACACTCACATCTATTTCTAAGTGCAGTGCCATCTTTAAAACGCCGAGTAACGAGTGAGGATTATCACTCACCAATCGGCACAATTAATCTGTTAACTACACCAAAACACACCAATCCTGGAATCAAATCACACAACTATAATTAATTAGTGACAGCTGTTTTCTCACCTGCACGAAGGAAGCCAATAGATTGTATTCGGTTCGATATACTAAAACTAATTATTGCTTCAAATGCTTTTATTACACTTGCACTGATATGGCGCACGTGTTGGGAAGACTGAGGCGATACTAAGGACTCGTGCACAGGGGATACATTCTAGCTAAGGTTTAACGTCGCGTCGTTCCGGAAAGTAAAAAATGATTTTGCAAAAAATCTACATTACTGTTTCCAGCTAAGGTTTAAGGGCCTTCCGAAACAACTAAAATGTTTTTGCAAAAACTCTACTTAGAATAGCTGTTTACAGGAATACGTAATAAAGAAGAAAAATACATTTTATTTCATTTGAATAATAGGTTAAATCATAAATTTTCCAGAGTCAACATTTCACGTTTATACTCTATTTTAAACATAAACTTTGTACATAAATCTAAGGAATATATTAATATATATATATTGGATTTTTACATCATAGTATCTCACAACCAATATAGCTAAATATTACAAGGACTAAATATTCACCGACGTAAATAGAAACTGTAGAATGAGAGTCTTCTTAAAAATTTCGTAAGATTTGACCGCCCCAAAAATATCTAAACAATAAAATATAATTTATTACAACAATAACATGCTTAAAAGCGCTGGCGAATGATCAAATCTTTCATGTGTATATGTTAAATCGTCTGTTTTAAGTACATCAATAAATAGCGAAGATTAGTTTGAATTAATACCGTTTAATCCAAACTTCACAACACTCGGAATTAATAAACAGATTCGTTTTAAGTCATAATACCTGGATTATCTTTTCAACTAGTCTTGAAGATGAAAGAGTGTTCTATTTTATTTTATTAATAAGTTATTCCAAAATAAAAACAGCGTTCTTAAATTTCCTTCATGTTTCGTCATATAAAGTACGTATAAAGTAGTTAGTGAAATGAAATGAAATTCGTGAATTGGTCATGTAGGCAATTGAATAGCTCTTTTGACAAGTCAATACATAGAACTTAATTTCTATTTACATAAATAAATATTGTTATATAAATTGTATTTATTTGGTCTTTGGTAGTCTTCTTTTACATATACAAAGACATAAATTATTTACGTCTCCCGGTTGTATTTGCTTTTAAATAAACTGCATTTGAATTAAAACAGGAGGTACGTAAATTCTAGGCTGGCAATTAGCCTTTCAAAATTCAATCATGAACCCGCTTTGACCATGTTGAGCTAAGGCCTAAAAATGCTTACCGTGACGTAGGGCACTAAATATTACGTGCATTATAAACACTATCATTTAATATACTAAATTCAGTTTTTTAAACAACACTGCAACTGGACGCTTAAAACCGCAGACCGGCCCCTGCGGCGTACTTTAGGAGAGGCCTATTTCCAATAGTAGACTGCAACGGGCTGATAATGATGTTGAAACACAAAAAATGACAATTATTAAACTAATCTATAAAAAGGTGTAAAAACATGTCCTGTGTACGTGACCTAATATTAATCGAGTGCATCAATCAAACAGTCCTTAATGAATTGTCTGTTTATTCGAGGGCGCGCTTCGATAATCTCGCGTGAGATAGGGTTACACAATGGAAGGTTTTAATGTAAGCCTTTTTATGTCTTTTTTCAAATAACTTTTGTTTTAGAACCTAGCGGCGACCTTCCTTTTGGTTTTGTTGCTGCTGATGAATTGGACATAGACAAAGGGTGTGTATTTAAATGGTTAGGAGAATCTATTTGGCTATTTATACTTTCGTGGTAAATTTATTGCGCTTGATTGTAAATGTAGTGGATAGCTAGAAAGAGTGCTAATTGGCGAGAGATCCCTAGCTGTAATTATAAGGTTTATCCTAAGATTGTATATTTATAATTAGATTGAAACAGAAAAGCGACCCATTTACGTGGGTCATTATTGTGAGTTTTATACTGTGGCAGACGGTGGCGATCCGAGTGTATACTATCATACACAACATAGTCATTTTCCCTACCAGTATGAAGCTAGCCATACACACTATACTTTAGACGTTTACCTGTACAGTTACACCTGTCAGGTAAGCTTGAGTTCAGTAGAGAAAATATACGTAGAGGTAAAGCTTGTACAAGCTCTTGGTTGCAGCTGGCAGCAGGGACTACAGATCTCGATGCTGTGGCGTTTATAGGTTTATTGTTAGTTTTAATGAAAAGAAGGTCTGTTTTTTGGGCAAAAACACACTCAGTTTTGCCTGTAAGGGAAAGCTACGAAAGTATACCCATCCACGAGCAAAAATATCAAAATTTAGATTTTTCTGAACAGTTGTGCAAACCTGTACAACATATTATACACTCCCATTTACCTGTATAATTAGACTATATACTTTAACCTGTCAGGTACACCCTAACATGTTTGGCTAGCTTAAAATAATACATTTTTATTGAGTAATTGAAAAACAAATATATTGAACAAAAGAAATCTAAACCAATATCCAAACAATTAATATTTTCATTATCGACTGGAGACGCCACAAACTATTAATAGTTTAAAACGCGATATTATCGTTTTGTTTGTATATATTTTACAGTACGTTCAGTAAGCCCGGATGATGAATGGACCGTACCGATCCTTATCGGCTCTCGGTTACCGTCTCATCTACTTCATTGTTAATACACCATTGTCATATTATATTTATAATAGATTCGTATCGGAGCCGTTTTCCATCGTGTTGCGGGTCAAATAATCCACTTTCTATAATATCAATTTGGCCGAGATGAGTAATTACAAAGAGTCAGTGGTCTTGACAAATGTGTTGTGAAATATGTACCGTAGAAATTTGATTGGATCCGCTGTGGTTGTACTTGGGGATGTCAATCTCGTGGATGCGGTAAGTGTGCGTGAGCAGAGTCACATAGTTGTAATAAAAACCAGTTTCCCCTGTGTATATAAATAAACCTTTATATTATAATAGATACATATGAAAAGTTTAAAATCGATATTAGAAACTACAGGCATTTACGTGACGTGCATACCTGATAAAATATGTGAAATGTACAAATTCGCAAAAGATCCGTATTTGGTATAAATGTCTAAATGGAGCAAAATGTAGAGTACTTCAAAATATTTCATATCTCACAAAAGCTTAATGGAATTGAAGACGATTTTTACCATCCGGTGTTTGTACAACAGCGGTGTTTAGAATACAACTGCAATGTGAGGCGGATTGCGGATTGAATGTTGAGAAGTCGGATTCTATAAAGGGCCTTTTACAGATTACATTACAGACAGATATACACATTATCTTACTAATTAAAGTTTATTTATTAAAATGCATTTCAAATTAAACATCTGATTTGTTGCACATATTATTTGTTCGTGTTTTCATTGCACTTAAACCAATGTAACAAACTTTATACTCTGCCGCGTCCACGCATTACCTCTTTAAAGGCGGTACTGCATTCCAAACGCGGAAGTGGGGCGTCCAAATCCGAGATCACGAGTCTCGATGTAAACACAATCGCGGACACACACGATACTGCTGATTAGTATTGTACTGTAGACATAACACACGTTAAATCTATTCTTATGCCATTTGAACTCTTTGAAATTTTAGACAAGAATTCGTGTATGAGAAATGTTTGACAAATAGCCGGTTCCGTACTAATAGAATGATGCATGACCTAATGAACACCATTTATTCTGGAGTGAAGATTTCGGGTTGGAAATTATAGTGAAGATCACTTCCAAGATTGGTTTTTTATGATGTGATATGATACCACAATAATAATTTTGTCGAAGTCGCCTATGGATGGATGGTATAGGCGACAATTTAGTATCCTATGATCACGCAGGTGAACAAAGTGGAATAGACCAGATAGAAAGACGATTTTCACAGAATAATTGACTGGAAATGACGGGTAATGCAAAATAACGTTTCCGAGTCGTGCATATGTTTATCTCCAGGAGATGTTGTAAATGTTGAACATTACGATGAGAAAAAAATCAATACTTTAGCGCCAAGGAACCTAAAGGTTGACCTCAGAGTCTTTAAAATAATTTCACTATGGGTTTAGAATAAATTAGGTTTAATAAACTATTTTCGATAAACGTTATTAGGTAAGAATGTGTGTATAACACCCCAAATAGATTTTTCTGCTGGTAAAAGGATGCCTCCATAATTCACTATCTCGACCAATGCGGGCTAGCGATTGGATGGCTTAAGATTGACATACATCGATCTTTTTCCTTTCCTGACGGTAGGATTCCCTATTAGAGTATTGATATCCCACTGCACTTAATTTTTTTATTCGTTATAAATACACCTATCCTAATTTCACGCTGAAAAATGAGTCTTACCTAAACCTTGGACCGAATTTTAAGATATTTTTTTAATTCATTTAAATGCATACCATTGCCACGAAAATTCCAAGGCTACAATAAGAAATAATTTAAAATAGTCTATTGCGTCAATATAATGAATGCTGATTAAAAACAATACTTAATTAAATAACTGACGAATAGAATGACTTGGATATTCATACTTTAATTTAACACCTACAATATGACAAGCTAATTGTAATGATGATGCCGCAATACAATTCAATTTGTTAACGTTGCAAAAAATTGCAGGAGAAAAAAAAACAATTAGCAATTTAACAATGGAACATTATTATACTGCAAGTCATAGGAATGATGGCCGTGTATAAATCATATTTAAACATTATATTTTTAAATGCTTTTTTTTTTTCATTTTGTTTTATTATATTTGATATGAAACTGTTATTATTTTACAAATGTAATTTACAAAATAAAGTTTAACAATAGACCTACAGTGCCGTAAACAGAATAGGTAATACGAAAAAAAAAGTATTACACTACTACAATTACATAGGCGCGTGCGCGTGGCTCGGTACGTTGAGCGAGTCTGATATATAACTGACTATATAACGATATTGATCATTAAGAGACTTAAACATAGGAAAAAGATTAATTTTATATTTATTTAAGCATCTAAAAGACTGGTATCAGGTATGTTCCCGGCTAAAAACATAAGCCAAACTATTTCATAACGCGAATAAAAATAATATTCACTGAAGAGCGTATAAAAGTTCAAGTGACATAGAGGCGTCCAATCGGTACACAGACAAATAAATTGCAAGCTCTAGTATTCATTTGCTAACCTACAAAACGGACCAACTGTAAACAACCTCGGATATCCATGGCTCCTATAATATTGGCTATAATCGCTAGTTCTTAAAGTGACTGGCTAACCTACGAAATGTACTGAGCTCTAGAATGTCTCATAACGGTAGTGTGACAGTAACAGGCTGGTGTCGCGACACTTCCCATGCTTTTTACACGCTCCGACGTCCTGTCCGTGGTAATTAATGTGGTTCTTAGGACTATGGCGTTGGATAGATGATGTGATGTCGATAGGTGCATAATATATCTGTAACAAAGATAGAGATAATTAGTACGATGGTTGATATGGTTGAGTTTAATGCCAAGAAAACCCAGGTGTGTGCGCTCACGTGCAAAAAATCCCCGTTCTCTCCCCTCCCCATTCTTCAGGGTGCTCCCCTCTCAATGCGGAATGACCTAAGTATCCTTGGTGTGGATATCCGCTGTGATCTCAATCCAAAGAATCACATCGAGGGCGTAATAACTGCCACATCACGCAGGGTTGGAGTCCTGAACAGGGTGCGTCGGTTTTTCACGCCCGGTCAGCTTTGTCGTTTATATAAAGCGCAGGTCCGGCCGGGTATGGAGTACTGCTCGCACCTCTGGGATGGATCCGCCCAGTACCTGCTCGATACCTTGAATGGATTGCAGCGGCGGGCCATCCGCATTGTGAATGATGCAGACGTTACGAGCAACTTAGAGTCGCTACAACTCCGGAGAGATATCGCCTCTCTAAGCGTGTTCTACCGCCTGTATCACGGTGAGTACTCTGAAGAATTGTTCAACCAGAACCACGCGTGCTGGCTTGCGAAGCCATAGCTTGACGGTCCACACCATCCCGGCGCGAACCAAACGGTTCTCGAATTCGTTTTTGTGCCGCACCGTCAGGCTGTGGAATTGTTTGCCGTCTCACGTGTTCCCTCCTTCCTACAATCCTGGGTCCTTCCGGCGTGGTGTGAAGAGGCACCTTAGCAGGCCGGTATAATTGTTTCCATTGGCATGGGACTGCCGTCCGATGCCAATGGATACTCTGCCTGGGCGGCATTGGCACTTACCATCAGGTGCAATGCCACAACTATGCCAGGCCATTATAAAAAAAAAACTATCAATGTGCTTAAGATTTTTATTTTGATTGTCCCATATTTTATAGGGTCTTCAGCCTAGACTGGATATGTCAGCTCCATCCATTGATTTAAAAACTAAGGATAGGCCCTTCAGTACGTTGGGTACGTCAAAAAGACGCCTGTGATCATCGCGCCATCTGTTAGATTTTCATGTAACTACGTAGTGTGCTAAAGGATCCGACCGTCGACGTAACTTTGTTACGTCGTAGTTATTTAAACGTTAAATTATAAAAATTTGATTCGATTTCTATGTATATCCATAAATCAGGAAAAATATTTTTTAACATTAAATATGTTGTATATTAGTTATGTAAAATAATATGTGAAATATAGTGTGCAAATTGATAACAGAAAAAACATCATATTAAACAATTAAAATAAAATGAATAAAAATAATAAATCTGAAAATTTGTAACGTCTCAGTAGGCCTTTTTATTAAATGGAACACATTTTAATTTGCATTATAGGTAGTTTTAGTAGTATAATTTGCTACGGATTAAAAATATGTAAATCAAGTGGTAAATATGTCAAATAATTACACGGCATCAGTTCTACTCTAGCTTAGGTCAACGCATTCCTTAATATGCGCCGCTACAAAGTACAAAGTTATGTCGTGCAGAATACATACGCCGAATGATTTGATGGCGGCCATGAAATTGTTTTTCAATAATGCTAAAATAAATGTTATATTGACTTAAAGTAATATAATTTTTACTTATCGGTGATAAGAAATGTTATCTTTATTTTTTTTGAATGTTCGATCATATTTATTGCACCCACGCACGATACAATTGGGCATTTTTACGACGACTTACAGACCGGTGCGCTGTGACGTCACAACCGCTGCACTGGTCTGCAGACCACTTTCGTGACAACACTTTTCTCGCTCTCCGCCCCGTCCATATATTATACGTCAATGGCTCCATCATGAGAACATATGTTAATAAGCTCATAATATAGGTTTAGTGACGTCTGGTTAGTTACGGATTTTTGTAATTAAATAAAATAATACAAAAATAACACTTTTTTCTTTAAACTTCTCGTTTACAATACATAGTAACTGGGTCATAATATAAATGAGAAAATAATACAATCATATCTCAACTTATGAAGATATACTTAAAATTAACACCTTATTTAAGATTACGTTGTAGTCAAATAGATTTAATTAATTCAGTTAATATTGAAGGCAAAATGACATAAGAAATTATTATACTCTAGTATGGTTCGACGGTTAAAAACATCTTGCCAAACCGGACAAGATAAAAAGTATATAAAACTTAGCAATATTAGCATCCGCTTACATGTGGTAATACTTATCACACAATCATAAGAGGCCGTCAAATATCATTATCGTGATATGATTGATGGCTAATTCTTATATTCGATCTGATTACATTAGTTTAAAGATGCGTGGGACACTAAGTACAATGCATCGTTTAAACATGTTTTATACCATTATATCGATATCGATAAAGTGAAAACGCACCTTTAAAGGTCATTGGGAAATCATTCGTATACCATTAAGAATTATCTGATTCTGTCTTGACTATAAAAGAAAGAAGACAAAATTCTCGACATAAAATGCGATAATCCTCATCCGTTTTAATCTTTTAACAAGCTTGGTTATTTAAAATGTAAATTCAATATCAAATCAATTAAAAAGGTTATCATATTGAGCTGAATACAATATCTCTATTTATGTAAGGGGAGTAATAATATATTTATTTCAAATGAAACAGTAGTAAAATGATAAATGTATGGTAAAAAGGCATATTGCATATTCATGAAAATACCAGATAATAGTCTATTTGAAACCTTTAAAACTATAACATTAACTGAATGCTTGCATGCAGTGCATTGCTTTCAATATGGTGCCTCTTCCCCTCGTGGAAACATCAGCAGGAATTTTCATTAAATTCCTACTCATCAAGTATTTTATTCAGGTAACCTAAAATCAGTTTAATATGTGCTTAGCGTTGGATAATCGTTCCGAAATAACGATACCATCGATGGCCTGATATTCCTAACATTTCCATTACCCACACAAAGCACCGCACATTAAATATTTCGTATAATCACGAGCAAATGGAACCAGTTGGAGCAATCACCATCAGATTGTACGCATAAGCGTGTTTACATTGAAGACGCAGCAAAAAATATCCGCCCATAAATATAGATAATACAAGCGCAATTATTGTTATTTAAGATCGCATCCATAACTCCGTCGACGCTAATGTCCAAACAAAACAGTACATGCAAACACATTTACCGAAATTGTTCACTGTTCAAAAATTACGAGCGATATGAACGACCGTGTCCGCGCTCGGCCCTCTCTTAAATCTTACATCCTCATATTTATGCCATCATAAAACAAAAACATAATTTTCGGACTGCCAATGTCCGAGCTTTGTATTCTGGGGGGTTACTCTATAAAAACGATACGAACTTCGAATGTTCGGATGTTCAACATCCGAAGTAAGACATAAGATTGCCAATTTCTAAAAATCAATACTATTCTCTATTATACTTACAATTTTCTCCAAACTTATGGTTCTATAGTTGCGACGTACGATAGAGGAATCCAACATTATGTGGAGACACATTAGTGAAGTTTTACGTGCGGCGTCCGAACATTCGAAGTTTATATCTTTTCATAGAGTAACCCCCTTGATCGGATATTTACATCCGTGCTTTTACGAACGTTAACAAAAGTGCGCTTCGATATCACTCACTCTCTCTCTCAGGCTTAATGCGCGTTTTTTATTTTATTTATGTGCGTATTTATAAGCATCAATTGAAGAGGTTTTAAATACTATTCTGTACCACTCCTACTTACACGGTTTTAATTTATCATGGGATTGAAGATTTGTGTTGTTGTTTTGTATATACTTCTTTTATCTTTCACGCAAATACTACATCCAGCATCTTGACTTATAACCTTTTTTAAATAGATAACCTCAATTACTGAATAATATTAAAGCCTAACCTACACTTTCTTTTTAGGAACATAAGCAATGGTATTTTCACGTTTAGATATTTTTTACAATTATTGACCTTATGGTATTAAGAGACCAACCCGACGAACCCGATGAACTCCTTCGAAAATATAATTAGGCCTTATTCCACAACACTAGCCTGATACTAAAACTTCTAATCCTTTAGTCAATTTAGATCAAATAAATTTCCAGTTAACTCATAACCATAAAATAAATTAATATCAATAAATGAATCACAAACATGATCGTGTCTCAAAATGTGACAAGCGGCGGACGCTTGACTGTCTCCAGTGAAATAAATACGAAAGCTCGCGTTTGATCGGCTCCCGATGTCGCCATACGATAGTGTCGCTCGATGATGAGTTAATTCGATAGGCACTGAGCACCGAAACTCAATGAACTGACTTGGACAAATCAAACCAGTGACAGGTCAAATAGCGCCGGCATCTGATAGCGATGTAATGAAAGAAACATCATCACTTGACATCGGAATTGTCGTAGTGAAAAAATGCTGGCCAGTTTCAAGGCCAATGTATCTTTATATCATTGTAACGTATTTTCTACGTAATTTGATTCGATTGACCAACCATCAACAACATTTAAAACAATATTCTCCGTTAGCATCCGTGTAAATAGAATTCCTATCTAATGTGCGAAGATCTTCTACTTGTTTACTGATACGTATTGCCTTTTTGCAAAGATTGAAAATTTGAACCTCGTGCGGACAAACGTCATTCTTAAGCCAATTTGTCCAAATCTACATGTTCATTTATGTGTTTTTATATCTATAAACACACAAAATTCAGAAAGCATATTACGAGTACAGCACCTTATAAAAATAACCCACAAAACAATTACGAATAATTAATTTGAACAATTTATTCAACACTAATTTAGGGGTTTGACATGTTACTTAACAAAGCAGAGTATCAATAAACCAACCCACGCCATAATAGTCGCGAAGAGCAACTATTACAAAACACATATTCTTTTTACTGTACTAATAACTCCGCATTTAGTGGCCATAAAACTCGTCGTGTACATACTTCGGTACGGTTTTAACTTTCATTACAATGTAGCACTGTCGCTAGTTACAATTTTATTAATAGGCTCAAAATTATGTTACACCATTAAAGTTTTGTGGTATGAACCAATAAAACATGCGAGATCGCGTGTCCGTGTTTTTTAAACTATTGATTGTAAAATGTATTGAAGGCATTAAGACATCCTGAGATAACTTTTCGATGTTTAAAGCTGAATCATGGAGGCATGCAAGATGTAATTACGTGTTTTAATAGCGATATGTACTACTAACCTATTCAGCTATAGAAACTCCATTGCTTTATGGTGCACTGGAGAACTCTATAAACTTATTAAGCAGAGGAGTTTGAGTCCACACTCCACAATTTGTTCAATGACCTGTTGGAAGTGGTTAGGACCCTCCTACTCCAGGCAACCTCGATTAGATCGTCGATCTTTCTAATTTCGCTTTTTCGACCTTTTTGTATATATATTTTTTCACGGGCTTGACAAAGCGTCAGTAGTCAGGAAAGATATACCTACATAGGTTATCAAATATCCTTTAATACGAAACGGTTATATTAAGCCAGTCGAAACAATTATTCCATTCTAATAGTATCCGATTATCACAGTGTGAACCTTAAACGCGGTACACGTTCATAGACGACTATGACAAGTTCCTAACCACTGTGTAAGATGATTTTAACTATCTTTATTCTGATAGACAAACATCCTAACCCTGTTAAGGCGAAAGTTGCATGTTCATTATTGGTTTATACGTCATTTTGCAATTAACGTGAATACTCTGGGACAAAGGACTAATATTCTTAAGATGTTTCTCATGCAAGACAAGCTTGGGCTGAAGCATGCAAATGCTTGCATTACTCTTACGTTTACTACACACTCGTAAATTTCTTCATGCGTAACTGCGTATTCAGAATGTTTTATTTTTATGCTACTATCCCACACAAGATAATGTACAAGGTCTTCAAATGGGACATTTTAAATATATTTTTTTATAAAAGGATACATTTATATTTTCCTTCATAAATAAATAACACCCAATAGTCACATCTATGAATGAGATGAGTTCGCCTCATTTATCAGGTGAGAATGTAAGTAATTTAAAGGTCCCATCTGGCAACAAACTTAAATTTACTCTTTGAGTCGAAAAAAAATTGGTAGAATTAAATATTAAAAAAATAAATAAACTGATCGTATATTCATCATCATCATCATCATATCAGCCACAGGAAGTCCACTGCTGAACATAGGCCTCCCCCAATGATCTCCACAATGACCTGTTGAAAGCGGTCTGATCGTATATTAATATGTTAAAACTACCTTACACAATCACATGTGAATAATAATGAATAATATTGATTGTTCTACCGCCTGTATCACGGTGAGTGCTCTGAAGAATTGTTCAACTTAATCCCCTCCTCTCCATTCCTAACCAGAACCACGCGTGCTGGCTTGCGAAGCCATGGCTTGACGGTCCACACCATCCCGGCGCGAACCAAACGGTTCTCAAATTATTTTTTATGCCGCACCGTCACCGTCAGGCTGTGGAATTGTTTGCCTTCTCGCGTGTTCCCTCCTTCCTACAATCCTGGGTCCTTCCGCCGTAGTGTGAACAGGTACCTTAGCAGGCCGGCATAATTGTTTCCATTGGTATGGGACTGCCGTCCGACGCCAATGGATACTCTGCCTGGGTGACATTAGCACTTACCATCAGGTGCAATGCAGCCAATATGCCGGGCCATTATATAAAAAAAAATTACCTTACTTAAGTGTTTGATGAAGCTTAATAAAAGATAAAGAGAAATTCACTACTTATTGTAACCATACGCGAATACTCTTTGACCTAAACAATAATACACAAACATCGCGTGAAAACAAAAGACCATTCGAAAGCATTTGTTAGTATCTAATCTGTGTGGAATTAATCAAAATGGCCTATTAAAATTCAATTACAGTTCTCATCAACCACCACTCTAGAACATTCCGTAACCTTAATAACAATCGAGTAAGATGGGCAAATCTCACCAAAGATTATGATTGATACCGCCATTTAGCTAACGGTAGAACATATCGAAATTGAAAAGTAATGCACGGAAATTGGTGGGCCAAATTGTGAAGTTGACTATGTAATGGTTTTGGCAACAGATAGCAGCCATAATGATGATTTAATGTGAAATTATAATGCTCTAAACACATACTGAGAGGTGTACAGGAAATATTAAGAGCTCGCCATGTTATTACCGATTACAAAATGAAGCGTATTGAAACATTTATTTCAGTAGCTAGATTAAAAGTGGCTAGTTTTATATGAGATGAAAAATATTTATGTTACTGGTCTTATCCTATACTTACGTGGAATTTATTATAATTACTAATAATGGCTTGACATTAACCAGTACATATTTAGTTTACTTATAGTTTTAAATTGAAATATATCAAAATATGAAATTTGTAAAAATAACTGCAAATATACGCAATAATTAATCGTTAGTGACTAAATAAGATATAAATATCCACTTATTGTAACAAGTTCCTTTTTCAACATTCTTTAGCGAACAAAACAGCGAAACAAAACGTCAAAATGTGAGCAGCCCATTGATTTCGAAGAAAAAATGCTACAAATTGTTGTCGATCGAGTTTCTAAGAAGATACTTTGACTGAGAACTGTTTAAATTCATTCGAGGAAAAAAAAAGCTACTACAACATACATTACTTTGGGGGAACGTTAAACAACTACTGCTACGAGCATACTACTTTGGAGGGTTAATTATTGTTTATGAAAAGTATGACTTACATTTAAAATAAAATTAGGCACACGAAAGTTTAAACGCAGTGGATGATTTCTGGTGTCGTTGTAATATTGGTGAGGGTGGACACTTTTTTTTAAATATTATTTGATTTACATCTACCTATAAGTTTATTACTCTAGACACCACATGTACCGTTAATAGGGTGGTGTCCAAGATTTTATTTGAGCAATAAGTAATCCTTAAATTCCTTAAAAGCATCGTTTATAAAAACAAACGAATTTGAAAACAGCATCAAAATTGAATGTAAAATGACTGAGATATTAATACATTTAATAGTACGGTGGGGACACTCGTTGTCTCTTTCGCACGCGTGCACCTTATGCAAGATGACGTCACGCCGTGCATGTTGCATCCTTTTCTATCACTCCTACCACCAACTTTCATATATTTGTAACTTGCTTATTACTTAACGGATTTTAAAAATTCTTTCTAATTTTGATTATGCGTAACGTAACCTTCCGTTATAAACAAAAATAAAAGTGTATGAAACTAGCCTATTTAAAATAATATAATAAAGTATATTTTGTCAGACACTTTCATGGGTATTTTCACAACAACAGTGTTGAATTCCGTTGCAATATATAGATTAACAAATCAATATGCCTACACCAAACAATAATACACATATAGTTTTTCCAACTTTATTATTGTTCATACAAATATCATCAATTTTTGTCTCGATGCGGGATCGAACACACGGCGTTTTTTTCTCAGCCTGCCTCCAACCTGCGCCACAGATTTTAAAACTCAAACACACCAAGATTATTTGGATTATGTTATACTTTTACAAACAAAATATGAATAAAAGTAAGGATATCTATCACAACAAAATCAGCTGGCAAGATTGATCACAATCCCGATACCGTTCATTATTGGAAAATACCTGAGCTATAAAAATGATAGGCTGAGATATCCCGGCCGCACAAACTAGTTATATTTACTCTATCTCAAGTTACTAACGGTAGAATAATTAATTCGCCATTGCGAACGGTAGCCGTCGCGTCGGCCGATCTGCCATCACTACTTGATTACACATCTGCGAAGCCCTCCCAGGTATAAAATGGATTTTGTACTTGAGATGTGTATACTGATATCTAGGTTTTATTATTAAATGGGAATGGGAATGGAATCGTTGAAGTATAATATTATATTACTAGCACTCATTGTGGTAATGTGGCTGGTACTTTAAGTTGGTGTCGAAACAAAGTATAAAGTAAATTCAATAAACTACATACTACTTTTATTTTATTTTTTTCTTGTTTTGTTTAATTGACTGTAGAATTCCTAGTCGTTAATAAATACTTTAAATTACCCTAAAAATGTTACAAATCTAAAAGACCTGTTACCACTTCAACTAGGCCCTGCGACATACGGATGACAGCTGGTGCTTATAGTACAGGGCTACCCTAGTATAAGCACCAGCAATATCTTATTTCGCTTGCTACCTAGCCTAAGCACATATGATTAAGTTAATTTATGTTTGTTAATTTAGGTTTAGGAAGGAATTTAATAAACGTTTTTATTATTATTATACATCTTAAATACTCTTATTAGGAAACTTTTATTACAGAATTAAGATAAAAATTGAATACTTTTATAAAAAGTGTACAGTGACAGTTGCCAGTACAGTTTTTTTTTTGCTGACTAACTAATTTAATATACATAACGTTGTTTAATATATGTCTTGCTATTGTTTTTTTCTAGGGCGAAAGTACCAGTAGGTATTTGACCTTTCGCCCTAGAAAACAACGTGTGTCGAACCACAAATCTCACTATAAATCATGCATCAATGGGAAAAAAGATCGTGAGAAAAACAGAGCCGTTAGCGATAAGAATCTGAGGAAGAATTGTCGGAGTGGTAAAAAACTTATTTTTTGTTTCATTTACCAATTTATTTTCTTGGGCTTGTATATAAATACATATATCAGATAGTGCCTGAACACATCATATTTTTAATGTTGATAAAACACCTTGGAAGCAAGAATACGCTTGATGCAGGTATTTTCCCACAATTCGCTGTGAATCCTTAGGGATTCATTAAGCCAGTGTTCCACAGTAGACATCATACGGCTGCGAAAACTGATAATGACGATGATTAAAAACCCGAAAAAAAAACATGAACCCTATTCCACAGTTTCGCTGAGTTGAGGAGTGAATTATCCGGAAATTATTTTTTATTATAATCATATACTTCATTTTTGATTTTGATCTGATAGTAAGTACTGGGCTATTAGAAAACGACAACTTGGTGACAAAATTCTCGAGCGCTTTCATGCTTTAGAGAGCATGTTAAAGCGCCGGTCACGGTTGACATTTGACGAATGGTAACAGACGTTAAGGCTCGTGAGAAACCTTATGGGTCGGTTGGAAATTCTGACACTAAAATAATGAGTAGTTGACCAATAGCCACTATTTCATACCTACTTATGACAACCAAGCTATCTAGACCAGCATATGGAACTTAGGTCCAAACGTTGTACGTTTGGACCTAAGCACTTACTTAGCACTGGGTACTTACTACTTAGCACTGGGTAATGCCATATTATTTAAAATCATTATGAATGACGATATGAAAAATATATTTGGGTTAGTTCTAAAAGTAATAATATGTTAAGACGTTTTTAATAAATAATAATTATTATTACAACACCCAACAGTCATTTACATAGTCCTAACCCCACACTAAGATCGAGTCTTGTGTCATAAGTATTAGAAACTACGAGACAGTCTTCGGTCTCACAGACACCCAGACCTGAAAAAAATACATGTGGATCACAAAGACACATTTGTTTCGGTGCAGGGATCGAATCCGCAGTCTTTTGTTTCATAGGCAGCGTCTAGCCAACTGCGCCACGGAGGCTATCAATAATTTTCATTGATTCGCTTTTTGTGCTGCATTACATTACGTGAACTCAGTGTAGCCATTGTCATTCCCAGTATAAATAAAGGAAAAATAAATAACCGCTTTGATGTCGCACTATGTTCGATCAGTATTCTACTGGTGGTAGGTCTCTCATATGTGAGAGGCCATCTGGGTAGGTACCACCGCAATGTCTATTTCTCCCGTGAAACAACACTGCGTAAATGCACTGTTGTGTTCCGGATTGAAGGACATTGTAGCCAGAGCAACTACTGGACATATTGAGACTTAACATCTTATGTCTCAGGATGGCGAGCGCAGTGGAATGTTGCTACTGTTTATGAGCGGCCGTATCGCTTACCATCAGGCGAACGGCTTGCTCGTCTCGCCATTCAATGCAATAAAAAAAAAACATTACCAAAGTTTTGAAAACCAGTAAACCCTCCAGTATTCATATTCTAAAGATTTCAAAACACCTGAAACTAACCGTTCTTGTAGATTTACCGCAGTCGCTAGCTTATTTGTCGCACTTATTTCTCCTACAAACTCAACAATCACAGACCTAAAATCTAACATGAATATTCCTTATGTGATAGATCAAAACAATAAGGAAGTTCAGTGCCATAACACCCAAACAGGGAACAAATATTTGCGGATAGCACGATTTGTCCCTCTGAGACTGAACCCGTGACCCCTCGTATTGATGCCGGCTACTCGTTTACTGCGCCACTGAGGTCACTTTAATATTGAATACTAATAACATGACTTCAATATGGGTATGATTGACAATAACAATAAAAAATTAAAAGAGTAGATAGTTCAAAACAATAAGGATAAAACAAGTCAATATTGTAAAGGTTGTCTGGAAGACATCGCCGAAGGCGATAAGACCGCCGATTGTACTTTACACATAGGTTAAGTGTTTTTCATTGTGTATTTTTTCATTTGTTTTATGTGTACAATAAAGTGTAATAATAATAATAATAATAATAAAGTTAGTATAGTCCCTATTGTTATTTCCACCACAGGAGTAATACCCAAACAGCTACACCAGTCATTGAAAACTTTGAATCTCCCTCCCAAACTTTACCTTCTACTACAAAAAGCGGCCATCCTCAATACATGCCGTACCGTCCGAAAGTTCTTACAGACGGAATCAGATTTACCCACTACCAATATTTTAAGATTAGCTGCAGCCTAAGGAAATTCCTCTGATGCTCACTTGGCTTAGGCCCGTGAACATCAGTCTACCGGAGTAAATCCGAGTAAAACAAATAAAACAATAAAATAATAATAATAATATTTTTTTTTTTGCATCTAACAAATCGGAATGCAAATATCGCTTAACAATTAATTATACTAAAATCGATATCGTTAATTTTGCCTTCCAGGTTTTAGAGTTGTTTTTTTATGAGTAATAAAATAATAGTTACATTTTTTCTTTTAATATATTTAGGATTTTATCATATGTACACAAATTAAACACGGCGAAACAGAACTGGAATATCTGTGGGGCATACAAAGAAATTATCTCTTTATTAATATTCTTCATTTCATATTATATTCTCGACCCTGTTAATTATATCAAAAGCACATTTAAATTATAATCGACCGCGATCGCAATTAATTATATCCGATATTTAATATGTGTCTTAGTAATATAAAGAAGCAATTTATCTGCGACTCGTGTCTTGTAAATATTTTTTTTGTTTTTATATCGGTTATTAATTGATGAACATTACACTATCTGCGTAGAAATAACAAGTTGCTACTTGCTTGAATTGATTATGTTAATGAAAACATTATAGATCGGATAACTAATTTTGTTTTTATTATATCGCCTTGTAGGTTTACTGACAGCATACAAACTGGCTGTGGGGTGAAGGGTCGTAAGGTCAATTTCCAGATTGAACATTCTAAGTTATGTTTCCATTCATTGGACAACAAGTTTCTCGAGATTTTGTCTCTCTTTGGCGACAGATGTACTTTCTACCGGATGCTGTATTATAGAACGGAGAATTGCAAGAAATAAGAGCATTACTAGGTAATCTTGGTTCCAAAATAAATGACTTGTATTTTTTAGTGAGTAATCTTAACTATGAAGAATTTTTACATTCGCAACATCCATTAATACTAACGCCCTGGCCCAATGAAATATAACAGCATTACGATTAAGTCAAACCACTTTTCCATAAGATAGTACAACCCATTCATGCTATAATAGTCAAGACTGGCCACATACATAGCTCTATCATTTTTAAAATACCACTTTTTATTCACATTCACCTATTACGATTCTCTACATACTATCACTTGTAATTTCAAATGATTTGTGGGATTTATTTCCGCTCAGCTGAACTTTGAACCACACCAAACATGATTATTAGATTTTTGTAAGATATTTGTACAGCGACCACCGCATACGATTTGATGGTGAGAAGCCAATCATAGTGATCTATGGAAATCCCGGTTTCACTTTAGCCTGGATATCCGATGTCCATATCTTGTTAGTGGACACTCTTTTTAAATTACACTGCACAATATGCACCACTATTATTTCTCTCTCTTGTTCTCTCTCTGTGTCTTTAGCCAGAGGAAGTCCACTGCTGAACAATGGCCTTCCCCATGAATCTCCACATCGACCTGTTGGAAGCCGAATGCATCCAGCGACTTGCTACCATATCACATTACTATTACTTACTACTCGTATGTATGTATCATGTCAATAAAAATACACTATACACCAACTCTGCACACATTTTCTCACCAATAAATTCTAAATTTGTACTTAAGAATTTAAAAAAAAGTTTAATGCGCATGAAGCCCCACGTTTTTTTCCCGAGGCAAGAAGCGTAACCCGGTGGTAACCGTCACTTCCCTCGGGATTCCATCTCGTAGCGTCGGTGGACCGGTCATACAATTTAATTGATCTCAATGCTCGCGACTAATCGACTCGACACGGAAATGACTTTTTGTACGCTTGACTCATCATGCCTAAAATATGACGTCCTATGATAGTGTTTTGATATTATATTGATGGGGTGAGTACAGGCCACTTATAATGAATTTGTGGCTATGGAAATAAAAATTATTGGATGAATCACACAAGCATTTGTTTTTACGCGGATCGAACCAGCGAACTTTCGGTTTGAAGTCGGCTTCCTACCCAACTGCACCACTTATGACCAACAAAATTTACGGGTTTAAGGGCGGCGATCATTCTATAGAGTGTATCACTTTGTAGTCCCCGTATGTGGTACAAATATAAAAAAAAATATCCACTGCGCAAGACAGCAGCACTAAAACACCTGATAGTATGTAAACATCGTGAAACCAGTGTCAATTTATTGGGCCACAGTAAATCGCAGCCTTCACAAGGTGCGAAGGATTCAGCGAACCGTTGTATTGCCAATAGCTCCGCGCTTTATTTTTTCCGGCGGCGGTGTTAAGTAGCCAAAGGCATTTTAATGTGACAACCGTACACATAACAGCACTTAATTTTGTCCTAATGCGAGCAGCCGGCCGTAAGAATCCGCGGGCCGGTTGGTCGGTTTTTCGCCCGAGAATATCTGTGAACAGAATCACCGATGAGCCAGATAAGGCGTGTGTTTCTTTAAATATGCAAAGTGCAAACTTTGTTGTACTCTTTCGACAGGGTGCTGAATAATTTTACACGCTCTTAATGGTTAGCGTGTCGTATTAATTGAACCTCTCTGTGTACCGCTGACGCGCTGAATTGAAATTTATATGGCTTTGATTAAGAACAGATAACGATCTGACTTACGTATACTCATAAAAGTAGGAAGCAATCAAGGGTAATAAAATCAAAGTTAAATTAATTGCGCGGCAATAAACTATCGCATCTATTGTCTCCGCCTGAGGCAATAAAATCTATAGAATCAGTAGATAATGAAGTGGGATGTTCAAGCGGCGGTGCTGTGTGCTGTGTGTGTGTCTTTGTCAAGCGGCTAGAGCGAGTGGCGGCGGCGAGCGGTGCTGTTGCCAACATCGCGTCGGCATAATTTAGCACCCGGGCCCGGCAAGGCATTTTTCTAAAGACAATACAAGTCCCTCAGCCAATGGAATATTCAGAGTGCCTGAAGAATTCTCATTCTCGCACCCACTAATGAATAGCTATTCTTTGAGCATTTTAACTATGGGCCTCGGAATGGAATTCGAGTGTACAGGTTTCTTAAAAGGTCCACCGATACGCGTCGCGGCCTTTCCGCTTCGCTTAATTTATGGACATTCATACGTTTTGTTTTGTTTGTATTAATTATTACGGACCATATTAAAGTTTCGCCCGTTTGTGTCCTGCATTTTAGTGCCTTATTATAAATCCCAAAAGGGTATGTCGTGTCTAATTGAAGTGATTACTCATGTCCCGCGGAGATTGCGTTTTATTATTCTTTAATAGAAAACAATCGGAATAAGGCAATAAATTCACTATTAGATACGGCTGTCCATCATCAGTTTTCGTTATTGATGCATGAAATACAAGGTATATTTTTTATTTGTCGCTGATTTAAATTCAAGGTATGTAGGCCCGCTATTATGGTGTTTTGAATTTGGTTTTTTGTTTGTTTTACTTTTTAAAAAGCCCTCATGGTGGACGTTGTCATCGTGTCCGGAATACATTAATGCTAATTAAGTGTTTGTACCCATATACATAATATTAGTTTAACAAACTTGCCCGCGACTTATAAATGGACTTTAACAAGCTGTTAACGTTTCCTGTAGAGGTGCCAAGGATACATTAATGTATCTGTAAATAATAATTCATAAAACAACTATATTCAGCAGTGGACTTTATTTAATATATTTTCTTAATAATTCATAATCATTTTTAAGGCGCATATAAATCGTTTCTGTTTTAGTATTAAGTATATTATATAGTATAGTTACTAACGCATCTACGTATACAATCCACAGAGGTATATTCTTGGGCGTTTATCAGCTACCATCAATAAGCCTTGCTCTTTAAACCGTACAATAAAAAACACCCATAAAATCATACTCATTCTTATGTCAAAAATCTGTTACAAGTAGCAATATACATTTTATGCGCCGCCGTCCATTCAAAACCATGATTACTCATCCTTTATTCCTTTGTATGGGGTTTGTAATTTTAAAGTATATTTTTATGCGGTTCCAGATAAACTTTATGAAATATTGCAATGATCAACAATGAGCCGTAAAGACGCGGACAATGTAATATCTTCCGTGGTCGTATGGAACATTTCCCATTCGCATTTAAACGTATCTACTTTTTAATCTACGAGGCAATTTCTTATAGGCAGCGGATATGTGAGGTCCGCATACTTTTGGGTTCGATACACTACTCTTAATGTGCCGAAAAAATATTCTTAAATGGTATATCAGTAAAACTGCATAGAGTTCATATACAAGCATGTCCCTTTTTATAAATTTCCTTTTTATAAGTTTAATATTTTTCGCCATTGGATGCTGACATTTGATACTTACCCCACTACATTTCTCATCTGGGTTGAATCAGTTTGCTGTACCATTAAAAAAAATCCTAACCCGCGATCGAACCCAGCACTCGACAATTCTGAGGCCTACCCATCACTGCACCATTAAATCATACAAAAACACACAGCAGTAAATTATAATAAACAATAAATTCGCTAACGACCGCCATGTTTTATGAATCTAAGTATTTTATTGGCGGTGATGAACGATCATTTTAATTATACCACTATAAGGCGTGGCAAACGAAATATTTATCTTGCATTATACACTATTATGATTTGTAATTTAATTCTGTTGTCATAAAGCGATTTATGGTGATATTTTTTTAACTAGTGAATTTATTAAAAGTGCGTGGTGGCCTGTTGGTAAACTGACTAGACGCGACTGCCATGTTCACGGTGGTAGCGGGTTCGAATCCCAGGGCACACCTCTGACTTTTCGGAGTATTGTTTGTATTGATAGTAAGTCACCTCGCACTAAAGTGGTGAAGGAAAACATTGTGAGGAAACCTGCATACGAATTTATAAGAATTTCTATGGGAATATAAGTCCGCCAACCCACACTAGGCCAGCCTGGTTGATTATATGGCTTAACCACTCTCAATCGTTCTCTCGATTAGATGTAGAGGAGGCCCGTGGCCTGCAGTGGGACGTATATGGGCTGATACATACATACATATATACTTAGATTCCTGTTATTCAAATTTGTTGATCCTTCATTGACCGTTTCATACAGACCTTCATTGACAAATTATTGGTACTCCGAAAGCAATTTTATCGTAGTTTATTATCGTAATATCTGTGCCAATAGAACCCAATATACACCCGCGGTCACGTACAAAACATGACTCCAACACCGGATGCATTGTAAATACCTTATAACGTTAACGCCACTGCATTCAATAAAGGTAAAAGTCCATTGAACTGGTTTGATATTCATCATTCGGTGGATTTATTTTGGTGAGAAAATATTTATTTTAATGATCAGTAATGAGTTATGGCCATCTAAATCTTGAATAATCGTCAATAGATGTCATTCTTTGATTGTTTTTCTGCAGCGGTGATAATGTCATTCTTTGATTGTTTTTCTGCAGCGGTGATTAAGACCTGCTGTGTTGTATTAAAAGGATATTGTAGCTAGTGAAATTACATGACTATCTAAATCGTGAAGGACCTATCACCTTACATTTTGAAGTGACGAACGCAGCTAAGTGCCAAGCGGTGCTTATTAAAAATGAGTTTTGTTTTGTATACAGTCAGGCATGACGCTTACCAACGAGCAAACTTAAATATCGCTGGATAATCGCACATAAAATAAATCCCCGGAATCCTTTTACTTTACCATAGCATCATTAGAACACTTAATATAGGTAATTAGTTTTTTTTCGGAATGGCTCAAAAATAACACTCTATATCTTGACTCATTGTTCCCCCGTGGATGTTTAGCTTTACAAAAGTCTCCGTTGCGTGGTCGACGCTTAGCGTAAAACCTCACGGCACTCACATCGTGGTAATTTATAAACAATCCACTACGCATTTACATGATATCAATATGAAAATGTAAGGAATAAGAATGATACTTGTCCCCCTTTATATGCACGAAACACCTCATTAAGAGTTTGTCGTACAATGTTATAGGGATGTTCCTGCGGTTGGAATATCAAAATGTTGTCTTTATTTTGTTATAAAATATTCCGCTGTTTGACATTATCGTTCTTAAAGTATATTTTACAGGCAAATAACAATGCATGCTAAGAGAATAAATATACTAAACAAATTAAATAAGATATTAAATTCCTCTTAAAATTCAAATATATTATATAGCCTATTTATAGATAATAAAAAAATGTGACAAAAAAAAAAGAAAATTATAAATGTGGAACAGAAGTCCTCTGAAAACTAGCTCTTTCTTTTACTTGCTTCTTTATCAAATAAGACGCAAAAAACACACACATGCGGTCAAATGTGGCAACTTACCTCACGTAAGTTCACACAAAAATATCTTTAAAGACGAAAAAAAAAACTATTAACCAAAAATAAATGGAACTATTCAATTTATATTCAATATTTTTTGAGTATGCATCGCTCTGAAGACACGTTCCATCTCTATTGCCTATCGTGAAGAGCCTTACAATGGGATAAAAAAATGTTCAAAGGTAGCCGCTTGAGCCGACGACCACAATGCAGTCGCATGTCGTCCAAAGAGTTATTCGAATGAAGTTTTACACGCCCTGCCTCTATTTTTGACGCTACTCAATATATTAATGCATTCTTTTTGTAGTGGAGGCTAAAGGGCCAAAGTGCTCCTGTGACTACAATGCTGTCTTAAAAGACGGGCAAAAGGGGCAAATATACGTCCCGCTATTATAGCTAAGTAGAGGCTGATTTCATCTCGTTATATACAGCGTGACGATAAAACTCTGTCCGATCGATAAAGGTGCTATCAGAATCAATCATGTGTTCTATTTCAATGATCCGTTTCTCATAATAAGATAAATAATATCCTTAATAAAATAAATTTAGAAAAAATAGGAAACCCCACATTACACTGCCAACAAAAGCGTTCGTAACAAGCAAAATGCGGAGCGACGTTTCTGAATGTTCAGAATAATTATAATAATATATATTTTTTATTATTTTATTTCGTTTTTCGTATATACTTTTTGTATACTGCAATTGAGATACCCAAATGCGCGTGTTGGATCGGAAAGGTTTTTATGTTATACTGTATATTCTACATCGGTATTTATCTCTATGCGGGTGAATACAATTAATATTGTCACCGAAAGTTGATGTATCAAGTCGACATTTGCTGTATTAATTATACTATATCAAGGCAGTCTCAAACTTTTTTGATGTACCCACACTAAAAAATCACAACTGAGTGACCAAAGAGAAAGCTTAATTATAATTCCGTATATTACACAGCTTTTTTTCATATATTTTTGCGTAACAAACTCAAAATCTCACGTTTCTAAATCCAAACACACTGTTAGAAGACCCAAAAGTCCACCAAAGAATATAATGAAATGCTTAACAAAGTTATTAATAACGTAGTCGAAACACCATGGCGAGAAAATTACAAATATATTCAGCTGTGATTCTTATACAGTTATATTTAAAATATTCAACTTTTTAATTAGTAGAATAAACATTCGCCGTGTGCCGCTTATGGTATATAATTAACATAGTAAAACCTTCGGATCGAGGACTCATGTAAACTCGGCCTAATTAAATTTAATGAATCAAATTAATTATAATTAAATACTACATTATTCCTGATTACGCTCCCTGCTATTTGATGAATATTTTCGCTGTTAAGTAGGTTAGTTTTTTGATGTATTAAGTGAGAGATTGTTTGTTACGTTTACGTAAATAAAGTGAAGTTCTTTTATATAATGATATTATTACTGTTTTTTATTGACATGAAAGGCGAGACGGGCATGCCGTTCACCTGATGGTAAGCGATACGACCACTCATGAACAGTCGCAAAACCAAACAACACCTTGAATTACAAAGCAATGCTTGACATTCCACTGCGCGTGCCATCACGATGTTATATTTCAATATTTCGAGTACTTACTCTGGCTACAATGTCCTTGACACCGAAACACATATGCATGCAGTGTGCATTTACACATGAGAAATAGACATTGCGGTACCAACCTCCCTGAGCGGCCTCTCACATATGAGAGACCTGCCACCAGTAAAGTATTATTTTCTTTGAGGTAGTTTTAGCTCATGAATTTCTTAGTTATCTTATATGTTCGTCAAGGGCAAGATTATTGTAGATACCAAACGAGACGACTTGGATTCAATATCTTCACGAGACGGGCTAATATGTGTAAATCGATGCTCTTTTGGAACGAAATTGTGCATACCGTAAGGTGCATTCCAGTCATTTTGTCGAGATATAATAAAAAAATAAAGTAACAACAATTAATGAATGATATACTATTTTTTGTTTAAAAAAGCTTCATTTCAAATACCGTGATCCATAAAAAAGCGTGACCCATATCATGTTGCTTCAACTAAAGCTGAGAAGAAAAGATGGCTGAACCCATTCATAAGTTCGCTTGTTATACCTCGGCCAAGTCACCAACACTAGCACAAGACTGCTAAAAGCGAACTTCGCCAACTACGGCTCAATATCATTATGGCCGCGGACGAGCGTTCGTCATTCTGTAATTAAAACTTCGCCAAATAGGGGCCCTGCATAATTATTTACTGTAAGCTTTGTACTGAGCGAGTACTAAACTAAATTTCAACATGTTATTATAAAATGCCAACGCTTCGTCCCATCGAAAATGTATAATTAGATTTCAAGTCGCGAAATGTAATCCAAAATAAGTTTTATTTGTGAATTCTTATTATGATAGAGTGTAATTACAGATCTTCTGAAAAATAATCCTTTTAATATGAAAATTAAAAGATCCGAAGCTATATACAATATCGTAAGCTTATATACCTATAATAAGCCGCAATTTTTGGTTAATAACCCTTTAAATAAAACTGTGTTCTTATTTACTTTTAAATAAACAATACCTGGCTAAAAAAATACTACCAACGAATTTTTTATAATTATACCCTGATTTTTTGGTCACACGCGGCCAATACAGAACCATTCTGACCAAAAAGACCTAATTTAATTTTTCACAAATACAACATATCACATAGGACCTACCAAAACCCCACCAAAAACAACATATACAAAACAAACACTTGATAACATCAAGTCACACAAACTACCCATTATTTCCCAAGACTGACTCAAAAGGCACTAAGATCTGCACACAAGACGTCCAGTAATACCAGAAGTTAGTATTAATTTACACGGCTAGACCGGGCATGTTAATTGTGTCCCGGTGCTTCCCGGATTACACGGGAGCCTTCGTTAACACAGGATTTGAGCTCTTTGATACGTGGAATGGCCCGTTGGTAAATAAGCCTCGGATATTCGGACATACGAAACGCTACGTTATACGAGTGTGCAGTTAAAAATATTTTAATGGAATTTCCACTGTGGGATAATGAAACTTTTTGCATAAATATTTTCTCTTAGAGTTATCCTATAATTTTACGCGTGGATTTTATAAAAATAAAATAAAATCCAACAAGAAACATATAAGAAGACTGTATCCATGTGCATGTAATTATTTGTCTTCGTACTGTCGATTGTAGAGGAGGCCCGTGCCCTGCAGTGGGACGAATATGGGCTGATACAGATTTGTCTTATTCCGATAGCAGCAAATCTAAGCAAATTGAATTCTGAATAATATTCCCGATATGCCAAGAGAAGACCCGCCTATCGCATTCTATGATGGAAATAATTTCAGAGAACAATCAGGAGCAACACTACCATTGTGGCGGAATTGTACTGCGGTATGTTTGCAACACTGAGGGCTCGGGTTCGAATCTCGGGTCGGGAAAAGTGATATTAGATTTTTCTATTAATTATGAGGCCGTGGTCAGGAATTTGGCCCAATAGGCTCGCCCCCTATCACATCGTGGGACGGAAATACAAGGCGCATCGTGTGTTCTGTTTACAACTCTACCTTCCACCTAAAGGACATAAAAGCACACAACTGTATAACACCACAACGCAGCTTTTTAATAATATTATTTTTAATCAAATTAAAATCATGTTTTGCATAATACTACACTAAAGATGTCAACTTATCATCCAACAAACCCCAACTTACACCAATAGGATTAAACAAATTGGTAAACTCTAATTCCAAATTACATTCCTAATAAGAAATTAAGCCAAAAAGTAATAATTTCCGAATCGATTATCCGATTACAAGCGATCATCGATGATCGGGGCTTAGTGATGTACATTCTCGAATCGTCAAGTCGAATGTCGCGCGAGTTAACTCGTTTCCGTGACATCTAATTACTCGCCAAATTAGGCGCGAGCTATGAAACTTTCTTCTCGACACGGTGACTATTCTCAAACTTACGAGATGAAATATTTTTTAAATGATAATTTTTATAGTGGATGACAAACTGATAAAATCTCACCTGATATCGAGTGCAGGACAATTATGGAAGCATGGATAAAATGTGTATAGCTCATAGAAATGTGTATTTATTAAAAACTATTTGGCATTGCATCAATAAGGTATAACATTTCAAATAATTGCTTTAAAAATAAAATGTACTTATTTATGGACAAATATTATTTGCAAATATCATTTTTTGCCGTACACGTACTAATAACAGATTTATTTGTTCAAAGGCCAATATTAATTTCGGGTTAGTGTCGTGACATGTTTCGCTTTAGGTTCCAATTAAAGCCTGCTCTCAAGATACATCAATCAAATACATAGATTGAGATAAATAGTTCCAGATAAAACGATAATTTAATATGCTAAAATTGAGTTTGGACCTAAATTAATGCTGTCCCACGCAAATAATTGCTTGATAACGAAACATGATAGCAGTTATTTCCAAAAATTTATTACCTTCCCTAATTGTTCTAATGGCAGCATGTGTGGGCTGTGAATTTTGCGGTCCTTGGTTTAAATTCCCAGGGAGGTCAATATGCTTTGTTAGAGTGTATGGTTTAAAAAATATATTGTTTCCGATCTTAGAACACACACACAAACTCGCGGCATTGTCAGAGTTACTGTTTCAGGTTCTGCCCATTCCTTTCGGAATATAGTTATGAACACTTGCTACTTATATAAATAATACTTACTTTCAATACAAATAATATCACAAATTCAAATGGAATAAATAGATTACATCCCAAAACGATCACATGTTATTTTTCATCTCGATCGAAACTTAGAATAAAACCCCGCTCCAAACACGAAGACACTTCCCAAAACGGTCATCGTTCTAAACGAAGCATTTTGTACACATCTGTCATCCGACATTTATCTAATTGGTGTATCAGTTGCACGTGCAATATTAATGTGAAAACTGAACTAAGTACATCAAAGTTTATTTTATGAACCACTAGTGGGTACAACACCATTGTACTATAAAAGTATGTAACTTGTTATTTAAATAAATACACCTAATAGTCACATACATAGTCTTGACCCCACACTAAGATCAGACTTTGCGGTCTCACAAACACCCAGATCGAAACAATTACCTATGGATCACACAAATATTTGTCTCGATGCGGGGATCGAGCCCACGGCCTCGCGTGTCACAGCTGGTGTCTAACATACTGCGCCACAGAGGTAGTCAACTTAATCTTACATTTTTTCAAAAAATGAAAAATACTTTCTTATAACAAACCGACCAAATACATATATAGGTAAGTCGACAGTTCTAAGATGAGACACTGACCACTGATTCTTTGAAGTTATGTATGTAGTCAATCTTACAGCGTTTAATAACTATGAACGAATGCACTTGGAGGCAATAAAATAAGGGAAATTTCATTTTATGATTTGACAACCACCTGGCTCAGTTGGTTAGATGCCGGCTGTGAAAAAAGAGGCCGTGGGATCGAAGCCCACACGGAAACAAATTTTTGTGTGAACCACAGGTATTTGTTTGGGGTCTGGGTGTTTGTGAGACCGAAAAGTCTCTCGTAATTTCTGACGCCCACTAGAAAGAAGAAGAAAGAATTTCAAAGGTTTAAAAAATTAGTTAGACTAAATGTTAAAAAACATACATCTCTAATAAGTAAAGTATTTCTAATAAGTAAGAAATGTTAAGATTTATTTGGTGTACAAAAAATAAATAATAATTTTGTTTGCTTATTAGAGAAGAAATAATAATTTTGTTTTTATTGTTCTTTATCTCTTTCTCGTTTAGCAACAATAACTATGAATATTTTATACCGTCCTTTAATTTTTACTTTAACTTCATTTAGTATAATTACTCTGGACAATTAAATCGAAGTAAATTCCGATAAATGGTTTAACGAAGGAATAAAAGGAATGTCCCATGAGACCACGAAAACGTCTTATCTAAACCGTCCCGACTTGTTGGTGCTCCTCTAATTGGCTAATTGGCATACGAGCAGAGATAGATCGAGAAACGCGATCTCTTCCTGTAGTTAGATAATGCCGCTGTCCCCGTGATGAAATGCTACCCGATCGATATCAAAACGCCCATTGAAATGCGCTTCTCAAACGGTAATTGTAATTTACGTTGGTTATTTATTACTAGTATTTACTTGAGCGAACTTGTGGAATCGTTGGCATACTTCAAATTGTACCAACTGTGGTACCAACCATTGAAATTAGAAATTGTTGTACAAAAACGATTCCTACGGTGCATATGCTTGACAAAACATTGTAATAGATAATGTAAACCTTATTAACACAGTAAGCTATGATGCTGCTGTGTAAAAAAACACAAATTCGAATCATGCAGCAGTATACAACATTTGTTTAACCCACAATATTTGCTTAGTTTCTCAATGTTGCGTGAGATCAAAAAGTCTCTCCTAGTTACCTAACTATATCTGCCTGTAGAGTGTGGAGTCCACATTATTCCTGTCTTTTTTAGATACATATACGTACTCGAATGCCAAAAGTTTAACGCATTCCTTATTAAAATTGTGACAAACAAGATACAAATTTATGTGAAAATATTTCTTAATTTAACCATCTGCATCCCATGATTACATCTATGAGATTGTGGTAAACGATAAGACCTCTTTGTGATTTGTTATAACATAGGGGCAATAATAGGAACTAATCACCACTACGTCTATATCATCTAAATAATATAACAAGTCGATTACCAACCTATGAGAATACAGAATAAATGGAGAGGAAAAGAGCAAGGATTGGAATATGGTATGCTCTGGTAATACGACTACCCATAATACAAGTAACTGCGGAGTTTCTTTACATCGAATTTTGATAATGGTGTCAGCTAGATCAAGCTGACATAAATGGTGCAATGGACGCTTAATACAGCGTAGCTGTCATAAAAACTTTGTGTGGAATAGGAAGCAAACGAGCAGACGAACCACCTTGATAAGTGATCATCACCGCCCATAAACACCCACAAGAATCGTGCGATGCCTTTGAGGAAAATAATATCTAAATATTACGTAGCATATCTCCATCTATATGTTTACAATAAACAGTTAATAAATAAATAAGGCCATTACTACAGACCATTAGATTAGTCAAAGCAAAAACAACACGGCGTGTGGCCGCAAGATGCTACGCGAGATAAACTCGGTTTACTGATGTACTTCATTCGATAGCCCGTACTTTTTGCCCCTGATTAGAGGTCTTGTACAAACGGCCTTGGGTTTTGTTTTAAATCCCCCGCAAAAAACGAGAACAAAAGACCTGAAAAAATCACACAGTCGATCATATGGTTATCTTTTATTAATTTTTCAATCGTGTTGAGTTCTTGCGTCTTGTCTATCATATAAGTTTCTTGGAAATCAATCAATTCTAGCGGAAGTATTTTTTCCTATGGTTAATTAAGAAATATACCGTATCGATTGGTGACAGCGTTTATTGATAGTTTTCTACGTGTGAAGTTGATTTAAGAGTTGCAAAGAGACAAGAATTGTAGTTTTTATCGCATAGATCGATTACTTTGTTTCCTTAATACCTGTATCTTGTCAACACCAATAAAACTGAATAAATACCTTGGTGAATTCTAAATGTACGCAGTTTTAAGAAAAACACAGAGTTTTAGATTTAATGGATATGAAGGGTTTACGTATATTGAATTAACATAATAAGCAAGATTCCTAATAAAAATATAATCTAATAAGATACAAATTTTAGTTTTATCTATATATCATAATACTACAACTTTTGATAAAAAATTGAACTATCCTGTCGCAGAACAACACATTTTAAAATTATACAAACAAAGGAAAACAAGGAATAATCATCCCATATAAAGCATGTGGAGACTTGGAAAATCACATGAATTTTGCCGTTCGCAGCTTTTATAAACTATCACAAACCAATAAGTTATTGAAGTATTTCCAACCAAAATATAAAACAGCATGTATTAAACCAATTACATTTTACCTAGTTATCAAAACAGCAATCGGAATCGAAAGCACAAAAATAGAAATAAAACTAGGCCTGTTAAATAATTCCTTTACGCATCTTCGTATCCCATGGCTCGCCCTAACAGCAAATACATTTTTAAAGCAGTGCGCACATAAAAGGGAATATACGAACGTTATTCGAAAGTGCGGAAATGCGTCCCATACATCAAGTGAAGAAAATAGAAAAACAGAGGCAAGATAAAATGTGAGTACATCGCCGTGAAATGTTGCTACAATTCCGAAAGTGACAAATAGCTCTTTGACACCGCCAGCATATTCTCTATTGGATGTACATTTTTAACAAGTTGCTCTATTGGTTTAGAAGGTACAATCTACTGATATCTTGGGTTTAATGTCCTAGGGAAATGCCATTGTGTGTGTTGATATGAGAAATTTAGTTCAGTCTTTCAATCATAGAATCTGCTGATAGCATAGAACTTTCCCAAAGACTTCTATGTATCTCTAAGGATACGTACCGTATCCAACGACAACAAAAAGGTTTACTAAAACTAAGAAAGTTAAAATATTAGTACCAACAACCTTTTTAAATATGGCACAAACTTGAAACAGTCCTATTCAGCAAACTAAGACCTTGTGGACGATGCCTGTGCTAAGTAAGACGCTTGTAGGCTCATAAAAAACTATAATCAAAAATTATATATCCGTTAGCGATTAAATTACACAACACAAAATCATTTGAATAAGTCATCCTACGTAAATTGCAAATTAATTAGTCAAGAAATGTTTGCTTTATACTCAATTAATGGTAAATATTACTGAAGCTAGCACTTAAAATGCCCTCCGGTAATAATTGAAACACACATAATCATAATTAAGTCATAAATAATAAATGTATGAATTATCTTTACATCTACGTTAATTATGAAACTGGCTTGAGTTTGTGTTATTTTGAATAATTTCTATTTAGAAGGTTTAATAGAATTGTGAGTTTATTATTTTCTTATTTCTAAACGATCTCATAACCAAAATTGTTTGATAATTTTATTTGTAGTTACATTTCCTTAATATAGATTCAAAATCATACATATTTTTTGTTTATTCATATTTACAAATGTAGGAATCATCTTACAAGTTTCTGAATATTATGGAGTAATGTTGTATACACCTATATAGGCATTTTATCGATGGCCCGACGATGGTGTATCGATTTAATAAATAAATATTTATTACGCTATTGCACAGAATACTAACAGAAGTCAAGTTTGTGTATGTACTTCACTTTTGTTGCAACACTCACACTACGCTCGGCGTTCGCGCAAGAGTTGTTAACTCTGGCTTATGCGAAAACACGTTTGATTGAATTTTTAAATAAAATATATAAAACACAATAATACAATAAATAAATTTTAATTTAATTTATGAACTCGCTGAGAATGTGTATGTCATTATTCTAAGTTTTTTTTTATTGTTTTTTGTAATATATGTTTTTTTTTTAATGAAATTTATATTCAATTATTATAATCTGGTGTTTTATCTACAAGTGTAATAACTTTTATTCATTTGCTCCATCTTTGCACAAAACATCTCACTATTTAAATCCCGAAGCGGGTGTCACTCGCGCGCGCAGTGGTCTCGACTGGTTTGAAATATCGTGTGGGTGAACGCTGTCTATGTGTGCGTTGATTTAGCGCGCTTTGTATGGAGCTTGACTTCTGTTAGCTTAGTATTCTGTGACTATTGAATTCATTTTTAATATTAAACCGCCAAACAGTAAAAAACATTTACAATCACGACTAGAAAAATAAACAACGCAACACAAGCCGATACATTAGAAAACTGGCATCCATTAGTGGAAACGCTAAAAATAAATAGCCAGTTTTTTACCAGACATCTAATTAAACGACAGAGTGGCGTGTTTAACGTAGTTCTTTGCAGCGTGTCTCTCGCCCTGGTCAAATTGTATCGGACGGCTCGGCGAGCCGTGCGCGCCGACCAATCTCTTTGATGTTACTTCATTATGTCGATGCCACGATGGGAATTGTCACCCGACATATCTATGTTTTATTAGAAACGTTTTAAAATCACTAAATCTATTAATAAATTACGCGTATGGTATCGGTAGACAACTTGGGCTCAAAGAATTGAAAAAATTTAAAGCTAAAAATGGTAAACGCAACTGCGTACAGCATATCGCTAGGTTGGTAGAGAACTATCTATCAGATTACATAATCCCACTATAGGGCACGGGCCTCCGCTACAATTGAGAGTACGATTGAGAACGGTTAAACCATATAGTCCACCACGCTATCCTAGTGCGGATTGCCGGATTTAACATACCATACAAGTTCGTATTCGCAGTTAATAGTGCTCAATTCATCTTTTGATCACTAATCGATCGTCGATTATGATATGTGCGATCTCAACAAACATATCGTTTTGCGATCTATCTTCCACCGCTTTTGCATTGTTTTTTTTTCATCACTGTATAGCGAGATGAGCATGCCGTTCGCCTAATAGTAAGTGACACGACATACGACCGCTCTTAAACAGTAGCAATACCAAACAACACCTTAAATTATAAAGCAATGCTTGGCATTCCACTGCGCTCGCCATCCTGAGACATAAGATGTTAAGTCTCAATATGTCCAGTAGTTTTTCTGGCTATAATATCCTGCAAACTGAAACAGAACACTGAATTTACACTGCTGTGTGGTGGAAGGAATAGACATTGCGGTGGCACCTACCCAGACGGCCCCTCACATATGAGAGACCTACCACCAGTAAAATTGATTGATTTGATTGAGAGGGCACCACCCTCTCAGTATACCAAGCACACCTGATGACCCCTTTAAGATACCCTTTACGACAGAGAGGGGACTGTGAATTCTTTTGTCCCCTTACCTTAGCGCTGGTTTGTTTGCTAATCTAGTCACAGAAGTTGCAATGGTATGCATGTGGGTGTGACAGGCACTATCAAAATATTTACAGTACGGCTAACGCATTAGTCGCCTCTAGCCATATTTAATTTTGCAATATCAATTACTTCGTTCAGGGTCACGATTTAATGGAACAGATAGGTGTTAGCAAACATACTATTATATTGAACATTAACTGCGCTAGATTACTGCTTCAAATCGATTTGTTTTATTTGCGTTTCGATATCTCTTAAATATTATTGTGGGCTTGCATTACCATTAGGCGCGCATCCACTAGTATTGATTATAAGATGTGATCCGTGAAAGGATTTTTACATTTCATTTGTTATTCTTTGAGTCAATTTACAATTATTCACTTAAAATATTTATATTAGTAGACAAACTTCTTTTGAAAATTCAATAGCTTTGGAATAGGCACGTCATTTGCCATAAAAACAAATCAATTTACAATAAGTTCATTGACTTTAATTGACGTACATAAATGATATAGCTTACAAGCAACCACAATAATTGATAGGAAAAGTAGGCAAAAGGTCTAAAAGGAGGACAGAGATATTAAGCATCCAGAAATGTCAATCAACTAATGAAACACTACAAGTTCTTAGAATTGGTAGATCAAGGCTTTTGGAAGACAAATCAGAAAAATACCCCAAAGGATACGCGACTACGGTGTGGCAAATAAATTGAGCAATTGAAGAGCGATTGTTCGCAGCTTAAGCATTACACAATACGCAATTATACACACGAGTAGTACGGCACAAGGTCGCTGAAAGTGTTTCATTTTCGATTTCATTGTAAAAACAATGTTAATGGTATCCAAAGGCTTAATATACTAGCCTGATAAATAAGTTTATTTAGATACCTAGAGGAATCACCATTTCGATACAATAATACATTTTTTGCTGTTATTTTGTTCGGTATAAAGCTTAAGTATAAATATTGTGACAAGCCATGAGCTTTTTCATCTTCATTTTCCATCTTTAATCGCTAAGTTACGGCAAAGTATTAGTGTTTTTACGTAGTTCTTAACTCAATACTTAGCGCCATAGTTTTCTAAGCTTTTTCTGGACTATAATATGTTTGAGGTCAACCTTATCGATATACTAGGCCGAAATTCCAGTCTTGAGCCACTCATACAAAAATTCCAATTTGTTTTACCTATCAATTTGCGTATTAATCAAATTAGAATATCTAAACCAATAAGCAGAAATCGGAATATTACATCAAGCTCAATAAAACGCATCCTCATAAACCAGCTTTAAAAAAATCATTTGTCACTAAAAGCCTGGCTTAAAAAGCCGATACTCAATCAATCAAATCCCACGTGAAAGTATCCCGTACGTTCCGGCCCGGTACGCCGCGGTCGCCCGTTTCCGCTTCCGCCCACAACTCACCGCATAGTTCCGTCTGCGGCGCCATGTACTGCATTCTAATGCAAGAACTGTTTTATATGTTAAACAAATGTTTGTTACTTGATAATGTTACACGTGATGTCTTTAATTAAAACCTTTATTTGTTGAAATAGAGTGGGATTCTGGATTACGTGGTTTTGTCGTTATTAGTTATATACTCGTAAATCTTCATATATGAAAGGTTTTTGTTTCCCGGCCGGTGCCAGGATCGGCCTTCCTGCTGAGCCTTCTCCATTTCACCCAGTCTTCAGCATCCTCAATAGTAAGATCATTTGCTCTCATATCTTCGGTCTACCCCTCGGTCGAGGTCCTGGAATCTACTCCTGAAGCTTTCTTAGGACATCACCATACTAACTCAAATGCATCCAACCATACTAAATCCAACGACATTCCTAGAGAGACAAAATATTCCACTGCATGCCTCGATGTCTTATAAAACAATAAACCATAATTTATCAATAATTGGGCGCCTCAAATTCCCAAATTAATTCATGAAATTAAAATTCAGTTATCAAATTTCATCATTTAGTCTTTGTCGGTAGTCTCAATCGAAGTTCATAAAATTGCCAATATGTTATCATCTGATTATCTTTTACGTCCTTAAAGAAACCCTGCTGGGAAAAGTCCTCAGTAATATAAAATTCCTACTGTATTACCTGTTAGAGCCAATGAGGACGATCAAATATTCATTAAAGCGAAAAATATGACCAGTTTAAGTGATTTTGTATTAAAATATTAAAGGTTATGTCAGGTAGGATGGCAAAGTGGATAAAGCGATAGTCATGTCGGGATCGCATACTAAAACTCTTTATTTTTTGCCTAAATCTCTTTCGGAAAAGGGCCGATGGTTTACGAATGCTATATGTCCAGTAGCACTAAATATATTATTACCCATATATAATGCCTCATACAGAATATTATATTCCATTTAAACGTTTGGTGAAAAGCTAGTAGCTTCACATGACCTATTGCATTACTTCTCTTATAAAATGCAACAAGCAATGCCCTTTTTGAACTTAAAGTTATATCGTTGATCAATGAAAGTTCAGATAAGATCAATGAAACCAGTTTATTACTTGCTCATGTAAAAATGATTATTTTTCCGGTCGTATCCCGTTAAAAATAATTAATTAATACACTTAATAATTAATATAATTACATTTAAATGCAACCCTTCAAACCTTACAACCAGTCTTAAAGGAACATTTAAAATACAAAAGCAAGCAAGAATTTTAATATATGTAGATATCAGTTGAAACAAGGGCCGATCCCGACTCAATACATTTATTGGGCTCATACGTGTAAGTGCTGTCAAATAAATCACTACCACAATAAAAAGACAATTTTACACAATCGACGAACGAATTTCGAAATGATTAAGAACATACAATGAAATGACGACGATTATTTATGTTTTTTTATATATTTATGTGTCTTCCACATAAATATGCCTTTTGTTGCTACTGTTTTTTTATTACATTTTAATGACTCAAATATATGCTTTGTTAGATGTTTTTGGGTTTAGATGCAGCTTAGTAAAAAAAAGGCAATCAAAAGCCTTATCTATATATCGTGCTCTTTTTTAAAATGTTGTAGTAATATGATCACAAACTCTCTAGCAAACTTTTAAAATTATCAGTTTACACGCCATTATAATGAGCAATAAAAAATATCAGATCAGAACATGTCAGATTATTATAACCTTACCTTAAATATTTATATAAATAAAACCCTTCAATGCACTAAATAGAAAGTAAATACATACCTATATTTCGATATATGTTTTTCATTCATTGTACAATTGTTATCAAACTAATTTAAATCTCTAACACCAACGAAAACATAAATACAATGTATAAATTAACACACGTGAGGACGTAATTATTCGATCAAAACCCACAAGCCACACATCTGTAATTAAGAAACTCATTAATTTCATATAGTAATCCAAGTATTCAAGTCAAAACTGTAAGTCAACGTGGGCGAACGACATTATTTCCGTATTAAAAACCTCTATTTCGTAACTGAGTTTTATTGGTCGCTCGAGCATTCTTTCTATCACTTAGCAGATATCTACGAAGCTCCGTGGGACACAGTTTCGAAACTCCATCATCGAGATGATGCGAAATTCGGACCACACGTCGTAGTTAGAGACGCAGACAATAGAATGAAACGAACGATCGACTAAAAGTCGCAGTATTTGGAAAATGTAGTGTTGAAAAGCCGGCATTAACTTACGTACATAAACTAACGCCTTTTTTCAAAAGGCGTAGGCAGAGGTGCTACCATATGTTATACCTCCTATACTACATGTTGTGTAGATGTGATTGGAGGCGAGCCTATTCTGACAAACAAATAAAATAATTGAACAAATTTCTGACTGCAGTCATCAGCTCGTAGATATCTATTAATTATCAAATTAATACAAAATTCAAAATCACTTTGCCTGGCCCAGGATTCGGACCCGAGACCTCAGTTTTCACTTGTATTAGTTTAGTAGTCACTTGTATAGAAGGTATCTTGCAACAGACGTTAACTTTATCATTTAAATAATTTTAACTTATGGATAAGAAACACACCGTTAGTACCGTGGTTTTAACATGTATGATATGTTATTACAAACTTATCAACATTTTAAACTATTTTTATTCTGAGAACTTCGTTTGGTCACTAAATTATATTCCTCAAATAGTCGCCCGTCTACAATAGCCGTATGTGTGAAATGGAACTTATTAGCTTATTTTTATAGCATCGTAAAAGGGTCCGTCAGTAATACAGTAACCCGTAAGTTGATTATGCAGGAAGTTTAATACTTTAATGTTTGTGTCATGAACTGTTCATTTTACGTTGCCATTTACTCATTCATTTGGATAATTATGTAACGTTAAAGAGTTATTTACGTTTGAAGTTGCCTCTTATAATTACCTGTTATTCATGTGCTGGTTATAAAAAGTTATACTTTTAATTACGTTGACGAGTGGCTTGGCTAACATGAGGCATCTATGGAAGAAAATATTACCGTTTATACAACAAGGAACAACTATAAACTTGATTCATAGGAATAAGTGTCGCTGACTTCTCCGTAATTGTATATTTCAATAAATGCATGAAGGTAAAAAGTATGTTTCCTAGCTTATACGTATTTTTATTGAATGAAGAAAAATATACAATTATATAAATTGAACAAATAAATTATTTTTTAACTAGAAATATTATCACTGAAGAAAGGTGTTTTTGAAATAAAAAAAATTGAATTGTGGATCTTCAAAATGTAATCGATTGAAAATAGTGTCTTTTACACAATATAGTCAATTATTGTAAAGAGGTGTGAAACCAAAAACGTAAGAACTTTGCATTGAAATAGTAACAAACAAAACAGATCAACTGTAATACAGGACCAAAAGAGATTAACGGACAAAAGTAAAAGTGAACTGAGAGAATGGAGAATAGAGACGTGGAATTAACAATAATTAACAGCAAAACGGCGCACAATGGTGACGACACCTCAAAGGCACAGGTTTACCGGATTACCATTCGAACAAAGCGAAACAAAGGGATTTAACCAGACTTTCAACTCAATTTGGATACGTCGAAATTAAAAACTGACAAGTGCCATTCAAATGTATAACAAGGTTGACTTACCTGATGATAGTCAGCTGTCGCAAAATTAATCCTCACGCCTGTACAAAAGGGAGAAATAACGTTTATGCAAAAAACACATCCCTTTCAACGAGTACAGAAATCTTTTATAAGCGCAAAAGTCCCACTCAAAAATTAACTTTTCGTCCAATCGTCTTAAGGTGTTTACACTTATCTAATATCTTCCTTATGGCCTTAATCATAAAGACTAAATTTGTGTGCGTGTTGTTAATTCAAACTGAATGCGACATATTTATTTTAAGAAATCCAATTTTCTGCTGACATCTCATCTGTCGACTTTAAACGTTCAGGACTATGAAGCTGTCTCCTCGGTTTCATGCTTATTTTTCGTACACTATCTTTAGTTCATAAGTGTTTTTGAAATTAAAATACTTTTAATACGTTACTTGACTTTTAAATGTTTTATTTTGATACAATTTCGGAGCGGTTAATGCAGAGCTATTAATATTATCACGTATTGACGGACAGGTGTCTACACCTTTTGCACGCTAGTTTTATATTTTATTACCAATGTCCTGTATTTAAAGGATACTTAAAAACTAAATTGTCAGTTCTACGACTTATGTATCTTTTACTTATTTCATTTTATTTATTTATCTAATTTTATTATACACTGGTGACAAAAAAATATTTTTATTAAATGTTTCAGGGTTGTTGGTAAGTAACAGAGATATTTCAGTTATTAAAAACTTTCTAATCGTCAAACAGAGTCGAATGAAGAGAGATCGTGCAGTGAGTAACACGAAATACGCCTAGGTTTAAGAAAAAAAAGTGTCCACGACCGCTCCGCCAGGAGTGTAATGAAGAAGAAGAACAAGCAAAATCGTCACAAAGGTACAACCCCTACCAGGGTGCAACAGCAGTTTTAGCGAGTAAATTACTACAGTCCCGATGACGTATGTAGGTGTCACAGCAACGGCACATTTATTTATTGCTCCATAACTCACATAAAACTAAGCCGGGCACGATATTATCTTGAATTCCTAGCCGATGCGCCTTCGCCAGTTCGATTTAAAATTCTATGAAATAACTGGCACACAGATGTATTAATGATACAGGAGTTATGTCGGGATATATGGCTTTTCAACTTCTTTATCCCGTAATGGTCGGATAAAAATCAATTGAGCGTCATAACGTTTTGTACGAGTCTGAGAACTAGCGGGGCTTTGATCGAGAATTTAGTATCGATATTCGATTTGAAGTAAACGTTTGTTAATATTGATTTATGATACTAAGGGTAGACATTAAAAATTATAAAGTACAAACAGGATAAATAAACATTACACTTTTTTCCCAGTAGGGATAGGCAGAGTTGCTACCAGGATACCCAAGTTTCGTCTTGTGTATTTCGAAATTATTTTAAGAAAAATGTCATAATTTGACTGCCTCGGGGGCGCAGTTGATTGTTGTTTTTGATGTTGTTGACACAATACGATTAAAAATCTGAGGTCCGTTTTCGAGTCCCAGGTCGGGCAATATGATATTGGTTTTTTCTATTCATTATCACTCCAGAGTCTGAAATTTGTGCACGATATGTTTGCTCCCTATCACATACAAGTGGAAAGGTGGGTGTATCCTTTACTACCAGGATATCTCTGCCTACCCCTTCTGCGAAAATGGCGTGAGTTTATGCATGTGTCATAGATTGTCAATTCAAAACGTACAAACTAGAAGTAGGGTGAAAGATCCAATTATCAGCACTTTAAGAGTTAGTCCTAACTTAAGCTCGATTATCACTATGAAAAATGCTTTTTCAGCCTTTATGACGAGTTTCCTAGTTTCAATATTCAATCAGTAAAATATATAGTTTATCTTTATCCATTTTCTATTTACATAGACAAGAGTAAAAAATGAAGATCTCACCATTTACTAGCACCATCGCCACCACTTCATAGCATAGAGTGAGCCATTTAACAGCACTGTGATAATGGTATTGAAATTATATTAAATAAAACAATGTTCATTAGTACCTATAATCTCTTTTATTGCTTTTGTAACATAGATAGATACTCTGTAAAAAAGAACAAAAAATATTTTACTTATAGTCTAATAGTATTTATAAATTTGACAAACTTTAACATCTTTGCACTTATTTAGGTATTTAAATAATTTGTTTCGACTTAGTTAAATCCCACTAGAAAATGTATAACTTAATAATATGATAGGTAGGTATCACTAGTAGATAGGAATAGGTATCTAAGGTAGGTAACCATTAAGGATCATAAACTTTCACTTCGTAAAAATCAAATAAAAAATTATAGCTCTTGCTCTACATCCTCAATCAATTCTAATTCTCAAAAAGTATTTCCTCTAGTTCTAGTAAAGAGTATTTTTTCTTTCTTTTATTGTTGATTATTTTGTCCAAAGGGTCACTAATTCGGTCATCTCTTTGACCAACTTGCGAAGTTCTGGATATGTTTGGTAAATTCAGTTTGATGTCGGAAAGAATTTGTATTTTTTTATTTGGTGGTAACAAATGCTGTTCTTCAGCTTTTATTTTCTTAATGTTAGAGAGATGTTCATTTTCTGGAGAGGATGGCATATTATTATCATGAATCATAACTTGGTGCTTAATAAATGTCTCTTGTGTTTTTATTTCGTTTTCATTTGTCACCGATAGTTTGTTTTCTTTTGTGTCTTCTATTTTGTTTTCTTTTGTGTCTTCTATTTTATTACCTTTTGCCTCTTGTTTTTTAGTAGCTATTGTCTCTTTCGCTTTTTTGTTTATCTTCTTTCTAGTAGTTACTACTTTCGCGTTATTTTTTTCTTCTTGTTTCAGTAGTCGGTGCTTCTTACGAGTCTCCTGTTCTTCTTCTTTAAGTTTTTTAGCTTTTAATTTGTCGTTTTCAGTCTTCTGCCACTCAGCTGAAGTAAGAACGAATGATGATCTCTCTATATTCTTAACACCTTTTCGTTCAGGCGTTTTTTCGATAACCAGTATGTCCTGTAATTTGACTGGAGTTAGTAAATATTGTTGACTATCAAGACATAGCAATTGCGCACTCCCAACACAATCTTCCGTATTGTTATCAGATGGTTTATTCGTTATCGCAGTATTCATAGCTTGCATTTCATCAACATAATCTTCAGCTAATATTACTGGAAATTGATCGATATGTAGAAATTCAACTGCTTCTTGGGACGTGGAGGCATCAGTCTGATGATGTTCAAAATAACAACAAACCTTCTTCAAAATCTTTTCTGTTTCTGTTAAACTTTCAAGCGGCGTTCTTTGCAGAAATGTAATTTTTTCTTGACCAACAATATTTTTTAAGGTTTCATGTGTCATAACTCTATCTTTATTAGAATTTTCTTCTATATTTGATTTGTTTTCTTTCGGTTCTTTATCATGTTTACTTCCTTTACCTAGACATTTTCTGTAGTCGATGGCTTCAGAGTTCCAGGGACATAAGCCAGTAGTCCTGAATCCATTTATCACTGTAGTGTCTTTGACGCCAACCTCTAAAGCCTCCTTAAGGACCGGTACAAAATTGTTCTTTGTGAGAGTCTCCAAAGGGTGATCTCTTCTCCATTTCAAGACACTTTCCTTCCATGCGTTTTTGAGAGGTCTAAAGGCTGACACGTCGGCTGGCTGTAGTATCCGTGTGGCGTTGGGGTATAGAGCAATCAAAACAATCTGCAACTTGCTGCACAATTCACTCACTTCAAGACTAAGATGTGTTTTGTGCCTATCTACAAATAGGATGACAGGAAATGTTGTTTTTCTTTTGATAAGGTATGGATGAAATACATTTTTGATATACCTAATCATAGAAAAGTTCAGATTTCATCCAGCCAGTATCGCTCAAACCAATGCCCCACTCATTTGGAACTGATGATGTTATATCCTTGGGAAGCCTCTTGTTGGGAAACACAACCAGTGGAGGTGTAATATCTCCGTTGGCGCTAAACGTAAACAGTACAGTAAGGGCTGTTTTAGCTGCAGCGTGATCAATTTCATACACGTCTCTTTCTCCTCGTAATGAAATGACTTTGCCACTTTTAGGACATAGCTGAAAGTTAGATTCGTCCCCATTAAAAACACGAGATGGGTCCTGTAAGATTTCAAGGTACCTACATGCAATATGTAATAATGAATTTCCAGTATTCCTAATCAATCGTGTATCAAAGCCACATTTATACATATTAATTTGAATTGAATATTGATTATGAACGCATGCGACAGAGCAAACGCGGCTGTCCATGCGTCGCGATGAATTTCTGTTCGTAACGAACTTACAGCCCGCTGTCAATCAATACAACCGAATCTGAATTGTCGCTTATAATCTGCTCTGACGAACATCGATGGTGTGAGTGTAGGGAGAACAGTGAGGCAAGTTTTACTGGAAGTGGACTGGTGAATATAGTATAGCTTTTGAGTGTTGTCACTATGATTAAAATTTAATAGTAAGAGTGTTTTATTTTGCCTAAAAATGTGGTAATACTCGATATTAATTGAATTCTAATTGTATAGTAAAAGTAATTTATTTTGCCTATAAATGTATTAATAAAGATAGATGTTGATATTGATTAATGGACATTATGGTAACCTATTTAAATTTTTCATTTCAACTCATTTACACAGCGACAAAGTATAAATTTACCTAAATGTTGTTTAAATTATTTTTGAACTTCACATATCAAAATTATTCTAAATAATCCATTAGCCGTTAATATTTCTATTGATATGAAAGAAAATATTACTAAATTTTCCTGAAATATATAATTTTTTTTTCAAATACTACTGCTACCACGCTGTCATACATTACTACCATACTGCTCTGTACATCATAGCGCCGTCACCTAATCCATCGATAGTCGGCCCCTTTGACGCACAATTACGATCTTCTTATTACTGTTCCGTAACATATAGGCTTAAGCTTCAAAGCTGTTATGTAGACACGGTCTAAAACGATTCGACTGTCAATGTTAATTGAGGAAGGCTTACCACTGATGCGTTTGCGTAACAACTAACAGTTTGCATCCCAAAATTATTTTTTTATTGCATTTCATTTTCACTTAACACACGCTATTTAAGTCGCTCGTTTATACAGGGTATATCAAGACTGCTACCGAAAACGAAGCCGGGTGGTAGTTTAAGCGACTTCAGACACAATGCAACAGAAAAAGTTGCAGAAAAAAAGGGCCATTTTTTTTTTGTTATTTTTTTTCCTTTGACCATATTTAGGTGGTAAATACATTTTTTTCTAAAATAATAGTGTATACCCTTTTATTTTTAAATATTCAAAGGTAGAAAAGTGTTTAAAATATTATTTTAGCAAAAACTATGGATTTACCACCCAAAAATGACGATATTTAAAAAATCATAAAAAATAACTGTCGCGTTTCTTTGCGAAATTTTTAGTTGCATTGTGTTTGTAGCCACTAAAACTACCACCCGGCTTCGTTTTCGGTAGCAGTCTTGAGATACCCGGTATATATAAAACTATAAAACTATTTTAACACGTCCAGTTGCATAAACAAAATATGATAATAACATTCAATTTGAAAATTTCATCGCAATTTAAGTACTTGAACGGCCACCAACCAACGGGACGTATATGTTTTTTAAATAGGGTACTATTTAAAATAGCATTAAAATTTCAAATGTATGGAATTTACATTTTCAAAATCACTATTAACGTTAAAGTTAGTTTATGCAGGTGGTCCTTAATGATTTCGTCGAATTACTTAACTATGACCGATTATCAAAAAAATAACATGCATTATGCAGGCATGCATTCGGATTATAAACAACATGTAGAAAACTTTATTTTATTCTAGGCATTTTGCCAAACCAAATATTCAAGGATAACTCGAAATGTATGAATATACATAGATTACGATCAACGCTTCTATCATCACCTTGTCATAATAATATATTCACTTATTCGAGTAAGATTCTTGGAACGCTGTCAACTATAATATACTATCTGCAAACCTACAATATTTACTGTAAACAATGTTGGTATGTCTGTTACATTTGCATACACTTCCAAATACATGCACGCAAAGCTTAAATGTTCTCTCACTACTAAGATAGCGCAACTTACATGCAAAAGAAACAAATATTAATTACTGTAACCTACTTTAACTGCAACTCTTTGGTATGAAAAAACTAGATGCTTATGATTTCATAACGAAGATCAAGATCCTTATATCTATATACCTTATACTTTTGTCCTTAGACCCATCAGAATTCCCAAAAAATGGCTGTTTTGTAAAAGTTTAAAAAAATCTAACAGCCTGTATCAAATTATAAGTCATATATACAGTCAGGTCATAAGTATTGTCACACAGTAAAAACTTTTCTTTTAGAATGCTGTCCACAAAAAAGTTTATTGAATTCGAATTTCGAATTGTTCATGAAAATAAAAATGTATACTTTTTAGAATTTTACTCTTTTTTAAATATGGAGTGGACGCTTAAAGAAGACCGTGTTGCAGTTATTGCGTCGCATCGTTGCGGTTACGCGCCAATTAAAATTTTTGACATACTGAAAAATTTGAATATAACCAAAAGATTCGTTTATCGTACCATCAAACGATACAATGAAGACTCTAGTGTAGATGACACGTCAAGAAGTGGTCGCCCTCGGTCTGTTAGGACTCCAGCAGTGATAAAAGCTGTGAAGGCGCGAATTCAAAGAAATCCCAAACGTAAGCAGAAACTGTTGGCCCTTCAGATGGAGTTAAGCAGAACCACGGTGAAAAGGGTGTTAAATGAAGACTTAGGGCTTAGTGCATATCGAAGAAAAACAGGACATCGTTTGAATGCTCGTCTAATGGACCTGAGACTGAAGAGATGCCGCGCTTTGTTCAAGCGGTACGCGGGAAAAAAATATCGGGAAATTCTTTTTTCAGATGAAATTCTTTTTACCGTAGAGGAGAGCTACAACAAACAAAATGATAAGGTGTACGCACACAGTAGTGAAGAAGCGAGCAACCGTATTCCGCGTGTCCAACGAGGTCATTTTCCATCCTCGCTCATGGTTGGGAGTTTCTTATTGGGGCTTAACAGAGGTACATTTTTGTGAGAAAGGTGTAAAAACAAATGCAGTTGTGTATCAAAATACTGACGAACCTTGTGGAACCTTTTTCTCATACCATGTTCAATAACAGGCACTGGGTATTCCAACAAGATTCGGCGCCAGCTCATAGAGCGAAGAGCACACAAGACTGACTGGCGGCGCGTGAAATCGACTTCATCCGGCACGAAGACTGGCCCTCCTCCAGTCCAGATTTGAATCCGTTAGATTACAAGATATGGCAACACTTGGAGGAAAAGGCGTGCTCAAAGCCTCATCCCAATTTGGAGTCACTCAAGACATCCTTGATTAAGGCAGCCGCCGATATTGACATAGACCTCGTTCGTGCTCCGATAGATAACTGGCCGCGCAGATTGAAGGCCTGTATTCAAAATCACGGAGGTCATTTTGAATAAACTTTAGTGTCATAAGAATCTATGTTTTGTTAACTTCATTTTGGTATTTAAATGGTTACATAATGAATAAACTTGTTTCAATTATTTTATATTAAACATGTGACAGAATTTATGACCTGACTAGGTATTATATACAAAATGCACAATGTTACGTTGCGCTTACACAATTTCGACATAGCATAAGGCTAGAAAAAAAAGAGATTAGAAAAAAACTCATCAGTAAAAACTTATTTTATTGGATTTATAAAACAATTACCTCCTTAAAAAATTGAACGGAGGAGAAAAAAATACAATTGCCTATGATCATTTTGAGCCAATAACGTCCAAGTTCCAACTGTAGAGAAAATGCGAAATTTAAACGGTGTAGGTATGTGATAAAAAAGTTATTCTTTGAAACTAGCAACCAAACAGTAGAAGCTAACACAAACCCCGGCATCAGCGGCGACATTACAAAATCAAATAACACCAAATTTCTTCAACCACAAGCCACTTCGTCCCCCACAACTCAAAGTTCCGAAGAAACAGATGACGCGAACGCACAGCCCGCATACCAATATCACATAAAAATACTGCGATGCATATTTGTGACTGTAAATACAGTTACATGGTATAAGGTTCAAACTCGTTCGATTTGTGTATCGAGCCTATCAGTAACACATCCCGAAGGAAGCGCGTGACGGGAATGGGTGACAACGGTAAGATTCAATGGAATAAGACGCGACTCTGGAGATGCGTCGCGCATAATCCTATTTTTTCGTGTATAAAAATATTTTGTTATCGATACCCTTGTCTGCCTTAGGAATCTTGGCTTTAAGCTGCTAAGCTTTGGCTTTAATACGTTTTTTTTTAGATTTTAAAATGTTTCAAAAGACTACGTTTTGTTTTTAATGCAAGCTCATCTATATTTTGTTTATTATAACTTTACTAACATTTTGAATTTTAATAATACAACTAACTCTAATTTCATTAAAGATATCCAATTTAGCTTGCTTTATAAATTTGAATCCGCAAATAAAATTGCCTTAATAAGCCGTTATTGCCCTTACATCGACTACATTAACATAATTGCCATCCTATGCACATCGGCAGCATGTTCAAGTTTCGCAGTAGCATTCGTTTAAAAGTTTAATATATTTTGCAATTCAACGCACGTATGCCCATATCAATTACAATTATCAAAGAAACGTAATAAATTAACGTAATCATTACGAACCATTAACAAACGATTAGCCTTCTAGTAACCATTGCGAATAAAACAAGTGTACATTGGTAAGCCATAATTACGCTTATAATACAAATGAAAAGCGCTACAGCGCACGTACCGCCGATGTCTTGGCTGGATTATTTATTGCAGGTTTATCTTAAAGCGACCGTCCGCGATAAAATAAAAGAAATGTCAGAGGGCTGCGATCGCGATTATCACGAGACGATCGTTGAATCGCCACTGTGTAACCAATTCGCGCCGGTGCGTTCACTTCCTTCAGTTTACACGGCATCCAACGCTGACTTTACACCGACGTTCATTTTCAATGAAGTAAATAAAACCGCAATGTATAATACAGTTATCGATAACGTTGTCAGCGACACAAATGCGGCGGAACAGAATGCGTATTGAAAAGACTTTAAACGCGTATTTACGATGTGGTATCGGTAGTCAGTCAGGAGAAGAAAGGCTCGGTCGTCTTCGCGTTGGCTACACCGACAGCCGCGATCATTGTGTAACAGAATGTCCTTTAATTAGCACATGCGAGCCAAGATTATCTGCTTGACAATGTCGATCCCGATACAGACAACTGAATGATATTACTATTTGAGCTCAGATAATTACGAGGCATGGAACAAAAAAATTACAAGCTCATTAATTGAAAGAGTCTGTGGTAGGTTGCGCTAATGATTTCTTAATTATCAAATGTCGTTATGCCTGTCCTAGACAAGTATATTCAATGAATATAGACTGCGGAGTTAATTTTAAAGGTTTATTTAGTGGATTGTTAGATCTTAATTTGGTTGTACCAATAGACCTTCAAATTGTCTTTTCATTAAATTCTAAGGCACTGTTAAGACCACGAAGTGCGGCTTTATTTTGAATAAAAATTCATTTACTGTAAAAACAGTCGGCAAACAAAAAGTCGGTTGTGAAACAGTACGTCGTAAATTCGATTCCTGCACGAGACGAATGTCTCATTACATTGCTAAGCATATTACTAAATCCGAAGCCGCTATAGTGTTTTCTATACTGTAGTACTTGTAATATATTCTGAAAACTATTCATAGCCGGTAAACAAAGTCTTAACCAAACATGCAAAACAAATAACAAAATCACAAGCCAGCAATGTATATCGCATACATAATTTAAAACGGGGACCGTAGCCAAATTGTGCGGAGACGAAGGAGCCAAATAAGCCGGCAGCCACCTGGCCACGAAACCAGCCAAATCCCATAGCGATATCGCACTTTGAGCCAACTTTTAAATTAACTGTCCTTGTGTATCTTATCTCTCGGTGTTCATAACGACGGCATTATGGAGTAGTTGTTTGAGGACCGGCGGTAAATGGAAGGAAGAGTCCTTCCACTGAGACTAATATTTGCGTGACCCACAAGTATTTCCACAAGCATCATTCAGCAGGGGCTGGAACATCGGTGCTACCAGGCTTCTTCTTTCGACCTCCCCTTCAGTATCGATAGGTGACATTTCCTTGCATGATAAAAAATGATTTTTGTTTTAGCTAACTAATTGGTTGCGGACTAAAAATTCTCCGTAGATTTTGATATTCACAAAGCTTACTAATCTATCCTACTGTGCGTTCAAGTATTCGTGGCAATGCTGGATATAAAACGAAATGAAATAAATATAGACTTTTCACATAAGTAATTCATGGCGGAGAAATGGTGTTAATCCTCGTTAGTAGAAGTCGATAGGAACTGAAGTGTGTATGAATATATTATGAGGGCGAGCTTTCGTATAAATAGTGTATTTTTATACCATAAATCTCTCATTGAGTAGCTGAAATGATTAAAGATGTCGCATTGTCGGTATATGACTGTGTAGTCTACATCGGTTTAGATGTATGAGAATAAATTGCATTACTTAATAAACGTACTAGTTGGAAGTTATATCACAACTTTAATCCGCAATAAATGGGTGGTTTATTTTCAGAGATAATATTTTGTAAAATAAACGCAAAATCGAAATGGAATAAAATATTGTTTATTAATAAACATAAAATACATGATGCCGCTGAAATTTAAGATTTTCTTTTTAACGCTATCGTTTACATTATTTTCAAAGTAAAAAAGATAAAAATCATAATATAAGTCTTCAACATAATTGTAAACTGTAAAAAATATAATCTGTTATAAATAAAGATTTAACAGTAACAATCTTTTACTGCTGACCAATTACAAAACCAGCTAGAGGTGCTTACTTCGAGTAACAAAAGGCTATAGGCATCATAAATAACTTAAAACAATATTAACAAAAACAAACCACAACCACACACGGTAGCAACAAAAAACAACTCACATTCAAAAGCGTGCTCGAAACGTCACGTTTATGAAATCTAGTGATCTCGCGGTAAATCTGAGAACTGTCGTTTATTACCGAAAGTATTGTAAGGAGCGGGGCAGGTGCAAGCGCCCACGCCGCGCCGTACTGGGACAATTATCATTCCGTGTGGTTGCGAAACATGCCTCGTCACTATCATCTCAGCCATCATCACGACTCGACGATTTACATATAATGACTATTCAACAATAAACAACGGTGACGCCCGCCTCCGCCACTTACGAGATCATTTAATTTTTATCTGTAATGCGGACGTCACGGTCGTTGACGGGAAATTTGTTGCTGTTATTGTCTTAGGTGGATTGGGTGCCGTGGTCGGAGTGTCTTTGAGCCTAGTTGATAGCGTTTAGTAAATTAAAATATCAATTAGATGGTAGGTGAAGAATTCAATAATACCTTATTAAAGTAATGTTAAAGGCTTTGGTGACTTTAAGAAGTGAGAAGTTTTGTAATTTATTTCTATAAAATTGTCGCCAGCAAGCAAAACGCTTCCTATAAGCATTAAGAATTTATGCATATTAAAATTATGTAAAGAGTCTCATAACATCTTCGAACTTATTACCAATACACCAAAAACTGTCTCTAAATGATTTACAACCGCTGCAAACATAACCAAATTCATTTTTATGGACTCTGTTGTCATTTTTAAATATAAGAATATTCGTACACCGAACCATTACTTCGTAAATTTATAACCACCAAGAATATAAAGTTCGTGAAATACTTTTGCCCACACTCTGGCTACCTAAATCCTCAGAATGACTACTTCAATTTCTTCGTTGTCGTTAATGCTTCGAGGGCTGTAACTTAAGGTTTTTACGCGAATACCTTTAACTTGAGTGACAATGTTCGAAGTCCATGGTTCGAGTCTTGTTTTCTAAGCAAATAAATTAAATTTGACCCCACAATGGTGGCTGTAAACACCTAGGTTTATGCGCGACGGGTACTAATTTACGATGCTTTTGCAATATACTCCCAGTCGCTACTTTGTCAGCTAAGGTAAACATTTTGTGTATTAAAATGTGCTTTATGAGTAACAACTAATCAATAGTAGGGTTGTGCTTAGCTAATGACTATTAAGACTAATCACTATTAAGAATATATGCAGAAATATATCAGGTACAACAATCATAAATTATAATAATAAATAAATATTTACTAATTTACTGGTGGTTTGTCCAAGGTAACAGAAACTATTTTTCTTGCACTGAAAATCCTAGATACCAAATAAATGACAGTATTTTCTAATCTTAAACTGATTATCAATTATTTTTAACTTTTTAGTTGGATATTTTATGAAAACGTGTTTTTTGTTTTTTAAACTGTAATTTAATTACTTGCACTAAAAATATCTATCTATGGCTGTCCAAAGAAAGACAGCTGCGCGCAAATAAACATTTTTTTTTCATGATTCTGTTTAAGATAATGTCATATACTTTTTAAATTATTGCGTTATCATCGGTCCTGGATAAGTATGCAAAATTTCAAGTCAATCCGACGCGACGAATTGAAGTGCTCGAAAATCGACTTCACAGATTTTGTTACATACATACATACAAGCGAAGTTAGTAAACCGTGTTAAAATTCTTTTGATCTGATTTTTTTCACTGAGCACTTAGAACCATTTGTAATATATTATGTTTGATTGGTTTTGAGAGCTGTGACTCACACAAATAAAATAAAATAATTAATAATGAAATAAAATTGGCTTTAGGTGGCATAAGTATGCTGCTATAATACAATGCTGATATTAAAGTTATTAGTAGATTTATTTTTTATAATTACAATTTATGTAACTAACAATTTTGAATAAGTTGTATTGCCGAAGTGGTCGATAGTAATACGACTAGTTCCATCAAAAGCTCGTACAAAATTGAGCTTGTTTTCGTTCCAAAAACATCTTTTAAAAAGATATTAAGGTCACTAAGACCTTGGCGTGAAGACTTTATTTTGAATGGATATAGCCAATACCGTACCTGGCTTAGAAGGATTTGTGGAACACAAGCTGAGATTACTCGCCAGTCCAGTGCCAAATTTACAAGCCGGGTAAGACTGCGCACGTTGGAAGAACTCCTATAAATACCTAGGAATAATATGAAATTCCTATATTCCCAGTCTCCATGGCGCAATTGTGAAGCGAGAGGCCGTGGGTTCGCCTCAAATAAATAAAAAAAATTGTGTGAGGCCCACAAGTATTTTTTGGTGTTTATGAAACCGAATCACTCATAGTTGGTGATACCCACGACACAAAACTTAATTTATCTTAATGTGGCATTGGGTCTATTTGAGACTGTTGAGTGTATTTATTATATTTAGTTATTCGAACCACAATGGTTGGTCAATCTAGTCTATATGTTATTTTATGTGTATAACTTAAGAGTATGGTTTAAAGCTTTATCTATTTTAAACATAAGCATAAACTATTATGCACATATATATTCTAAGAGGCTGAGGTAACAGCATGGTCGAGTTGTGTCAATCCAGTACTTTCAAAACTATAATCGGATATTGTTTTTTATTATACTCAACAATTTATGTGGCGTAAATTACAGTAGTTGTAATTAGTTTTAATTCCTTCATAATGATGAAGGAGTAAAGAGATAGAGTAAAATAAAGAGAAGATTAAATTAATATAATATGAGAGATTTACCACCTGAAAAAAAATAAAAGAAAATAAATGTACTAATGCAGTACAGCCCTAATCATTAGAAGCTAATGCAAGAAGTCGACAGGTTCTCTTGTAGTTGCTTTCGCCCTTTGTCGACCCACTTGTTGAATGCTTATAAAATACTGAAATACTTTGCAAACAAAATACTGCAATTTTTCAAAACCTTTGTTTCACCACTCTTTTCAAGGAGACAGGTGGAATTATTTTCTATGGTTCAATAAAGTATGAACTAGGAATAGCTTTGTCTGTCAAATCCTAGGATTGACTTATCATTTAAAGTAAACATTGAGGTCTTAAAAATACTTCTTTTATGATCTATTTCATAACGAATAATTGAGATGAAAACATAAAAAAATAAAAATGTACAAAATCCGTTACCAATGTAAACATTTCAAAACAAACAATTTGTATTAGATATAATGACTGAAAATTTCTCGACCACGTATGAATCACCAAAAATCAGATTCGTCTAAATAGCATCATTGTTAATCTCCGGAAGCCTAACAAACAGAAAAAACCTTATCACCAATTAATCGAAACTCAATAGCGACATAACGACCTATCTAGATAATTAAATCTAAAAGAATCGCTTTAAAAGTATAGAAAGACACAAATCTATGCGATGGAATCCAGCGCTCCCGCTCATAGCGTAATTATCATGTAAATATCTCATAATGAACTAGACGAAGCTACCGGCGTTTCGAAGAACGAAGAATTTAAACATTTTATTCGCCAAACTGATCTCCAATATACATACCGACATAAATTACGATCAATAAGAACCATCTCTTGAAGTCCATTCCGAAGCATCGGTAGCCATTAATGAAGAAAAATCGGTGCTAGAAATCAATATTCCACACTTACCAAACAGCCATAAAGGGAACTTCATAAATTAAAGAATTTATACGTACTTAATCCATCCGTCCAAATATTCTTACATCTATAGGCAATTCCTATTCACAATCGATTAGTGTCCGACCATTTAATGCGTCGTGTAATACTATTGCGGCGCATTGAAATACGAGCTATAAAATATATTTTTTGAATATAAATGAAATTTAAGCAAATATTTTTAGATAGCTAATTCGGATTAACAGTTTTTATAAGTTCTAATGTTAATTCTGAGAGATATTGTCGTAAGCTCACAGCGGCCGCGCGCGGTCGGTGTTTATCAACTTTAAATATTTTCAAAACTTACGCATTTTTTGTATAAACAAGCATTCATAACGTAGGATTTATTGCGGTTTTGTTTAGACAGGGCTCGTCTGTAGTTTACTAAATAAATCAGAATTTATTCTGTGAGATTAGGAGATTAGTTATATTGATTTAAATTTTTCATACATTAGAAGCACAAAGACTGTCAGATTTAAAAAAAGTCACGAGCCTCGCTATACCACACACGGAAATATATTTCGTGATAATCATGGTATTATATTACCAAATATTGAATCGGCTCTCGGTCACTGAAGAATTTCTTACTTCAAAGGTAAATAATCATGCTTATGCCAGTAAATCCATGTTTTTGAGTCCGATAGATAGTTTTGAGGTAAACACGATAATTAAAAATTTGAAAAACGATAGCGCCCCCGGCCTAGATTGTTTTAAACCCTCATTAATAAAACTATTAAGTCCCGTTATCACAGAACCGCTCACATATCTGTGCAATCTAAGCATATCTACTGGAACCTTCCCCGACTACTGGAAAACAGCAATAGTGAGTCCAATTTATAAGGCTGGATCTAAAAGTTGCCCAGAAAACTACCGACCTATATCACTGCTAAGTATACTTTCCAAAATATTAGAAAAACTGGTAAATAAGCGGCTTGTAAATTTCTTGGAGGATAATTCTTTACTTTCTAATCACCAATTCGGCTTCAGACGTGGCAAATCTACTGCGCAGGCCACAGAGCTTCTAACAAACACAGTCTCACAATACATTGATGCGGGTCGAAGGTGTATTGGAATATTTTTGGACCTCAGCAAGGCTTTCGACACCATATCAATTCCGATCTTACTTCGAAAGATAGAAATCGTCGGTATTAGGGGAATAGGATGCGACTGGTTTGCCTCGTATCTCAGCAACAGGCGCCAACGCGTTAGAGTGGACAATTTGTTAAGTGAAGAACAACCCATACCTTTTGGAGTCCCTCAGGGCAGTATCCTCGGGCCTACACTGTTTACATGGATGACTTACTGAGAACAAATGTCCCAAACGCGAATATCATCTGTTATGCAGATGATACAGCTATAATATTTCACGGTAATGACTGGGATAATGTTTACTCCAATTGTGAAATGGGAATGAAAGACATCAAACGTTGGTTAGACTCTAACCTACTAACTCTAAACATTAGAAAGTCATACTATATTGCCTTTAGGAAAACACAAGCTACTAAGATCATTCCGCGAAATATTATTGTCCACGAAGTTTCATGCGATAACATTCAACCCTTTACAAAAGCAGTGAAGGACTGCTCATGCAGCAAAATAAATAAAGTAGATGAATTAAAGTACCTAGGAGTAATCATAGACCAGCATTTATCCTTCAAAACACATACAGCGGAGCTGACGAAGCGAATTCGTAAGCATAATTAAACTATTAAGACACAGCGGCTCTACCGACGTAAAGAGACTGGTGTATACTGCCCTTTGCGAATCTCTACTGCTATATTGCATCAATGTTTGGGGTGGAGTTGCCAAAACCTATATTTTAAATATTGAAAGAGCTCAGAGGGCTGTCCTTAAAACAATGATGGGTAAACCTTTCCGTTTCCCCTACACTTTCCAGGGGACTTCACGAACGCGGGACCTCCGTGATTGCGGAGGTACCACGCTGTGGCTACAATTCCTAGGCGAAAGAAGAACTACGAAGAAGCTTCGGTACTGAGTGTGCGCAAACTTTACATTTTGAACACCGTACTCAAAAAGAATATCAGCATACGAAATAATCCTACTACAATGAATGCCATACAAAACAAGCGCAATATTAGAATACCGACAATCTCTGTTAGATCTGTTTTTGCACAACGACATCCCCATTACCTTCAATCCCGTATTTATAATATTATAATTAAAAACTGTGATACAAAGAACAGTTCACGCAAGGAAACTAGAGTTAAAGTGAAAAATATGCTAATAAAATTATCTTATGTCCATGTAGAGACCATGCTTAAAATTGTCAAATAATTTAACACACACCCACACTCACACACTCACACACTCACACACACACATACACATACACACTAACACACACTCATATACTCATTTTCATCTTCATTTGATTATTATTAATATTACGTTGGAGTTGGATTAAGTTTATTCTATTTTATTTTGTTAATTGTTGTTTTGTTTAAATGATTAGATATATACTGTTTGTACTTTATTTTTTTTGCACTGGCAGTAGTTATTCTAGGATGGGTGCCCAAGATACGGGCTTGCCTACTTTGGGACCCACACTTTGGATATATCGTTAACTGTAAAATGTGTACCTGGAATTTTGTATTTTCTGGAGGTTTTTCACAATAAAATTTATCCTTATTCTTATTCTTATATTGTTAAAGCTATTAAACTTGTTTTAGTTTTATTAGAAAATCACACTATTCATGAAGCAGATATAAAAATACATTCCAGTCTCCGCCTGTAATCTTATATTTATTCCATCGCGAATATCTGGTAATTTACTAATCATATTTTGATACGATTGTAACTAAGCGATCCAGGCACTTTTGTATATCTAATTATGAGAGAGCAGACATAAATGTGGCAGTGAACCGAATAGCACGAAGAACTGATGGTCGCTGAGGCCGAAAAGTTCTGAAGTGGTGGCCACGTACAGGCAAGCAAAGTGTTTGACTACTACTATTCCAGGCAATCATTGGATGCAGGCCGCTTCCAACAGGTCAATGTGGAGATACATGGGGCAAGTCTGTGTTAAAAGTAAACTACCTGTGTCTGAAGAGAGATATAGAGAGTAGTTTACGATTACAAAAAAAGTTGCGTACAAAGATGTTACAGACATTTTGGAAGCCTAATCAACCGCAATGCTTGACCAAAGATTAGCGGATATTGTTTACGGTTTTGTATTACGTGTGCATTTCTCACGATACACGTTTAACTGTGTCAAATAGATGTTTTTGCAAGGAAACGCCATGTACGCATTAATTGTCTAAAGGTCATATTTAATTATTTAAATGGTTATAGATACGCTAAAACAAAGATTATTAAAACGGTAAATTATAACAGTAACTCTTAAAATGTTCATTGTTAAATATACGTATTTTCATTTTCTTATTTTTATTTATACATACAACTGCAACTAATCACACTACTTTGATATCAATGATAATGAAATGAAAATACACAGCAAATGGATTTAAACCCTAAAACAATTCAGTAACCTTTAAAAAGACTCGGTAAAATCCTCAATAAAAAATTGCCATTTTTTTATTGAGGAATCTTACATAATACAGTAACGGAGTATTTTAAGTATTTTTAAATTTATATTATGATACCTAAATAGATCTAGATTATAAAGTTGAAAATATTAATCTACTTGAGAAACGTATACAACACACAACACAATTGTCATTATAAACAAATTAAAGTGAATTTTGAAATTGAATAAATAATAATTTCAACAACAATAATTTCCTCCCCAAAACAAAATCAACCGCCACAACATTAAATTCTTCAATAAATTGTCAAACTATACTAAACAAGCACTACAAAAACATCTAATACTCGTTAACCTTTTCCTATCGAAAAAAAACTGTTACTGGTTAATAACTTCAAAAGAAATTGGTTCAAAACACACGGGCCTTTCGTCATAACTCGCTACAAATTACGTTCAAATCATGTGGATATTATTTTTTATGAGTAGCGCCATGTGGTAAATTGGAGTCCCTACGTCGGGGTAAATAAACAAAATGACGACGCCACAGTTTCTTAAGTGGATAAAAAAAGTTTAACAACTTCCCCAAAGCAGTGTCGCGCGCAACAAATTATCGCTTCGGAGAATCTACGGGTCGGCTGTTTAATTCATTATATAGATTTTTAAATAGTTTTCGAATCATTATTTTTGAACATTAGAATATTTTATCGCTAGGATATTAGATAGATTCTAATTATTATAATTGTTAGTAATGATTTTACTAGTAGCCGTCTATGCAACGTCAACTTTTTTGTGTTCAGTTCAAATCATTATACTTACACATAGAGATATATTAAAGATTATCCATACAATATTATTCTATGACTAAATGAGTAAGGAGATCCTCTTAGAGACTATATTATTATAGTTTGTTAAAAATGAATGAGCGCAAATAGAATACAATTTTAATTGCCACTTACAAAGTTGAGATGACGCAGAGCGATCTTCGTAAACGATAAACGTAAGTGATTATTAAGGAAATAGGAAACTGCCCACTCTAGAACAGAATGATCAATCATGAGATGCGACACTAGCCAACATTTGAAATGAATTAACCTCCTTGTCTTAATATAATATTGAAAACGGTTCTGAGACCCGATACCGTAATAGAAGGTGTCTAATAGATAAAAGATAACGTCTTTAGTGAAATAGGTGGTTCATTGATAATATTTAATGAAACTGTGAAGATTGATGATTCAATCGAACATTTTACTTTATACCGCACTTATTAAATTTATTAAACAGCTATGAATATCATTAGAGGAGGCGTTTCTTTTGTAGTTATTTATTATAGCAAAGTTACGTACAAGCTGAAGTGGCAGTGTGCTGGCCACATCTGTCGAAGAACCAACAACCGCTGGAGCAGACATGTTCTTGAGTGAAGACCGCGTCTTGGCAAGTGTAGTGTAAGACGCCCACCAGCTAGTTGGAGTGACGATTTGCGAAAGTTCGCTGTTTGATCGTTTCTGGAGACTGTCCCGCCCTCACACCCGCCACTGCAACTCCTGTAAACCAGGATTAACAGTGGCACGCAATGTAATGACACCGAGCATTGAAGCTCGGCGAGTCTCCGGGAATTTCTAACTTGTCTTTAACCCGCAACGAAATTAATCAGAAAGTTAAATTAATAGGAGGAGTTGGAAATAAATAATGTCCACTTCTCTCCGTGCAAAGCGGGCGAAAACATTGAACTAAAGAGGTAAATAACCTCACAAAGAGACTTTTACAGCCGGAGAAGCCAGCTGTAAAGCACCACGGAATTCATTATTACATATAAATGGGACCTATTGTGTGAGCTGTTATACTTGATTCCAGTAATAGGTATGGCAAAAACGCCGGAAAGCACGGTAATTCGTCCTAGTCTCCACTAGGTCCATGTAGTATACGACTCCGGATGATATCTGCATAATATCAAACATGATTTTACGCTCATTTTGCCAAATACTACACTCCCAAAGTATATGATGCGCGGACTGTTCATATTCGCAATTAGGTGTTGAACATGGGCATGCAGGCGAATCAACGAGCTTAAAAGAGTATAATTTAGACTTAAAGTTACCATGGCCCGTAAGGAACTATGATACGCAATAATCGACATCTAGCCAAGTCTTTGTCAAACGGTCACGCACGCAAGGAAAATAGTAGTATAAATGACGTCCCTTCAAAGATACTTCCCATCTATTTTGCCATTCATCTAATAGTTCGCTATATACCACTGAAGGCGGTTTAAATAATCTATCAACTTTTAAAAGTTCACGTGGAGTTAAAAATCTTTTATCCATATTCTCCCTAGTAGAGTAATACATGGCGGCGCGACGTTGCACCTCCAGATCGACTGGAAGTACACCCGCCAGGACAGGCAATGCTTCGGTATTAACAGTTCTATTTGCCTTACACAAGAATATCAACGCCAAGCGTTGGCTCTGTAGTAGTTTTCTTCGCACAGCACCGATAGTAGCCCTATCAGCCCATACGGGGGATCCATAACATATACACCCTAATTAAATTGCTCCATGTTCCTGTTCCTGTTTGGTCGTTTGCTGGACCTAAGCCGTAACATGACCATTAACCATAACAGTCATTGTGAAAATACCAATCAGGGGACAATCATATTTTTCAATCTACCCGTAGTGTTTTAATTGCATCTTAACGGCGTCTATTATTGCCAATGGCAACGATTAATGTGTTAGAAACACTAATAATTTAATCAAAATCTTTTCCCTACCATTTTACTGCTTTTGCCAAATTGACAAAGTAATACTTAAGTGCATTGTCACAAAATCCATTTAAGGCAAGCTTCAAATCCCCTGCCTCTTATGCAATTCAATGTAAAGCCTGAAAACAAACGTTAAAAATATCTTCATCGACAAACACGAAAAAAGCCCGACACAAATCAGTCGCTGAGTAAACAAAGCAATCGAACCAATAAACAAAGCCCGAATGAAATTCGATTATGTTGTAAAAGCCCACAGTGGTGCGTGGATGACGACAAACGTATTGACGAGGATTATGCAACTGCAGTGTTAACGGGACGGACGTGGTATCTAATGGTGCTGGAAGAGACGCGTCGGGCTAATCTATTTTATGGGTACATTTTAAAGGCTGGTGAAATGCACTTAGGTTTGTGATGTGTGATTTACCTAATTTAGTGGTAAAAATATTTGTACAGCAATCGCTTGTAAAAAAGAATAAAAATGACAATAATTTTACACATTTTTATGGCCATATTCCGAAGCTAACTCTTTTCTTATATGCAATTGCAGCAATTCTTTTCTACATCAACAGTCTTCGTATTATAAAATGCAAATCAACATAGGTAATATTTACGACGTCACCTACAAGTGACAACTATGATCACCAACTGTGCTCACAAGGTGCACCACATTTTGGTAACGAATCACGCACCTGTCCCTGCGTCCGGCATCTTATCAATAATCTGAGCGTATTTTAAACTGTTTATTGCCATTTTAAGGAAATGAGCGCCAGATCGAAGCCAACTGGCCTTACGAAAGAGAAATCAGTGTTTTAAGATCAAAGCTCTGAGTATCCCAGGTTGAGTATTTGTAGGCAAATATAAAGTAACGATGAAGGAAAATAATTCAAGGAAAAATACAGGTCTGCGAGTTCTCTACAAAATTTTTTAAGAGTTATGTATCTTATCCCACATGTACATACATACAAATTTCATCTTGGGTATCACAAATATTAGGGAGACTTTTTAGTTTCAGAAAACTCAAGTGTGATACAATATTATTCGTTTGTTTGTCAAATTGTCGTTCTGTCTTATCCATCCTATGGTATGTTGCCTGGAAGAGATAGCCTCGAGCGATAATGCCGCCATTATGCTCTTTAATCATTTTTAATATACATTTTTTTGAGTACCGCTGTACAATACTTTTTAAAATAATTAATAAATATTACGCCTTAGACTGCCCTTTCTATCTCCTGTTAGTATATCCATCCCATGGTTGCCTGTAAAAAATTACCTAGTGTGATAAGGCCGCCACTTGTACTATTATTCTTATTGTGTAATATCTTCATAGTATTTCTGCACAGTGCAAAAAATAATTAAATAAATAAAATAAATAAATAAATATTTTTAGATAAAACAAATACTTGTCTTGATGCATGGACCGAATACATACCTCCTCAAGTAATACCAAACGTCATAACCAACTATACGTGAAACGCGTCTACCATCACACTGCAGCCTAAGCCCCTATCAATCGTAAAAGAAGCCCAGTAGTTGCTATAAAATATATTTATGAAGGCTATTCCATTGGTGATATGTCATGGTGGGATAGATTTACAGCGCGCGGTCGTTTGTTGGATTAGCGGTACCGTGTTATCACTTGGCTGCAGTTAGCCGAAACTTCGCCTGACTTAGCGTAGAACTCGCGCGAGAAATCCGAAATGTATAACAAAAATTGTTTATGTTTAGCTTCTTTTAGATATGTGTATATTTGAGATTTTATGTAATATTTTCACATTTCATTTATGGTTACTAACTTAGTATATGGATTGAAAGTCCACCAAACCACACTAGGCCCGCGTGGTTGACTATATGGCCTAACCAATCTCAGTTGTAAGTACTCCCGATTGTAGGAGGCCCGTGCCCAGCAGTGGGACGTATATGGACTAATACAGATATGGCTTAGTTTTGAAGGTTTAATATTCGCATCTTCAAATGCATTTAAATAAAGTTTCAATAAAAATATATTGAGCGACATTTAAAAAATGCAAAATTTTGTTTAGGCTGAATCTGATACTTATGAACTTACAAAAAAGCCTACACATTCGTTATACATTAGAGCACACCGACGATGGATAGTTAATTCCAGAGGTAACTGAATCGCATTACGCGGCGTATTTAGTTTGCCTGTTCTACATAAATAATTAAAATAGGTAAAATATAACAGGTCAAAAGAAAAGTTTCGAATACAATTGAAAACTTTTAGACAAAAGTATATTTTCTGCATCCTTTTTATTGCAATGAATGGCGAGACTAGCGTGCTGTTCATGTGACGGTAAGCGATACGACCGCTCATAGGCAGTGTCAAAAAACACCTTGAATCACAAAGAAATATTTGGGCATTCCACTGCGCTCGCCATTCTGAGACATAAAATGTTAAGTCTCAATATGTCCAGTAGTTGCTCTGGCTACAATGTCCTTCAATCCGAAACACAACAGTGCTTCTACACTGCTGTTTGGCGGGAGAAAGAGAAATTGCTGTGGTACCTACCCAGGCGGCCTCTCACATATGAGACACCTACCACCAGTAAAACCCTACATGATCCCACAGCATAAACAGTTGTCTCCAACACCTTACCAAAATTCAACACCATACAATGCACTTCAAAATCTCCACGTCACGTGCTACTGCTTCCGCCCAAAGCCCTTTCAACAACACAATTATTTTCGTCAATCATCCAACAAATCGTTTACAATTTGTGCCACATTAGCGACGGTCACGACGCTGCTCGCTGACCGGTCCGATTGTTTCACAACACTCACTATGCAAGAGCTAAGTATCGTCGCGATAATTGCCCTGTATCATTGTGTTTAGCATTTAATGGGTTTATCTTAAAACCTCTTTGGTTGAAAGCTATTGTCTTGTGAAATGTCGCTTTTGAAACTGATGTCCTGTATTTGTTGTGAATATTGTTCTTTGCTGGATTTCTCGTTCATTGTACTGTAGTAAACGTTGTATAGATTTGGCCGTTATAATGAAAATAATCTGCTACCCAACCAACATTAGATCAACTATACAGGGTATATCAAGACTGCTACCGAAAACGAAGCCGGGTGGTAGTTTAAGCGACTTCAGACACAATGCAACAGAAAAAGTTGCAAAAAAAAGCGACAATTTTTTTTTGTAATTTTTTCCTATTGCCATATTTTGGTGGTAAATACATTTTTTCCTAAAATAATAGTGTTTACCCTTTAATTTATAAATACTCTAAGATATAAGAGAGTTTAAATTATTATTTTAGCAAAATCTATGGATTTACCACCCAAAAATGACGATATTTAAAAAATCATAAAAAATAATTGTCGCGTTTCTAAGCGAAATTTTTAATTGCATTGTGTTTGTAGCCACTAAAACTACCACCCGGCTTCGTTTTCGGTAGCAGTCTTGAGATACCCGGTATACTGCATAAATAATATGGGGCCTTACTATATAAATCCGAAATTTGAATTTTCGTGACGTTTTACGTTTCGAAACCTACTCTGTAACACGAAATTCGAATCTTCGGATCGAAGAATGAATGATTCAAATATATCGGCAATCCGAACATTTACATTTTTATTTACTATATTCATCCGAAACGAAGTTCGAAACTTCGGACGAACGAAGTTTGTGACGATACGAATGTACCTACTCTGTAAATGTTCGTATTGCCGATATATTGGAATAATTCAGTCTTCGATCCGAAGATTCGAATTTCGTGTTACAGAGTAGGTTTCGAAACGAAAAACGTCACGAAGTTTCGAACTTCGTTTCGGATTTATATAGTAGGGCCCATCGAAAGAGGCGTTCAAAAAAATCTAAAACTCATCTTTTCGATATAGAAGCAGCGATCATTTGGGTTCTTAAATATAAATATTATGTTGGCCATGCATGTAAAGTCGAAAAGCAAAACACAGTCGATTTGATAAATAACTGAGGTAAATAATAAAAAGCCGAGACTCTAAAAAGATTCTTTATAAGACGAAGAACAAAACTTGAATTAAATTAATCATCTTAGACCCTTAAAATAGGTACAGTCAGCAACATAAGTCGCTACACAGTCATGAGGTTTGGAATTGTCTTATCATCCAAAATAATAATTATTTTCAATAGCGTATGACACTTTTCGGCATAGATGACTTTACTTGGTTATATTTTATGACCACAGGGTACAGACGTACAAATTTTAATTCATAAAAAGGTTATCAAAAAATGTGAAGTGTTCGACGACTTATGTTGCTGACTGTACATTCCATTCAGGGAAAAACTCAAAACATTTTATAATAAGCCCGTTGAACGAAATATCGTTGTATTTAATATTTTCAAACAAAAGCCTGTAGGATTCCTCATGGAATCCACACAAATGCTCATTCAACCTGTTATATAGCAATTTTTAATTAAGAAGTTCGTTTAACATAACAAAAAATCCCCTCAAAACGTAATTAAGTACCTACGCATGGGAATGTTAATTCTCCTATCTTGTACGTAATTGCAAATTATATCTCCGCTGTTTTTTTAAACGTTGAAAAAATATTTTTTTCGTACCTTAACAAACTCCGAAATGGCCGTTATGACAGGCGTAGCTAAAGCACATTGTTACGGTTTGCAAATTTAATTGTCAAATTAGTCGGTGGTTCCGTAACTTACTGTTATGGGTTTAGCAATTAAAAGTAAAAAATATGCAACGATTTCACAGAAGTCGTTCCGTTTGTTTTTCGAAAAGGCAGTTGTTGTTATATTCGGTATAACAGCTAAGCACCTTATCAAATGCGCAATAATCGACTCCACGCGTCAACGCAGCTCAAACAGTGAGGAAAAAAGTCGTCTGCCGCTCTAAATTTCAAACAAAATTACTGACAACAAACTAACAACGTCAATCACTTTGGCTAATGGCGCACAGACCGATCTTATCTTCAGAACCATAAGCGCAGTTGTCAGCAAGACGAGTTATGCCATATAAAAAAGGCTCATTGAAAAATTATGAATTTGAAGCAGTAGCAACGCGGACCGGTCTGTGGCAAAACAAATGATGGCCGGATTGTAGACGGACATCCGTGCCTCCAGGGATTAATGTAACGCGAATTGTACTCTTAACAAGCTACATGCTTCTATTATATGCCTACATGAATCACAAGGCCTCGCATAACAAAGCGCCCTCGGGTCATACTCCGCCAAAGATTATCGCTTATTTGGTGATGGAGTATAAACATTTATTTACCGCTATATGTAATCTGGTCAGGTTTTTTTTCCTTTTCTTACTTTTTTCGATAACACCAATCTAAATTATGGATAAGACTTTAAAACCCAGCTTTAATCTAACAATGAACCCAGCTTTAAAATAACAATATTGCTCGTGATCATAGAAGTTTCTTGGAATTCCTATGTTCGCATGCTTTCAATACTCGTATATTCAGGTACCGCATTCTAGAATTATCATGTTTGTCTCGCTATTCTACATCCGATAGCCACACCACCAGCATGATATGTGGTCCGGAGTATCCTGGTTTTTATCGCGGATACCCATCTAAACACCGACTTTCCTCACTATCAAGCAAGGCCCGTTAACCAGTCTGATATTAATCATAATTCCGAGTGACGCGGCCGCTCGAGTGTTTTAGATGGCGGTCATTATTTGAAACACTCCGAGTTGGAACGCAGGCGCACGTTTTGATCGATGACGCAACGCGAAAATTGCCGGCGATACAGCCAATATGTTTGCTGAGGCTTAAAGCCGAGTGTTGACAATAGATTTGTATTGATACCCATGTTACTGGCTGATTTATTCTTGTGAACGGACCATATTATTTTTGTTGTAAATAAACTATGTTTTACATGTTTATACTTAACAACTTCAGTGCCAAATGGTTATACCAAACGACAGGATTTAAATATAATTAATTCCAGTAATGAAATTCTATTACTTCATAAAATAACATAATATTTGTAATGAAATTAAATCTATCTAATAACCGGTAAAATAATAAGTTTAGTGTAGATAAGGCTAAACTTTGACAATGTCATGCCAATCATTGTATACTCCTTCTTTACAATTACAACTTACCATAACGTAGACTAGCTTTTCTTTATCATTAACATTTAAAATAATCATCAATTTTAACCGCTACTGAATGTACTAGGTTCAAACATTATGGTTGAATCGGAAGGTTTCTCTCCAATTAAGCCATCGGAATAATGCCGTGAGTGCTACTGCCCTTTAACAACCGGTGGCAAAGGTTTACAAAGACAAAATGTTAATCTATATTCTATGTCAATCGACTATTCTCAATAGTACTACCGCCAATCCATTCACACGCAATGAATAACTCAAGCCAGTTTTCAATACAGACAATGTAATATTAAATGTTAGTTGTGTAATTATTAGCATTAAGCCTTCAGATTTATTCGTGAATGATTTATGTGAATAAGGACAAATTGTTCGATTGTATCTGAACTAATCAAACGACTACCAATCATACTGTCGATTGTAGAGTAGGCCCGTGCCCTGCAGTGGGACGTATATGGGCTGATACAGATACAGATCTTATAACTTAGCATCTAAGTTAAAACACTTCACTTTTATTGCTTATATTTTCCGTGTTCCTCCGCGTATTTTGATTATTTCAACCATGCCCAACTTTACACTTTCTAAAGCAATCACTAAAAGGCTCCAAAAAATATTTACTATTTCAAAACTAAATTACCACACCATCGGTACTTGCTACTATCATTACAGCAACTAAGCATCAATCCCTTAATGAACGCCCACAAAAACGTACCACTCGCCAAGCGATTCACATATAAATTAGAAATTACAAAACAAGTTTATTTACCGATTCAAAATTATAAGAGCAAACATTGAGTGTGCTCTGCGCGTTAGAGCTAACAATATGTCTGAAGAATGTAATGATCAAAAATATCAGCAAGAATGTGATGTAAATTGGATAATTGACTGCAATGTTCCCACGCAACGCTCAACGGGCCGTGGATCCGCTTGATTTATCGACACACAGATAGCTGTTGTGATATACATAGGTATTCTTATTTATAACGAAGGAAGTAGAATTATTTGTTATCATTTTCGAGTAATAAGGATATTTAGGATAGAATTTAAGGTAGATTTGGTTAAGAATATCTTAAGACATTCTGTGCTTTTCATATCTTATTTGTTATGGTTCTTACTATTTTGAAAAAAAAACGATAGCCGCGTCAGGTATTATACAAGTCAAAAATCATTCACAATTGGGTATTTGTTTCGGATCTGGGTGTTTGTGAGACCGAAAAGTCTCTCGTAGTTCCTGATACCCACGACACAAGACTCGATCTTAGTGTGAGGTCAGGCCCATTTATGTGACTGTTGGGTGTATTTATTTAATTATTGTGTAATATACTGTAGCATATGATCATATTTACTTACTCATACTTTATAGATCCAAAATGCAAAAATTATTTGACAATATTTTTTAAACTATATTCATGAGGTTTCAAAAAACTTTCAAGCCGATTCGTCTGGATTTTTGCTAATTCAAAAACCGCATCCATCAATCTGCCACAGATCGAGTTTTTATCGATGTACCTTTTTATCAATCCAATCGATATATAAAAGAGAAATACCACCCATCCGAATGGTCTCAAATAAGTTACTCAGAGACTTGAATTATCATCGTCTGTTACATTAGATACAATAATTTAAAGTGATAAGTCGAAAAAATGCATAATAATTGTATAAAAAATATCTATCATAAAAAATATCATAGTATAAAACAAAGTCGCTTTCTCTGTCCCTATGTCGCCTTGTTTGCTTAAATCTTTAAAACTACGCAACGGATTTTGATGCGGTTTTAATAGATAGAGTGATTCAATAGAAAGGTTTACATGTATAATAACATCCATTAAATAGTGGAGAAATATTGTTATTTTTGAGGTTTCTAATGTGATGTCGTTAATTATATTTTTTTTCCGCTTACATTGCAAACGCACGCTGAACCCTACGAGATTTATCAAAATAATGTACTATATATTTGTACACATTGAAAAGGTCTACAGAAAACTCCGCGATGGTATATGTCTATCTCTTATGGATATCCCACAATAACATTTTTTTGTCATTTACTTTTTACAACAAATAATGGCTAATTTTCGAAGCGATTTTAACCAATACAGCATTAATCCTTATCCAATTAAATAGCTTAAATACATTGTTGATTTAATATAGATCTATATGGTCCTGTACAGCACAAGATTTAAATGAATATTTTCGAAGATATTACAGATTTAAATTGCGGGACGTAGCGCTTGCGGCGGTACTGGCCGGCCGGGACGGCGGCAGCGTGCTGAAATAGGAAGGTTTATATGTACATATAATAATACGCACATATTATCGTACAGAAATCTATTTGTACCCGGGCGAAGCTGGGCCGGGCCGCTAGTACATAATATAATACGATTTTTCATTTGTGTAAAACCTAACTGCAAGATAATACTTGATTCAGGATACATTTCATAATTATAAGCAAAGAAAGTGACGCGCAATTTTATTTGTCGTCGCGCAAGAATTCCCATAGACATAAGCATTCATGTAAAACTTATTCCCAGGCCAAGTCGCATTAAGTCCCTAGTACATCATAATCACATATCAATCCTTATCATAAATCACAAATTCGAACAGCTCCCAATACGTCCTATGTCAGTTCCTAATTATAAACGACAATGGACAAAAAACAACTCCTCAATTTTATCTCTCGCACGGACTTCAGTAAAAAATGTGTCAATTTAATATAAATCGTTAGCTGCTATTGTGAAAGCTTTTTGATTGACACATGTATAAGCACAATCATACAATTTTGTTCGAATAACATAATGTTAACGCAGCAAGCCAATTGACCCTTATCATTTTTCATAAGATCACAATTGATATCCTTTTATTGGAGCCGTGGATCTACAGGCTCGTAATTTGAATTTTATACGTACAACGGACGCCATGTCTGATTTGAAACATCTTATGACAGAATTCTGTTGGATAAATCGGTTGAGAAGAACAAGAATGTGAAGAGGTCTAAGAAATTAATGAAATTCCTTATTTGATGGCAATTATACGAATTATTTAAGATCTTATCATTAGTAATCCACACAAAAATCTATGTTAAAGTTACCAAATGATTTCAAAGATCTGGAATATCGCTATCGACAACTTTATTTAACACAGACCATAACCTTCCCTAAGCCCTAATCTAGATTCCGAAACCAAAACCAATTCCTAAAAAGTAACTTCCAATAAACTTTTACAATATCTCGATCCATAATCTGACAGGCCAATCGGAAACGAAACGACAGGGTTTCTTGAAATTCTGCCGGGAACGACGAGCGACATTATCTACCCTCAAAAATTGTTCGAGTTAGTTAACAAAGTTAATGAATCATTAACTAATCTACGACAATAGGGCGAGTGTTCGAGTGTTCGAAAGAGGAAGCGATAACGTGCCAATGCACCGAACCCAAAAACGAATCATTGTAACGTACAATGCCGTATCTTATCGAGGGCCCGTGCCGCATGACTGCTTATGTGTTGGCCTTCTGAGCCTCGATATGGTTACAAATGTTTGATTCATACTGGGTGTTCCCAATGATGGAAATGACACTAACAACTCATTAACGAATATATTGCATGATTTCGTAATTAGAGATTGTTGATTCAATTATAGGGATATCGTTTTATCTGTTTTGTTCAAAAATATTTAAAACGAAAGCGACTTACGAGTACAATAGCGCCATATCTATGATTCTGAATGTGTAGCTAGAGAAGAAATATGGGTATTCACTCTTATCATCAGATTCTCTTTATTATGGACCGACATTTTATGCCAAAGGTTCTATGCTGTGCTCTTACAACTAAATACTTACTTAACTGAAAGGCTACTGGATTAATTGTGTATAAAACAATTACATGCACAACCATTTCTGTGTCACAATAAATCTTAAATCAATGTAGTAATTAAAATCACTTCTGGATGAAAATTTACGTCCCTGCTACACCAAATGCTTTGAAAAACATGAGATAAATAAAGAATGCTCGCAATCACTGTCCCGACGCCACAAAACAAACAACGTTAACTGTAATTAGGTTGGAATTTTTAAAAAGCTGCACAAATTGCGAGTTACTTAGCTATAAATCTGTCTCCTCAAGTGTTACGCAGTGTATCATCGCTTCACAGACTTGCACGCCCGCGTGGTTCATATTTAATGACGTCATTACTGCAGGACACAAGCCTGTATCAAGTCTCACGCTTCAGCCTTGCAGTTTAGATATTCTTTAGCTGAAGGAAGCTTCATGTTTCGCTTGCTTTAAGTTAATAGGGGTTTGAGAACATTATACCCTGTGATTAATTTTACATGGGGACATAATGTGCTGTTGTTTGAGGTTGGGTCTTTTGTTACGGACTCCTTGGTGTGTAACCTATTATTAATTAGTAAAAGGCTAGCTTAGGAACAAGATATTCTAGGATGGAAAATTTATTAGCTCCTTCCAATAAAACAGTCTTTTAGAATTATTGATGCATGCCATCCTTTGAGGGCTCATTTCTCTATGTAATAACAATCTATATACAAAAGACTAATACGTTGAAATGAAACTATTGTACTAAATCTTATTTTTTTTTTATTGCTGTGAATGGCGACAGGAGCATGCCGTTCGCCTGATGGTAAGCGATGCGACCGCTCATGAACAGTAGCAAAACCAAACAACACCTTGAATTACAAAGCAATGCTTGGCATTCCACTGCGCTCGCCATCCTGAGACATAAGATGTTCAGTCTCAATATGTCCAGTAGTTACTCTGGCTACAATGTCCTTAAATCCGAAATACAACAGTGCATTTAAACTGCTGTTTGACGGGAGAAATAGACATTGCGGTGGTACCCACCCAGGCAGCCTCTCACATATGAGAGACCTACCACCAGTTTTTAATATAGTATATGACTTATGATCTAAAATATCATTTAAGGTTATATGCCATACTACCTTTAAAATTGCAAAGTTTATAAAATTCACTTTATCGTTCAGTAAATAACCAACGATGATTACTAATGAAATTAATCACTACCGTACTAATATGGGTCTTAAGTAAGACAGTGAAGGGAATTCACTAAGTCAGCTATTAATTATTTCGCACGATTTAGAGTCAATCTAACGTCAAAATTTTAATGGACACAACCTAATACTCGTGTTATTGATTAAATCTCGAGAAAATTTAAATTTTAACCTAAATCGTTAATGTCAACAGCATCGTTTAAATTATAATGCTGAATGAAAAATGATACCACATGTCCTTTACACGTAAATTATGCATTTAATTACGGCTCAGCTTAGTTTGGAGAACGATATTTGTAATAACGTTACGCCAGTGACGTTGGTTTAGACCTAGCATGGAAAGCAATTATGTTTCGGGGCTCGAAGATCCATCTTGTCTGACCACATTCAGTGACATAAATCTGCTGGACATTCAAACCTAACGCAATATCATATGTATGATTGGGTGTACCCAATAGTACTCCAATTATATTATCGTATTTTAAACATTACTATAGTATTATTAACCAATTTCCAAAAAGAAGGAGGTTCTCAAATCTACAGTATTTTTAACGACCTTTTTCAGTAGTGTAAGTATGGTAATGGCAGCAATAGAGACAGATGAAAGGAGCTGAGGGCGACCTTTGCCCAGCAGTGGGATAATAAATGTAAATAAAAAAATAAACGTAACCCCATAGTATTGGGATAAATCTATTCCGCCTCCTATTATTATTGGTATTCACAACTATGATAGAATCGTAACAATTAATAAGTCACCTTCTTCTGCCCATTCCACACTTTCCTTTATCAATGCTATATATTAGACTTGTTGATTGAAGGCATTTAGTGTACTTTCCACAATCATGTGCCCAGCTGACATCTACCCTTCCCGCAGTACGCCTTGTTACCATGCTGATCTAAAAGGATTGCTGACTTCATATAGATTGACGATTTAAAATTTATGAAGAAAGATGAGTAGAATGAAAAGTTAGACGATATGACTGATATGGAATATGTTGTGTGAAAGAAACGACGAACGCGAGTAATCAATAGTAAAATAGTTAGATAATGAATGGTAAAGATGTTGATTTACGGAAGGACAGAATAGTAGGGAACCGTATGGAAGACGATGGAAGACATTTAAGACGACAGATGAACACGTAAATAGAGAGGATAATTTGTATCTGTATCAGCCCATATACGTCCCACTGCAGAGCACGGGCCTCCTCTACAATCGAGAGCATGTTTGAAAGACTATAATAGAAGACGAAATGATATACCACACCCCAAACTATCTTTATTTGATTTGACCCGAGATGAAACTATTCCCACATTCATTTTCCTTTCCCATTAATATAGGCAACAAATAAGAAATTGACCGATTAAGTAGCTTTATTATGTCACTTTGAACCTTAAAGACACGCTTCGCTAACCCGACTTAATTACAAAGCAATTTCGCAATTGATTGAACACAGTAACAGTAATAAACTCGTTAATATTACTTATTGTTTCAACAAGTACATAATGTTAGGTGTGGTTGCGTGGGTTAGATCTCGTCAAACAAAAGAATAGAACGGGCTGCAAAAATGATGTGACAGCATGTATCGGTTTGATATTTGAGTTTGGAAATTGGACTCAACAGGTTTTAAAACTTAATCGTTTTCAATAATAAATAAATAATATGTGTCACCATTTTCGAAAAAGATATTTAATAGGACATAAAAAAGTAATGACATAAAGAAAGAAACCAACAAAATATATTAAATATTTTACCTTCCAAAAGTACTGATGATGTCCGAATATAAATGCTGATTTGTTCGCCTTTTTGTGAACCCTACGTCTCTTTGATTAAGTTTGCACCAGTTCATCTATGATAAAGAAGTGTGCTTGCTCAAACCTCAACCTATATCCTATTACGTTAGTTCACCCATAGAGCGCATACCGCGGTTATCGCTCCTTTTGTATTCAATTAGCCTTGCATTTAGATTACTGATGCCTTTCACGACGACACTAGTAACGAGCGTGGTCAGCTGTCAAAACGTCCAAATATTCAACCGTCACCACATACATTCATATTGACAATTAGTTGTACTTATAGTTATGTATCGCGTCCATTGAAAAGTTTAAACCAAAATCGTGTGCCACTTGTGTAGTGAAATAGCAATGGATATAGCGTTCAGAACTTGAGTAGTATTTTTAGGGGTGTCAGAGTACACGGGCTCTTCGGTTAGGCTCGATTTAAAGCTTATTGTTCAGTCTATTAAAGTCTTTCAGAGGCGGGTCAATTCGGACAAGGCGTGATCAGGTTACGTAATAAGGAATTGGTATACACAACACGTGCACCGACGTGAATGCGTTTATACTAACGAGAATCGTTTTGATGTGACAACTATCGATTTTTAATAATATCTCGATTGAGTATGGCTTGTGTGAATTGCGGTTCTCACATACATTAAATCGGTATGCGCATTGTGAGGTGTTTTGCCACACGTTAGAATTGAATAAAAATGAAATGGTTTGTACACAATGGATAGCCTTGCTCGGAATTCCGCTAATGCATATGTAAACATTATAGTGCTTTTTGCTAAGGCTAGATCATTAAATAAAGAAATATTCTTAAAAAAAATAAGCGAAAACTATGAAAAAAACATAGTTATACCTGACCTTCAAATATTGGAGTAATGTTCGGGAACGAAATCACGGAATCTAACCCAAGATGTTCGGTATATTTAATATCACTGATTAAGTAAGCAACAAGATGTTTTATACAGTTTTCTATTAGGTCTCTTTCATTATTTAAAGCTTGGGGATCACATTCCCATCCCATCAACTGAGTAATTTTATCCTCAATTTGCAGACTACAGTCAATTAATCCTGCAAATTAAAGGCATGTTACTAAGTCGACAGAACAATCACTAGAGAGCCTACATCCAAAATCAATTGTTCGGTATGAATATGTAATGCGTTACAGGAATCAACTAATTCGATAGTCCAGCCGGCTAAGATACGTATCGAATATTAAAGTCCACAACACGGCCGTCCCCGCAACCCGAGTGCTTATACGAGTTCGATTCAATCGAGTAATCAAAGCGCCATGTCTGTATCGATTCAACAACTGCTACGGCTATCTATCCAACGATCGATTTTTGTTACATTCTACGCCACTAAAATTGTTTTCCCATCCCTAATTTATCTTTAGCATCAACGCACGCGATAACGTTCTTTATGATTATATTTTTAAGAGCGTATGTGGCTTGGTATAGAATGTAGCGATGCGCACGATTTAAATTTGTCAATCCAAACATTTCAAATTGATTCACTGTCATAATCGACACAATCGATGCAATGTCAAATGTTTGCAATAGTATACGTTACTTTTATCGATTGACCTTTGGTTTGACTTGAGTGCGTTAACACATATGGTAAACTATGCAGCTGTAAAAATTTAATAAGCCCAGCCACCTTTAACCGTTTAATGATGTACCATTGAAGTTGGTATACAATGACGAATGGGTGTTAACTTTGTGTGCACGCATAATAGATATTTTTATTTTTTGTTGCAAGTTATGATTGCCAGCTTTTTTATTGTGACTGGATACGACCGCATACTTCGAAGTCAATGTAAAAGTCACGAAATATAAAAGCTTTGCGAGATGTAAGGGGTATAGAAAAGAGACAATTATAATTGCCTGACGTAAGATATTATGAGGCGTGTAAGAAATAATTGCCGCCTTACATATTTGCCTTACAATTTATTCATGAAATAAAATAAAAAGCACTACAAAAGATAAGGTTCAATAATATAAATCTATTACACCGAGATTTTATAAATATATTAGTAAAGTTAATTAGTAAAAGCATCTTGTGTATATTCGATTTTGAATTGAAATCCCTACTTTACTTTTTCTTCATTAACCGGCATTAAAAGCAGAACGATTACCATATTTTCTTTTGATGTCACTTATTGAGTAAAATATAAACTATGAAATGTTATTAAAATTACAAAAAATTTAAGAAATGCTACACAAAACACAATTTTTAAATAAAACAAGCAAGCTACGTTATTTTATTCCAAAGCCGGCGTCCTATTCCCGAAAGTTTGTCCTGAGACGAGCTAAGAGAGCAATCTGAAATTTCAAAATAGGCTCACGTGCGGGGAACATGTAAATCTACTTATAGCCGTGCCCCGACTTTTAACTATGCTATAGTGTATGAGACGCTCGCCCCGTAGCGCGACACTGGCGCCTTTATCTCGAACGTTATGAAACTTATGTCTCGCGTGGTTTACATAATTGGGATCTTGTGGTGATAAACTTGAAGGGAAATAAAGATGTTTGACCAAATTAGACCATCCGTCATTCATTCATTCAGATACAAGTCTACTTTAGTTTTGAATGATTTTGTTGTAGTCTACCACACTAACCTAGCATAGTGGATTTCAGATAGGTGCTTTTGATTTTTGTGAAATCATACATGGCGTTCTCAGCATTCATTAGAATGATTAAATACCGATTTCAGGTGCCAATTTTATTGCTACTTTAAATTTCATACTAATTAATAAACTAAAATTATTCAGAAAACAAAACCCTTTGAATACCGAATGACCGTTTGATCGCACTCTTTTGATCCGATCGCAAACGGCAATAATTTAATTTTATGTCTCAATCCCTCATCGTGTAAGAAACAGATCTTTCAAGCGCCAATTAATATATCATTTGCACGAAGGAAGTTTTAAAAAAACGTAATGACGGAAGTTTGTTAATAGAAAATCAAAGGCATCGAAGCGCAGTTCCATTGAAAGCGCCCCATGTTTGTTTTTTATTAGTGTAATATACTCTATATAAATAAGACTATTAATCATTCCGTGCGTGGGCAATGATACAATTTTCTTTATAACTTACACACGAATAAAGATGTCGAGACGTTTGTAAGGGATTTGCTTAGTGAATTGATTTGTGTAATTCATTTGCCGAGTAAGTTGCAGTTTCCAATGTAATGGGAATGGATTAATGTTATGTTTTGTTTATTGTAATTTACTGTATCTATATTGATGTTCATAGTCATGATTGCAACTTGGCGCCTTAGTCGCTATTACTTGCTTTGAACTATGAAGCATGATGTCTTAAATTCAGCATCCATGTCACGCAATCTAGTTACAGATGGATTTAAGAAACGCACACATCCGTTTGTCAAAATTCCTTATTAGATTACCTAAGAATAGCTAAGTGTTGTAATAGATCAAAGTTGGCCAATTTTTTTTTTCATTAGATTGAGTACCAATGCACTTATTGCCAATCTACTTTTCAAAGTATTAGAACTTTAATTCTGGCAAATAAGCTCGATGAACTGTGGCTGATTCTCGTAGTATCTCTGCTTACCTCCTTGTAATACACCCCTAAACTTTAAGTATAAAAAGTATAATATACTTTTTTTCCAAAATGTTTTAAAACTTTCTTGATACTGCTACGTGCATTATACTCTAATAGACCATGGGGACTAAAAGCCTTCCCAAGCAATCCCATGATCGAATAACATATAGCATACTTTATTAATATTCATGGACAGCCATTTGTTAATAAACACAGCTGACAGCTCAATCTTATAGCAATACAAACAACCATAATATTGAAGTATTACGTACAATTAACACTGAAATAACCTCTCTCCACTTCAGATAGAAGAGTTATGAGAGCCTATAATTTCTCACTTTCAACTGTTTTGGATTAACTGCTTGTTTATAATAAGTAAAATTGTAAATAACGATTATTACCAATTTAAAAATGAATATTTATTTTAGTTTCTACGCTATCGATTACCTTCTTCATGGAATTTCAGAACCAATTGACTATAGAATGTATTTATTTATTAAACACAAAACAGGCAAAAATCATTCATCAAACGTAATATAATACATATTACTGGACAATAACTATAACCCAAAACATATGTTCCAAAAATTAATTAACAAGTAAACTAAACACTCCAAACTAAGTTATTAGATAAATAGGGTAAAAAGTAACATTAAATGAACAATAGCATTATCTGCAGTCTGTGAGATATGAATCTTTGAGGATACAGGGAATGTTTGATTTGATTTGAAAATGATAGCTTCACTTCAATGTGTCCTCCCGTCAAATAGCATTGTTGTGTGTCGGTTAGAACATTGCAGCCAGAGTAACTACGGGGCATATTGAGACTTAACATTTTGTTCTCAGAATGGCGAGCGCAAGAGAGTACCCAGCATCGTTTTGTTATTCATGGTGTTGTTTGATTTTGCTACTGTCCATGAGCTGTTGTATCGCTAACCATAAGGCGAATGGCGTGATCGTTTCGCCATTCATCGAAATAAATGTTTATTATAACGTAGCATTGTAATTGTTTATAATTGTAATATTACGTAGCATTGTGGGTGTTCAAGGACGGTGGTGACTATTTATCGAAAGAATCGCTTAATCGTTTGCTGACAATGCCACTATATTTCACAGGCGAATCGTTTATTATTTCGCTTCATTAATACCATTAAAAGGAAGTCCACCTGCTTCTCAGAAATTAAGCGATATTGTAATCGCAATTACGAAATTACTTTTGTGTTAAATGTCTCTTTTTATCGTATAGTGGTGAATAGATAGTCATGTTTATGATGGAAGAAAATGTCACGCCTGTTGTTGGAATAAGCACACCTGCAAAATTGATAAAGCTAAATGAATCGTGACAGTCATGTCTGTAGGCTGATTATTTGAAATTGACAATATTTCTACTATTTTATTGTGACATCATGGACGATATGTAACGTCGAAGCATGTAACATAATATTTTAAATGTTAAACTTCTGATTAATTTAGAACCTTCGTTCAAAAATATTATGTTGATTGAAGTTCAGAACAGAAAAATGTGTTCTCAGAAAATCAATCTTGGTATACTAAATACATGAAATACTCGTAGACACTAGAATTTCACACGTCTTATCAGCATTACGGAATATTAAGAAAAAATAACTAAATGCCTATATTTAGAGATGAAACTTTAATTATGTTTAACATAACGCACAAAATCACAAATGAACACCCATAAGAAATATTCAAAATAAATCTTACGAAGTCTTTTCATTTAATTTGTGCCATTGATACAGTCACGTGTATACCAGTAAAAAAATAATTTCCGTGTTCAACTGTTGAAAAAAACATGACCAATCTCATAGTGAAGTTCCGTGCAATGCTAATCTCTTTGAAAAGTAGATAGCCGCGATATTATCTGACGCTTACATTTTTTCGTATTGACGCGTCGGATTTTTTCGCGTTACAAATCGCGCCGACAAAACACAATTTCAATTTCTCACCACGTTTACATTGTATCTATTTTGTGTGAATGTCATTTGAGATTTGAGAATCATAAAAAAGCTTGCCATCGAAAATTCGGCTTATTAGAATGGGAATTAAAAAGAGAAGTATATCATTTCACAGTCCGAAGCAATTTCTTGCTGGTACATTTTTAATTGCTTTTTTGGGCATAACAATCAGCGAAGTCGGCGCGGACAGCGGGTGGCCGCGGGCTCCTTTAACTCTCATCATATAATTATAATTATTCCATTAACTTGTACCACTGCGATTATTAACTGAAATTCCTTCTTAGGCAGTTCGGTAATAATAATTCTGTTTATTTACATACCATAAGGTAGTTGAAATCAAGGAGCGTTTATTTTAAAGTTTTTACGAGCGTGGGATATTTTCGCACTGGTCGTATGCATTGGACAAGGCGAGTTAAATATTATCTGTATTATTTTACTGAATCGATGAAAAAGAATTATTGACTTAAAAGAATGTGGCCTGACGATCTAAGTGACCTAGTTTCATCAAATATAACACGCATATCAAATTTCCAATGAAATTATCAGGACGCTCTAAATGCTAAGGTGCACTGGTACATAAACGTTTTATTGATAAACAAATTACAGAGTAAATTTTTAATAAAACCTTTGGTTACGCAAAATTATTACCTTCAAACAAATACGTAATACACAATTTATGAACCAGTATACCTCGCCAGTATCAGTGTCATTGCAGTACCTACGATATTTTTTTATTCGAGTTTCGTCGCGAAACCTATAAACCGCGATGTAAATTTGTTAAAAAGATTTAATTCAAGGTAGTAAACGGTAAATAAAGAACTATGAAAGTGTAACTCGTTTGGCAATGGTTTTAGTACAAGTTTTAGTGTAACTGTATGCTTTGTTGCGTGAAAGAAATGAGAAAGTTCTGTATATGTGGGTAGGACGCAATACTAGGTTGAACAAAAGAATATCAATTTTATGACAGATGAGTCTGAGGACACAATCCTATTTTCTACTAATATTATAAAGACAAAAGGCTGTTTGTTTTGTTTATTACTTCTTCGCGTTCAAACGGCTGGATTAATTTTGATGAAATTTAGTATGTCGCTCACTGATATCCTAGATTACCAAGTGGCAGATAGGTTATTTTTATCCCGAAAATAATTAATAGGAGTGCCTCGGTGGGGTTCGAATGATGGTGATATTGGATTTTTCTATTCATTATAAGCCCGAAGTTAGGCATTTTTGTCCGATTAGACAATAGGCTCGCCCCCAATCACACCATGAGTCGGAACATACTAGGCGAAATATGAGTGTTCTGACATATATACCTACCCCTTCTGGAAAAAAGGCTTCATTTATTGTGTGTATGTACATTTAGTATTACAGTCATATGATCAAAAAGACACCCTAAGTAGATAAAATTAGAAGTACAATATCGTCTCAATTAAATAACTAACTTTTCTTGCTAGTTCTAAAGGCTTCTGGTTTAAAAATTGTTGTATTGTATTGTATCAGCCCATATACGTCCCACTGCAGGGCACGGGCCTACTCTACAATCGAAAGTACGATTGAGAGTGGTTAGGCCATATAGTCCACCACGCTGGCCTAGTGCGGGTTGGTTGGTTTAAAAATACCACAAAGGTAATCTAATTCAATAAAATGTTCTTAATAATAAAAAACAAGCAGGTGGACTTTATCTTCGGTTTCTATCAGAACATCTAAAATCCGCAAGTCGTTGATCCCCCCGCCGACCATAAACTAACACAGAACAACAAATCACTGTTCATGTAACCATTCATTAAATATTTTATGCGGTAAAAAAATCAACAACGCAAAAAGTCAACTTAATTTTTTAACAAACTCATAAACAAAGACAAATTCGTGCCGATCGCCATATGACGTCCTTTCGCATTACCGCTGGCCCTTATATAAGATTTATTGACAGCCATTCGTTGAGGACAGCATACATTGCGTAGAAAGTTAATGTGGCCGAAGTTAAGAACGAAAAACAGAAGCAATGGATCTGTTTTCAAAAATTAATTCATTGTTATCCGTTGCACCATACGGCGAGGATCTGCAAGATCAAACTCTGTTAGCTCCATAACTCCCTGCGGCGTGGGATCGCAGATCACAAACATTTTCTTTTAACCATGCGTAATTAAAAACAATTTACGTATAATAACAGCCTATGAATAATTTAGAGATCGTTTACTATCATTAGAGGAGGGATGGGTTTTATTGACCTTATTATTTATTTATTTATTTAGGCCTTCATTCACGTTTCTACTTTACATTCGTGAGGTAATTACCCGAAATAACTATATTACTTAACGAGTGGACTCGTATCTGCGTCAGTTTGTATAGTTTTATTTTTTTATATAGTTAAATTAATGTTTTACAATGGGAATGATCGTGTCGTAAATCTCTCAAATTATCTTCAGTTTATAGTGCTGCCTTAGAAAGTAACCAACAAATGAACGGTGAATATTTTAAGCTCAGTTATAATGGTCAAATAATACGTGTTGAGAATAGAAAAGGATGAGGCTATATAGATGCTTATCATAATATTTATGTTTAAATTTGATATAAATTAACAACGGATATCAAACTAAGAATTAAATCGTTTTATGACACTTGATAGTAAAAATGATAATAGAAAATGACCGTTAAGGACTTCTAAGAGTCTTCAATGTTTGATTTTTTTCTTATATATTAATTTAGGCACAATATCCGCCTATAATGCATTTAAAACGCCTCAAATGACCTTAGCCATGCTTGTAGTTTTGCATACTTATTCGAACAGAAAATTAAAGATTCCAAGAGACATAGAAGCTGAATACAATTCATCAAATTAAAACGTTTTCCATCTTGGATTGAACCACATTCTTATATAAGCTTATTCACAATATTTAATGCAGCAAAACAGCTTTGACGCTGACATTATTTTTACTTTTATGAATTACAAAAGAATGTTGCATTAAGTTAATAATGAACCGTATCTAACGCTACAATGACTTATTTATTCTTCAAACACAAAACCTAACTTATTTAGGCTGATAGTTTTATGGATTGTGAAAACTTTCAATCCTCGCAAATGTTGCGAACCACTGCTTACATATCGAGCCCATAAAAACAATGTTTGCGGTGAGCATCAATTTTTTTTCCCAAAAACAAAATTCCGACAATCCGCACTCGAGCGCAGGTAGCAATCGAATTTTAAAACTGTTTGTATTTCCGTAAAAAACACAGACAATAGTCGAAACACGTTTACCTGACGCCGACAAGAAATATGACATACATATGTTGCTTCGCTTTGTCTATTCAAAGCCGAAAGGTCTTCGGTGTTTGGTGAAATTCTTTATTAGTTGTTTGGTCGGCCCAATACGATTACAATTATGTGGATGTTCCCTTTGTTGTTCGGCCACGTGTGAACCAAGTTTCTGCGTCGTTTGACTACTTGAATTGGATTTGCTACAATTAGCTGCATTACGCCGGTTGCATGTGGAACGCAACGCATTAGGGGCGTATTTTTTTGGTTTATGCTCTGGTATTCTGTGGTTTTGTTATATCGGATACTTATTTCCGAAGGAAGTGTATTGTTTAGAAGGATACGACAATTGTAAGAATTTTATGCATATCTTTTGCTTTTTGCGGCGTATTTAAAGTTTGACAAGAACAGTAAATATAGGAGGATACGGTAAACAGTTGATATCGATGATTCAGTGTCGTTTATATTTTCTTTTTAACTATTATGCATGGAAAATTAAATATTAATAGTATTAAATGGCTATTATATTGTGTACTGCAATACCTTTCAAATTGAGTATCGAATGACAACATAAAATCATCTCTCTCACATCTATAAATTATACCATCCTATCGCTTCTTCACGCTACGAGAATATGACCTAGGATTTTAAAAAGGTAAACAGGCCTCACTAAGCCAGCGTGATGGGCTATATGGCCTAACCACTCTCAATAATACTCTTAATTGTAAAGAAAGGCCATGTCCTCAAGTGGTATGTATATGGGTTGGTATAGACGGAAACACAGTATACTGTTCCACAAGTTCAAGGTGCGGGAAGAAAATGAGTTCGCGAATTGGAAGAATTGAGTTTGGGTCGAGATAGTATTGTCCACTAATCTGATGTTTTAAATATATAACGCAAAGTTCTATAATAGAAATGAGAAGGGACACATATCCAATACCTTCAACTTAAACAAAATTACTAAAGCAAAATCTACAGCACTACAAAATTCCTAATAAAAAGTATGAGAAGTGCAGACTATCCATTCTATTCCCAGCGGTGTTCATTATACTGTTTCCATTCGTTTATTTTATTTTTGACAGTTCACGCCTATTAAGTACGACATTACAGTAGAACAATATTTTGAAATAAAAGTAGATACTTTCTTGACGGGTAACGCCCACTTAGAGTTGTGCCATTCGTAACGAATGACCACAGATAACAAAAACGATTTTGAATAGAATCAATCAATCGGAATCATTTGAAATAAAATTACATTAAAATGCTAATGAAAACAGTTAAACGTAATATAGTACCCAATATTAGGATCGAATGTAATTGCTGCAAATTAATTAATATGAATAAAGGTATACGTATTGAAGTGACTTTTAATAAGAGTTTAATTTAAAATAATTACAATGATTACAACGAAAATAAATGTTTAGTACCTACTTGTAATAAACAGTTAAACCATGTTGGAATTCATAGTACTTTAAGGATTAAATAATTAAAACAACTAAAGGAAATTTGTTAATATTTTTATTTATAAACAATCGTCTGTTTCGTCGGAATCGGCGTCGTCGTCACTCGTATCCCCAGTAACACTAATTATTAATGAGTGCATGGGTAAGTTGTCAAATGCGACATCGCGATCCCAATCAGACATTATTTCTTTCTTCGTCTTATCTACGACACTCGCCCAGTTATGAGGCGTCACATTTTCACACGCATTTTTAAGCAACTCCAGCATTTTGTTTGCGGTGAAAGGAGGAGTTGTATTTATTCTCGCAGCATATCCTTTCACTTGCGCCCATATTAGCTCTATGGCATTATACTGGCAATGATATGGAGGAATTCTAAGGACGGTGTGCCCATGTTCTGCAGCCATTTCATCTATAACGTATCGTTTAGGCTGCTTCCTCATTTTTAATATTTTAAGTAACTCTACTTTTAATAGGGACTCGTCCACCTCCTCGCCATTGTTACGGAGCCAGTTTATTATTTCATTTTTTTTACTGGCTTGCGTTGGCATTTTGTTAATTTGCCGAGAGTGATAGGACGCATTATCTATAAATATTGTTGATGGCTGTTCGAGTGACAATAACATTTCCCGAAACCATTTTTCATATACTTCGGAATTCATTTCTTCGTGGTAATCCCCTGTTTTCTTTGATTTAAAAGCTAACATAGCATCTTGCACAAATCCTTTTGCGGTTCCTGCATGACAAATTATAATTCTTTCACCTTTTCCCATTGGCACTGCGGTCGAGGAGCTAGCAGTGTTGTCAGTCCAAGTTTTTGATACCGTGTGATTCGCATTGAGCCAAGTTTCATCGGTGAAAACAACATTCGACCAGTCTTCTATTTTTTTAGCTTGTCTTAAAAATTCGCATCGATACAAAGCAACATCATTGCGTTCCATCAATATTTTTCTTTTGTCACATTTTTTGTATTGGAATCCAATCCTATTCAATACCTTCGCCAAAGAAGACTTTTGACCACGGAACAAGCCACTAGTTTTCAGAGATTGTACTAGGTTATGTAAAGTAGGAATCTCTTTTCTTTGGTAATAATCGTATATATGACGACGAATAGCATCACCATCAAAACTGTCAACTTTAAAGGGCTGACGTTTTTTCTTAGGTGTAGATGGCTTGTTTTGTTCCATGCCACTACTGCCGTAGCCTTCTTTAATTATTTTTGAAACTGTTGGAGCAGTAATACCTAATGCTGCTGAAACACGGTCTCTGATTTGAGTCACTGGTATAAGAGGTCCACCATTACGGCTTTCCCTTTCAAAGTGAAAGTCGCAACACAAACTCCCTTGTTTGTCCTTTAAGCACCATTCCTTTAGGCATTTTGAAAGTGATGAAGGCAGGTACGATGTTCTCAATTCAACCAAATGTAGGAATTCACGGGTAAAACAATACGGAGGAATATAAATACTCAACTCGACGTATGAAAAATGTGAATTAAAATTCAGCGAACGGAAAACACTAGCACGGGCGCGGGCGTCTCGTTGTGAGTGACCACAAAATGGCGGCGCGCGTCACCTGTCTGCCCAGTGTTGCCGTTTCACAATTTGTTTTTAACAACATTCCTATTGCCGACGGAAGTGATAAGAATATTAACTTAACATGAGTAAATGGTTTATTTTAATATAATTATTAAATCAAGTAACTTAAATATCCCTGAAGTTTTATAAAACAATGCATGGAGCAAAAAATAAAATATGTATTAAATCGATTAAAACTTGTTCAAAAATAAAATCGTTTGTTATAAAAAATTGATTCGATAACGCATCAGGCCATCACTATTTGATTCAGTACTCGATGTGTCAAAAATAAAATAAACGAATGGAAACAGTATAGTAGCCGGTTGCGCGTCCCGCTCGCACGACGCACAGTAAATGATAATAATGAGCCGTTATTATATCTCTACACTGCTATATAATTATTAACTTTTTCCCTATGTTTCCGTCCAAATAACATACACGCTAGCTAGGCGCACCATGCGTTCTGAATAATGATGGATTAGTAATTTTTATAAATCCCTATAAAAAAAAACCACTCTCAATCGTACTCTCGATTGTAGAGTAGGCCCGTGCCCTGCAGTGGGATGTATATGGGCTGATACAGACAGTAATTTTGGATTTAATTGGTTATTTTGGTCGGTTATGTTATTTTTAAAAAGTTTTATGTTTATATAGTACCATACCAAAGTGAATTGTAAGAAATTCTGTGGTATGTAAAGTCCACCAATCTGCACTAAGCGTACTGGACTGTATGGCCTAACCATTCCTGATCGTACTCTCGATTGTAGAGGAGGCTCGTGCATGCAGTGGAACGTATAAGGGCTGATTTATTACAGTAATGTTCTAAAAGTTTGAGTTGAAAATAAAAGTATAACATTTTATTTATGTTGTTATTAAAATGTTTACATACCTATATATTATATTCATAAACCCATATCTATGTTCCCGAAGGGTTCGCTTAAAATACCATATATGGCATCCTCATTACGTGGAGTTTATCACCATTCCAAAATGTATATCGCCATACAGAGTATAAAATCCAGTCCTAGACTACACAAATAACTTTTTACAAATATACGATCTGGGGTTCAAACCTAGATCTATACGATTTACTGTACTTATATACTGTTGCTAAACGGATAAGGCTATGATGTTGCACCAATAAGACAACAAAAATATTTTTAGAATCAATATTTTAAACAATGTTTTTAAAATTTGTCTGACTTCATAAATCCCTTGAAGTATAAAACTTTATTAAATCCAGTACAGCCAGTCCGCCATTTCCTATCAAACATGGCGGACCTAACCAAAACCGGCCACGTAGCATTGATTACGCATTCCGTTACAAACATAATTACCAAACTTTATTAATGTTTATAAAACAAGTTTTAAATTAATCAAAGGTATAATAACTTCATTTTGATTGGCCGCGTGTCATGCCAAATGTAGCGTGGCTCTCTATTGGTTGGTGCGTGATTTATACTTCCAGTTATGACCTTGGACAAGCGGATATATGACCTCCACATGTGGCCAATTAGGCCTACCGAAGACTCGATAATACAAGAGTTATGATATGAAATATTTATTTTAAAACTAAACAAACGTACATTAACTCATGCCTTTTTCCCAGAAGGGGTAGGCAGAGGCGCTACCAGGACACCCACATTTCCTAGTACGCTTCGTTCCACGATGTGAAAGGGGGCGAGCCTATCGCTATATCAGGCATAAATTCCTGACTCCGGGCATCAGCCCGGATGTGTGATATTGGATTTTTCATTGATAATGAATGGAAAAATCCAATATCACTTTGACTCGGGATTCGAACCCGAGACCTAAGTTTTGTAACCGTGCCGCAGTAAAATTACTCGACTGAGGCAAAAATAATGTCTAAAATAACGTGATAAATTAAGTAAAATGCGCGCAAACAACAGCATCGAAGTCGACTATCATTGAGCCAATGACTTGTCAGTGTGAAAAAAAATTACTTCAAGATGTAATTATTGAAAACATCCACACAAAATAATATTCTTAAATTGAGATTCGATCCCCAAACCTCTCAATTCACCGTTTCATACGCTGCCACCAGAGCAAGGCTTATCTTATCAAATTACAACTTGTACATTTAGGTTCTTAACGGCGCACATTTCATTCATTTAAAAAAAGGTTTTAAACCTTTTTTGATGTTCGTGGCAGATATAAGAACATATACCGTCATTTACAAGATAATACAGTAATAAAACCAGTGTGCGGTCAATTAAGGAACAATCTTGTTTCTCGTACATTTTATGATGAAATTAAAACTTATTTAAGGCCCTCAGGTCACTGGTGACAATAAAATTGTATGAGATTAATTGTATGTTCACAAGTAGCATGAGAAAATTAATATATATTGTTGTTTTATCCATCCTAACAGAGATAGCGAATATCTTAACCCTTAAGCCATATGACAGCCTCCGTGCCGCAGTTGGTGTAGCCGGCTGTGAAACTAAAGACCGCGGGTTCGATGCCCGCACCGAGAGAAATGTTTGTGCGGCACACAGATATTGGTATGTGTATTTGTGAGAACAAAAAGTCTTGTAGTTCCTGATACCCAGGTCACAAGCCGCAATCTTAGAATGGGGTCAGGACTATGAATATGACTGCTGGGTATTATTTATTTATTTATACGCTCACGCTTGCATCCCCGAAAGGGCAGGCAGAATTGCCACAAGAAGGCCAATAACACCGGCATGCTCCGTCAAACATTCCCCAAAGAACAGAACAACAGAACAATAACAGAAGGAAATCACGATAGTTTTTTTCTCAACTTAAAAAATAACAAAGTAGCCATATAAACACAAAATATAGGTAATATAGATTCAAAATTTACAAAATACTTGGATTACTGTACTAATTAATATCTAATTATCGATCTTGATAAAATGGCTTGGCGAACTACAATACCGTTCTTTCAAATTCATAACAACAAAAGGCTTGAAAAATTCAACTGTCGGTCAAGTGTTAATAAACCCTTCTTCGACATATATTTATTAACCCATTAACTTTCACGTCATCACAACAATCATTCACGTGGGGTCATTTCGACCCATCGGCTTGCGAATAAAAAAAATGAATACGTCTTAATTAACAACAAACCTCCCAATAGTTTGCAAAACAGAAATTAATAAATACCGCGTGGGGTCCTTTCTGACCCCGCGAATGAGTTAATGGTCATTGGAGCTCAATATTTTCGCAAAATAATTTATGCGACATCGCATCACTTGAAACGCTTTCATATAATCAAATTTGATTCGCACATTAATCACTTTAACACATTTACACCGTGGTCATTCCGATTACGTGCGTTTAATAAAACCGGACACTACAGCGAAAACACATGATTAATTATTGTCAGTAACGCAGGCACCAATCAAAATTATTACGGACAGGGCCGATCACCATTCGGCTATTGTCCGGCGACTCGTGCATGTGTGAACCGGGCTTTTTAAATTTATTATGACGTGGTTATGTGACGTCATAAGTCATAGACAAACGATTGGATGGAGCGCATTGATTTAGTGACTGTATGGTCATAAAATTGTGTCACTCTTGTCATTGATATGCGGATAAATTATAATTTTAATTAATTTTATGTCCTGTCAAGTTTTGTATTCGCTTTCCAATTCGTTACTAGCTACCTGGTACTAATTTATTATCAATATAATATATAGATTTTTAGTTCTAATCATGGAAGAACCATCGTTATATTTTTTTTACCCAGATAAAATACTATGGATATCACTATTAAAATATATGCCGTAAAGATTGACATTACGAAAGCCATTAGAAAGCCATTAAAAACTGTTAGCACCAATATCAATCAAAACCAAACCTAATTATGATTGGAATAATGAGTGATAAAATGATGAAAACTTAATCTGATGTTACATGGACTTTAGTAAAATATAACATAAATATTTTATAATAATAATATGAAGTAATATAAAAATCACTAACATCAAACCACAAAACTTCAAAAATTCCAGGCAGATCGCACAAAACATAATTCTATATCGCTCACAAAATAAAAACAGTACAAAAATAAAACCTATATAAAACGTTTCATTTCGTACACAGAAATAAAAATAAAAACCAAATTCCCGATAGAATGTAACCAAAACCAAACGGATTAACGTCCACACAGATTTAAAACATAAATGTGCATTTAAAAGTTTCACCTTTTTTCTAACATGGCTCTATGCCTCATAAAATCTATGGTTACAATATAAAATAGGAAAGGTCGTATGGTATTGCGTCACATCACGATCAACTTTCATGTTGCCAGTAATTCGAACCGTGAATTTTATTCATTGTGTAATAACAAAATCGAATGTATAACCTTTGGCCCGATATCGACGTACAAACGCCCTACTGTGACTTACTTCATACATATTATGCAAGAATGTTATGCTAACAAAAGTGTTATTTAATGTTATATTGTAAGAACAGTCTTTCAAAAATGTTTATGAGGTTAAGGCTAACCTTAGAGGCTGATGTTGCAGTTAGAAAAAAATATAACATTAATTTACATTTTATTCGACAGACTCGGTGGCGCAGTTGGTTAGATGCCGGCTGAGAAACGGGTGGCCACGGGTTTGATCTCCACACCGAAACAAGGTACAAGTATTTTTTTCGAGTCTGGATATTTGTGGGACCGTAAAGTCTCTCGTAGTTCCTGATACCCACGACACAAGACTCGATCGCAGTGTAGGATCAGGACTATGTATGTGACTGTTGGGTGGATTTATTTATTATTTACCTTTTAGACTAATTTACAAGAAGTACTATTGGTAGCCTTGCAGTCGGCAGCGATGCATAATCATTCATACAAATATTTATCTTCCTGACACTATCCACCCCTTTTACCGTGATGTGCTAAGTTGTACATTGTAGATAACCCGTAATCTGAAATTGATTATCAATATCCATTAGAACTACTTACCGACACCAATGATAAAACCCACCGAGCTAATCCTGCCCATATCAAAGACACACGTATATCAAGAATGTTGAAGATTGCGAACTGTCTCCACCCGAGAGCCACAGACTCGTGAGAAAGATAAAGGTGGCTTCAAAGCCCGCCCGATTCATTCGTCCAACATTGCAACGCGGTGACTTAACAATCAAATAATAAATAAATCTAACTGAATCAGAGGATTTGCTTTCAATGACCTCCTAACGGAAGTTCCAGCTACTGTATACCCATACGCTATTTTTCAATCCGAACCTATTGGCATTTATGACCAAAATTGCCATCGGTGGTCGTAAATTAAAATAATACCACATATTGTCTGCCATATTCCACGTGTGTGGGTGCGTGTGACAGGTTATCCAAGATTTAGATGTCGTGCGACCACATATTGTCAAAACATGTTGGATTGTATCGAATTTAAAGCGGTCTATTAACATATCATCTTTGGGACAAACGTGCCTTTTAAATTTAAGATATTTTGCATTGGAATGGTAATTTCGCTTTTCTATTCTAAAACGTTGAAGATTATCGCGTATAAATTTTATGGGTCCATAGAGATATCTTTGTATATTTTAGAGCGGCCGCTTCTGTTACAAATTGAAACATTGTTTTTATCAATGCGAGATTTGTCGTGTATTGGACAATATAGATTACAAAACTACGATGCATTATTTTGGATTGTAGATAACAAAATAAAATTGTATATCCGGCTGGAATTTTACGATTGTTTTTTGACGATCAAAATCAATGCAATAATAAATTCCATATTATGTCCCACTGCAGGGCACGGGCCTCTTCTGCCGTCGAAAATATAATTGAAGGGGGTTAGGTCATATATGTAGTCCATTAAGTGGTGGCTTGTTAGTAACGGACCAAACGCGGCTGCGATTACAATCACGGTGGTCGCGGATTCAAATCCCAGGGCAGACCTGTGACTTTTGGAAAGTATGTGTTTTAATAGCCAATCACCTCAAAATATAACGGCGGAGGAAACCATTTGAATAAAACTTTCTAACCACAGCAATTTGCAAGAATTTCAATGATATTATTCCTATTATTTTCGACAGCCTCCGTGGCGCAGTTGGTTAGACGCCGCCTGTGAAACGAGAGGCCGCGGGTTCGATCCCCGCGCGGAGAGAAATGTTTGTGCGGCCCACAAATATTTCTTCCGGGTCTGGGTGTTTGTGAGACCGAAAAGTCTCTCATAGTTCTTGATACCCACGACACAAGATTCGATCTTAGTGTGAAGTCAGGACTATGTATGTGACTGTTAGGTGTATTTATTATTTTTTTTTTTTTTTATTAACTTTGAATAATGAAAAAGCAACCACTTTGTTAATTTTCTTTATTATTTTTTTATTTTTTATTACTGTTAATGACGAGACGAGCATGCCGTTCGCGTGATGGTAAGCGATGCGACCGCTCATGAACAGTAGTAAAACCAAACAACACCTTGAATTACAAAGCAATGCTTGACATTCCAATGCGCTCGCCATCCTGAGACATATAGATGTATAGTCTCAATATGTCCAGTAGTTACTCTGGCTACAATATCCTTCAATCCGAAACACAACAGTGCATTTAAACTGCTGTTTGACGGGAGAAATAGACATTGCGGTGGTACCCACCCAGGCAGCCTCTCACATATGAGAGACCTACCACCAGTTTTCTTTAAATAAATGAATTCTAGCATAATAAATTCATCAATAAAATCTAATCCAACGACCCTGTTCCAAAAATCCATTTCGCCCCGATTCATATTTCAATTTAACCAAACCAATTAAAACCAACAAGCAGTGAACGATAACTCAGCCGGATCCCATGTAATTAACTAAGAAACTATTTTAGAAAATGGAAGTATAAAAGTTTTTGCCCGTCCGGCCACCAACCGTCGAAAAACAACAATTAATATGCATATAAATAAAATGAAAGCCTAGTCCATCGTTGTGAGTGCTTTTGGCAAAAACTATCGAAATATATTTTTTTAAATAAATATCGATATATTACGATTGGTAATATATATTTTAAATATTTTATTTCGATAGCCTCTGTGGCGCTGTTGGTTAGACGCCAGCTATGAAACAAAAGGCCGCTGGTTCGATCCCCACACTGAGACAAGTGTTTGTGTCATCCATAGATATTTGTTTCGGGTCTGGGTATTTGTAAGACCGAAAATTGTCTCGCATTCCCTTATACCCACGACACAAGACTGATCTGAGTGTGGGTTCATGACTATATATGTGACTCTTGGGTGTATTTTTGTGTCTTCTCTACCATCCAAAATTCGGTTAAGATTGCTTAGGTTACAGTCTACCAATATTACTTATTGTGAGTTTGGCAAACTTCACAAGCCACAGAAATTCTTGTAAAAGTCCTCATCTTATGCAGTTTTCCCTATAACATCCTTCACAAATTTACATTAAACATACGCGTATTTTAATTACTTTACAAAGGCAGCCAAAGCCGCGATAATCAGTTAGTTAATGAAAAAAATACCCGGCCAGTGTTTCAATTCATTCCCGGGGCGGGGCCGTTTTACATTCAAGGGGAGGGTGCATCTCGAAATCATTAGTCGTGGAATGCCTCACAAAGCGCGCAGATGATTTTCGGTGCCCTTCGTCCGGCTGTGGGCGGATATCGCCTTTGTCTTAATAAAAAACGTTACAGCGGTTATATTTATTAGTTCGGTCAACACCCGTGTTGTGTCGGGGCTGGGCTTACCCAGCGGCTGATGTATGCTGGAATGAGTAAGCCTACAAAACCGTAGTATATCCTGCAAATACATTCTAACGGTGTATAAACAAACACACCACACAAACATATTCGGCTGTCATTTTCCTATTTATATATTAATCATCCAAAGGTTGCCTGGAAGAAATTGCCTAATGCGATAAGGCTGCTTCTTGTACTATTTTTATTATATCATTTGTTTACTGTACTGGACCGAAATTTATACATACCGTAGTAAAAACAATTAAAATTTCCGCTTTTTAATAAGCCATCCAACATGTGCCTACAGCATAAAAATATTTTACTACAACAACTCATAACAATAAATTAAAACGCATTTTATCACCTAAAACAGAAGTGACTCTTATTCCCAAATGCTCCTTACAATTAGAAAGTATCTTGTATGTTTGTATTGTATCAGCCCATATGCGTCCCACTGCAGGGCACGGGCCTACTCTACAATCGAAACGATTGAGAGTGGTTAGGCCATATAGTCCACCACGCTGGCCTAGTGCGGGTTGGCGGACTTACATACCATAGAAATTCCTATAAATCGCTATGGTATGCAAGTTTCCTCACGATGTTTTCCTTCACCGTTTTAGTGCGTGGTGATTGACTGTCAATACACACGTCATAACTCCGAAAAGTCAGAGGTGTGCCCTGGGATTTGAACCCGCGACCACCGTGAACATGTTGGCAGCCGCGTCTAGTCCGTTTACCAACAGGCCACCACGCACTTTTATGTCTGTATGTTTAACATCGTGATATCATAAAAAAATTAATGACTGCGTTCATAAATATTGAGTTTTACTTCTAAGTTCTAAACACAAACAACGCAGTCAAACTGTTATGAATCTTGGGTGAAATTGTTCCGATACATAATCGACAGCCTAACAGTTGGTTAAAAGCCGCCCGTGAAACTAGAGGCTACGGGTTCGATCCCCCGAAGGAAATTTTTGCATGGCTCACAAATATTTCTTTCGGGTCTGGATGTTTGTGAGACCGAAAAGTCCCTCGTAGTTCCTGATATTGGGTGTAATTTATTTATTTATTTAGATTGCTGAAGGCTATAGTTTTAATTGCCGGAGGCGTAAGAACAGCATGAAAATAGTAATCATAGTATAACCCAATGTTTTTAGTGAATTCCTGAACTAGATTTCCGCGTAAATCATACGTTTTTTTTTAATCAAATATATTTTATGTTATTCTAAAAAATGTGACACACAATACACATATATTATGTCGTGTTTATCTACAATCATTAAATAACATTAAAACCTGATAGAAACGAAGCTGTAGAGACTTGTTGCAGGTCGGTGCCGATTTCAAGATTTCATTCGATTCGAAGATTCAAATGCTGGTAGAAAATTTGCAATATTTTTATAAGAACTCGTACACGCCCGGATTACGATATAAATCAACAAATACATGAACTCTGATAATAAAATGGAGGAAAAGTGGTTTTGTGTGGCCCACTGTGCATTGGACAAGTTGTACCAATGTTTCCGATAAGATAAACACTGAATTTACGCCACTCTTTACTTTTCACTTTAAATAGCTTTCGCCTAATTGACTGAGGGTACTTAAAAACTATTTAAGGTTTTTAAACAATCGTTATCCTGAACATAAACTAAATGGGGAATGTGTAAAGCATGCATTACGCATCAGTCCGCATTCGATAATGAAAACTGACTCATAAAAGTAGTATTTAAAATTCCTTTACATGTAATCAAGATAGTATGAAGTATAAGAATTTAATTATTCGAGGAAATACTAGCGACTCTATTCAAAATGCTAAACGGAATACAGAAGCTTTATATATATTTCTTGGAATGTACCAATTTTTATTTTATGCTTATAGCTGATAGCAAGTCCAGTTTTAGATAAAATATTGGCAACCCATAAAAAATAACCACTGATGTATACATGTACATTTTTCGAATTCTACCAGGCGAGGTGACTTTTTTACCAGTCCTTTGCTGTACAAAAAAACATAAAGCATGTAACACACTTACAGGCATTGTCAGACGAATGGCAATTAGTTTCTGTTAGTGTCCGTCAGAGTCCCACAATAGAATCAGGTAGCTAATGAGAGTAATTTTCGTTCATTTACCATTACTGCATGAGTGATGGACATGTTATGTAAACTCGTCGTATTAGCGAGCAATCTAAGTGTAAGTACATTTTGATTATCACTTGCGAGGAACCGGCTCGGCAGTGTTTAGCGACTTACTACGTGAGTTTTGTCGAGTGTGGCAATTTCTTTGCGAGTTTAAGATAAAATAAATATACTTTTAAGTATATCATTAATTGATATATCACTTACCACGACTTGAAGGGCATGCTCGTCTCGCTATTAACTGCTATAAAAAAAATAGTAGTTACAGTTAAAGAATAGGAATTCTACAGATAATATAGTGCAGATATAAAGCCAACACCTACGCGTAAATATTTCTTATACAAAGCAATGTTCTCGTGGAATAAGGGTCAATAGGCACAGGGTCACTGTATAAAAAACAGGTTATTATAAACAAAATATACGACTATTTGTAACTACTAATGGTTATAAAACAATAATATAAACAACTTGGAATTATGTTTATTTGTAATTTATACAAATGTTTATTTATAGTTCGAAAAAATGTGACATATTATGTTATATTTGTCAATTTGTTGTAATTGAAGCGATATCTTAACTTAATTATAAATTTTGAAACATGTTATACTCATAAAAGTCTAAATACTTTTGTTTTTCGTTTGATGAAAATGTTATAACTCTAGCCACTCCAAATAGTCTTCTTTTATAAATATATACACCCAATAGTTACAAACATAGTCCTGACGCCATATTAAGATCAATTAAGTTTTGTGTCGTGGGTATCGGAATCTACGAGAGACTTTTAGGTCTCACAAACATACAGACCCAAGAAAAATACTTATGCGCCTCACAAACATCACCCGCGGCCTCTCATTTACTGTTATAAGTTCGAATGACAACAATAATTATGTAGATACTAAGAAAAAGTAAAGACAGCGTTTAAGAGAAGTCAATTCCTGAGTTAGATTTCCACGTAAATCATTCTACATTGTGATTTTTGGATTGCTACTCTGCTTGTGATATGTGCGGGTTAGAACTTGAACAGTCGCATTAATTAATTATTCATATTTAAATCAAGCATACTACCTCGGTGGCGCAGTTGTATTACGATTTATGATACGATTAAAACTCCGAAGTCTCGGATACACGTCCCGGGTCGGGCAAAGTGGAGATTTTTCTGGGCTCGGAATCAGGAATCAGTTCCCGATATGGCGATATACGTGTATCACATCGTGGGACGGAACACGCAAAGTGAAACGTGGGTGTCCTGGTAACATGTCTGCCTATCCCTTCCAGGTTAAATGCGTGAATTTTGTGTATGTGCCATCAAATATCCACGCAAAGACAATTAGCCCAGTTTCATTCGTCCCAATTGCTCATAACAATATGAATGTTACAATTAAATGTAGCGTGAACATTATAATAGTCTCTTCAATTGTATGGGTAATTTCATGAGTCATCGAATAATGTACGCTATTCATAAGTTGTACGGGACACAGTGCGTAACTTTTCAATATGTAAATTAAGAGTTCGAATTTTCGTATTTTTATTTGTTTTATCATAGTACTAAAGTCTTAGAAGTTTTGAGAGGTGGGACCAATAATTTTAAACTTCAATGCTTTTAGAGTTAAATAAAAATTACAGCACAAATCCGACAACTGTTAGCCGCATAACAAGTCTTCCATAAAGATTGAGGTTTATGTATTAAGAGCGCATTTTTAGCAGCTTTATTTTTAATATCTAGTTATAATTAACATGATGATAAAGCGATATTATTATCCCAATACGATAATGAGGAGATAATTAATTCAAAGATTGTACAGATTCGAACCCACTACGTTTAAGACGGAAATCCGACTCCTTATCTGAAGCGCCAATCAATTGTCAAAGGAAGTAAATACACCATGTCTGTATTTTGAAAGCTATTCGGGATAACAAATTCTAGTACTGTACAATCGCTGGGTGTATTGAGTTTCATTCAAAGTATCAATAAATTCTTCTACTTGTTCCTATCCCACACTTATGTGGGTTGAAACTCTAGCATTCAATGTATGCAACAGGAGAATTTGACTCATGATTTTATGGCAGCTGTCTGAAGTGAAAGTAATGTCTGAAAATTAACAGTATCGATGGCATATTTTCAAAAAATACTCATTTTTTATTCAATCTTCACGGATGCAGTGCTCAAAACTAAACATTTGGTGATAACACCAAAGAAATAAATAAGTGATAATTATAAACATAAAATTTATATAAAATTAAAAGTGTATTAACAAACTTAACTTACTCGAATATTTTCTAAGGCTACCCACAGATAATAACTAAACAGAAGAATGTATCCCTCACCTTCCCAAATGAATACGAAAAGCAAAGTTCTCACACAAAACAAAATATTTTAAAATATTAAATTCACACAACTTTGTTAAATATTACCTCTTTGCGAAGATATTTTTGTTTACAAAGTTTGTTCGAAGCACCACCTCGGGATCATTGTTGGTGATTCCGAACTTGATCAAGTGCCGTTGTTCAGAGTATATTCAAAGGTTTTTGTTGAATTATTCGGAGTTGTTGCGTGGATCTTAACACAATACACGCCTACAGAGAGGCGACGACAACGACAAGTTTCACTTAAATCTGAAATCACTAGCAGACAAAATCTTTAGCTTACAATACCTGCGCTGAATTTTGGTGCAATATTTCATATAGAGTTGAAATAGATGCTTGATCAACCTTGCGAAGACTACGTCCTAAGCTATCTTCTAGCTCTAACGCCCATTTTCTATATACTATCTATCTTTAACAAGGGGTTAAACTAGTTACCAGGACTATGTCGGTACAATTCTACGCTTCATTAAACAAAAATAGACATATATATATATATATATATATATTTGTCTTATCTAGCTACCTATAAATATATGTATACCTCTCTATCTTTATTATCTGAAACATAAATAGCATCAAATATCTAATGAAATTTCTTGTTAAAGATAGATAGATTAATGGAACGGCTGTAAAAGAAATCCAAGACAACAGTAGATCGCGAATAGGCTAAAATAACTAAAGATTATCGTAAAACAGAACCATTTAAATATCCAAATCGCCAACTAAAACCACGCACTACAATCAGTCGCACATCCAATAATGAAGGTAAATTGCACAGCTTGTGAGTACAAACAGCAACAGATCTCTCTGTATTTATACCCTCATAAAACTGGCCGCGATCCGAACATGCGATGCCGGACAACGCTGATACACACGACACAATGTCCGACACATCGCGTTTTTACAACCCCCCCTTCACCCCTTCCCTTCACCCCTTCCTCCCTGTCCCCCGTCTTTGTTTAGACCCGTTCCCATTGTAACACTATCTAGTAATAATCGTATGCATTTATGGTGAATCAGAAATGTTTACCTTTGAATGTATGGTATGCGTGTGAGGTCTTTTGTAATATATAGGTAATTTGTAAATTGAATTGGAATGTATCAAATTTTTGAACATGATATGATATGAATGATTTAAAAACCGTACCTAGATTTTAATGTTTGACAAGATTATCAGAGCCACCAAAGAAATACCACGAAATGGGGTAGAATTTCTAATACCGCTAAATTTTAAATCAGACATTCAGCGATTTTATTATTGGATCATACAAATACGTAATTATGTTTTCTTCAAACTTTTAGTAGCATTCACTAATCTCCATAATTAAATTTAATATTTAAAAATAAGTGTCGAAAACGATTAAAATAATTATAATCGTCCATTCGTTTAAACAAATCAGAACGCACATAAACATTTCTCTTGCACCATTTAGTTTGCATATTAAAATTTCAAATATTTCACTCGTAAAACTCTAAGGCTTAAACGAAGTGCGTTCTGAACGGTTTTATAGTTATATTTACTGCCAATAAATGTTGCTGCGGCAGACTAAATTAACAAAAGAATTGACTGTTCATTGAATATGCAACAAATTTAGCGTTATGGACGAAATTTTGATGTGGTAATCATTTTGAGAACTTGTAAATCAATTTTACAGCTGTTTTAATTATCTTCCATGTAAGAAGGTATTAAGTGTGGTGAGTGGGGGCTCTTAACCCCCCAAAGAAAATATTTGGAAACTGATTTTTGTACATTCGTAGAGGTACTGTTTGAACGAAGATTCACACACATTCATAATCTTCCGTTTGAATCCCGAAATAGAAGCCAGAGGTGGCACTTGATTCCCCCATAGTTCACCAATCATAATTCCATCCCAGGATGTGATAAGAGTGGTCTCTTATCTATCCTGGCCATATGATCGTGCCTATGGCCAGGACAGATATTCTATTCCTGTACAAATCGTATAAACATTTCAAAACCGATCTTAGATAAGTTTTCAAGAGCTGCGAATTAAATCCCCAACCTTCGGAGTGCCTCTGCCCTCTACCACTCTTAACTGCTATTCTCCTTCATTATGAAGCGAAGTAAAGTCAATTTAGTAAATACATACTCTACCTAGTAAATTCAGGGATATGTGCCTTGGCCTTGAACCTCCCACCTTTATTCTGTCAGTCCCGTTCGTATCTATTTTACTATCTTTGCTAATTAAATAAATGAAATACCGATCTGTGACGTCACAAATTTGGTAATCAACTGATTCATACACGCGGTTGTATATAAAATTAAACATTGTTTACAGTTTCCAATGAACAGTGCGTGTTTGTTGTCGTTTACGAGCCAGAGCAAACAGCGCGGGTAGGATGCAAATATATGACAATATTCATGCTGATATAGATTGTTGGCCGACAAATATTTCGTAGAAATTGTTGCTTATATTGCACGGCCTACTGGTGATGGCTGCATTAGCAGCCGCTACCACATGTCTGCTTCAACGCGATTTGCTGAAACGATACTTGGGAGTTCATTACCACACACTTTTATATAATCATTATGTAGTATCAGCCCATATTATGTAGATAAATAGATGAAAAAAATAAGCATACATCATACATGAACTATATCAACGTGCGTCCCGCGCTATATCTTACTATGTATTACGAGTATGTACGACAACCGAAATGTCAATGCTCGAACCTTTACACGCCAAATGGTCAGACTGAAATTTGACATTATTTATTTAAAACGGCCTTTAGCGGGTCGAAAAACGATATCAGCAGTGCTCCATTTATCAATCAAAACAGAGAAGAGGCGTCAATAGTTTTGTATTGTATAGGACGCAAGTGTAATCTCTACCGCGGCGGATCACAGCTCCAACATTCATCAAAATACCTCCCACATAAAAAGCATCGCCTCTCACGACTCAAGCACACAACTCCGTGACCAATAAAAAACGATTAGCCCACTGGTTGAACATGCGAAGAATTAATATTTGTATAGAAACGATCAAAGGTCATGTTATGGTGGTCTATTCGTTATAAAAAATACCGACAGTTTTTTTTTTGCTGCCAACGAAGACTGCACAATAAAAGTGCCAGTGTGTTCTTACAAACGAGAATTTATGTTCGTTATATGTAAATTAAGGCTGTTGATGGTCGTACAGTGGGCTTTTTTTCTGTCGGCAACATTGCTCGTCGGCTGATGATAATATCGCTTTGGTGAAACATTATCCGCAATGTACGTTGTATTTTTGTTAGTATCGTTGCTGGGTTTCCTAGTTCGGTACACACGCGATTGTCTTTTTATTGGGGTGTACAATTTGTATTCATAGATAAAGTGCTGGTTGTTGGTGGTCTGCGCGGAAAATGTTGGGATTTAACAATGAGTTTTCTATACTAATCATAGAAAGAAGAAGGATTTGATTGTTTGCATTAAATAGGCTCTAAAACGACTGATCCTATTTGACAAATTCTTTCAGCTTTAGAATCCTACATTACCCCTGATGAAATCAGCAAATGTACGTCTCATTGCTGACGTCCTCTACGGTTGAGAGAAGTTAGGCCTTGGTTCATAGCAAGTCATACTTTCTGTTGCGTTTTCACACTTTTGAAATTCTTATGGAGAACTTTTAAGTATTGGGGCCTCCTCATAAAAATAAACAAATTACAAACCCATATATGCGTTACCTCAAAAATTCAAGGTCATAGATCCAAGATATTATCTTGGGTTCAAACCTTAAGCTTTTTCATCAGTCCTGGCCACTTTCAACAATTAACGTCTGTAACTAAATCATTTGGGCTAATTAACATCACTTGTGTGCGGTATAGCATCAATTTAAAGCCGTAAATGCAATCGGAATAAGACTCAACTAGCTATAAAGAGGATTCCGGGTGGAGCTTTTCACTTTGTTTTGTAAAAGTCGGTACAGAATTGAAACGTTACTTTGCTCAGTGACCGTAGTGAAATGGTACTGCACCAGCTGAAATACATTCACAAATTAACAGCGAAATAAAACTTTACACTGCTCTTAATACGGTCTCCTCAAGCGTGGTATTAGAAACTATATTTAGACGGTTTTTTCATTATTTTAAAAATACCCTAACTCTACTTTAAAATACAATGTATTGTTTATTTAAGTTTTCAGTTTCAGTTGTTAGTTAGTTTTATATTTTTCTTGGTAGTTTTGTAAGCTATATGTATATGATACACAAAGCGCCTTTCAAATTTTCAAAGATTTCTCATGTGCTTTTAGCCTGACTACTGGTTTGATAACAAGTGATTTAGAAAGAAAGTGATTATATATTCTGTGGATATATAAAATTCAGAAATATCGAGCAATTCGTGTTAGTCAAAGCGCTAACTCATAGGTGTGGCGACCGGTAATTTGAACCCAGAATCTCAAGGTGCACTAATTAACATTATATCCATCAGTCATCACCATTTCCGAAAAGTACCAAAATGTATTCTCCTAAATAAAATGTATAATACGATTGATAATATGACCGTATAAAAAGATTTAGTAGCTCAATTATATCATTTGCTACTTACAAAGTATTAATAACCATATAAACAAATTACAACCTCATTACAAACACTTATAATTTAAGCATTTCTCGAAGCGTCTATTTCCCACGCAGAACCAATTTACGTCTACATCACGCTGTGCACTTTATATCATATAAAAGCCATCAAATAAACGTAATCATTCAGTCACATAATATTTATTCACTCCCTTTTAAAATCACGAATCAATACAGTTCATTGTAATAAATAAAAGGTTTTTATCTCCCGATATTTCTAAGTGGTGTGTAAATAACTTAGGACGGTTCGCGCGAAATGCACTGTGACGACCCGTAGTAATAACTTGGAGTCGATAAATTCCAAGTATTGCTAGACAGGTCAAAAGGCTTATGGTGGGATGTAAATATGCCTTTGGAATTATATAACAGAAATGATAGTGTCAATGGATTAGAGTAAAAGCGTGTTTAAGAAGATCAACGTTTGGTATTGTACACAAAATGATCTTTCCGTATAAAAATCTTGTGTGTAGGTTAGTAATCGTGTAACTTTTGAATCATTAAGCGATTTAAGTAATTTTATTGTAATATATTTGTATTGTTACGGCGGTAGTAAAATATATCTTATATGTAACGTTATAGTCAAGGATTTTTTAAAGTACAGTCTAACAGATGGTGTAATTCTACTCTATATTTTAAATTTAGACTATGGAAGTTATTTCTGGTATATCGATGAAAAGTACTTTCTTTCAATATTTATCGAGTTCGCCAGTTAAATAAAAATCACTGTTGTTTTTTTCCAAACTAATGATTGTTTTATTCGGCAATTTGCCGCCATGATTATCCGTATTTTTGTAATTCGACCCAATCACCATAAAAAGAAAATTTATATTAATTTCGCAATAAGCCCGACGCGACCGAAATGATCATTTTGCGTTCGCGAAACGTGCAATTCTGTGTGGATGCAATTCAAAAATGCATTCCGGCCTATGTCTTTGTAGCCGTCGTACAATCACTAAAAGGGGCTTGTTTAATGGATTTCTACCATTACAGAGCAAATAATCGTACTGGACTTATAAGGATGCGCGCTTATTGTGTCATCTATCAAGAAAAATACCATAACAGTTCAGACAGAAAACAATAAATTTAATTTAATTTTCGTGTTCTCCGCTAATGGTTTTACTTACCTACCGCAAGAATTATATCACAATAGAAATAAATCGTTTTTGTTTCTAGTAGGGTGCTGTCAAAATCAAAATGTTTCTTTTTATTTAATATATCACAGTATTAATTCATGAGTTCAGCTTCAGTTCTGCAGCTCAAAGGTAGTATGGTGGTTTTGTGTAGATTTAGTTCTTAAAGTTAAATTCGTAAACTGTCATCAGATAGATAACACTGTTTAATACCCGCACCTCGTCATAACCGGCTCTAACAGAATTACTGGGTCCTACATACTACATTAGAATCTGCTTACTGCCTCCAATACGGATTCTACTAACTAACTACTATACCAGTATCTACCCGCTCTATCGGACTCTATCTGCTACCTTTTAATACCACATTGTACCCGCTACCCAGTACTATCATACCAGGTACCCGCTACCCGTCATACTCACCGCTGCCCGCTCCGCTCCCCACCAAGCGTAGTATAGATGCGCCCGCGGCCAGTCGGCACAGTCACGACGCGGCCGTCTCGCTGAACCGCCAATTTGTGGCCGCCCCGTGTTGGTTTTGTTGAAACCAGCGTCTTCATACCTACATGCGGGGCTTTTTACTTTTTGCCACCTCAATACACGAACAATGCGTTGAAAAATATTACAAGCAACTTTTTACCATAATACCGATTTGGATGTAATAAAAATTCCTATTACAATCGTAAATTACTCTGTATATAATAAAGTGTTTGTTGAATTGTTGAGTGTTCGCGTTAGGCTGGGTATTAAATATTTTTAAAACCTTGTCATTGGATTTGGGTAGTGGTAAAATGAGCTGAAATAGATTTATTAGAATAATTTATTGCATATTTCGAGTAGAATGTGCTGTTGTTTTAATGTTTTGTCCGACTTTAAAATTGACATGTATTTTTTTTTTCACTAAAAAGTAATAATAATACACCTAAGGGTACACGCAGTGATAAAATTATCAAAATTACAACTAAAGTTGTTTTGCAAAGATCGACTGCTATTCTGACAACTAGTAACCGCTTTCGGGTAAACAACAAACTCACTATTACAACAACTTTATAACTATGGCCCACAACTGGACATATAAGCATTAGTAGATGATCAGATTTACATAACCCAGTTGTGAGATAGTGAGCAGTTTTTAAGTCGTCCATAGGGTTTCTGATGCAGCATAAAACACATGTTGCCAATACCAAATAAGTAAAACCAGAACTGTAAACTTAACATGCTCATTTGTTACGAACTGTCTGGACATGGAATGTGTTTAAAAATAATAATACAAATATTCAATAACTCACGGCGCCACACAGCGAGTAAAACATGTACAAAATACACTTTGCACCAAATTTATCACAGCCACGCCTGTCATTTTAACATAAAAAGATGAAAGCTAATTAACTATCAACCGAATTTAACGAACATAAGACAATAATTAATAATTAGGTAATAAATATTTACTGCATGCATCGTCAACTACGAATTTTCAAAAACATACACATTGGCCATCGTAACGTGACCTCCGACCGAGAGCTTATTTTGCCGGCGGTCGTAATTTCCAAGATAAAACAATAAGGGCCATTGGAGGTCGATTTACAGTGGGCGAACGTCATAATGATGGGCCCGTCAGTCGGCCCGTCAGTCAGCGGGGCCAAAGAATGAGTTCATTTCCTTCGAACACGCGAGATACGATTTTTAATTAAGTTTTTGTTAAAAATTCATTAAAGAGCAGCGACGCTGGCCTGGGTGGCTCGACGCTCGCCACATGCATAAATAAGTGTGTAATTAATGAGCGCACAACGCGAGCACACTTTACTCTCATGTCGAATTTCTAAACGTTGCGCAACCATTATTTTACATGTCAATATTTAAATTAAACTCGGAATATCGAATAGATAATGCTCGTTCGATTCGTAGTGGACGCCATTTAAAATTTAAAACGTAAGGGACGCACTACCTGATATGAGCCAGTGAAATGTAAATTCCCACTTATTATACCAGCTCCCGAACGTCAAGCGAGCGGTCAAGTCGCTTTTTATTCATGGGAATAATAGTCAATGTGTCAGCACTCGCCCGGATCCCCGTAATGCATATTGCATTAGACACAATTCCATAGTCCATCACACGTATGCCTCGAACGTTTTACTTTATTTACCTGCAAAAATCAATCAGAACGCAATCTTCTACACTCACGCTTCGACTTTCACTTTCTTTCGCATTGATAAAGCTATTTCCATGCTCTTTTGTAATCTCCGCTCGAACTATAGAGTTTAACAAAGCAAAGCAATCTATACCGACGCCGATACGTTTGCGATCATTGGCTTTTTACTTGACTTTTTCACGTCACAGCACGTTGACAGAGCTGACCCATTTCTGTGACAACGCGGTTTACAATACAATGCTGTGACACAAATGTTAACGCGTTGATTTGTGTATTTAAATATTCAGTGACTGTCGCCGACATCCTCAATGGGTTTGACTTTTTAAATCCTTTGATGCAAGTTTTCCTCGGCGTATAAAATGCAACGTCGGCACGTGAGATGCGCTTAAATTCTCGGTTAAATATTTTTTGTTGCGTTTTAGTAAGTCTAATTTACCTGTGGCGCTTATTCAACGGATTTGCAAAACGAAGTAGCAATTTAAATTAGCCGGACGTTGGTCCCGCCTTTAATTAGGTTACGTCTTTTTATACTGGCAGTGCGGAATGACACTGGACCTGACCACAGCGTATTTCTAAAAAGACTGTAGGTATACCAATCGTAAGAGATAAACTCAACATAACTGGGTATACCAGCCTACTCGAATATATACACTGACTGATCTCAGAACTCGACACATTTGAATCAAAAGTTTTACACCTTCCGCAAACATTTAGCACCAAAACCAACTTAATTTCCTCGAAACAAATAACAGTCTGACCCAAATATAATCCCTTTCATCGCGATTAATTTGATATATCAAAGCGTTAGTAGCGTAACATTCGCCGACGCAGCTGCCGACAATGCGTCCGCGACTCCGCGTCAGCACGAAGCGCCGCCGCCATTTGTAAAGCCATCTTCAAAGTGAAGCAAACGTGTAACTTATTGCCCGGCGCATCGATGTTAGCGTCCGCGCATAGTTTATTTATTGTTTAAAATAAGAACGTTTTTAAATGAATGTTTAACGTCCGCTCGAAATAAATCCCTATTGTGATGTGTTTTTATTTTATCTGTAGCCGTTGCATCTGTTGGTGTACTAGTTAGCTTGAGGGATTCGGTGTGTGGAGAATCTTGTCGATTTAAATTTTTAATTTTATTTTATGTTGACTAAATATATCATATTTTAAATGGTGCTGATAAAATGTATGGAGATTTATTGTAAATATGTCCTTTATATTTTATACTTTTGAGCTGACCTTAAGTGATTATCTTGCCTGAAATACATTTCGAAAATTCAATCCATCTTCTCTTTCTCTTCAAATCTTTTTTGAACAGAATTCCTATTTATTGTAAAACATATATAATATAATGTTCAAATGCCAACTATTTTATATATAAAGTAGGTATTCTTTAACGTTACATATACGTGGGGTCGTCATTTTATGATTATAATACTTAATTTTAATAATTCTTGTAGCAAGGAGATATTTTACTAAGAAAAGATTTCAACGTTACGGCGTTTCAAAGCTTTCTATAACAATGTGAAATAATACTTAACATGATTTATAAAAAACACTGATTTCACCGTCTTCTAAACTTTATGTCAAATAATATGAACTTTAGAATTATTCTCAAAATCGATTACCAATTTTTTCTTTTTCTGTTTGCAGTTCATTTTTAAAAAACAAAGTCCTTTATTTAAATTTAGTAATTCGGTCAACACAGCTACTCATGGTAAAATTCTTGCTACCAATTCAATATCATCAGCCACATGTACTCCTAAAGCCCACCAACCGTAATAAAATTAAACAACTCAACAAATTCAATACACTGACTTTAATTTACACATAAGCGGGTGACAATAATTTATATTCATTTGGGATATTTAATGAGGTGTTTCCTTTAATGCGGTCCAGAGGCGTAACTCTCGAGTTTTATTACACTTATCAATATCATACCATTCGAGATCGCGGCATATATTTTAATTTAAGATTCATGTTTTGAAATGTCCGCATGCTAATGTTACTATAAATTGTCCACACTAATTCATTGTGTCACTATTTTAGAAGCAGATAAAAATTTTAACACCTCGTGTAATACGATACCAGTTGTTGCAGTTATATTCTGAGATTCTTGCTTTCTGGAAAATTTTATTTATGTACATTACAATCCAAATGTGGGCCGTTAAATTAATTTTTATTGCTTCGAAATTTGTTCCTCAATCGCGCGGAGTTAAGGTATTTAAGCATAAACGTTGGCATACATGTATGATTGGTATTTTAGTTTATATCCATACTGGCTATAGGATATATCCTACGATTGACTCCGCAGAAAAAAATATATATGCCTATTTCGTACGTCATAAAAAATAGTTTAAAAACCTTAGCGGTTAGCCACAAATAAAAGTTGATACAATTCAAAATTAGCCACAAAAAGATTACTTCTAAATTGTAATATAACCTAGATTGTTTTTTAAATATTGTAGACAAATACAGATTAATCCTATCCTATCCTGTTCACAACTGAAGACAAGATAAATTTACAAACAATCTTTCTTTCTAAACCTTCATACACAATAGCTCAAATTCTTATATTTAATTCTTGTATATTTATATAAATGCCTACTTCGTACATAATAAAATAACATGTTTAAATAACCTTAGAGGTTAGCCACAAATAAAGGTTGATAACATTTAAAATTAGCCACAAATAATACTTCTGAATTGTAATATAATATAACATAATAGATTGTTCACAATCGAAGATAAGATAAATTTACCAACAATCTTTCTTTCTAAACCTTCATACACAATAGCTCAAATTCTCGTATTTAATGAGCCTTTAGGTAGCGACACTGGCCCAATGCATGATTGGAAGTCAGCAGACGATAAATATTTTAGGATGTCGGTGTGAATGGAATGCACAGTTCTGTCCCGATGAAGGTATCACTGACTTTATTGCCGCAATATTACTGCCAGCTCTTCTTGGGTTAGGGTGACCATAGTTCATGTATTGAATATTATTGTTATCCTAATGTTAAGTCAAATTTTTACACATTCATTATTATAATTCGTACAATTCATTTTGCGGTTTTTCTAGATTTTACTATGCACTAAGCACAAAATCTCTAGTATGCTTTAACATAAAGGAATTGCGAGTACTCACTTGAAATAAGCACAATAAAATTTGAAGAGGTCTATGAACTACAATGGTGCCCCTTAGTATGATTACCTGCATGTGCGAACGACTATACAGTGTAGAAAAAGGTATATACTTTAGCACTTACTCGTTACTACAAACGTTTTTTTTTAATTACTTATTCACACGTAATTGATTCTAAGCGCTTATCAATAAAAGTCAATCGTTTACCCAGACTACATTGGGCTAAGCTTCTATTAAACATAAATTAAAACCAAAAATACTTTCATGAAATATAGCATTTGATTTTATCCTAATTTCTAATACCTCATAGCCACACTACCAGTAGGAAACAATTCAACCATTTAGCGTGTGTATGTAAGAGGCACAAGCATTCTATCAGCCTAAACAAACGCTTCATGCATTGTCCAGTTCGGGCACAAAGCTTTCACTAAACCTATTTGTTATAGCTATGACAATTCTTTATTATTCTTTCTATAGTACGATTTCATTACGTGCATTGAGAGTGTAGATACGGCTTAACAGTAATATGCCGTTGGTATGGAATGAAAACTAATTTTAAATACGCGTGTACATATATATTGTAATTTATAAGAATTTCGTTACGTAAAGTTTTCCAATCCGTAATAGGCAAGCACAGTGGCCTAAACAGGCTCAATCGTACTCTCGATTGTGGAGAAGGCCCGTGTCCTGCAGTAGGACGTTTGTGTATGGTCTGACAAAGATGTATATAATCTCACGCCTGTACCCCTGATAGGGTAGGCAGGAATGGCGATTACTAGTCGCCTACATATTTTCTTGCTAGATTGTTAGCAAGGTAAAAAATGTCGAGTAACCATTTTAGTTCCTGACGACTAAAACCTCAGACTGAACCAATTGCCCAACCCTGATCTGAAGATCTTGTGATCATCCGTACAATACCATTAAGGTGTGTCCACACATTGAGCGGCAAGAGCGCGGCAGCAACACGCGGCGTTTGCAGGACACATTTCTGCCGCGCTCAAGTTAGAACAAAGCCGACGAATGTTTGCGCGACAGTATTGCGCGGCACACCCAAGACACGCCGCGCACTTCAGTTGACATCAGAACTAAAATGAAACCTGTTGCATGTGACGTAGCTCTGCTTATTATTAAAAAAAATTGCGGAGAAAGACTAAGACATATTATATTTTAATGAGTAAATGCTGGACGAAACTACTTTTTCAGCGGAGGTTACAAAATATTGAATCAATAAATTATCAAATTCATTACCAAACACCACAATTTTTAAGATTAACATTAGAAGAGTTTAAACATTTACATAGCCTGGTTGAGCCGCATATTAAAAAAGAAGATACGTATTGGCGTAAAGCAATCACAACAAAAGAGAGATTGGCTATAACTTTGCAGTATTTGGCAACAGGAGAATCATATTCTAGCCTACACTACGTGTTTTGTTTTTATTATGGTATTGTTTTTTCGAGGAAGCCATAACTCTTAAAAAGATCCATACTTTTCAATTAAACGAATAGATGTTTCGTTGTCCACGTTTGTGCGCAGAAATACGTCCAAACATTAATACTGACGAATGTTTACTAAGAATGTTCGTGCGTGGCAGGCAGCCAGACGCCTTCACATGCGGCTGTCGTCCAATCATAGCGCGGCGGGCCGCGCGCGGCAGCCGCGCTCGATTGCCGCTCAATGTTTGGACACACCTTTATAGTAATGAAGGGATTACTTTATTCAGTTTTTTCGACTATCATCATAATCATCATCATATCAGCCACATGAAGTCCACTGCTGAACATAGGCCTCCCCCAAGGATCTCCACAATGACCTGTTGGAAGCGGCCTGCATCTAGCGACTTCCTGCAACCTTAGCCAGATCGTCCGTCCACCTTGTAGGCGGGCGTCCGACATTTCGCTTGCCTGTACGTTGCCTCTACTCAAGAACCTTTCGGCCCCAACGGCCATCGGTTCTACGAGCTATGTGCCCGGCCCACTGCCACTTCAACTTGCCAATCCTATGGGCTATGTCGGTAACCTTTGTTCTCCTACGGATCTCCTCATTTCTTTTTCGATCTCGTAAGGAAACACCGAGCATAATCCTCTCCATGGCTCGTTGAGTGACTTTGAGCCTTTTAATGAGGCCCACAGTGAGAGGCCACGTCTCGGTGCCGTATGTCATCACCGGTAACACACAACTATCGAAATCTTTCGATTTTAGGCACTGAGGTATTTTGAACGAGAAGACGTCGCGAAGTTTCCCGAACGCTGCCCAACCGACTTTCGACTAAAACTAGTTTTAATTAAAAAACTATTTGATCCCGTACGCAACCCAATAAAACTGCATTTTATATATATTTTTTACTAAAATTAAAAAGTGTTTTTAATAAATATATTAAAAACACAATCGGATGAAAATTAAAATATATTTTGTGAGGCCATTCAAATTTTAAATAGCAAACACTGTATTTATGTTTATGATTATGAATTCTGGTTCATAAAGTGTTCTATATATTTCGAATAACTCCATTTTGATGTCTTTATTGACGACTAATTGTTATTTTATGCCATCCAAATTTTCGTTCATGTGCTCGTGTTTAAAGTCGAATACCCACTTATGAACTGCTTGGCTATTTAGAAATTGTAATATTTTATCTACTTAACTAATTATAGCTAGGTCCATAGTTGTGCGCCCGCTACGTAAAAAATACCGAAGATTTGAATATTTTTTTACTCCTTATACATTTAACCATTGTCTGGAAAAAAACACTTTTGTAACTTCTAAGCTCTCTCACCGATACGTCATAACATACATACATAATCTTACGCCTTTTTTTCCTAGAAGGGGTAGGCAGAGATTTCAACGCCCTCGTTTCGCCTTATATGTTCCGTTCCACGATGTGATAGGCGAGCCTATAGCCATATCGGACCACAAATTCCTGACTCCGGGCTGATAATGAATAGTGAAATCCAAAATCACTGCCCGATCCAGGATTCGAACTCGATACTTTGCTTTGTAGTCGGTAGTCGTATGTACTACGGTACCTAGTACCACTACACCAGCGAAGCAGTTAAAATGTAGGTAATATTAAGATATGACTATGGAATCCTTACAGAAGGTATATGTTTAATTTATTTATTCACATATTGTGTATATACAGGGTATATCAAGACTGCTACCGAAAACGAAGCCGGGTGGTAGTTTAAGCGACTTCAAACACAATGCAACAGAAAAAGTTGCAAAAAAAAGCGACAATTTTTTTTTTGTATTTTTTTACCTATTGCCATATTTTGGTGGTAAATACATTTTTTCCTAAAATAATAGTGTATACCCTTTAATTTATAAATACTCTAAGATATAAGAGAGTTTAAATTATTATTTTAGCAAAATCTATGGATTTACCACCCAAAAATGACGATATTTAAAAAATCATAAAAAATAATTGTCGCGTTTCTAAGCGAAATTTTTAATTGCATTGTGTTTGTAGCCACTAAAACTACCACCCGGCTTCGTTTTCGGTAGCAGTCTTGAGATACCCGGTATACACCACATTCTTCATCATCTTCATATCAGCCTGAATGATTATGTAATATTATTATGTAATAATAATTATTATGTCACATTTTTTTAAAGCAGTTATATTAACCGGTTATATCAAGACTGCTACCGAAAACGCAGCCGAGTGGTAGTTTTAGTGACTACAAACACAATGCAACTAAAAATTTCGCAAGGAAACGCGACATTTTTTTTTTATTATTTTTTTAATATCGTCGAGTTTAGGTAGTAAATACATAGTTTTTGCCAAAATAATAATTTAAAGCCTTGCGTATCATAGCGTCTTTAAAAATAAAAGGGTGTACGCTAAGAACAAACTATGTATTTACCATCCTAATAAGACGATAGAATAAAAATAAAAAAAAAATCGTCTCAATTTTTTGCACTAAATTTAGTTGCATTGTGTCTGAAGTCCCTAAAACTACCACCCAGCTTCGTTTTCGGTAGCACTCTTGATATACCCTGTATTTTTTTTTTATTGATGTATGTCATATGTTCGAATCCGAATTCGGTTCGAATCCCAGGGCACACCTCTGACTTTTCGGAGTCATGTGTGTATTGATAATCAATCACCACGCACTAAAACGGTGAAGGAAAACATCGTGAGGAAACCTGCATACCATAGCGATTTATAAAAATTTCTATGGTATGTAAGCCCGCCAACCCGCACTAGGCCAGCGTGGTGGACTATATGGCCTAACCACTCTCAATCGTATTCTCGATTGTAGAGTAGGCCCGTGCCCTGCAGTGGGACGTATATGGGCTGATATAGATATAGATGTCATATGTGGTTACTTCGCAGGAAGAACGCTCTTCCTACAATTGCTAAAGATTATAAATATTAACTACATTATGGGTAGTAAATTGCTGGGACAAAGTCACTGCTAGTTTTATTAAAAAGTATATTGGAATTAACTGGCGCCACATAATGTCTGCCGATTCCAATCAGAGGCCATTAGGAAATGTAATACGTTTTAGATTGATCCGTTTGTTTTTATTATATCTAATTAAACAGATCGAGAATCTGATGACTTTAAGAACACATGACAGACTCCGTGGCGCAGTTGGTTAGACGCCGACTGTGAAACAAGAGGCCGTGGGTTGGTTCGATCCTCGATTTGTGTGATGCACACGTATTTGTTTCGGGTCTAATTTGTGTGACCAAAAAGTCTCTTATAGTTTCTGATACCCACGACACAAGACTCGATCTTAGTGTGGCGTCAAGACTATGTATGTGACTGTAGGGAGTTTTTTTTTTTTTATACTGGCCCGGCATATTGGCGGCATTGCACCTGATGGTAAGTGCTAATGCCGTCCAGGCAGAGTATCCATTGGCGGTCCCATGGCAATAGAAACAGTTATGCCGGCCTGCTGTATTTACTGTTTTTACACGTAAATCTAGAGTTGGTGATATTTGAATGCTTATCTATCTTTATTCTCTTATTCTTTTGGTGGTTTCAAAATTTCGAAATATCTGATAGAATCGGTACAATCTGTCCATCTGACAATCTGAAACTAATGAAAACATCGTGGTCATTTAATCAGAAAATGCGAAAATGTCGGTGATGGTATTTAATCCATGTAATTTGATTAAGGTCAGGGGTGCTCCTATCTAGTGGTCATGGCCTGTCCTAGAATAGGTGCTACGAGTACGCGACCTCGGCCCCCCGAGCTACTGCAGTCACTACAAACATTTCCTTCCATGACTGCAGTATCCACTCCTACAGGCCATACTCTCCTTTCCCATTATATCCGCTACTCACAAACCCTTTTTCCTTTCCCCCGCTGATGATGGGCAGCAGCGTCGTCAGCGCGAGTCCCCTCCTGCGCTCGCCAACACGCCTGCCAAGCATGGCGAGTATTGGCAAATACCCCTCAATGGCGACACAAAAATTGACCAGGCCCCCAGTCCCCGGCAGCCCCACTATTCCTGGCGATGGTAGCAGCTATGGTTACGGTGGGGCAGGGGGTGCTAAGAGTCCCCGGGTTGGCCCCGGCTACCACCCCCGACGACGACTGACCCTGGTAACACACAACATTCGCACTTTGAGGACAGACGAGAAGATTGTCGAACTGGAAGAAGAATTGAGCGGGTTACACTGGGATATTCTAGGGTTATCGGAAGTCCGAAGAATCGGGGAGGATACGTTGAAGGTCATATAGGTATACGCGCCGACCTCGACACATCCAGATGAAGTAGAGGAGATGTATGAAGACATAAGTCGGGCCTATGGCCAGCCAAAACCTACTTCAATGTTGTTATGGGGGACTTCAACGCAAAGTTGGGCAAGAGAAGCGATGCAGAGTTGAAAGTGGGGCAATTTGAACATGGGCAATGGAACCTCAGGGGTCAGAGGCTGGCCGACTTTCTGGAAAAAGAGGGACTCTTCGCGATGAACTCTTTTTTCCAGAAGCCGCCTCACAGGAAATGGACCTGGTTGAGTCCTGACGGTTCTACGAGAAATGAGATAGATTTCATCTTGACGACGAATAGACGGATGTTCAGTGATGTCTCTGTGATCAACAGGGTGAAAACCGGTAGTGATCACCAAATGGTTAGGGGCACATTGAATATCAACGTCCAATTAGAAAGGCGCCGCTTGATGAAGTCTACGCTCCGACCTACTCGCGCCCATATCCAAAACTCCGAGAGCTTTCAACTCGAGTTGACAAATCACTTTGATTGTCTAAAAGAAAACCTACCGAGTTAAACAGCGGTTTGGTAGAAGCTGTCCATACGGTGGGATCTAAGTATTTTAGACCTCGCCGTAGAGATAGACCACAAAAACTCTCGATCCAGACTCTTGACCTCATGGCCGAACGTCGATCTTTGACGCTGCAGTCTTCCGTTGACGCCGAATCATATCGGCGGCTCAATAGACGAATCTGGAAGTCCTTGCGACACGATGTCCGTGCTCACAATACTGTGAGTATTAAGGAGACAATTGAACGGAACGGAGGCTCCAAAGTGTTTGCAAGAGACTTGTCTATTGGGCAAAGCCAGTTGTCTAGGCTGAAAACGGATGATGGCCGCGTGGTATCGACTAGGGCAGAGGTATTAAGAAAGATCGAGAGGTTCTACGGACAGCTTTACACCTCGGTTGCCGAACCTACTGTTAGCTCGGCCGAAGACCCGAGAGCCGAGTTAATCCGACACTTTAGCGATGATATCCCGGACATCAGCCTGTTTGAGATTGAGATGGCCCTCAAACAACTTAAAAACAACAAGGCGCCGGGTGAGGACGAAATCACTTCAGAGCTTCTGAAAGCGGGCGGAACGCCGATACTAAAAGTCCTTCAGAGTCTCTTTAATTCCGTTCTCCTCGAGGGCTCAACGCCGGAGGCATGGAGCAGGAGCGTGGTGGTACTGTTCTTCAAAAAAGGTGATAACACTTTGCTGAAGAACTACAGGCCCATCTCGCTCATGAGCCATGTCTATAAGTTGTTTTCAAGGGTCATCACAAATCGTCTCGAAGGCAGGTTTGATGACTTCCAGCCTCCCGAACAAGCCGGTTTCCGAAAAGGCTTTAGTACCATAGACCATATTCATACGCTACGGCAGGTTATACAAAAAACCGAGGAGTATAACTTGCCGCTTTGTTTAGCGTTTGTGGACTATGAGAAAGCCTTTGATTCGATCGAGACCTGGGCTGTGCTACAGTCTCTTCAGCGGTGCCACATAGACTGTCGGTACATCGAAGTGTTGAGGTGTATATACAACAACGCCACCATGTCGGTCCGAGTACAGGATCAGAGCACGAAGGCTATTCCACTACAGAGAGGCGTGAGACAGGGAGATGTCATATCTCCGAAACTGTTCACTGCCGCGCTGGAAAATGCCTTCAAGCTCTTGCAGTGGAAAGGATTCGGCATCAACATCAACGGCGAGTATATTACTCACCTTCGATTTGCCGACGATATTGTAGTCTTGGCAGAATCGCTGGAAGACCTTAGCACTATGCTCGAAGACCTTAATCGAGTCTCCCAACAGGTGGGTCTTAAAATGAACATGGATAAAACGAAGATCATGTCGAATATCCATATTGTGCCCACCCCCATTGGAGTTGGGGGCTCGACTCTCGAAGTTGTAGACGAATATGTCTATTTAGGACAAGTGGTCCGGTTAGGCAGGTCCAACTTCGAGAGAGAGGTCAATCGGCGAATCCAACTCGGTTGGGCAGCGTTCGGGAAACTTCGCGACGTCTTCTCGTCCAAAATACCTCAGTGCCTACAATCGAAAGTCTTCGATAGTTGTGTGTTACCAGTGATGACATACGGCACCGAGACGTGGCCTCTCACTGTGGGCCTCATTAAAAGGCTCAAAGTCACTCAACGAGCCATGGAGCGGGCTATGCTCGGTGTTTCCCTACGAGATCGAATCAGAAATGAGGAGATCCGTAGGAGAACCAAGGTTACCGACATAGCCCATAGGATTGGCAAGTTGAAGTGGCAGTGGGCCGGGCACATAGCTCGTAGAACCGATGGCCGTTGGGGCCGAAAGGTTCTCGAGTGGAGGCCACATACAGGCAAGCGAAGTGTCGGACGCCCGCCTACAAGGTGGACGGACGATCTGACTAAGGTCGCAGGAAGTCGCTGGATGCAGGCCGCTTCCAACAGGTCATTGTGGAGATCATTGGGGGAGGCCTATGTTCAGCAGTGGACTTCCTGTGGCTGATATGATGATGATGATGATGAATTTGATAATATTGTAATGTAGCAATATTATTTAAGTTTTGTCAACTGATGACTGATGTCAAGACTGATGTGATAATTCATAGCTTTAAAATGTTCATAGTAACATTCTAGCCAAAATGCTGACAGCCCAGGTAAAGCCGGTCAGAGAAAGAGACCGGAGAAGGTCAGTTACTTATCACAGCTGTGCAACATTTTCTTTGATAGTTACTTCTCGATCTATAACTTAACTTTTTGAGGTTTTTCGTTTATTTTAGCCCTTTTATTATCAAATTACGAAATTCGAAGCTAAACAATCTATCACTATTAAGCACTACTGAGACTAAAGCCCCTAATACCTTAAAGCCGTTAAAAGCTGCACTTCGCGACTACCGTTCAAAACAAATAGCGCACCAAATTTTATTGGCGTGATAATTGATGTCCGATCAATTTCGGTCCGGTGGCTGTCACGTCGGCGTATATCAAACTCAAAGCCTTTGCAAGCCCACAAGCGGCGGGAATTCAAGCCTAATTCCAATAACGAAAACTGTACACAGCGGCTTGCCTGTTGTCTAAACGCATTTTTCTCCGAAGCAATAGGTCAATATTTACCCTTTCCATGAGCAGCACAAAGCTTAATGTTTGTCTCGACGTTGCACTTCGGGTCCTGTGTAAACTCGCCCTAACAAATTTGTATCGTGCTCAACATAAGCTATAATCAACCTTATGTACACATGATTTAGAATTGGAAATGTATTGTACTGGATTACGTAAATTTTATGACTATAGTAGCATTTAGTAGCTCGAGGCGATTCTGCGGTTACATTGTAAAGAACTCTATAAGAAAAAGGATACATCGCCTCTAGAGCTTTCAAGATATACTATAACTGAGAGTTTAAAGATATAATTATATTGATTTAAGACCTAACTCCGGGGACGTTTTTATGAATTACTTATGCCTTTAGATAGTGGGACGGGTTTTTCAATATACTGCCACGAGTAATGGATTCTTCGGGTGTAATAAATTATTAAAACGAAATAATTTAGGCTTTGTACTCAGTGATTATTGTTTTTGTAAAAAATACAGTAAGATAATATTTGTCGTCTCATTGATCCAGTCGCAACGAATAAAAATTGTAAGGTCCTGGGTTCGATTACTAGCTCAAGAAATACATTTTGCGAGTTTTTATACCCACCATAGCGCCAGGACCGTCCTTATTACATCTTTCGACACAACTATCCTCGGCGAAATATGTAAGCTTTGTTTCGAGAGTATAAACGTTAATTTATATCTATATCAGCCCATATGCATGCCACTGCAAGGAACAGACCTCCTCTACAATCGCGAGTACAATAATTGAGAGTGGATAGGCCACCACACTAGCCTGGTGCTAGTTGATTTTATCTACCAGAGATTTTTGTACAAAATTCCTACGGAATGCAGATTTCTTCACCATTATAGTGCGTGGTGATTGACTTTAAACATTGACTTATATTCTACCGATAGACGAGGCGCGTCATAGAAACTATTTGTCCCGTATTTGTCAAAAGCTCAGTAGCGACATCTAGTACGTTTACTTGAATATTACGAATTATGATCAAAGATTATTAGACAGACAAGACAGTTCATGTCAATAATAGCTTTGCCTAAGATACTGCCTAAGTATAAATACCGTCATAGCAATAATATATTTGTAATGTTTTTTTTTATTTACGTGAATAATTCATGGAAATGATGTAAATGAAATTAAATACTCTTACAAGTGTACAAGTCTGTCAAGCAGTCAATCAGTGTACAATCAGTCTGACATTTCTTATAATAACATTTATGAATTTTTAACAAGCTGATAAGCTTTTTTCGAGACTAATAGACAAAAGGATTGGTACACCAGAAGTTTTCAAAAATGACTACCGCATTTGGAATACCTGAAATCTTCGTGTCGAAAATGAATTGAACAATTATAGGTATGTTCTCATGGTAACCACTTATATCCATTACAATAATTCTGGACAAATATTATAGAGATCTCCTTTTTTCGTAACCGACGTGGAAGAATATAAAACAATTTTAAATGATATTAGTCTTCAATAACAATGGGTTAGAATAGTCCATTAAATAATTCATATTAAGAAATAGGGTCTAAATACTATCCACTGTTGCAAAACATACATACAACACACATACTTTGAGTTATTAATTAACAACATGTGATTAAAATAAAATACTGAAAGCAATTTGCAACTACATTCTTCCTACATATTTGTATTTGTAATTTATTCGAATAGTTTATGCCTATTTGGTCCACTGATATGAATGTCCCTTGAATAATCAATATCTTATATAGTTCGTCTCTCTCACTCGACGAGCAATTATTATGCGCGGAAATGAGATATACGATTAAGGAGCTAACCTTGTATTTTAACGAGCTCTAAAATATATTTAATCCATTTAATAAATAAAAGATCTGTATTATCGGCATTATTCTGCAATATTATATCACTTACGTTGTATTCTTTAATTATATTGTAACTTCAGAAAATTTCGCTGTCGGTTTGACGGGGAAAAGTCAAAATAAATTACTCATAAATATAAACAAAGAGGCGTACTATTGCGCGGCCGTCACGCGGCAGACTGATTCGTGTGCGGTGCATGCACCGCACTTGGGTGGGACACGTTTGTTACAAAGAACGTCTTATCTAGTGTAACATTGACATCGAGGACTTTAAATAACTAATGCATACATGACTCCGAAAACTCAAAACTTATAATTTATGTATTAATTTTAGATCCATAAAAATGTGTCCGTTTTGTCCTTTCCTATGTCGTCTGTCCACCTTCGATGAGTAGACATCCAATTTTGCTCCCTGCGACCATCTGGCATCAGTCACACTTCAACTAATCCGTTGAAGTATGTCAACCGGTTCTTCCACACTTCTCATTTATGATTCCATATTGATACATCATACCACTTCATAGTATCAACACTTCCTCGTACTAAGGCGCCAACAATTTTAAATTCGGCTGTGGGAGATCATAAAAAAACACTAACATTTTATTATAGATAGAAGTATTTGAAACAATGGTGATCCGTGATGTAACCACGTAGATAAATATTTACAAAGGCAACGTGTTAGGAAATATGGGTGTTAGACATTACTCAGCGAATGTTTTACCTAAATAGAGTATCACTTCATAATATACAATATACACACACAAAAATTAAAGGACATTTTTTATCAAATTTTTTGGTGTTTTTGTCAGTCTGTAGAATGAAGGATATTCCAAGCTTTTAATGGCATTTAAAATTTCTTAACGATCAATTTTCTTGAAGATACAGACTGCAAAAAAGACCAATAATAAATATCCTAAAATTTTTGTTAGTAGTACGAGTATATAAACCTATATACTTAATATACAATTGAGTGATGTTAGAATGCTAGTGTACATTCTAACATCAGTCGGCCTAGTGTGGGTTAATAGATTTCAAATAAGAATAATACTCTTATAAAGAATTTTCAGATATTAGGTACCCGCAAGATACTATATGTCCCTTCACTGTTCAAATGTCCAAAAATCAAGAATGAAAACATACTGTGTGTGTAACTACCAAAGATCAGAGTGTGAGTCTTTCACTGGAATCTGTGATCATCAGCAGTCTTAATAAATAATTTTATTTTTGTTTCTGACCAACCTAAATGACAAAAAAGTGATAGAGCAACCCTAGATCCTACTGTAGGATTATCCGTTTCCCCGGGTTTGGTATCATTGGCTTACAAAAATCTGACGTGAAACAATTTTTCCATTGGCTGAGTGGGCTTACTGGAGGCTCGATAGTCTCTTTTTTCCCCTTCTCTGTTCTTCCCTTCCCTTCATCCCTTCCCTCTTCCCTTGAAGTGTCAAGCAATACATCGACGATTCAAGTATAATTTTCATAGATGGCCTGATTCGTATTGTGAACATATGAGTTACAAAAATAAACAAGCAATATGCTCCATAGACTTTGAACGGGCACCAAATACCACAATCGGTCAATTCGCAACAGTTGCTACAACTGGGTTTCAAAACAAAGGGTTGTGGCGCCCACGAACACGGATAGTGGCAGATCTTTAACAAACCAAATGTCTTTGTTACAGGCGGTAGACCATTGTGTTGCAATACTGTTGACTCAGATACTAAACTATCTACAGTCTACACGAATAGTCATCATATGAGACATAAAGGGGAAGTAGAAGGAACATCATCATTCAGTCATATTATGACTTCTACAGGATATAATAATATGGTTCTATGTAGAAATAAGTGATCAAACAAATTATTTGGTTACGTCGACAATTTGTAAATTATTGCATATATTAAGAATGGTCAAAACGATTATACCGGGTATCTCAAGACTGCTACCGAAAACGAAGCAGGGTGGTAGTTTTAGTGACTACAAACACAATGCAACTAAAAATTTCGCATAGAAACGCGACAATTATTTTTTATGATTTTTTAAATATCGTCATTTTTGGGTGGTAAATCCATAGTTTTTGCTAAAGTAATAATTTAAACACTTTTATACCTTAGATTAGTTATAAATAAAAGGGTATACACTATTATTTTAGGAAAAAATGTATTTACCACCCAAATATGGCCATAGGAAAAAAATAACAAAAAAAAAAATTGTCGCTTTTTTTTGCAAATTTTCTGTTGCATTGTGTCTGAAGTAGCTTAAACTACCACCCGGCTTCGTTTTCGGTAGCAGTCTTGATATACCCTGTATAGCCTTAATTTTAAATTTATTTATTTCCTTATTTATAATGCTTTTTGATAAGGAGCCCTTGAGGAATATGAGACTAAGACTCTGCAGTGTTAACCTTAACATGAATTAAAATTCAATATTTTAAATAACAATAAATGGAAAATCACGGACCTATCATCTACCTTTCAGTTTTGAATACTTTATTAATGTTTATACTTAAGACATCATATTTTGTGTCAATTGATAATAATTTTAAAAATGCTCAAAATTATTTTTTACTCCATTGTTTTAGAGGACACTTCGTCGTAAAATCACATGCCAAATTCGTTATGCAACATGTATAATTAAGACATATTGGGCCGAAACTGTGTAGGTGTAATGGCAGATATAAACCATTTGTCATATTGGCAATAATATTTCATCCAATAATTAATAAAAACTATTTGAATCTTAGACAATACCATACCTAAAAGTATTTATAGCGTGGCGTTTTTAAACTGGCAGTCACATCGTAAAAATAAAACAAAACATCTCTGCGACGCTCTAAAGCCATATCATTAATTTAGTTTCGGCTCACCGGCACGGTAATAAAGCATTCGGCTAAAGCCTAAATAGCCTACAAACGATACAATCTGGAATTGCTACGTCCCCAATTTACGAGTATGGGCCCTCTCAAAGCATTCTTCGACCGACAAGAACGAGTGGCATTTTCTTCGGCCACAATATTCTTATGAGTTTCTAAACATGATCATTCCATTTAAATCCGAGCTTCGCTTCTGAATATGTTTAACATTTTATTGCGCTATTATTCTTTATAGAGGAACTTCGGCATAATTTTATACATATTTAAAGCAGTCATGTGTAATTAAAAAGGCCATAAAATACTACGTACCGACTAATATAAATAAATAATGAGAAAAGTGTTTGATGACCGTTTACTGTCCCTCGTTAGAGAAAAGATACGAAACACAAACGAGTAATTAACCGGCTGAAACCGTCCCGTGTATTTTAATCGAAAACACAAAGTGAGTTAGGCGTTCGATGCCAGCTAATAGTAATGAGACAAAAATGTTTATCGGAGCGTTCCAACGGACTCAGACCCGGACGCATCAGTGCAAGCTTCATAAGTATAATGTCCGTGGCAGCGCCAATGCCAGGATCACCGGCTTAATCCGGCTGTGTCGCGGGCCCCGGGGACTTCTCTAATGGCGACTCAAACGCGCCGACTATAAACGCATTAACCGACTGTCGGATCACGCCTCTCTCCGCCACAATACCGTGTCACATATCTAAATCCCCCGATCGAGAGCCGCTTCAAAATAATAAGCTTTTCCAACACAAACTATCGCACCGCGGCCGCGACGCGCGACAATTCTCTTTGTTTTATTTACAATAATTCAGTCTCCAGTCGCTTAAATAACATTATCTAAAGGTCGTAAATATCACCCATTATCGAGGGCCCTTCAAAATTCCACGCGGCTTTTTTGAACGAACACGCGAGAATGACGCGTCAACTCCATCCACCAAGAAAAATATTGAGACAACAGGCCCCGCGGAGTGCCCTCCACGGGGACATAATGGCTTTTCATTGAATTCCTCTCGGTTTCTTTTGTTTATATCCCATAATGTTTCGATTGGAACATGATGGAGGGCGGCCGTGATTACTTTAATAACAATGACGTACGGGTACAAAGGACGAGAACACTAAAATTATGTGCAGGGTCGTTGTGTATGGTTCTCATGCCCCTCACGTAGGTGCGCGGCCGTGCACGCCCGCTCTCTGACGTTTACCTGCTGTATGTGACATTTAAATATTATCAACTTAAAAATAATGAGCATTTCATAGAAAAACATTAACTTTACGACCTTCGCTGGCTAAGATAAACCGCGCATCCACCTATTCACAAAGTATGTGACTGGACTAATTTGTAATCTCGTCCTGTCCGCAGATGTCGATATATGATGTAAACATTTACACGTAAACATAAGCGTAGTACGCACATATTGTTACCTGTATCATGTGTGAGGTATTCACGTGCGTACTGCGTGCATTAGGCATGGGACTCCTGCGGCGGAAACAAAACACATTTCTTTATTTTAATACAGAATAAAGGCGTCTCTCTGGGCGATATGTATGCAACACGGCAAAGGGACACGCTGTTTGATATGGTTATTACGTTCTTTGTGGAAAGGATAAAGGAGCCGGTGAGAGACTAGGATCCGTAGTGAGATTTGTCCTCGCGATACGCTAAAATTTTATAAAGCCCTACGCGGTATCCTTACAAATGGAAATGTTGAACCTGTTTTGTGGTATTGTTCACTAATATGATGCACCGTGACAGAACTAGGTGCTATGCGTCTTAATGGTGACGTGTTTCGGATAATTTATTTGAAGGACTTTTTGACTACTGATATATGACCGAGAGGCGGTTATTGTTTGACGTCATGCTAAAGCGGGAGCCGACTGAGAAACAAATGACGGCGAGACGCGAGTCCGTTTCCAGAGCAGGAGGAATTATGCGTTACGTGTATGTTTTTTCTGAGTGTGCAAGTTGATGCAGTTGTATCAAGTTTGAACGTACATCCTATTGTGTACAATGTAGATCCGTATTTTCTAGTTAGTTTGGAATCATTTTGTTTGCATCTAATTGGAATCGATTTACAATCTAACATTTTGACAATTTTATTAAAATACATTATAAATAATTCTTTTAATTCGTTTTTAATGCAATAGTATATCTAGTTGATTATGAAAATATCCGTTCAAATGCTTATTTATAGCATTAATTATTAAAAATGTGATCTAGCATCTAATCCTACTTCCTACTAATATTATCAATGCGAAAGTTTATGCGTTTGTTACCTCTTATTACTTCTTGAATTGAAGTATACTCGATACTTACACAAACTCAAAAAATTGTATAAGAAGATTAAAGTACGGTACTAACGTTGAGTATATTATTACCTTATTAGTAGTATTTTTAAACAGTATTATAAATAGTTCCTATGTTTCTAAAATGGACTAGACTCAAAACATATCTGCACCCGGGCGAAGCCGGGCCGAATCGCTAGTATTATTATAAACTGAAAACTTACAACACAGAATTATCCCCAAGACACATCGATATGTCTCAAAAACATTCGCAACATCAGACATTCACAAAGGAAATATAATGTTTGCGATGCTCAACAACGAAGCACATACGAAAGCATGCACCGAACATTGCTCCAAGCGATTCCGACACGATAATCGGACTGTCTTGACATTTCTTTTCTTCGGTGTCTTAAGCCCCGGCAGTAAATATCAGGCCGACATGGTACTATTATATTGTTTGCGTAATTACAGAGCGCGATCTGCAAACATCAGAAGAAATGCTAATTTGCCTGCGGAATTAGTAATTGTGATGGTATTCGCGTATAGGAAGTCTGTTTGTTTTTGCGAGTAATGCATCCAAATTATGGGTGCTTTGATATGTTTAGGTTCTGCTTTTGTGCTGTCTATCTTAATTAAAGAATTTTACAACTTCATTTGAAGTGATTTTCGTTTAAATGTCGTTGGCTTTTGAAATGAAAATTACTGATTTTTAGTATCTGCTAGGACATATGACGTTAAAGCGCAAAGGCTTTAATAGATTAAGTTACCAATATTTAATCTTTTCTTGGACATTTTTTATGCAACTGCGGTAATTTTATTTAATTACCTGATATTATTATTTGTTGCACCATAATAAAATAAAAATATATCTTGTAACAGTCTCGAACCCTACGCAAAAAACAGTACAGTAGCATTTAAATATGCTAAAATAGACATGTTGCCACGTTTTTAAAATAACAATACGTCAAAACTAACATTCGACCTTTCGTCAGATACACATGGAAACATAAGTTTGAACCCCAACCTGTTCTAAACAAGAAGTATGGCCGCGATGACAATCTAATCTCCACATCTGCGCCCGTTTTATAGCTGGACACTCGTAACTCCCGTGGACATAATATCCTACAGATCGACTTCACTTTTGTTCTCAATCTTTTTCCTTTACACTCTTCGTTCTAATCAAATTTTACCGCTAAATTACAGTTCAACACTTGCTATGGAGCATACGTAGTTTTTGTGCGTATTTTCTCCAAGTTTTATTATCATCGAGCTCTTCTAATCCTACCTGTTAAAGTACTGGTTTCGTGGATGCTAAATTTGAGAACCACAGCCCCAAACATTGTCAATTCCCTATGTATCTTTTCAAGGAGGCTTATAGATGCGCGAGTCCGTCGCTCCTTTATCAAGCTGATCACAAACGCCGCATTCCCGATGGCGGCCGATAAGCAACAATTGCGCCCTGTATATACAACAATTTGAATATTATTCATAACGTATTACAGCCTTCAATATCGTGATACGTGTGCCTTCTTATCTACGATCGTATCGGAACACGAAGATGCGAGATACGAGCATAATGTTTTAAAATTCGCATGTTTATGATTTATTAGGTTTTAACTATGGTATTCGTGTGTAGAAATATAAATATAACAGATTTATTATAAAATATGTGAAGGATAACCTTCAGGAATGTACATTCAGGTTCTTTGGTCAAGTTTTAATACAGCCCTATTAGAGTACTATGAAGTATTAAAAAAATATGCCTTAGTATGAACGTAGCAGCGGAATTCCCCAAAACGGGGCTGGCGTGATATCATCAATGAGAGGCTACACTTTTCCAGCTAAAGACATTCAAGACTATAGTTATACAAATATTGTACTTTTTTTGCAATATTTTTACTAATAAATACATAACTTCTAGAAAACAACGGCATTTCGCAAAAATCTTACATAAAAAAATTTAAACCCTTCAATTAGATATTATGCAAAAGCCGTTATGTTTAAATGTTTATGTATCTTTAATGACGGTCTGTTAGCTCAAAAAGGCCGCACCCAAGGGTCCGCAAAAGAGTTGCAAATAAAAACACAATAGAATAAAACAACGCCAATAAAGTTTTGCGAAAATAGCTGTTTTTTAAACCGTTAGGGTACCGTAAAGGGTATTATTTTATTACTGCAAATAACAAACATTTCGACTTTCGCCCATTAAACATGCAATTTGCCGATTTAGAAATTATATGGCAAAAAATGTAAAAACATTGTATAATGACTTAAAAGTATTGTCATTTTCAAGTGAAAGAGTTGTTAAAATGGCAATATATTACGTATAGTAATAGGAAACACACATTATTCCTTTTATTTTAATAGCTTCGCAGAAATAATTGTTTTTCTTTCTTCTCCACAATCAGTAAATAAACTCGTTAAAACATGTTTAATGGTCATAAATATCACTGATTGAACCGTGATTTTTAATTCCCAGTTATCTACAAAACGAATTTATTTATGTGTTGTCCTAGACAGCAAAGTTATCAAATGTCACATGCAATCCCAACTAAAACTTAATTTACAACTTTCCCCTTCCGCTTTAAGCTAATTTTATTTTTCTATTCACACGCGTGGTCTTTGTATTCAAACAACACATAAGTCCTAAAATCGAACCCTGAAGCAAGTCATTATAGTTTTTTTTAAATGCAATGAATGGCGAGCAGAGAATGCCATTCGCCTGATGGTAAGCGATACGATTGCTCATAAACAGTAGCAAAACCAAACAACACCTTGAATTACAAAGCAAAGCCTGGCATTCCACTGCGCTCGCCATCCTAAGATATGAGATGTTTATATGTTCAGTAGTTACTCTGGCTACAATCCTTCAAATTGAAACACAACTATGAATTTACACTGCTGTTTGGTGGGAGAAATAGACATTGCGGTGGTACCTACCAAGGCAGCCACTCATATATGATACACCTACTTATCTATGAAAGACGTTTTCTGTAATAACTCTACCGTCAAAATATTGGGTTATATTGTCCCCTTCTTTTTTATTTAAGCTCACATAACTTCAGTATTACTAAAGATTATTACACCTGCAAAAGGCTATAATATACAAACTACCAGTACACAGAACTAAACATATGAATTCTCGTCGAATAGGGCTCCAAGTGGCCGTGTTTATTTGATAATTGCCATCAAGCCGGTCATCAAGCCAATAATCACACGGCAAACTTTACGACATCTGTTTTATTGCTCGGCCTCGTGTGGTGTAAACGGTTAATTTTTTTGCTTATAATTACACAACAAATAAAGCTACGAAGATTAATCGCTCATAATGTTATCTACTAAATCACACAGCTCTATTTCAATTAGCTGTGCGAAAATTATAATCTTTGACTATCATCATAATTGTTGTGCGCCGTAAAAAATCACTGTTAATTGTTGCGACTGAAATCCTTTTAAGAGCACTCCCGCTCCATATAAACACGCGAGTTTATGCATGACAACGAAATTTACTGTTGTTAAGGTCGCTCGACTCTCACACAAAGAGCTACATTGTCGTGAACTTGAAGCGCACGTCCGAGTGAGGCGCTTTGACTGACAGGCAAATAAAAGTAGACAAAAGGTGCACCGAGCGCCGACGCCACTCAGATCGATCTAGAAAGCACCGACTGATTCCCATGTACGCTTAAATCAACATACGCATTACAAAAAATAACTTTCGCAGTGACATTTGGTAGTAAACAGACAGCGATACTCGGTGAAAACTAATAGTAATAGTTTGAGTGTCCGGCGTGAGTTCCCAGGTGTAGAGCTCTCTTCAGGGCGCGCGGGGAGGTGAAGAGGGAACAGAAGAGGGGAGGGGGGATGTACACGGACCACCAGCGCAGCGCCCGCGCCGCCCGGCCGCCGCATAATTACTGTGTACAGACACACACACACACAAACTCGCGTGCCCATCGATAAAATACATTAAATTTATCTGCCTTGTAAACTTCACGGCCAATGATTGAGATTTTGGTGTGCATGTTCAGACGGGCGGGCGACAATACCAGTAGCACCTCGAGTTTCGCGTTTTCTTGTAACTGTGACTGTTATAACATTGGAACAAAAATGTATGCCCGTTTTTTTGTAACACTAGATGCAGTCTAACAGACATACCTACCCAAGAACTCGTTATAAAAATTCTTGGTAAACATTGTTTACGTCAAAGTCACATAAACTATATAAACACACAATAAATTGGGAAATTTAATAAATTTAGGCATCTCTGAACTCATCAGTCTCTAACTATATCGCAATTGAAACGAAAAGTTTAGACATTTCCAAACCTAGCTTAATAGCTAGGTTGGGGTAATCCCCAAGTAATATTAGTTAATTCTTTATTCAAACTTCAGACTAACAATAATAACTACACAAAAGTTACCCAAGCCCTAAGGATACCAAGCATTCTTTGCATATCTAACCCGCCGATTATGGCTTCAAAGTTTGCCCAGTGAAATGTCAAAATATGTCGTGAGAACATCAAGGGAGGAACTAAGGGAGGCGCGAGTGCTCGTGTCGGGCTGGTCACGCAATGCATTACACCCTGATACACGACGATTTAACCTCTTAGATATTGAATTTTATTTATGAAGAATCTACGTGTGTCTCCGGGCCAGTAAATTGTAAGTCACTTACACGAAAAAGTTTTCGAGAGAAGTGTAGACTGAGTTATGAAGTTGTTTCAAGTACTGGATGAGTTAATAGGTACGATTGTTACTCAACTTATACCATAGTATTCGCAGAAATGCCTTTAACATGGGGTAAAAAATCCCAAATTATAACTCAAAATATTTGTTAACTGTAGTTGATGCAATTAACTGTATTCGAAAATTATATTATTTTTGTTATTTTTAGTTTTGTGATAAAAAAAATGAAACTCACAGGACTTATTGGCTAAATTGAGAATTGAAAAAAGTGCTACTATCTTATAAACTTAATAAGTTAAAAACAACAATACAAAGAATCATCGACAAAACTCTAGCAACAGAAAAAGAAGAAAAGATATACAAGCACAAAATAAACACAGAGAGATCCAAAAAACAACATCAATTTCAATAATAAAAAGTACAGTTATTTAATAGAGGCTTTATTGAAAGATTTCAATTTTCAAACACTATTAAAATCAACGCGCAAAAACTCATTACCAATGGCTTTAAAAATATTTAAAAGCGCAATTACATTTATAGATAGTAATCTTAATGTTAGCGTAATGTTTATTTTGTATTATAAAAACTTATATTATCATAGGTAATTGAATATGGTGAATTAATGTGTTCTAGGCTTGGATGTTTATTAACGACGCATTTTGTATGATGGTAAATTGGAAAGTTGGTACTTGGAACGTGTTTTTAAGGGTCTCTCGACTGCCACAATGGAGGCATTTCGGCCACTTCAACGTTGTTATGGGTAAAGTATACAACCTACTGTTCGGACGCGTCTTCTAATTATAAGAAACCTCTCGAACTTGTACGTGGACTTATTTTGGTGCCGATTTTTATGCCTGAGTAATGCAATTCTGTTAAAGCCTTAGTTTTTAGTTTGCAGGGATATTTTCCTAATAGAAGTAATACATCATTTTTAGGATAGATTCTATTGTGCAATCTGGTTTTAAAGTTATAGCTAAAGTTTAAGTCTAAAAGCTATCCAAGGGATTTCCACCTTGAAATTTAACATGCTGCCCGTAGTCTAGAAAGACGAGTTCAGCCATATCATACGGTGTCTAATCAGAAATTCCAACCCACATTACACATGCTTACCGCCGCACATATTGCTTACAAACTAACCTACAACCAGTCGATAGAATAAGATATTTAAGAAGTAATAAAATATAAATAATTACAGACTAACGATAGTTACAAAAGACACATGAAATTTATGGCTCCATTCAATTAAAACCTTCTGATGTGTATTTTTGTCAATTTCTCTAGGCAATCCGTTATACGCCTCCGGGCCAACGCACGCAATACAAAGTCTGTGTATATATTCTCTAAACATAACATGTATTGTGACATCTACTTCCCGGAGTTAAATTAGTTCTTTACAAAATTAATGCTTGACGATTGCGTAGTAACAATAGCTTCCACTTGACAAGTCCGGTGACTCGTCGACCCTGACATTTTAGAATCATAAAGATATATCTAATGAAATATAACGATATAGGCGGGATTAGAATAAAAAATAAACTTAATATTTTATATCCTGTGGATTAGTTACTATCTCTTATGAAACTATGAAGGAAATTCCAATCATCGAAACAGTTACCTACTTAGGACCAACGAACCGTCAATTTTTAAGAAAGTAAAAGTAAAGTAAAAACCAGACTATAACATAAATAACTTCAACGCACCATTACATAAGTAAATACTAGAAATACCACCCATCGTACTGAGAGTTTAACAAACTGTCGATAGCAAGGAAAACGACGTCTGACGACTGTCTCACATAACTCGCGGACGATAATCGATGATTCATAATTGAGACTCCGAGTAAATCAATAGATAAGCATGATCTCATAATTACTGGTAAGCATCGTCGTCGGTACAAAATCAACAAAGCGGACGGGAAGACTTTAATTCAACAGGCCATCTGTGGCGACGACCCAGTAATGGCCATCTAAATCACTCCACGTAATCGCAACAGTGATTTTAACAGAGGTCACGAAGCACGGGGTGATATTTATGAAGGCGAGAGACGCTCTTCCAACGTCGTTTATTATCGACTTTTTTTGGCAATTATATTGTCACGTTATCCGCTAAATTTTCATCGCGCACCTTTGATAGTTTGTGCCTTCGTTATTTGAGCCCTTTATCCCAATTTGGAACGATCACTTCTCAAAAAAAGATGGTAGGAATCGGCGGTGCTTCAAAGGTTCTGGTTTGTGCATGTCCCTAACACATTAGGCAGATAATGCTGATAATGTTTGGGTCCAAATTATTCGATGGAATTCCGTTGACAAATTAAACCATATAAGTCCGAAGTCTGATGTATTTGTGTCCTAATCATCGCATTTATTTATGGTATTCGCTTATTTTTACATCGCATACCAAAGATTAATTATTATTTTAACCTACAAAACTGTGTAAAATATAGCCTTAGTTTCAACCTCCATAAATATTTGTTTTAATACCAATGACATCAAATATAAATTCCGTAACGGTTTCGTTTTTAATTGGAGTGGAATACGCGCTCCTTTTACGTGGATGCGTGTCTGCTTTCCATAAAAAAATTGATTTTAAGCGCTCATGTGTTTTGTCTATAAAGTCAATTTTTGAGCAGCATTCCAAAGCCACAATAAATCGAGGTTCATTACAGAAATCGCCGTAAAATACCTGAGCGGGCCGACATGAATGTGAGGCGTGGTGCCGCGGACAGAGATGTTGTGTGAGTGCGTGCGCGTCGCGCGTCGGCCACGGCAGGCCGGCCAGGGCGTCGGGAACAGGTAGTGTTGTGTATAAACAAATAACAAAATCGACTTGTCTTACGGAACGGCCAAGGTCGGCCCGAGAGCCTCTGGAGCCGCCGCCGCGCCGCCACCGCGCCCGACACCCACCGCCGAGTGCTCACCATCCCGATACTCCGGGTTTTATACGTTTTTTTTATTCAAAACCTCTTATTTATTGTGATGGCTGAGTATTTGGGCGCACAGTTTGTATAAGCAATCAATTTTATTCATTTAGACGGAACGAGTTCTGTTGTACAAATAAATGAATCGTGGTGTAGGCCGAGTGAGTCTCCGTACTGAGTGCGTTTGGAGAAGTATTGAGTATAACAAATGTACAGTAACAAACGTAAACCTAGGCCGGGAAAAAAATATTGATGAATGCAGAGCGAGATCTTGCCGCGATGACAACACAATAAACGTGGAAAGCGTGTCCGTGAAATCGATACCTCAAACATTTAGTGCTTGGATCGATTTCGTGATGAATGGTGGGTGATATTGGATAGTCGATCGATTTGTGAATGGTGGGCGGAAGTCGCCGGTCGCCGATCCCGACTGCGTATAGTACGCCTCTCCGGCCACGACGCTGGCTGTGACAAATTGTTGCGTGCCATCACTCCTAATCGTTCTGCTGCGTATACAATTTTAACGTAATTTAATTAACGCTCCAATGCTTTTGGGTGTGAAAGAAATGTTGACGAAAAAAGTGATGAATTTTCAATCAATGAATACCTGTAGTTGAAGAATCGATATATTTTCTAATCAAGTTGCAATTCTTTACTTTTACTTTACAACTTACTCTTGTTATTTCAATCATATTGTTATCGATATTAGCAACCAAAAGCATCGTCGTTTACTCCACAGCTTTCTTTGAAAAAAAATGAAATCAGCTGATGAATTTCAATAAGGTTTTCACCAATTGACGGATCTTCCTACCCGACTCAAGACAGATAAATACAATTATTTCAATGTAAAGGAACAAAAACTCCATGGAAAATTATATCGTTTCCTTTGTTCCAGTTATCCAGGAATTTCACTTATTCATTGAAATATATTCCGAACCCTACACGTACGTAGGGACAAGTGTCAAGATATAAAATTACATGAACACTCGGGAGAATGCTATTTTCCCATACGTTCTTCGTTGTTCTTAGAAAGCTTGCTTTGAATTGTCGACTAGATTGACTAGGTGTGCCATTAGCATTACAATTTCATGCCAACTGTAGTCTTTGTATTAGCCCATATACGTCCCACTGCAGGGCACGGGACTCCTTTACAATCAAGATTACGATTGAGAGGGGTTAGGCCATATAGTGCACCACGCTGGCTCATGCGGGTTGGCGGACTTTACATACCATAGAAATTCTTATAAATCGCTATACTATGCAGATTTCCTAACGATGTTTTTCTTCACAGTTTTAGTGCGTGGTGATTGAATATCAATGCACACATGACTCCGAAAAGTCAGAGGTGTGCCATGGGATTCGGATCCGCGACCATCGTGAACATGTTGGTAGCCGCTTCTGGTCCATTTACCAACAGGCCACCATGGAGTTTTACACTGAAGTCATTTTTTATTTATGAACAAACTCATATCATATCTTTCAAAATATAATGCACGTTCATAAAAATATAAACAAGTTTTATAAGGTCAGTGACACCCACACTATTAATACGCGGAATAAAAATAAACTAGCAATACCCTCGTTTAGACTAGAAAAGTCAACAAAATCTTTCTTGGGTAGTTGTATTAAATTTTATAATAAGCTTCCCAATTGGATAACACAGCTACCGGACAAACTATTTAGGACTCATATCAAAAACAAACTTATAACTAGGGGTTATTATAATATTAAGGAATATATTGAGGATAAAAAAGCCTGGGTATTAGGTGTTCTCTTGCACATTGCGACCTCCTGGGGCCCTGAACTATTCGCTTAATTCACCACCTAACCTAATTTAAATAATTAAAAATATCTAAAATTGTGAACTCAAAAATTAACCAATATACAATCAAATAAATCAATTAATTTATATGACGACCGATCGAAAAAAACATATAAAAAACTTAATTAATATGGCAAATCTTTGTAAGACAAGTCACAAATACTTATTTTAGTAAATTGACCAAAACCAAGCCCACTGAGTTTGACTCGCTGGATCTACTCAGAAATGGGTCGCGCCGCGTAGTATCCAGTGGTAAAGTAAAGCCCGCTGAGTTTGTTCGCTGGGTCTTCTCAGTCAGGGCCGCGTTGGATCCGGCAGTAAGCCTAAACATACGGGACGTATCGGAAATACTTATGGTCGTTGTCTTAAGTTGGACCCAAAACAAGCCCACTGAGTCTTAGTCGCTGGATATACTCAGGAGTGGGTCGCGTCGCGTAGTTCCAGTGGTAGTGTAAGCCCACTGAGTTTGTTTCGCCGGGTCTTCTCAGGAAGGGCCGCGTTGGATCCGGTGGTAACTATAAACCGCTACGCACCGTTGTAATATTTATGGTCCACAAATAATATAATTTAATTTGACTAACGTAAATAATGTATTTCTTTGACAAATAAATTACTATAAAGTAAAAACTAATACTTTAAATAAAATATGAATAAAAACTAAATAAATAAATAAAACTAATTATAAATAAAAAAATAATTTATTTAAAAATAAATAAAATTAATAAATAAATTGATAAAAGCAAGAAATTAAAATAAGTAATACTAGGTTTAGGAAATATATTGTAAATAGAGATTAAGTTCTATGTGTATTGACTTGTCATAAGAGCTCCTTAATTGCCTACGTGATCAATAAATACATTTCATTTCATTTCATATACCGTCCCACAGATGGCAAAGGTTGGGCGGGACTAGCCCTCAGTCGATTTAACTAATCTGGTACACTTCACGTCAATTTGAATTTTCGTCCAAAACTCCCAGGCATGAAAACTTCCCAGCGAAGATTCTCATGTAACAAAGTGTATATCAACACTTACTCAGGTATGTTTTTAAAGTATTGCTTAAATCACATTGTACTGAATCTTACGGCTTTTCATAAAAACAAATCCGCTTAACTTCCAACTATAAATTCACCCAACAGTCACATACATTGTCATGACCCAACATTAAGATCAATTAAGTCTTGCGTCGTGGGTATCATAAACTATGAGATATATGAGACCCGTAAGGAATATTTTTGGGCCGCACAAACATTTCATTCGGTGCGGGATCGAACCTGCGGCCTCTCGTTTCCCAGCCAGCGTCTAACCAACTGCGCCACCGAGACTGGCGTTGTCATTGTCTACTATGTACTTTAACTGTAAGTTTTTTCAATAGTACGAGACGAAAAAAGCAGATTACATCAATTAGCCAGTATTTTGAAAGTAAATTGGTCGTAATGTCGAGAATTGCTGTCATCATGTCTTCTTATTTGTGCTTGTTGTTAATGATAAAAAATGGCTTCGTATAACAAGACGGTAGCTGTATTACTTGTCAAAAAAAACATGTAAATCGATCTGCGGCACGCAACGCTCGTAAGAACTACCAACAACGTAACTCATGTAATAAGATATTGATACACATGTGGCTATACCACGATATATTTATGTAACGCTGTTATTTAATGTGTAGATTAGGATTTTGTGGATCACTTAGCGGTATTCATTTACGCGATGCTATTATGAAAATTTAATAAATTCAGGTTAAGGAATGAACGTACGCTGATAATAACTCACTTACCAGAGATTACCAGATATGCAGAGCACATTTTTTTAGATTAGTTTTAAAACTTCATTAGTGAAACACCCAATGGATTCAGATTCGAATAGTCCGAGACTATAAACCACGAGTCCGTGGCCGCCAGACTTTCGCAATTTGGTAAAATCTGAAACTTTGTTCGCGCGTGCTTCTACTCGTCACAAAGGCATAACATGATCAGCTATAATGGCTCTTGCTCTACTACTGTAAATAAATTGTCAAAATCAACTCCATAATAAAACATAGTCAAAATCCCAAATTAAAATTATAGAAGTGATGTTACGTGGGTATTAAAAAAATTACAGACAATTACTGGTAGGTCAAATAAATATTTCACTCGATGTGGGAGTCAAACCTGCGGTCGCCTGTTCCTTAGCTGGCATTCTAAACAAATGAGCCACGAAGACTGCCGTATAATACAATCAAACCGACTTTACGTAATAAAATAATAACATTGATAAACTTAATAGCTATAAATTGCAAATATTTGCTTTCGATATAATTACGAAATACTTTTATAATTTGAATTGGTCCGTGACTGGACATCAAGAGACCGACAGACACTGTTATGTTGTTGATTGAGATTAATTTTTCGAATAATTGCCATAAAATACCAGGAAGATACGAAGAAATTACATCTACGATTATTATTAGAACTGCCATAAAACTTTCGGCATCCACGCTAATTTAAATATGTCAGTCATTCTGTCGATTTCTTTCATTCGAAATGAGAATCATACTCAGGACCTCATTATACTCAGTCGTTTAGATTAATGAAGATATTAAAATAAAACATTATCTTTAGCAATAGTATATTAAAACGCCTTATACGGCGATGGAAAACATCGTGACAAAACAGCATATATTTTAAATTTGAAGATAGATTTAATATAGAATCTACCGATTACTCCCTGTATTGTGCAAAGCCTTTATACTAGCTGATAAAGAAGTAAAACATTCTGTATTTAAACTATTTACATTGTTCATCCAAGAACGCCAGCACATTAATGAGACCAAAAGCACTTCCTACAACCGCTTACAAGTAAGTTACGAACAACGTCAATTAAAGCATTATTCCGATATCACGGGCCCAATCGTGGTCACATGCATAATCGAACAAGCGACATAGGGCATCGCTTATGAGTACACAATTACAATCCATTATATTCCCCGTAGACCTTTTAAGGTTGGACTAACCAGAGGCAGCCGGCAATCGCGGCGCAGGACCGTGGCGACGGGCCGCAACATTACGTCCGCGCTCGCTTATTGTACGTCACTCACAAGCATTTCACGGCGACAAATGGCTTCAAAGATGCTGGATAAACACGCCAGCACAAAGCCCACGCAATAAAATTAAAACGTACGCAACATGATTCAGTTTTAGTTCGGCTCATTACGAGCTAAAGACTTGTAATGTTAAGTATTGAATTTTTTCGCTGTCCTTTTGTTAATGGAATGAACGGACAATGAGCGGTTTATATTTAGATCAGAATGTTAGTAATTGCTGGGAGTTTGCTTTAGTATTAAAATATAATATCCGGACAGCGGGTGACAGCGAAGAAAATGTAGACTCAATGTTAGCAGCAGCACACTATTATTAATTTGAATTTCATGGAAGTTTCATGTAGTAATAACAATATAATTTATAGAGATTTGTTTACAGTGTGGATATTTTTCTTGTAAAGAAAGACGTTGACGCAAGAATGCAACTTACAAAGGTATTGGTTAGGTCTGAAGCGATTGTGACCACGAAGCTGTGGCTTCATAGGAATGCACGTACGAGTATGTATCTGTTAGAGAAGGGAGAGGACAAAAATAAATTAAAAGGTTTTTAAATTCATTTGCGCTTACAAGGTGGACAGATGACCTGTATAAGATTGAAGGAAGTCGCTGAATGCATGACCCTTCCAAAAGGCCAATGTGGAGATCCTTAGGGGAGGCGTATGTTCAAAACGGGACTTCATTAGACTAAAGAGAGAAACGAGGAGAGAATTTCTTAATACATGAATATAACTTTTCCATTCACATGAGAGAATTACCAACTTACATAACGTAAACAATAATATAAAATGACACAATCAAATGACCGACACACGTAAGCGTCTCAAATTACGCTGCACTCAAGTAAAATATATGTTTTGCGGTTACTATGAAAAATTATATGTTTTTACAATCAAAACTTAATTGAATAACGTGTATCATATAAGTTCGTAGTTTTGTGAAATAAATAATGAATGATGATTAAGACCCGAATCTAACCGAAGAGTTGTGTAGAATGGATTTTTTATTAGAAATAAGTTATTAACTACATTACTATCTTCCTTGAGATTTTATATTATTTTTTAGATTAGATTGCATCGGTAGCGTAGTTTTACTAGGGTACGGTGACAAGGCTGAGGTCTCGGGTTCGAATCCCGGGTTGAGCAAAGTGATATTGGTTTTTTCCATTCATTACCAGCCCAAAGTCAGGAATTTTTGCCCTATATGGCGATACGCTCGCCACCTATCAAATCTTGGGGCAGAACATACAAGGCGAAATGTGGGTGTCCTGGTACCTCTGCCTACCCCTTCTGGGAAATCGGCGTGAGTTTATGTATGTAAGAATCTTAATAAAACTTAATAACCGAGAACAAATGAAATGACAATGACAGGTTCAAATACTTATACACATGTAAAACCTGAAATTCATGGTCCCTACCAAAAATGCGAAAGAAAGGTAATACTAAGTATCTATACAAAAAGTCCATTAAATAATATTTATTACCTACGCTGCCCTTCGACAAATACACCCAGTTTTTTTCTATTTTAATCACCCACGATAAACTGCCAGTGGTAGCCAAAGGTGCGTACGGGAACAAAATTGCGTGCAATCTCCCCACACAATTGCGGGATTAGAACAAAATTTATACGTCTGGCTTTTTCAAATTAGGCTGTCCCGCCCGCCCTTAATTCCGTCTGAGGGCGCTACCGGTACTTTTATTACTACCCGCTGACGTTGTTAGCTCCGGACAAAAATATATCCTGTATTTAGGAAATACTTGTGTGCTTTAGGCCGGAGTAAATTGGTTTTATTATTTGGTCAAGTGATTGCAGCTGATGGTGAATGCATCTAGATAGAATGGGTATTAATTGTAATTAATAATACCTAATTGGTTGTGTCGCGATGGTTTACGCAATTAAGACAATCAGCTCGAAAAAACTCGATTGTTTTTTGTTAGTATGCTCAGATCACTCCTCCTTATACTCGTAGTACATAAATCTAAGCTTATTCTCGCTTATTCTACTACGCCATAGTTTACCAAAACTACAAACATGATAAACGGATAGGTTAATGACTGAAGTACCGTAACTGTCCAATGAATACCTGTCATCAACCCCAAATCATAAATTCGTCGAATAAGAATCAACTTAGGACCAGAGATATAGTATTGCCGAGTACACCACACACAAAGTAAGCACGTAATTACACACTCAAAAATTACGTCTCATTACCCAAACAACATAAGCGAATCGTGTCCCAGTCATTTTGAAAAGTGATTACATTCCGCCATGCAATGGTTTTTAATGGAATTTACTGAGATCTGCCGCAGATATACGGTATTCCTACATGGCACCGGAGGCTGATAACCCCCGTTTGAACCATATAATTATTGGAGATACCATTTGCCAAGACGACTGGCGTTTAACAGCCAACCAACAGACAAACACGGTATAAACAACCTTATTACCTTCTAATAAGGAGGAGTAATATGAACGCCATCAGAGTATGTCCGTCAACGCTCCGTTGGCACGAAGCCTACGTCGCCGCCACGGATCGGTCTATAATTAAGAAATAAGTTAAGATACGGTTTTTAGCTGAGTTTTTACAAAGCGTCTTGCGGCCGACGCAATTAACCCGCCTTGTAAATTGAATGTTTGCTTTATAGTGTTTAGTAATTAAGTTTAAGTTTTTGTTGGAGCGTAGGACGGAGTCGCTCTTGATCGCCGCCTATTTGTTCTATATCGCGACAATGTAATTTTCTTGTGTATTGTGATTGACAGGTAGAATTGAGTTGGTAGATTTTTTGTTCCTCTACTAAGCTGAACTGATGTAAAACCATCCACTAAGACTTATAACAAATCATAGAGCATCTTTCCAGCAGGAAGACAGACTAATAATAAAAACTATCGACAGCATGAAAATTCTGATGCCATCTGGGACATATAGTTCTCCAAAGAAAAATTGACTTTTCTAGAAGATAAACACAGTAATCCCCTGTCATACTATAGAGGACGCATTTGTCCTGATTTACATAGATATCAATTGACAGCATACAATAAAAGAGATGAATAAAACTGCTGGTCTAAATCTATTACAAGATTGCAATGATAAGATATGTTTTTCTTACAAATCCGAGTCACGCTGTCCAGATAACGTCTAGATTGACAGAACTGTTTCTATTCTATTGTACGCAAAATTCCCTGGTCATTTGTGATTCTGCTGATGGAATTGTATCGGATAGCGGCCTAACTTACCCAAAGGTAGAAAGCCCTTCGTAAGCCCACGCAAGTGCCTCGCGTTTCGGGTTTAGCCGTGTATGTCAGGTTTTGAAGCATAATTATGTCGTATCGATATAAATCTTTCTTATTGGTGACTTTTAATATATTCTTTCTCTTCCCCTCACTTCCTCTTTCTCTATCTCTTTCTCTTTTCTCTTCTCTTTATCTTCAGGTACAGGAACTTTACTGCTAAACATAGGCCTCCAACAAGCATCTCTACATTGACTCGTTGGAAGCGGTCTGCGTCAATTTAATATGTTTATCAAACCAAAATAATACGAAAGCTTATGATATACCTGTGTTTGAAAAAAGATGATGAAATTAAGCAGAAGGAAGAAGATAAATCTCACTAACTGAAAGAAAACTACCTCAAACTTTTTAAGTCACTTCAATTTTATAAACCACTTGTACATATACTATACCAAGCGATGCGATACATACAAACAACTTCAGCTACAAGTCTGCTATGGTATGCAGTAAGCACAGTGTTCTAGATAATATTAATTATTTTTCTAAGAAGGCAGCGAGGCGGTGCCGGCACGCGGAAATCACTTGTAATGCAACATCGAAACTGTGGTGACAGTTACTCCTTAATGTTCACGACCGACAGCTTATTGTTGCTGATGCATACGTATGGCCTTTTGTTATTTTCTTGCCTCACAATTTAAAGCACCTATCAATTAGAATTATACTTATAGACCAGGGTAGAAGCCTTTAAAAACAATAAAAAGTGAAAAAAAATAATAGTAGGATGAAATCCGTTAGAAAAGGAGGGGAATATTATAAAAATGAAAGGAAAAATAATTTACGGGCGATCTAAGGTCGGGAAGGAGGTGGGGGTGAGTTTTTAAGGGTAAAAACGGTTTTCTCGATTTCCGGCAAAACTAAAAGTCCTATCGAAAAAAGTCAAATGGCAAAGTTGTAGGTAATAAAAAGATCTAAAACTTTTGTATTCACACATTTTTCACATAACCTCAAAGTTTATGTGAAAAATTCAAAAAACCAAGTATTTGGTTATCTATGTTTCTATAAAAAAAAAATAACGAATTTGGTGATAACATACCTTTTTATGTCCCAAATACACTGTAATTTATTTGATTAAAAATATTTATTTTTTCACCTTATTTTGAATTAATATCGAAAAAGCACCCTAATTTTCAATCGAAAATTCACCCGTCAATATTTCAGCTTTTTTAAAAAGGTTGGTATGTTTTCTGTTCATTGAAATCACAGAAGAGTCCCACAATGATTTTCACATTCACCTGTTGAAAGAGATCTGCATGAGAATTACATATTTTTAAAACATCCAAAACTAAATAATATATTCAATACATTTAAACATTAGTAAGCTAAACATAAATTTCAATAATACACTTCTATTTCCCGCGCACAAACAGCGTAAATTTAAACAACAAAATGGCAAATACAGTTGCGAATAATGAATTTCACAGCCAATATTCGATCAATTAGCAATAAACTATTTCGTCGCAAGGCGGTCGCAATCCTGCATAAATTCAATTAGGGCGGCCTCTACCGGCCTCTATTCCCATTGCCTTCCGAGACCTAACTATATGGAATAATTGATCGTTCAACGAAACCCTTTAGGATTAGCACTAAATCACTGCACGCGGCGGTGCTGTTACAAATAACACTACCAAACATGTGCTACGTATTGTATTGGAATTATTTATTAATAGATATACTATATCAAGACTGCTACTGGAAACAAAGCTGGGTAGTAGTTTTAGTAACTACAAACAAAATTCAATAAAAAATTTCGCAAAAAAAGAGTTTTTTTTTTAATTTTTAAACCTCTTCGTATTTAGGTGGTAAATCCATCGGTTTTGCTGAAGTAATAATTTAAACCCTTGAGAACCATTGTGTCTTTAAAACTAAAAGGGCGTATTTTGGAAAAAAAAAACTATATACATATTTACATCCCAAATACGAGCATAGAAAAAAATAGAATAATAAACGCCGCTTTTTTTTTGCAAAATTTTTGTTGCATTGTGTTTGAAGTCACTATATTTAACACCCGGCTTCGTTTTCGGTAGCAGTCTTGATATACCTGGCATGTAGGATAATATGAAGGTTATAAAGAAACATAGATAGAATGAAACATTAGACGAATGACTGATATGGAATGTGTTGTATGAACGAAACATCGAATGGAAGTACTCAAAAGGGATGGAAGGAAGGAAGGAATAGGAGAAAACATTTTATAAGAAGATGGAAAGTGGACGACGGGCGACGATGTAAAGGCGTATTAAAAGAATGAAACATATATTGAAGATTACTAAGCCAATCTTTGCGTGATTAGCCCGAGACGGAATTATTCCCACATATATATTTTTATAAAATAATGACTGAATGGAGGAGTGGCTTGAATTTATCTACGAGGAAGTTTCAAGGTTTGTCTACCATTCTGTATCAGCCCATATACGTTCCACTGCAGGGCACGGGCCTACTCTACAATCGTAAGTACGATTGAGAGTGGTTAGGCCATATAGTCCACCACGCTGACCTAGTGCGGGTTGGCAGACTTACATACCATAGTTTTTTTTAGAAATCGCTATGGTATGCAGGCTTCCTCATTGTCTACCATACGAATGAATATTTGTGTCTTCTGTTAAAGCCTTCCACAGAATTGAAAGTGTTCAGTAACTTTCTACAATTTATTATGGTTTTTAATGCCTACTATCACTGAGTCGCGCCAGTAAAAAAGCGTTCACTTCAAGCATAAAATAATAACAAAGAACATAAAAATTATCTCCATACCGGGTATCTCAAGACTGCTACCGAAAACGAAGCCGGGTGGTAGTTTTAGTGACTACAAACACAATGCAATTAAAAATTTCGCAAAGAAACGCGGCAATTATTTTTTATGATTTTTTAAATATCGTCATTTTTGGGTGGTAAATCCATAGTTTTTGCTAAAATAATAATTTAAACTGTTTTATACCTTAGAGTATTTATAAATAAAAGGGTATACACTATTATTTTAGGAAAAAATGTATTTACTACCCAAATATAGCCATAGGAAAAAAATAACAAAAAAAAAATGGTCGCTCTTTTTTGCAACTTTTTCTGTTGCATTGCGTCTGAAGTCGCTTAAACTACCACCCGGCTTTGTTTTCGGTAGCAGTCTTGAGATACCCTGTATAATCATTATCATCAATACTGTCTTGCAAAAAAAAACGAGAGAAAATTAAATAAAATGCATAGTTACGAAATCATCAAGATGCAATTTGCTTATTTTTTAATTAACTTGTCTTTGGTGAAAAAAACGTAGAGAAGCGACCACCGGTGTGGAGGTAATTATTGCAGTGTTGTCATGCAGGTATCATTAAAGCCAATGTATTAGAGATAAGTAGTTATTTTACTACCAGTTTTACGTGAGCATGCTTTTTCAACTTCCCGAGACATTGAAAGGTTATAAATTATATTTATCGATCGTCTGTGGGCCACGGTTTCACCTGCGCCTGAGCATTGACATCTATGCTATAGGTATCATGCATTTTCGGGGTAAAATAACCCATATCATTATCCGGTTTAAAATTGTTTAATTGCTAAGATCATGTTTTTTATATTTATTGTGCTAATATTGGTGTAATAGTTTTAAGTAAATATAAGAATACCATTAGTAGCATTATGACTTATTACAGAATATATTTTTATATTCTTATTTTTATCCCACGTCAATAATTATTTTATTTTATTCCTTTCTTTTCTTTATATGATTCTTAATAAAATCATTTGGATTTCATAAAAAAAACTCTACTCAGATTGTCTTCGTGTCATTAAATCATGATCCACTGGGCCAATTGAGTAGAGTAGTAAGTCAATTACATAATTCTCCAATGATGGTGAGTGACAAGACACTCACCTCATATTGAGCTGGATTCTTATGCAATGCGTTGGATAGTCGTCAAAGAAAATTTTACAAATGAGAGCATCGAAGGTCGAAGCAGAATTAATACCAATAAAACAGATGAATATTGCTATAAGCTTTATAAGGTTCTAAATTTTACATGCGTGTCATCGTATCGATTTCTATTGCAACTAACGAGATTTCATGTTATTCATTGTTCGATTTCACACATCACTCGCCGCCTGCAAGTAATTTTGCCGAACGTAAAAAAACCTAATCCACAAACCGCTGTTTGATTTGTAAACATACCAGCGCACAGACGAGCGGGATGAAAAATAAATATCCCTTGTTTTCGTTCATGTTTTCCTAACAAAGTCACTGTTTTTACTAAAACATTAATTGTTTACAAAACACGTGAGACCGATGTTTGTTAAAACCAATATTAAACACTTGATTAATAGACAAAAATTGCAGTTGGTCAGCAAACATTATTGCAAATCACCTTTGTGAACAAATAAATAAATTTAACAGCGGATGTTTTAAAGATTTCATGATAAGCGATTCTTTTGCAAAAATACGCAATTAGAACAAAGCTACATTAGTACAAACATTTAAACATAACAGAATGATCATTATGCTCACATTTACGTACCATAACCATTCCTTGTTATAACCTATAATAAGCAACAAACTCGACCACCGCAGTACACCAAGGAAGACAACAACACGACACTACCTAGCCGCTCCATTTATTTATTTATGAAGATTATTATCGTGCGTAATAATTCACTAAGTTTCAATTGCATAATGACGGCGGACAGGCTACTAGCAGTGCTCTGGGCGGACGCAAGCCGGCGGATAATCTCGCTGGACTGTTATTAAAGGGGAGGATGACAGGGAAGCAAAGGCTTCCTCGCGACCAGATACACGTAAATATTTGCTGTGGACGAGCTGGATTTACTCTCAGTGAGGTCTTAAAGTTAATTATATGGGGATGTAATTATAAAATAATTAGTTTGCTTGTATGCGAAGATTGTAAGGATAAACACTTACAGTTTTATATTTATGAGATTGCTAATAACTTAACATCAAACGATTTTGATAATTTAGCTGCCGATCTTTGGAAGGACACAATAGAGTCTAAACTAACGTTCATACCACCGTCAATACTTTATTGACTTTTTATGTTTCTTTTTATTTTATGTTTCTTGAGCTCCCATGGACACAATTGTGATATTCCATATCGTATAAATATTTGTATAAATAGCTCCCAATAAAATGAAACAAATAGTTCCAGACAGTTCAATAAACTCGCTGAACGACAGTCAGCTGATCGTAATATTTCAGATGCATTGATCATTCTCGCTTATCTACTTTATCTCTAAATTCGGATAAAGGTTATCAGTCACAACATATTTTGTTATTACGCAGTATATATTTGGTATATATTTGTCTGAAGGAGGCAATTTTCAAAATTAATCCTTCATTTAAGAGACGTCAGATGTTGTATAGAGTATTACTTAAAGAAGTTTAATACCAGCTTCTCGCGATGGAATCCTATCACTTTTTACAACGTCTTCCAGGGCATCCGCTAATCTAAATGCCGTTCTATCCTCCATCCTTGTATAGCTGTGTTGATCAATATCAACAACCTTCGATGCTATGCGATCTTCGTCATATTTTTGTGAATGAATGAATTTGAATCTTATGACTATTTTAATAAATATTGTAAACGGATAGTCGATCTACATTTTGAAAAGACCACCAGTGTAGTACCGCGACAATATCTATCGACTCAATTATGAACCCTTTAATAGCAATAATATTTACGGCATTTGCAAGATTGCTCCAACCATTACACCACTTACATTAAACATGTCAAACGGCATCTTACAAAGTAGACTCAAGAACTATTTCCTCAACATTCAATGCTGGTATTTTAATGCTGCTATCGTGTAGTTAACAACAGCTCTGCATTGGATATGTCAGCTAATAATTTAGTACAAGTGCCAACACTAAATCAACTCATCGCAAACAAGAAATTATCGCTGTTTCATGTAAGTACATCTAATTACATGATGCAAGAACTATATCTTCAATCGCGATCGATGCACGTAATTATCTATCTATAATCATATGGCAGAGGATCGTACGCAGTGGCGTGGAACTAAAGAGGCTTATGTCCAGCTGTGGACTGGTATAGGCTAATGACAATGACGATGAAATGTATAGTAACGAGTATACTATACATGAAGTAACTAAGGGTTCGAACGTAGAAGGGAAATATTAGTAGTAGATACATCCTATCTTACTACTGGGAGAGCCCAAGACAGAACATTCAATAAGTTTAAGGTTTACAAGTGACTGAAAATAGGACGTCATTTTATTTGCATTAATTTATAGCAGCTCTAGTTACTGAATACTTTTGCGATATTGAATTTTGAAGAGGCTGGCATTAGAGAGATTTCAAATGTATGAATACCTACTCGCGATACCAATGTCGAAAGTGCGTGGATGGCCTGTTGGTAAACGGACTAGACGCGGCTGCCCACATGTTCACGGTGGTCGCGGGTTCGAATCCCAGGGCACACCTCTGACTTTTCAGAGTCATGTGTGTATTGATAATCAATCACCACGCACTAAAGCGGTGAAGGAAAACATCGTGAGGAAACCTGCATACTATAGCGATTTATATGAATTTCTATGGTATGTAAGTCCGCCAACCCGCACTAGGCCAGCGTGGTGGACTATATGGCCTAACCACTCTCAATCGTATTCTCGATTGTAGAAGTAGGCCCGTGCCCTGCAGTGGGACGTATATGGGCTTATACAGATACCAATGTCGGCTCGTTTCGGAAATCGAACCAAATTCTTACCAATGTTCGATATTATATCTATTGATAAATCACAAAAGTCACGGGAAGAAGATTGGTGGTCATTGGGATCGCACAATCACAAATAACAACCTTGTTAAAATGCTGCCACTATAATGTGGCATTTCATTGAACAATAAGTGAATATACTTATCATATAAACATTTATTTTAATTTTATATCGATAATTTCATAAATAAAGATTATTTTAATTAATTAGATTCAGTTTTCCTGTCACAGACACATGCGTTATTCAATTTACATTTCAAATAGTCGTTTATAAGTATTTCCCGTGACTGATTATTGTTAATTTGCAGTTTAACTATGGTGCAAAAAAGAAAATTACTCGACAATTACAGAAGCACACATTGGCGGCAAAATAAAAAGAGCCCGCAATTGGCGGCAACGCATGAAAGGAATTGAATAAAATAAAAAAACGTGAACATAATGGTAACAATGGAAAGAATTTATATACAATTATATTTACCTTGCTAATGACGAGAAACTGTGTCATGCGTTGGTGACTTCGGTGTCTCACATTGTGTACCCTATAATAAAATTAATTATATTCAGAATGTTAAAGTTATAAAAGTTTTTCTATTCCTTGTATATAAACTGTCATAGGTAAATGAATTTAAGTCTATTTTGAAAGCAGATTGTAAACTATACGGAAATGTAAATGTCCAGTGAATAAATATCCTTACTAATATTATAAAGGTGAAAGTTTGTATGTATGTATGGATGTTTGTTACTCTTTCATGAAAAAACGGCTCAACAGATTTTGATGAAATTTGGTATAGTGATAGCTGACACCCTGGATTAACACATAGGCTACTTTTTATCCCGAAAAATGTAGTGTTCCCGTGGGATGAGTCAGGAAACCAAATATACATATTTTCTACTCTTTCAAATTCAAATTGTTGGCACGGGATGTCCTCTCCTACGGAAGGGAAATATAGTCGACGGCACGCGGGAAATATAGTTAGTAGACACGCGAAATAATATGTTCTTGATGTGGATTGGACTCAAAAACTATCTGCACCCGGGTGAAGCCGGGCCCGACAGCTAGTATTACATAAAACTACAACGAAAACGCAAATAAACTTGCGCCGAAAGGGAAGTCACACATTTTCCAATTGTTAAAACAAAAGTGCGTAACTATACCTATAGCAGTTATAACTCAACTAAAGCTCACTATCTTGATCTCTATATAATTGAAGACGTAATTTTAGCAACTTTAACTTCATACCTCTCCAATTAACAAAACTATCGTTCTATTCAATTAGTGATTCAATAATTATCAAGTCCGCAGCATAATATATCTCAGTGTGAACGCAACGTAACTGTTACAAGCGATTCCCATAGATGTAGCGCACGCCGCGTCCAAATAACCGTTACCTAAACAGATATTAATCATAATTTCACTGACGCGACCTGTTCAACTATTTTAGATAATAGTTATTAGCTCTTTTTGGCTATAACTGTGACTGCGTGTGGGCGATTTGGAAGGAGCCAGGCTACTGGAAAATTACCGTGTGACATCCACGAGTAATGGATTTAAAACTGCTCCACAGAAGAGACACCTTTGAATAGCAAAATAATCACTTCCTGCGCAATTACCCGACGAGGCATTAGGTGAGATTTCTTGCTACTTGACAGCGTGGGGCTACTTGAACAAATTTCGTATTAACTTTGTGTGGACGGGAATTTTCTGCGTGCATTTTATTCTGCATTGTTTAACAATTATCACAGGATGTGTATTTATATAATGACTTGCTTGGTACTAGCGACCTTTAAATGCATTTAAAATTGTGGTTCAAACATACTCGTAATGTAGAGGTTATTTTTATTGTATCAACAGTTAACATATCTTAATCAACCCATAATTAGGTTTCATCTTTTTATAGTAAGATATAATATTTACTAGCGTTTTAGAAGTTCAGGTCTTAGGCAACACACCAGATCAAATCTTTAACCTAGCAGCCTTTCAAATCTGCCTTTCATCAGATTCCTGGCATAGCCTCACGTAGAACAACTCAACTCATCATAATATATGCCACTAAACTTGATCACTCTTCACGTAGAATCCGCATTCAAATAAACCCAGCCCAATAGACACTTCTATTAACCGTTCTATAAACCCCTTCACAAATTATCTAAAACGTTACAACTAAGTATCCCATATATTTTAAACAAGTGCAAGCAAAAAGGTTGCTTAGTCTGTGTGAAGTGCGCCGCTGGTTTTTAAAACATCCGCGTATTTCAGTTGATTCCCATGGGTACAATCGACGTCACTTATGATGAGTCTGAGATTGCCACGCATAACTTTACTGCCAATGACTTGATACTCTTTCATAACTGTACGTGTACTTTTGATTTTGTTTCACATCAATCTTGTACACGTGAAGGAACGTCCAAGGAACATACCATGTTCATTTTCATTTACGTTAACATTGAATTAGTCAAGTATTCGTATTATCTGGTTAGCTAGATCAAATATTTTTTTGGTGCAGACAAAAATGAATAATTTATTTGCATAATTTACAACCAATAATTTTAATTCAAATGAAGAAGCCGGCTTATTTATGACGGCCACCTTTTATGAATACGATAAATAAATACTAATAAAACATCGGAATAACACCGAATTTGAAAATTAATGCAATAATATATTATGTATTTCGCTTCACTCAACATGTTCACTAGCACTTACCATACACCACCACACATACTAATATATAGGTATATTAAAAAATAGTTTTCGGTATCGCGAGAAATACACTATGCAGCGTATTTTGATCTATCGTTAAAACAAATTTTGAGCGTTCCCATACACAATGTGGCTATGGTGCTATGGTGTGTACCTGGATCGCCTGGGGTCATCTGTGATCGGCCGATGTGAATCCTGCCACACAATGGTGGGCAGAGTTGGGCACCTTACCGACACACGTTTACTGACCGGAAAGATTGCGCGCTCAGCTATGCTCAACAATGTTCCAGCTCGGGGCTTATAATTACAACAGTTGCGGGATTTTCAAAATATATTGTTTGGAATATCCAAAATTGTAGCTTAAATATTCCTGATACTAAATATGGTAATAAAGACACCAAATAATGGAGCTAATAGTGGACCTTAATGCGTGAACGAAACTTAAATTAATTACGTTTTATTCAGAGTACATTATATGAATAAACTTTACATTTTAATCTTATCACTATTTTGCTTGATCTCTAAACATAATAAATGCATTGAATCATCAACCTATTCCACGTTTAAAAACTACCGCATCATTAGATGTTCTTGCGGAATATTTTACGCAATCATTCCCCTTTCAGTCGCCGCCTCTTTACCTATAATTGTCCGGTCTCCGCAATTGACTCGGTCCACACATTCCGTCCATTGGAGTCGACGGAGCGTGTCTTCATTTGCCTTCAAATTGACACTTTCAATCCGTCTGCATATCACCACCATACACGGCTGCAGCCGGTCTACTGAGATTGTGCCGCCTGGATCGCGTTTCTTTCGCCTTTCATTTGCTCTTTTATGGTAGTTTATCTTTCAATCGAAGGGATAACTTATTAATATCTAGCGTGCGAATAGAATCTCCAAGAGATTCTATGGATGTGGCATTGATCTGATGAATTTAATTCATTGAGTTGCGCAATCAACCTGGTAACGAAAGCTCTTTTTATATTTCAATACTAGATAAGAATTAACAATTCCCAGGATCTTGCATCCTATTGCGGTTAATTAGCATTAGTCATAATCATGGCTTATCTTGAAGCTTTATCTTTATCACTCACATTTCTCTGCTTCTAAAAAAGAACTAAACTTATCCACATTATTACAATAAATATCTAGAATTACATTCAATGTATAAACAAAAGAGTCGGACAGAAGCGGCCGCGCGGGCGTCCTACTTCATAGCCGAGATTTATTTGAGCGACCGTCCGGAACGTGGTAGCTGGTAGCATCACAAGTCACCGCAACGTGCCCACTTGATTTAACTCGCACAATCAATAGCAGTTAACTGAGTCCCGCTTGCGTTTATCTTGTTGCTATGTTTCAGATAGCGATGCGTGTAATGACATGTCGTTTGTAAATTATGCAATTGTTTTACGTTTCCCGATCATATCTGTGTGATGTACTATCGAATGTTCTATGCGATGGTTTCTGAGCTCGTAGGTTTAATTGCGAAAAGTTTGGTTGCAATACTTCAGTCAAAGATAAGTTTAACAAGGAATGATTTTACGATGGTGATTTGAATTGAATTTAGATGGAAAGTATTTGTAAATGTTTCGGGTTTGGGTGTTTGTGGGAATGAAAAGTCTCTCGAATTTTCAGACAAGACTAGATCTTAGTGTGTGATCATGACTATGTATGTGACTATTGGGTGTATTTATAATACATATAAATATACATTTATTTTAATTGTGTAATATTGTATTGTTATATAATAAAATATAGTATGCCATAACCCAAATAGAGGTTTGTACATTTAGAAGTACATAGTCATGTCGTTTAGCCTTGCGTGTTAAATTTTAAAGGTTCCATCAATAACAATAATTTATAAACACCATAAAGCATTGTTTGTAACATTCTACAATAATAAAAATCAATGATTTTCCACGGCCTTCACGCGTTAAAATAAAACAAACTCACGCAATAACACAAAAACTATTCGGAGTTCCATTGAGTCACACACTTGCAGGACGCCAAACAAAAAGTGCTTGTTCTATATGTCATCGTGACTTCATCATACATTGTTTCATTGGTCGAAGGTCAAAAGCATTTAGACTGTGACGTAAGTGACTTGAATTTCTTGTGGAGCACAAAGTATGCTCTATCAAAGACTGAAAGTGTACTAAAAAATCTAGTGGTAGATTCATCTTTTATCTCGGGATGAAAATACTGGCGGACCTCAAGTGTCTTTGTATCTTGCCCATATTCTATTTGTCTGTCGGCTTTTATCTCATACACTGAATTTTTATATGTTTTAAACGCGTGTTTCTCCTGATCGCTTCTGTAATGACAAAAATAAACGCTAATTAGTAATTACAGCGCAGTCCAAAATAAATTTCGCCCGACCTTCAGAGCGCATCTCTCATCGTTCGTATGCAATTATTTATGCTTGTATTTTAGCACAATACCAGCATTTGACAAAATATCGCCTCGTTGTAAAACATTAAAGCTGTCTTTGAATATCTATAACTCACGATTGTTAGGATAATCGGTACATTTATTTGCATTCATATGACAGCTTTTGCCGCAAAGTTGGTTAATAAAATCTATTAATTTCTTCAGTAGTCCAGAGGGCTACAGCCTCGCACTAACGCTGTCAAATATTGGCATCCATTTATCATGAAGGACTCTTGTAGATTCCAGTAGCCCTTTCACAACATAACTTGTGCCATTGTTTTTTGACTATTGATGTAAAGAAGCAACACATTATCCGGGTATTCCACAGCTTCTTACCGCAATAAATTCATACAGAAACATAGATTAACAACTTATTCGCTTCGTCCCGCGTGGAGTCTTAATACCCGCGGGCATTAGCGTTCGTATTCACTTTACATTGATTCCGCTGTTTTGCTCAATAATTGCTCACATTTCAATTTCCCAAGCGCCTACTTAATAACGAACTGGCTGGGATTTCTTCGTCTATTGCAGCCATTGTATGGATTTGTATAGCTATTTTCTGCCCCAAGTTTGATGTGCTGTTAAAACAAATTTATATGGAATGTTTGAAATGCATTTCAAAGGGTATTAAGACTAAATGTGAAATAAAATGAAGAGTATCCAAAGAAGGACGAAAATTATTGCCCGTAGTGCTGACATAAAAAACCTTTGGCGTCGGGTATCATCTCCTCATCAAAATAATACAGATGAGTTAAAGCAAGTACGGTAAAGGTAAAACCAACATCAAACCAAATTAGGTAACGGTGATGACGCCGAGGAATTGCGTCTAAAAACAACATCATTAGTATTACGCGTATCCGGACGAATCGCCACGTCCAGCGCTTTAAACACAACCAATAAAAACATTATTCGACGCTCTCAATAAATACACATTAATGTCCCGGAGTATTCTGGTTTACATTCCGTGCGGTTTCCAACGAGTTTTATAAAAGCTCCATTCGGCCGCACACGCAATTACAAGCGCCTCTTTGTGGTACAATCAATATTTATCTTCTTGCGAGACAACACACCACGCACTGGTACATTGCTGCACCAGCTCTCCGCCACAAACGCGCCATGTTTCTCCGCCCGGCAATCAATTGACGTTTCTTAATTTCATTCAGTGCACATGTACAGATTTATGTAAAGCCGCGCGCACACCGACCGCCGGTGTTCGCGTCCGCACATAAATAACCCACCGTGCAATCTTCCAACTTAATGATATTGCGATGCATTATCATTTCAGTCATTTGAAATCGCCCATTTCGTTTTTCAAATCCATTAACGAATGAAAATTATCGCCGTCGCGTATAAACGATTTTTTGTTCAACGCCGACGGTAAATGTTATAGGTTTATTAAACAAATTTAATTTATATTCAATTATAAATTCAGCTGTCGAATTTCGTGTATAAAGTCATTTATATTGAGGTGCAGCTGGAGGACGAAAAACTGTTAATGGTTAATTCGATAATTTTTGGTCCCAATTGTATTAAGGCACGACATGAAACATTATTTACGACAAAAAGATTATATTTAATGTAATTGTAATATACATAAACGATGTAGGTTGGTACTCATAACTCACAAAACGGCGCGGCGGGGGAAACAATAGGTTCGATTGTTCGTGTCGAGGCGTCCGAGGCATCAAGTCCGGCACGTGAAGGGATGTTGTAGTGAAAGCATGCACTGAAACAAGAAAAAGCCGCGAGCGCCAACCAGTTATTACACTAATCGCTACGATATAATTCCCGAGTCAACTTAAACACAGGTTCGTTGCCGATCGAAATGCAAACATGGCGGCGCTTTGAGCTCGCTAGCGCGGGAACCGGCGCGTGCGCCGGTCGGCTCCTTCGCGGCCAATGTCACCTATTATAACTAACTTTAAATAATATTACGCACGTGCTTTTGGTATAATAGGCCTAGTTTTTTTTTTTTATCGCGTCTCGAAAGATGTTTTTGCAAACCAACAGTTAAACATTATGTTAAACCAGTCGAAAGACCAACGAAATGAATCTCGAGCTCAAAATAAACAATTCTAACAATTATGATCAAAGATGAAGAAAAATTTCGTGAGGTATATACCTGAATGTTCTGCAAAAAAATATTAAATACAATATGGAGTCGAACAACCCCGTTGTACTCGCATGGAAGAGTACGTACTCATCATATCTCCTGTAAACAGCGGAACTAGAAAATATTAATAGACCAATAGAACCCACAGGTGCTCCACTAACGTTCAAAGCATCCGAAAGGAAGCCACAGAATCCAATCAAATGTAATATTTGTGATTAAGTCAACAGTACGTAGATGGTTGCGCAACGGCACTCGTTTAAATCAATTTAACTGTCTTGTATTAACGAGGCATACATGATATTCGTCTGTATCTGTTTTATGACCGCGTGCTGCCCATAAAACCAAACGGATTGATCGTAAATTAATTACTCCACGTTTTGAGAATCAATGCGTCCCTCGTCGTTGTGAAATTAAATCCAATTTATAATTATTGCTTTTAATTGTTTCCTAGTACATTTTCATTGCATCTACTTTGTTGATACTAAATACGCTTGTGGTTAACATGTTTGTGATTTGAACCAGGTACTTAGCGTAGTTGATAGATTTAGAGATTGTCGATAAACTTGATATCAATTTGCCCTGTTTGTATAAACATACAGTCATAGCTAAGTAAAGTCAGAACTACTGACTTCTGACTGACTCATATAATAGTTTCATATAGTTAAAATCTCTATCTCGACTTGCCCAAAATGCTTAAAGCCTAATGTATAGTCTCACAGACATACTCTAAAAATAAGTTTAGTTTTTTACATAAGTCTTATTCGCCAGCTCTTTACATCCAACACAACAATCAAACATCATGTTATTTCCACATAAACATTTGTAAACCAAGTTGGAATTAACACATGCAATACGTATCCAGTGAAATACAGAATCGCACAACATAAATTGCTATTTCATTTAATCGCGTCGGGCGATATCTGCGATGCGCCCGCGCCGATACAAACGGTTGCACACAGCTCTTAATGTCGCCGTAAACGTTTTACATGCACCGACTTTGTGGGTGACCTGCTTTGTTTATGACTACAGAAATATTGTAATATGATGCATTACGTTTATTTAGGACACTGGTTTTATAGATTTTGGGAAATAATATTGTGTTGAGGCTGTTACTGTCATGTTGAATACGATAACTAGTAATACGTCTAGCATGTTCTATAATGCGTTAGGTTAGGTCCTAACCTTATGTATACTGTCGCAACATAATCTTTCAAGCGTTTTGTGAAAGTTCTGAATGACCCGATTAGAAATTAAATTACGTTTTTTTATCTTTAACGAATCTGTTATAGACCACATAAATATTAAAATGCGCCCTACTAAATAATCAGCCATTCAAAACTGCGTCACTTTCCAAAAAAAAGTCTTCCGTACTTATTTATAATTTGTCTTTAAGTCATCGCATGTGTGAAGGATTAGTAAGTAGAGTATTTCCATGTTCTTTATCTGTCTAAAAAATGTAAATGGGACTTTTTTGCTTAACACCCCACGGTGGAACTAAAATAGCGACCGACTTTACTTGGCATGCAAGAGATTTAGCCCCGTCTCCCCTAATTTAGGAAAACGTATTAGGACAAGATAAATCAGGATGAAATTATTTACTTTAAAAACATGCGATTGCCTTTTTGGTACTAGTTTAAAAATGATCCAATTTTCTAACATGCCTTTTTTAAGGAGAATGCAAATATATGCTTAACTATACAGCTTAACATAATTTATTTATAAATTTTACTGTTTTATTCTTTAGCTTGATCAATCAAGCTACCTTTTTATCGGTTGATGGGCGTATTATTTATTATGACTCTACATAATTACATTTTTTATTTAAGACTTGATTATAATATGAACGGAACCGAAAATCTACCGAAAACTAAATAAATTTAGTTTATTTAATAACATAATCAAATATTTTGTATAAAAAAGATTCAGTGTAATAGTTATTTAATTGCCTACATGATAAATAAACGAATTTCATTTCATTATTAAATGTTTTGTCATATTCAATTTCTTCTCGGTGCTCAAAATTCGGCTAGTCTGCTACGTTTTTTCCACTTCACTGGTGCTAATTGATGAAAAAGCGAACCAGATTATTGACTTACAGATCTTACTTAACTTACTTTTAAAAAACCGTAAACAGTAAAATCGGCTTAATACAAATACTATGAATATGATTTGAATAGTGTATTTGATGTTTAGTAATCGTACTATTCAAATAAACAAATAAAATCAAAATAACTGCTGAAAAGAATATATCGGATATAAAAACCAAACTGGGCATCATAACTCCCTACCCATTGAAGCTTCGAATAGACCAACATTATGCATACAAGACAACTTACCATAGTTCAAATTCCGTTGACTATATTATTTACGAGATAGCTTATAAATTTTAATGTGAATACTCAATGTATTCGTACCACCTAACTACTAAACGGTGACGTTTATCACCGACGATGACGACGACCAATACTCTAATATTTATTAGCATTAAACAAATTAAAGTATACATTTAAATAATAAGAAAGCGTCAGTTAAACGGGTACATAACATAATATTAATATTATGGACAGAATAACGCCCGGTGTAAATATGTAATAATTTTAATATACAAATTATAACTTATTCAGATATGAGCTATGATATATACCGGGTATCTCAAGACTGCTACCGAAAACGAAGCCGGATGATAGTTTTAGTGAATACAAACACAATGCAATAAAAAATTTCGCATAGAAACGAGACAATTATTTTTATGATATTTTAAATATCGTCATTTTTGGGTGGTAAAACCATAGTTTTTGCTAAAATAATAATTTAAACTCTTTTATACCTTAGAGTATTTATAAATAAAAGGGTATATACTACAAAAAAAAATATCGCTTTTTTCTGCAACTTTTTCTGTTGCATTGAGTCTGAAGTCGCTTAAACTACCACCCGGCTTCGTTTTCGGTAGCAGTCTTGATATACCCTGTATATATATATATAAACTCACGCCTTTTTCCCAGAAGGGGTAGGCAGAGGTGTCAAGACACCCACATTTCGCCTTGTATGTTCCGTCCCAGGACGTGATAGGTGGCGAGCCTATCGCCATATCGGGCACAAATTCCTGACTCTGGGCTGATAATGAATAGAAAAATTCAATTTCACTTTGCCCAACCCGGGATTCGAACTCGAGACCTCAGCTTTGTAACCGTACCTTAGTACAACTACGCCACCGAGGCAGTGAGCTATAATAGTTACAATAAACAACTAGAATATGTATTGAAGTCACGTTGTTGTGCTAGTACAAAGACATCAATCAATGAACTATGGTATGCAACATCATCCGATGTGAAAAGCAATATATTATGTATCCATGTCACCCTATAATCCATATAGGTCCTATTACTGATCATGCCTCTACTACGATTGAGGGGCTTATACAGGGTTACAGGTTAAGTCGACCTAGATCCTTTAAGAGGTTATAGTTTCCATCATTCCTGACTGATTTGACTATGAGATCCTGTACCCTTAACTTAGCCGTTTCCACGTAGTATGACTTTGAAGTTTTTTCTTGAAAATATCGTTTTTTTGTCTATTGGTCAATTTTTTTCTGTTTTCTTGCCATAAATTTATTTGTATTTGCAATTTTTGTGTAGTGTATAAGTTACTATATTTTATTCTTCACTAAAATTACACTTTACTGAACCGGCTGGGTCGTGGGAGACTGTTGAAGTTGTAACTTAAAATAAATTGGTTAAAATATTTTTTTTCTATCCTAAATATTGCAAGAAAAATCTATGACAGTTATGCTGCAGATACGTTTAATAATATCTCCGTTTAACTGGCTATCCAGCGAGGTATAACAAGCTAGGGTATAGTGAGCAATCTTTTTAGAAATACTGATCAAAGGCTCCCAGGTAGTAGCAAAAAATAACAGTACTTAAGCGTACATTTTTTTACTTGGGTCAGAAAACACAATAATAGGTACAAAATAACGTTTTACTGTCTGTATCTGTATCAGCCCATATACGTCCCACTGTAGGGCACGGGCCTACTCTACAATCGAGAGTACGATTGAGAGTGGTTAGGCCATATAGTCCACCACGCTGGTCTAATGCGGGTTGGCGGACTTACATAAGAAGTGTCAGAGAATGGCTAGACACTAATTATCCCAATAAGTGGATCGGAAGAGGTGGACCCATACCGTGGCCAGCTAGAAGTCCAGACTAGACCCCCATGGATTTTTGTGTGGAGACACATAAAGAGTTTCGTTTACTATGAGACTACCCCAATCACGTCTGTTGACACTTTGAAACAGAAAATTATCAATGCGGCAAATGTCATACGAAACCGTTTAACAACTGGTGTAGTAAAAAGTGGATTAAGACACAGAATGAGAATATGTCTGCGAAACAGAGATAGACATGTGGAACATGAACTGTAATTATTTACTTTCTGCAAGAATAGTAAAATCTTGGGTTCGAATCCCGGGTTGGGCAAAGTGATATTGGATTTTTCTATTCATTATCAGTCCAGAATCGGGAATTTGTGCCCGATATCGCGATAGGCTCGCCACCTATCACATTATGGGACGGAACATACAAGGCGAGATGTGGGTGTCCTGGCACCTCTGCCTACCCCTTCTGGGATATAGGCGTGAGTTTATGTATGTATGTAAAAATAGTAAAAACGTTATTTTGTACCTATTATTGTGTTTTCTGACCCAAGTAAAAAAATGTATGCTTAAGTACTGTTATTTTTGCTACTACCTGGGAGCCTTTGATCAGTATTTTTTAAAATATTGCCTACTATACCCTAGCTTGTTATACCTCGCTAGATAGCCAATTAAACGGAGATATTATTAATCGTATCTGCAGCATAACTGGCATAGATTTTTTTTGTAATATTTAGGAAAGAAAAATATATTTTAACGAATTTATTTTAAGTTACAACTTCAACAGTCTCCCACGACCCAGCCGGTTTAGTAAAGTGTAATTTTAGTGTTGAATAAAATAAAGTAACTTATACACTATACAAAAATTGCAAATACAAATAAATTTATGGCAAGAAAATAAAAAAAATGGACTAATAGACAAAAAAGCGATATTTTAAAGAAAAATTTTCAAAGTCAAATTACGTGGAAACGGCTAAGTTAAGGGTATAGGGTCTCATAGTCAAATCAGTTAGGAATGATGGAAACTACAATCTCTTAAAGGATCTAGGTCGACTTAACCTGTAACCCTGTATATTCAGTCCATCACGAATTAAAATAGTTTTAGACAGCTTTCTTCACAATATTAAACCAATTTTATTATATTTTTGATCCGTTTCGTTTTCCTTATAATTTAATCTGTGTTTTCAAATACTTGACTTTGGCAGAGTCGTCGCATCTGCGGTAGAGCGATTTTTTTAAAACTGCACCAGTCTTCATTCTCTCATTTGGGTATGAAGCCATGAAAAGACGGTCGCAGATTCGATCCCTCACCGAGACAAATATTTTTGTATGTTGAGTAACCAAATATTCCCTGGTAAATTTGAATACCCATAAGATGAGACTTGAATGCGGATCTGGACTTGAGCCTTACTTAAACTTGCAGGTTTTATCACAATATTTTTATTCCATATAGTAGTGAATGATAATAAAGAATAAATATCTAAATTAATGGAATAAAACTGCAGAATCCTTTAATAAATATTTCCCGAGAAGTTAATGTAAGAAATGATAAGTAATAGTTGTCGATACATCATCCAGTGGACCTCCTACCCTCGCAAAGTTAAAGATTAGGTAATTAAATGTAAGTTCTTTTAAGGGTAGCTATTAAAGTTTAATAAATCGCCGGCGAGGCACCGCGGACAATCATTGGTTCGCCCCCCACAAGGCACTATACGACCTGTGATAGGGCTACCAACTTATTTGCAATATAAATATTTGCACCAAAATATCAGCAAAAATCATCTTGCAAATTATTATATTGGTAGCAACTAATATGATTTTATTGAACTGACCCTGAATAGATAAGATAGATTTTTATTGCAATTAATGATGAGACGACCATGCGATGATGGTAAGCGATACGACTGCTCATGTACAGTAGCAAAACCAAAAATATTTTACAATACTTAGTGATTCTTTATAGGTTGTTCAAGTACAAGTGAAGACGAGACGGGCCGGTTAGGATTTTACCACTATCTTATGGAAATCTAACGTAAACTAACAAAGCTGTTACGTTTCGTTTTTTGATTGTGATGGAAGATTACTTTACGTGTAGATAATGCGACATTTCTGATGTATATCATTTACCTAGACTGTATTAGCCTTGTAGTATTAAGTATAAGCATAAGAGTTTTACTATTTTTGTTCCAGTATAAAAAATAAAAGAAAGGTATAATTATACCAATTAATAATATAATATTTTAATAACATAGAGCAATTATCGTTTTCGGAAACATAATTAAATTTAACAACCTAATCCACTCAATTCACATTACACACTCCCACTCACCCAATCAAAGGATAATAATATCCAGTAGAACACAATACAATCACAAACGAAGGAATCAAGATCCCGCGATTTGAATAAAGCTGGCAATCCTATCTGCGTGCGCGCACACTATATTTAATATTTATCATCGGATATTAAATGTCACTCCCCATATAAATTACAGTCCATAATGTGTTCGACAATTGGCACGATTACTACTCGCCAGGTTTTATTCAATGCACTAAAGGAATTTATTATTTTCAATTACTTTATCGTGAAACCAATCATGAGTTATAAATGTGTTGATTATAATCAAAATCTTTTACGGAATGAGAAAATGACGTCAAGTACTTGATATCGAGGTTCTTATTGAATATTTCTGTTTATCTTTGACATTCTATACATAATCTAGGAATTACGTCATGTGTGGGAAGTTAGTATATAAACTTTGTGCAAATAGATTACTGGCTGGTAAAGTATTAGAAGAATTGATTTAGTAATTTTCTGGTGAGCTTGACGATTTAACATGTAAAATATATATTTTTAATTATAATGAAATAGCACATTGATAATAACAGAATACAAAATATATTCATCTTTAGAAATTACTTACATATACATACTTACTGGCATTATTAAATTTAATACTTTGGCAAAAATATTATAAAATTTCGCGTTTTTTTATTTTCAGTGTAGGAATTTTAAAAAGGCATAGGTATTTGGTTTAATATTTTCATTGAAGCATCCTTTCAATTTGCAAAATCATATCATCAAATTATTTGCATTTTATTTTAGTAATAACATAAAATTATACTGAGCAATATGATATGCACTAAAATTCATACCATTCAATAAAAGTGATATATACGGCTAAGCTAATTAACTAATGTATAAAAAGAAGACTACTATTTTAACCCAACTTAACAGTTAATAAACTGCATGTGAAAACCTGTATGGCGCCCTCTTGCGTCGATTCCCCGCACAAAATTGTCAGCTGAAAGCTGAAAGATACAATAGCAGCGCTCTGAAATGATGAAACTGGACGGCGCGGCGCGGCGGCGTGTGGCCCCTATTTAACAAGCTGAGTTAATTTCACTTGACACCTAGTGACGTTTCATTACATTATTATAACTTTAAAATTGTGTCATTAATTTAATCATTTTAAAATATATTGATTTAAACTGACGTAGATTAATTTCTTTGCTAAAATCTGCTTATGAACGGAAAAGTCGAAAATTATTTCATATACCTACGTAATAAAAAATAAAATAAATAAATAACACCCAACAGTCACATACATAGTCCTGACCCCACATTAAGATCGAGTCTTGTGTCGTGGGTATCAGGAACTACGAGAGACTTTTTCGGTCTCACAAACACCCAGACCCGAGAGAATAATAGTTATAATTATAAAATAACTCTTGTGTAGAAAATCCATTTTAATATAGCTTTACTTTGTATTCGCTATTAGTTTTAGCCTTTTAGACGTAATTTACGCGCCCACCAGTTTCCATCTGTGTATCGTTTTGGTTCAAAATTCAAATGTTAGAGTATGCTTTAGCTATTAAGACCCTATTTACCCATTATTGTTTTAAGTATAAATAAATGAATAACATTTCTAACGTGTTTGTGTATATTACTAATATGAGTGCCATAACTGAATTAAAATAGCTTGAAAATAACTCGCTTAATTTATTTTTATTATAAACGAAACACGTAACTGGCATATTAAGTAGCTGCTCCCTAGGCGTTTATAATATATAGTTTTAACATAATAACATTTTACATATCGACATGGTGCAATAAGTGTCTCATAATTATTTACGGTTGAATTTGGTGTCTGTTTCACTAATTAGATAGAAGCCACCTACTGTGCCCTAAACGGACCGCGACAAAATTATTTATTACCGCTGTGATGAAACTCGCTACCCAACTTTACCTCATATCAAGGCCACGATTAACAGGTTTGTCTAAACCGCCAAATATGCGACTCTGAAAGCACAAGTACAAGTCCTGCATTGAAATTAAAACCCGTTGTAAAAATTGTCCCGCAATTTCGTGTTTATGTATCAGCCCATATACTCCCATTGCAGGACACGGGCCTCCTCTAGAATCCAGACTACGATTGAGAGTGGTTTGGCCTTATAGTACATTACGCTGGCCTAGTGCGGTTGGCGGTCTTAAGATACCATAAAAATTCTTACATATCGCTCTGATATGTAGGTTTCCTAACAATGTTTTCCTTCATTTGCTTAAATTTGGTTTTTCTTCTCACTAATACTGCATTGGGGTAAAATGAATTAAAACAACGTAAATGTAATGAAGTGTAAGTTTCCGGTCTTCAGAGTCACAAGAGGCAAGACCCAGCCAAAACAGTAGCAAAGCATCCCTCAACAAATGTTGTATTCGGCCACCTTACCCAAGAGCAGTACAGTGTATAGCACAGGTGGTGCGTGCCTCACACGGCATCGTGTTACTCACGATTGTGTATCTCGATGGTACCTTTCCGGTCGGAACTGCGCGGCCCGCCCATCGTTCGGCCCATTGTGCGATCGGCATTAATTGGCCCCAGAGCCTTGCCGCAGACATTTAATATCTCTTAATGCGCCGCAAAAAACACAAAACGAATCGAAATCTCCCAAAGCACAATGCGCACTGTACGTGTAATGCGATATTTTAGTGCGCGATTTGTTAGCAATAAGGGATGGGTGCTGCCAAACAGGAAACAAATTCGTACTTGCTACTCGTTCGTCTACTTCGGCGCACGTTGGTGTTTTTAGGGTTTTATTCCATGCCTGAATATTTTGAATATAAATCGATTACTAAGCTTAAATCATTTGGTAAAATTTAATAGACTCTACCTTTTAAATTTTGATGGAAAACAGGTTGGGACATAATAAAAATAAACAAATATAAAAGATGTCGCTATACAAAAATCAGATTACTTATTTAATTTTAATTTATGCTTTATCTAAAAAACCCAAATGCTTCTAGCTAATAACTTACAATGATTATACCTAGTCAGGTCATAAATTCTGTCACATGTTTAATATAAAATAATTGAAACAAGTTTATTCATTATGTAACCATTTATATACCAAAATGAACTTAACAAAACATAGATTCTTATGACACTAAAGTTTATTCAAAATGACCTCCGTGATTTTGAATACAGGCCTTCAATCTGCGCGGCCAGTTGTCTATCGCAGCACGAACGAGGTCCATGTCAATATCGGCGGCTGCCTTAATCAAGGATGTCTTGAGTGACTCCAAATTGGGATGAGGCTTTGAGCACGCCTTTTCCTCCAAGTGTTGCCATATCTTGTAATCTAACGGATTCAAATCTGGACTGGAGGAGTGCCAGTCTTCGTGCCGGATGAAGTCGATTTCACGCGCCGCCAGTCAGTCTTGTGTGCTCTTCGCTCTATGAGCTTGCGCCGAATCTTGTTGGAATACCTAGTGCCTGTTATTGAACATGGTAAGAGAAACAGGTTCCACAAGGTTCGTCAGGACTGTATTTTGATACACAACTGCATTCGTTTTTACAACTTTCTCACAAAAATGTACCTCTGTTAAGCCCCAATAAGAAACTCCCAACCATACCATGAGCGAGGATGGAAAATGACCTCGTTAGACACGCGGAATACGGTTGTTCGCTTCTTCACTACTGTGTGCGTACACCTTATCATTTTGTTTGTTGTAGCTCTCTTCTACGGTAAAATTTTTTTCATCTGAAAATGAATTTCCTGATATTTTTTTCCCGCGTACCGCTTCAACAAAGCGCGGCATCTCTTCAGTCTCAGGTCCATTAGACGAGCATTCAAACGATGTCCTATTTTTCTTCGATATGCCCGAAGCCCTAAGTCTTCATTTAACACCCTTTTCACCGTGGTTCTGCTTAACCCCATCTGAAGGGCCAACAGTTTCTGCTTATGTTTGGGATTTCTTTGAATTCGCGCCTTCACAGCTTTTATCACTGCTGGAGTCCTAACAGACCGAGGGCGACCACTTCTTGACCTGTTATCTACACTAGAGTCTTCATTGTATTGTTTGATGGTACGATAAACGAATCTTTTGGTTATATTCAAATTTTTCAGTATGTCAAAAATTTGAATTGGCGCGTAACCGCAACGATGCAACGCAATAACTGCAACACGGTCTTCTTTAAGCGTCCACTCCATATTTAAAAAGGAGTAAAATTCTAAAAAGTATACATTTTTATTTTCATGAACAATTCGAAATCCGAATTCAATAAACTTTTTTGTGGCCAGCATTCTAAAAGAAAAGTTTTTACTGTGTAACAATACTTATGACCTGACTGTGTACATGTCACCGTCATTATTATTTATTAATTTATAAATATTTATCTAAAAATTAAAATAACCATTAATAAAACTAGCCAAGTATGGGCAGGCTCGCGCTACAGAACCCACGATACGCAAGTCCGACTCACTTGAATATTTTTTCATTGTAATATGATGTCTTTGTGTTTCTCAGATCCAATTCGTTTGTATTAAATTACAAATGTAAACAGTCTTCTCGAATGCTTACCGGTGGACAAGTGAGAGATAATATTAGCAACGCGTTTTATTTCCAAGAATTTCCTAGTATGATGTGTGGACACCTGCCTGGATATTTCTACTGCATGGAACATATAATATATATTATTCATATCAGATATAATATATTTTTTTGTAATCTCTAGTGGTAGCGTTGTTTTGATGAGCAGCCTAGGATGAATTCGGCAAACTGCGAATCGCAAGCCACATTCGGCTCCTTAAGTCCATACGCCAACATTATTTAATTTACAAAGTATATATAAAAAAACATTTTAATTGTTTAGGCACTTTGCTTTTACCGCACCCCTCCCTCCCTGCGACACGCGTCGTAACAATCGACAGATTTTTTTTGAAAACCTAACAAAGATTAAAATTTACAACATTATGTATAATGGAAGTATACATAACACAAGCTCAGAACCGTGAGATTCTAATTATGTTTGTTTTAAAATTAGCAAAACATGGTTTGCCTGAGATTGGATAATTTGCCAAAAGGGTCAGGCAGACTGCCGGTCCTATAATCATAAGCCAAATTATTATGCAACATACAAAATGTTCGTGTTCTGACCCCACGTAAGGGCAGGTAAAAAAGATTTCATAATATGGTATAAATAAATTACATTTATAAAACATTTTTTGATATCCAGACGATTGAAGCCGGGTTGTAGTTTGAGTCATTACAGACTATGCAATTAAAAACTTCGTAAAAAATGCAACGTTTTATTTTATATTCTTTTAAGTATCGTCGTTTTTAGGTGGTAAATTCATAGTTTATATTATAAAAAAATACTGCCGAACATATCCTTTCCCTAAGGAATTCTGTAGCAATCTCTTGGAAGCGGCCTGCATCCAGCAACTGCCTGCAACCTTTACAAAATTGCTAAACCAGATATAGTACCTATAACATTATATTTATCTATCTAATATCACCACACAAATCTTATCTTTACATTTCTCAGTACCTATTAGGTCATAGTTTGTCATCAGTTCTGCGTATTTCTTTTGTTTATTTCTTTACACTATATTATAACTCTTTGTTTACTATTTTACGCGTACGGAAGTTTAGACTTCCAATTAATATTAAAGAGTAGGCTAGTCATGTAAATATTTCGCCGTATCTCATTATTTAACTTTCGCCTCTGAAATATAACTGCAGAATAATAGATTGATGATACTGACAAAGAGAAGAACATCATATTACTGTGACAACTGGTATTAGGATTTTGGTCTCAAATTGCGACCATCATACACGATGCTGGTAAATCCACCACATACCGCGCCCATTCAAAAGCTTTGCGTTTTGGGTAACTGTTTACTTCCACCAGATCAATTGTTCCGCAAAACACACTACAAATAATTCACCTATATTTGTGCCACTCGCTTATCAAAATATGAAATGTCCATACACACACGAGATACAAAGAAAACTTTCCGCGGTTATCGTAATAACTTTTTTCCACCAGGTGTATCTTCTATACTAATATTAAATAGAGGAAAGCTTGCTTGTTTGCTTTGAATAGGCTCTAAAGTCTAAAACTACTCGACCGATATGAAAAAAATATTTAACCAATAGAATAAATAACAATATAGTATTATCCCTGATGAGCATAGGTGATAGATATTTTCATCAAGCAAAAAAAGTGTATCTGCAACCGTGTGGAGTCAGGCCGTGCCGCTAGTTAGGCAATAAAATGTATCCAAATCTGGCTGCTACTTACAGACAAACAATCAGAACCGCCACCATATTTTTTGAACAAACCTTCATCAATTAAACTATTTTCGTTTGTTTGCTTAACGGGACGAGTCCCCAGTCTAATCACCGCAAGGTAAGGAAGTGTTTTTACGACTCTACGTCGCAATAAGGGATTATTTTAAGTTACAACCGACTTGAAAAAAAATAGGTTCTAATTCCCACGTGTGTGTTTTTTCGCGAATATTTCAGGAAGCATCATGGAAGATATTTGTCTGGGTGGAATACGATTGTAAAAGATAGGTCGTGATAAAAAAAAACGAAAAAAATATCAAAATAAGTCTTAGTGTCAATAATAAAGTAACTAGTTAATAAGCAGTTTCTTTTTTATATACTATATATATGATTTTAACATGAGCTGAACGCATTTAAATAGAAGTAAATACGCATATCTTCTTAATTTACAAACAATGTTTGAAGGCGTTTGGAATATACACAAAGTAGTATGCAGAACGTCGCGAAGATCACACTCGTGTTAAAAATTGTTATTAAATATTACAAAAAAAATTGGATTTCTCTTTAAAGTAACTAATATTTTATTAATAGTAACATCTGTACGTATAACTAGATACTAATAGATAACCGCGGATGTTTTTTATATCCCGCTTTTTAATCTATTGTGTTCGTACCAAATGTGCGTTTTATTAACAGGGGTTACACATAGGGTCCGAAGATACAATGAAATGAATGATAGAGGCCGCACTTGTGACCTCTTGTTAGTAATTGAAACTTTTTTACACTAACAAGTGTGCGTGATTGCTTTGTAACTATGAAAATACCATTGAGGTATTATACTAGAGCGGACATCGGGAACACATTGAAGCGAGAGGGAAGATATGTTACTTCGAACGTGTGACAGAGACAGAAATATAATGTACCCTTCATCTTGTGACAAACATTTTGTTTGCAGTGTCATCTCTAGTATATTATCTCAATGGAAAATACACATCAAGTGTTTATGGAATGTTTAGTCTAGTGATGATTTTCTGGTCGGTCAATCCACTTTGTATGATTTTTTAATTCGATATATTCAACATTACATAATTATGACATCATATAGGCATTTTCAATTGTACACTAATCTTGCTTATTTTACTGGTCGCATTTTGCCTAGAGTATAAGTTTATACCAGCTGTAACTTGATTCATTGACGATTCTTTCCAGATAAAAATATTAAAAATAAAAATGTATCCCCAACAAAAATCACAACATTATATATAAACCTAAAAAGAAATTAATTATTACTTATTAAAAAAAAACATCAAGCAAAACCCGTACAAGTACGTCTCAATTACACAAACTCTTGTTTATTATTCGGCGCGGCACTTAATCACATTGGAAAGCGACAGGACGCCCCCAAAGTTCCAATAAGCTACCGCTAATTACGTAATTCAACCTCCGTGACCAAAATAAAAAAAGCTAGAGCACTCTTGCCTTGTGGCGGCGAAACGCAAAGGGAGGACGCCAGACAGCCGTCCCGAGGCTTAAGGTTCGAATCGAACAAAACGTTTATTTTTTTCTGCCAATATTCATTGATGTTGAAGTGCGTTTTGCGTTGAATGCGTTCAGTGCATATAAAGACATCTGTATTATTGAAAATTTTAAATTATTTATTGACTATGCGTATAGGATTCAAAAGCTGTGTAATGTTTTCTTTTCGAAATTGTGAATTATCTAACTAGTAATCTTGTTAAAAATATAAATAAGAGATTTGTTGACTATATTTAAAAAGCAATACTCAGTAAAAAGTACCGTAAGTAGTAAGGTAAAGTACGAATACTATTGGCTAAAGCAGTTATTTAAAATGTGTAATTCTTAATTTTGGTATAATTCGGAACATTGGGCCAGATTAAAGAGGCGCGTGGCGGAGACAGTAACCGCTACCCGATTTCTGTCCCTGAACACTACCGTGAATCTATAATATTTAAAAAAACAAAACCGCGTAGTACCGGCTAAGGCAGTTGGCTAAAATGCCTAAAATGTAATTTTCCAATAAAAAAATCAGCAGTGTCGAATTTCAAAGCGTTTGCGTCGCGTCGGAAGAGGCGCGTGACGGAGATAGTTACCGCTTCCCTAATTCTACCGCTAAAGAGGTCTCTCTCACGCACACGCGCTACTAGCGGTTCCTAACCATTCGGAACACAAGAAACACGATGTGCACGTAACAACTTCTTATTACTTCATTCTGCCTTCATCGACCTGTGCCGAGCTGGTAGCTATGAGAAACCTGAGGTCGTGTGGGTCGCCGCTTCGATTCCGGCAAGTCGTTTTTTTATTTATGACAACCTCTGTTGCGCAATTGGTTAGACGCCGGCTGTGAAATGAGAGGCCGGTCGTGGGTTCGATCCCCGCACCGAGACAAATGTTTGTGAGGCCCACAAATTTTCTCTCGAGTCAAGGTGTTTGTGAAACCGAAAAGTCCCTCGTAGTAGTCCCACGCCACAAGACATAATTGATCGTATGTGACTGTCACATGTATGTGACTGTTAGGTGTATTTATTTAATTATTGTACCTAATAGGAGTGTTTTAAAAATGCGATTAGCTTTTTTCTGTTACTTAGACGGTAGGAATAAGTATTGGGTATTTTACCCGTAATTATCAGTCATTTTAATTTACTTTTTATAAGTTCATACACTGTAAACATATTTTGCGTCGTATCGTCCCTGTCTGGCCGAATGTTCTGAAGTGCGTGGTGGCCTGTTGGTAAACGGACCAGACGCGGCTGCCAACATGTTGACGGTGGTCGCGGGTTCGAATCCCAGGGCACACCTCTGACTTTTCGGAGTCATGTGTGTATTGATAGTCAATCACCACGCACTAAAACGGTGAAGGAAAACATCGTGAGGAAATACCGTAGCGATTCATAAGAATTTCTATGGTATGTAAGTCTACCAACCCGCATTAGGCCAGCGTGGTGGACTATATGGCCTAACCAGTCTCAATCGTATTCTCGATTATAGAGTAGGCCCGTGCCCTGCAGTGGGACGAATATGGGCTGATAAAAAAAAATCGTCCCTATGTAAAAATCACTCGAAGACGCGTGCCCACCCCTAAGCACCGCGATCTTGTTATGCTAAGCCCCTAACAAATCTTCAGGGGTCGATTTTAACGAACTATGTATTGTGATTCGGTTTTATCCGCTAATCAGCATATTCAGTTTCACCCACTGAGGTTCACTCCACCCGACCTATTCAATTTCACTCATTATATTCGTCACAAGTGCCACCCTATCGGGTCGTTCGCGCACATGGCACGTTTTTTAGCAAAACAATAATTTTGCGGCCATTGTAATTGATAACTTCAAACACATTAGCAGATGTGTAGATACATTAAATGAAATTAAAAAAATATTTCGTGTATTTTAAGTTATAAAATAAAGAAAAAAACCCTTTATCCTAAAGTTACATTAAAACAATGTAAAACAATTAATGTTAATGAATGCATGCAATCGGTTAAAGATTTCGTACAATAATAATTTTATATTCAAGTTTAGATTTTTAAAAGTTTATGATGATTTCTTAAAACTCCCACAGAATATCAAAAATAAATAAACCACGACAAAAATACACATTACTTAAAAAAAAAAAAAATCATCTAGCAAAAGCCCACTTATTTGTTTAAATGACATCCTTCACAAAATATTCAAGAGGATAAGAAATGGTCACTAATGACTCACAAGTCATTACACAGAAGCATTCCTATTATTGCCAAGTATTATGATCTTCGAGCATGCATCTACAGCACGTTTAAAGTATCAACGCAAATCTACAACGGTTACCCTTATCCACAAACACATACATTCTTCAAAAGAAAAAATCTTCCTAAATCCCGGGATTCGTATGACTAATGGCTCACAGATGTACGTATATATCAAAAATAGAAATTAGGGGTTACGTGCGCCCACAGATTAAATGATAACAATTAAAAATTATTTTTTTATCTAACAATCTGTAGAGCCACCCAAGTAACGACGTGGTTAATGCCCGTAAATAAATCATATTTTTTAAATTTTATTTATGTTTTCGTGTGAAACATGTTTGGGTATTATGTTAATTAAAATGTAGTTTGTACACTGACAGAATTATCATGCTCATTGAAGACAGTCACCCGTGGCGCGAAGGGTGAGAACACACGTTAAAACAAAAGTTGCTTCTAATTCCGTAACTAATATAAATACTTACGTTATTTAGAAATATTTATTTGAGGGCTTAATTTTGTATACTACGAGATCTTTTCTTTGCATACAAACGACATCACTTCAGAGCAGTATCGAAAATCAGACCTACATACATGTACCTACAACTATACACTTTTGAATAATGGAGAGCACAAAAGGAAATTAAACAAAGCCTTTAAAGTTTACATCGAAGACAATTTTAAAATAGAAGCAATTTCGCCTATAACTTCCCGTCGTAATACAACCTCTTTTTATATTGATATAACGACCTCATTCCGATCAGTAACATATGCGCTACATACCTCGCCTTCAACACGGCGGCTATGCTCCCTTGGCAAATTTAAATTTATAATTCTGCTGTCTTCCTTTGCACCAATAACGGTGGAACAATTCATAAAAAAATATTCTGACTCCACCCATCGACGGAAACAGCTGCTGCCTAATTACAAACATGGGTCCTTGAGCATTCGACAACGATAGACAAACCAGTCTGTATTGTTAATCTTTCAAAGAAAACTATTATAACCACCTTGTTTTGTAGGAAAAATTCTCGTGTACGTAATGTAAATACCAATTTACCGATAGCAGTAATTAGTTAATTATCCTTTAGTCTACTTTATTTACGCACCGTAAGTCGGCTTTGTAAATAAGAATCACTTGATATTTATATTGTAATCTTTATTTGTTTATCCAAAGTCATAACAAAGCGGAATGGTTTTATTATGACATCGAACGTCCTACACTAAGCTATCAAGTAAATATCTCTTTAAACATTTCATTAGCCGAGCCTAATATTTACGGTTTTGGATAGCTATGGGCGGTCACGAATACTATTATAAAAGTATCATTTAATGAGGAAATGATACGTATAAAGTTGACTGTTAATAGCGCACTACAATCTTTATTTATACACCTACGTACCTCTCTGGATGTACCAAACTATTTATAGACAAAAATTCCACGTCTAAGATGTATGCACCCACTATTACTCGGTTGAACGTGTAAAAGACCTAAAACGCAATTAGATTTTATTATAATAGCATCATTTTCATAAGAGCTGCCATCAGCAACTTGGTATTAAACCTGTCCGAGGACCGATAACATCACAGTCTCAACTTCACCAAAAGCTAAAAGGTCGTTTATAGGCACATAAACGTTTATAGAATCATAAAGCAGAACCAATCTATTGTTTCCACACAGCCTACGCGTCCCGAACACATAACTAATCGGCCGATTCCGCTTTTTGTCTCTACGAGAGACATAATCAATTGTCACCTCGGTTCTCAATATTTCCCACCTAAGTTCAAGATATTTCGAAGCCATTTGGAACGGGTTTCAAAGAGTTCGTCGACAATAAACGATCGGATATCGTATTCCACGAGAAAAAAGGTGATGAGTGGCCAGAGTGTATGTGCCGTGGCGAGAATAGATGGCTGAGTGTAGGTGACACGCGCCCATACCTACCATTTAAATCCCCTCATCAGTTTCTCTATCGTATAGAATTTCATGAGCAATTCAATTGAGATACTTCCTTGTCTATCCATCAAAAAAAAAATTGATTTAATATGCAACTTATAAAATAATTACTCTTTCAATTAAAATAAAATGTAGAAGTGATTTGTTTAAAATTAATACAAAAAGAATCACAAGATTTTCATAATAGATGTTATTGTGTCATAAATATTGCAGGCAAATGAGGGGATAATAACATTGTTATCTCTCCCTATTTGTAAACATAAAACACAAGACCAACTTTATATTACGCCAAGAGCTTCCTTATGAAATTTTTGCTAAACATACTATAAAAATTATTGACACAAAGAGAAGGATTATGAATATATCAATTATTATTGTATATTATGTGATACATAAGCATTTTATTACATTGTCACCAAGAGAGTCTTACTGTTAATCATGCTACTATCTGACGTACAGAAGAGTTAGTGGATTGATCTATTCGCTAGCAAAATATCTCAAAAATAAAGAGACATCGTAGTGCAATCAAAAGTCAATTAAAACGCTGTTTATTGATCATCGACCGGTCCCATGATTTATAGTTTCGCAGCGGGCCATCGACGCGGGCGCACTGTCGCCTCGGTATTTAAATTAAATTCATACCGTCCCGCCCGATCTTATCCTACTCGATCAATTTAGATAAACTAAATATTTATACATCCGACTCGTGGATGAGCGAACAAAGAGGTTTGGTAAATTGATTATGTCAATGAAGAACTTTTGACATGCGATGATATTTGATCACCTGTAGATATCAGATAGACGCTCGCCTCGACTCTCGAGTGAAATGCACGGATAGAAAGAAGTCACATGATTTCAAAACATTTTCACGTTTGTAACCGTTGGGAAATGCGTAAGTGTTAACAATTTGTGTAAACAGTATTGAACTGAGTATCGACTGTCGAACTTAGAAATTGATGTCGAAAATGGTCTACACCACCTGTCCAAATGTTGCTCTCGTACTACACATTATCGTGTTTACATGAAATCTTCACTCCACATATTACCAACTCATTGACAACTTTGACAAATGGTATCCTGTTATATTTGCTACTTGGGGCCTATTAAGACGGTGCCGATAATTGAATTCTAATTCGAAGTTATTGTAATGAGAGTTGTGATGTGTGTTGTAAATTGCATATTTGTAAAGTCATTACTGTGTATTTTCATGTACAGTGTATGGGGCATATAACAAATGAAAATCAATATTATAGATAAAAAATATTGTTTTATTCATACTCTGTATTTGGAAGCGTAATAAATACGAAAATTTTCATATCCTAGCTAAAAGTTACATCACAAAATTGTTTAAACATAATTATTTACATCACTACTTACATTTTAATTATTTACAATTGACTAGGGTACATTTCAGTTCTTCAACAACTTTAATTTACTTTACATTATTTACAGCATTCATTCACGTGCTCACTACGCGTCACAAACTCGGCGTAAGTACCTAACATTATCACAAGTGATTCGTTATTACAATAAGTCGCGCCTTAAATTAATCAGGAACCTTAAAATACCAGTTATGTTTTCGTATGCGATTACACAACGAGCTAACACAACCCATATACGCAAAAAAGGAATGTTTTACAGTTTTACATTTCTATTGTTACACAAACACGCATCGATTAATTTAGCTGTTACACAGGTACAACTGATATAAATACACAAACAAACACGTTTGGCCTCATGGAAGCCGTCGTCTAATACAATATTCAAATAGAAACATTAATGATTTTAATAACAGGCACATTAATATCGAACTTAATATCGAAAATCATTACATCGACAGTACGTTAACATTGCTAATTGCTATGTGCCAGCGACAATAAAACTCGATACATACTTAATTTACAACCATAAAAAATATTACTAATTAGTCATCACAAAAGGCAGCTAAACGAAATAAGTTTTCCTAGCGTGCGTGGTGCTAGACATGGGGATTTGTTGCGGCGGTCGCAGCGGCCTCTCCTCGCACTGGTGGTTGTCGATGGAGACGTAGCTGTGGTGGTGAGGCAGGCGGTCGTCGGCGCGGCCCTCGCTGCTGGCCACGGAGCAAGTCTCGTCCTCGGTGCTGCGCGCTGACACCTCCGCGCTCGCGCTCGTCGAGTGCATCGGACTCGACATCATCAGGATCGGTGGCGCCATCCCGTACTTATACCACGGGTCGTGTGATGTCGGCGGAGCGGTGTACCTCAGGTTGCCGTGCCTACCGAAACCCTCCCTGTTACCACTCTTTAAGTTGTTCGCGTTATGAATCGTCCGATTGGGCAAGGTTACGTCCACATCCGGTAACCGAAAATTTAGTTTTTCCCAACAATTTCTCTCGCCCCACACGATCACTGTACACGTTTTAAGTAACACTTTCAAGTCCGGATCAATGTTTATGGCACTTAAGTCCGTCGTTACGAGGAATATGATCTTTTGGCGCCTATGTCTAACGTTCACTGAGTTTATAGCACTTTGCACTGCCGCCTTGGATTCCGGCGCATACCACTCTTGCTGTAAAAAGTTTATTGATAGCACTATAACGAGTCTTTTAGAGCTCTCGGACGCACTCACTAAACTGTCCCCGGAACGTCTTTCAATAAGCTGCAAGTCCCTATGTTGTAAACATAATGTGTGTCCCATATTTTCTAACTCGGAACTCACTGCGCGAGTCACGAAATCCTCGTCACGTGGATTGTACACAAAAAAGGCGTCGAATCTTTTTTTGTTGTCGTTCATATCCTTCGGCGTGGAACTGAACACTCTCACACCATATCTCGAGTGCATCCATAATTTAAAATCATCTCTAAACATGAAGAGGAAAGCGCACATTACCAAAAGTATGATTAGTATTATCAGTGCGGCTGCAATATATGGAATGTAATTTTCTACACCGTCATTCGATTCGATGAATAATCGTTTTAGGGTCTCCGTGCCAGTTTCCTCAGTAGTTGTTTCTGTTTTACATTCTTTCGTAACAGTGGCAATGGTCTTATTCATAGGTTGACCGTGAGCAAAGAAGCACATCATGGTCTCGGTGTCTTTTGATTTTTTTATCAACCATTGGTTCAATTGAGCCACGTCTTTACAATCACATATCCAGTTGTTTCCATCTACGGAGACGCGCGTGCGCGGGTCGCTATCGGAAATCACTCTCCATGGCATGTAATCAACATAACCGTTACTATCCAAGTCCAAGTACTCCAGTGAAGGTAAATAATTAAACGTATCATTCTCAATGAACTTAATTTTGTTGTTGCTCAAATAAATCTCATTCAAATTTGGTAATCTTGTAAATTGAGTATTCCGGAGAGCCTCTAAATTATTGTTTTCTAAGTGAAGTATCCTCAACGACTCGATTCCGTTAAAAGTTCTATTTTGAATCACATCGATATTGCTATTATTAAGATACAAAACTTGCAGCTTCTTTTTACCGATGAAAACGTGATTACCCAATTCTTTAAGATCGTTTCCATCCAAGTATATTTCGGTCGCGTCCATCGGTATTCGGTCCGGTACGTGATCGTAGCCGGCGTTTGAACAATCGACCACGTTAGTGGTGGTCCAGGTCTGATCGTGATAACACGAACACTTATCTGGACAACTCATCTTACAATCACAAGCGTCAAAATCACAACAATGGCAAACTGTAAAGCAGTGTGAATCGTACTCGCACAAAAATTCTGAAGATTTTACTTCTAGTAAAAGCATCTCAGATTTTGTCCGCAAATGAGTTAAAGAGCACCTTACACTCTCTAAATCCATTACTCTCGGTCGCTGCCTGGGGTCACTTAATTGGTTAATTGTCTGCAGCCATTCCATTGTGCAGTCGCATATAAAAGGATTTTCACTGATATAAAACTCAGGTAAATCTTTATCGTCGGGAACAGATGATATCGCAAAAGCACCCAGTTCCAGTGTTCTTATTTTATTTTCGTACAACATCACTTTATTAAGATTATACTTCTGTAAAAATGTGCCGGGGCTTATTTTTTCAATATTATTGTTGTTGAGAACAACTGTTTCTATGCTGCTTGGAAATGAAAATTCGTCAAGACTTCTTATCTTATTATTGCTCACGTCTAGCATTTTTACCATAGTTTTTTCCTTCAAACCATAAGTGTCTTCCAACTTTTCAATCTTGTTTTCGTGCATATCTAACCATTCAAGATACGCTGGAATGTGGCTGTAATCAAACCAGAGTAACTCGTTGTTGGAAACATTTAACCAAACAAGGGGTTGCGTGTTCGTAAATATGCCCTTCAAGTCGACCAACTTGTTACCGTCTAGCCCAATTGCTTTTAGCTGTTGATTTGCGGCAAACGCACCATCATCGATTTGATCTATGTTGTTTGAAGCCAGGTTTAGTATTTGTAGTGATGGCAATGCCGAAAACGTGTCCTTGGATATTTTTTCTATCTTGTTTCCAACAAGACGAAGACCGTATAAATCATCTAAGCCTTCAAATTGGGCAGTCGATAGTTTTGTTATCCGGTTCATGCCCAGATCCAACGACGTTAAAAACCTCAGTGTTTTGATTGCATCGGGCACCTCCGATAATTGATTTCCACTCAAGCCCAGATCGTGTAGTTTCGTTATATTCTCAAAAGAACGTATATCAACTTTTGTTATTCTGTTTCCGTCGAGGAATAACTGGTTTAGTACGTAGAGATTTGAAAAATGGCCGCTGTCAATTTCAATTATGTTATTATGGGCAAGAGATAGGGAATGCAAGTTCTTCAAATTTGAAAACGCTCCATCAGTTATTCGCGCTATGTTGTTGTGCTCTAGACTTAAAAATTGTAAATTGTTTAGGTCTTGAAATAATAGCGCATCTATTTTCGTAATTCTATTGTAAGATAAATTCAAAACAATTAATCTCACTAAGCCAGAAAATGTATCTCTGTTTACCCACTCACTGGTTAACTCATTGACAGATAAATCTAATATTTGAAGTTGGTCTAATCCCTCTAAAAGGCCAGGGGCGATTACGCTGAGAGAGTTATTGTTCAAATATATTTGCTTAATATCTCTTGAAGATTGAAACATCTCCGGAGGCAGCGCGGTCAACGCGTTAGTTGATAAATTGAGGATTTGTAGATCACTTAATCCTACAAAAGCTCTATCGGCAACCATTGATATTCTGTTATTTTGTAGAAACAGCTTCTGTAGTGCGCGTAAACTCGACAGCCCGTTGTCGGGCAATGCGTTTATTTCGTTGTACGACATGTCTAACGTTTCTAAAACTGTGTTACACGATTTGCCGGGAGCGGTCGGTCCGTTACCCCAGTCTGAGAATCCCAAGTTTGATATGTCTTGCAAACGATTTTGTGTTATGTTCAGTTCCTTTAAATTATATAGTAAACAAAATATTTCCGGCGGCAAAGTCCAAATGTTATTATCACCCAAATCCAAACTTCTCAAATCCGTAAGTCCGCGGAAAGTGTCTCTGTGGAATTCCATAGACATCGCGGACCAATCCGTATTATGGGTCCTGATAGTGAGGCTACGTAAGCCACTGAGAGGCGAGAGCACTGCTGACGGCACGTAACGAATTTTACATGACTCTATCTTCAATTCCCGTAAGTTATGAAATCGGGACAAAAGTTGCGTTCCTTCTTCCTTTCTTCGTCCAAAGTCGAGCGAACTCTCGAAGAACAGCACATCAGTACAGTGTAGGTCCAGAACCGTGATGCGCTGCGCTTGCGAGGTGCTGAGGCCGGCGAGCAGGTCGGTGGCGCCGGCCGCCGTGCGCAGCGAGCACGCCAGCTGCACGCGCGTGCTCTCGCTGGCGTCGCCCGTCACGCGCTGCCACTCGCACTCCTGCGGCGGCTCCGCCACCCGGCTCGTCAGCGACGCTCCACCCGCGCACGAACACATCCACCACCATGTCGCGTACCACACTGTCAACAATCCCATAGACGACATCTCGAACGGTTCACTTTTTAACTGTCACTGTTTTTAAATGGTCACTGATTGACACGCTTGTATCGCGAACATCGCTACGATAGGCGGAACTCACTCGGAAAACTTTACGATTTTCCCGTCAAACTTGTTTCGAAATACGACACATAACGGCTCGAACGGAGGAGCGCTGCACCACCTCACGGTCCGAGGCGCGAGAGGCGACTGAGCGCGGCGCGGCGCGCGGCAAGTTGAGCGACCGGGGCCCCGCGCTCGCTCCTCCCCCGACAGAGCGCTCCGATATTTTTCTCTCTGTTGTTTGAAAAGTTCACGACGGCAACAAGTTGTTCGCCGCAAGATTGGCATGAACAGAAGCGCGCTTCGCGAGCTTTTATAAACATGGCGGTGCTCACTTTGTTTATTTTGCCTAATCATAAAATTTCAATAGCGATTCCTGTGAAAGCGTGAGAATTGAATATTTGGATAGCAAACTTTTTATTTTGGGGATTCTTATTTCTAATAACTTATATTGTTAACAATAATGTTCGGTAAGGAAATTATTTTGTGGAAGGAATGTAAGATAAAAATGAAAGATACAATCAGTGACTGATAAGGCGTGCATAACGTGTGGTTTGGCAGGTTCTCACACGGATGGTATTCCATTCATTAAGTAATCTATTCCGTGGAAGTAGTCGGCGGTGGTCGCTGGCTCATTGTTCCGAGCTCTACCTGCGCTCTGACGCATTTCGCGATAACACTCTTATCAGTGTAGACTTGTCAAATTATTCACTGTGGTTAAACACATTTTATGCGTTTTTTACATTTTTATCAGCAAGACAACTAACGCGACGGTTTATTCACGGTACTCCGTTATCTTTTACCGATTAACACGTTTAAGGTGATCTTTGTTAATATGAACACTGTAGCCATCTTTTGTTTCTTAGATATATAGTAAATTCTCGGTTCCTTTAACCACCTCATGTACATAAGATGTACGTTACACATTGTGCAATAATTTAGACAAAGGAAGAGCTCTTACAGATGGCCTTATGATATAAAAAATACATGTAAACCTGAAAATTACTACAAAAAACAATTTGTAATTGTATTTCGACGGCCTCCGTGGCGTAGACGGTTAGACGTTCCCTGTGAAATGAGAGACCGCGAGTTCAATCCCCGCACCGAGAGAAATGTTTGTGCGGCCCACAAATATTTCTTTCGAGTCTGGTTGTTTGTGAGACCGAAAAGTCTCTCGTAGTTCCTGTACCCACGACACAAGACTCGATCTTAGTATGGGATCAAAACTAAGTATTTGACTGTTAGATGTTATTAATTTATTACTTAAAAAGACAATAATTAAAAATAAAATTAATTATTATAATAATGAAAACGTATTAGTGCTACCAAATACGTATGGTAGAGCTGTGGGTAGAGCTTACATAATGTCGTTTTAAATTAGCAACTGGTCTGTTAATTACACAATAGGACGGTTTATTGCGTCACGCTTCACCGCGATAAGACAATCGCCCGGACATAGTACCAAAAGTGATATTTCAAAAGATTCGGTGCAACAGAATAGGTCTTGTCAATAGAAGTTGGTGTGGCCTCCCTCGCAGCATGTCAAATCGTACCACACGGGAGCTGGGCCTTAATCGCAACAGTACGCCACACGCGAGTGCGTTAGCAGGTATGTAATCAGACTAGCGGACCGGGGGAGCTGACCCACTGTTTTGATAAAATTTCACTTTCTGGTTAGTGTCATTATATAACTTATATTTTAATAGAAAATAGGACTATACACCTTTACTGTTGTCTATCTTTGTTCTAGTAGCTGAGCATATTTGTGCTATCAGAAAATTCCACGTCCGATTTCTCAGTTCTGGGTATGCACTTTACATGTAATTGTCGATTTATAATATGGCACTATATAAATCCTTGGTGGAGGTATATTCACCAGTCTACTTTGCGGCTTAGGATAGTGATCATTATATTTGTGCACCAACTCTATAAAATTACCGACATGACAACTATATTATGATTAACATTACTTTATCCGCATGTTCGATTATAATTATTACAATGACTTCACACCATAGACAATCATTTAATTTGTAAAAATAAAAACAAACACCAGCTACATAGCTGGTGTTTGTTTTTATTTAAAAATTGAAAGTAGGTACATACCTACTTTCTATTTATTGAATGAATTGAAAAACAAATGAGTAGGCCGGCTACCTGATCTGTTATCAGGCAGGTTTAAATTTATGAATGTCTGTACATTCACCGTTCGTATGAATCCCCACAAGATAAAAAGTACTGTTGGCTTATTGCCACTTACAAGCCTTTTGCAAAAGTATAAGATCTCTTAACTTTACCGAGTACGTGTCTGTATCGTGCTGAGACATTTCACACCGGCAGCCGCTGTCTATCACCGGGTCGTGTTATTTCTTGTTCCGCCATTCGGACCGTTACCGTCGCCTGAATGGTGATCATCCACCACTACACCGTTTTATTCAAATTACAGGCACATGTCAGTACTGTTACACGCAAACTGTCTGTTCCTGTATGGGAATGAAAAATATTTATTTATCGTGCAACTTGTGAACCTTTGTGTATTTTCTACCTTCACATCACAAAACAGCGCATTTTTTATTGTAATTGACTAATATTAATGTTAATTTTATATTGTGTACTAGCGGTTGGACCCGGCTTCGCCCGGGTGCAGATAGCTTTTGAGTCGAATATTGATTTGGCAACAACATATTATTTCGCGTACTAACTATATTTCCCGCGCGCCGTCGACTATATTTCCCGTCCCGTTTTATCCAGTTTATGTCCCGTCTCATTCAGTCCCATGATTAAATTTTAATTATCATTTATTATCAGTTTTTTGTATTAGCTTTATTGAAAATTTTCTTTATATACAATATTTTGTAATTGTGATATTGATTCGTTGGTGGGAGAAGTGGTGGGAGGCGCCCGACGTGACGGCCCAGTGGTGGCATGCGCGTGACCTGCGCGCGGCACTGAGCATTGCAACGTTACTTTATTTTTCTAAAATAAATGTAGCCTAAGTTACTCCTTGTTATATCAGCTACCTGACAAAAAAGTCCCGTCAGAATCGGTCCAGCCATTTCAGAGATTAGCCGGAACAAACAGACAGACAGACAGACAAAAAAAAATTAAATATCATTTTCGGCACAGGTATCGTATATATAACGATATGTAGTAGGATTTTTTTTATTTTCACTCTTAAAACAGACACTTCAATTTTATTTATATGTATAGATTTCATGAACATTTTAGGTCTCAAAAATCAGCGCTAAAGATTCCTCTTCCAAGAATTTTCATAAAAAATATTTCTTACACGTATGTGATACTTAGCACTTCCATTGACTACATATTATAATAATATTCTGTAATAGTAAAGTGGTTATCTTGTACAACTCCAACCTCACTTTTAAATAGATCTATTTAGTTGAACTTATTTTTTTTGAAATTGTTATTGTTAACACTATAATGTTTGGGGTGGTATGTAGCACTGGTGGGACACGTAATATGCGCTGATAAATTGTTAGTTGTTTTACTTTAGTTACGGAACCTAAAGAGCTATAAATTGCAGATTCGAAATAAGAAATTGTAAACAAAAAGTTGCAAATAAGTACTTTAGAAAATTATATAACTACTTTTTGAATACTTATTCCTTTTAATTATGTAATAAAATAGGCTCTTTTGATGTTATACAACAGGTGAAAGTTCAAATATTTGGAGATCAACAAAAAACGAATTCAACAACAGGAAGTAAATTAAAAATCGATTGCAAGAATTTAACCGCCATTGCCGAATAAGATAAAAACTGAGCCGTAAACTAAACTTAATGAATTTTACACGGTACCAACGCGAAAGTATTTCTTTTTTTTTGTTTTTTTTTTCGATAATGGCCTGGCATAGTGGCGGCATTGCACCTGATGGAAAGTGCCAATGCCGCCCAGGCAGAGTATCCATTGGCATCGGACGGCAGTCCCATGCCAATGGAAACAATTATGCCGGCCTGCTTAGGTGCCTCTTCACACCACGGCGGAAGGACCCAGGATTGTAGGAAGGAGGGAACACGTGCGCCGGCAAACAATTCCACAGCCTGACGGTGCGGCACAGAAACGAATTTGAGAACCGTTTGGTTCGCGCCGGGATGGTGTGGACCGTCAAGCTATGGCTTCGCAAGCCAGCACGCGTGGTTCTGGTTAGGAATGGAGAGGAGGGGAGCAAGTTGAACAATTCCTCAGAGCACTCACCGTGATACAGGCGGTAGAACACGCTTAGAGAGGCGACATCTCTCCGGAGTTGTAGCGACTCCAAGTTGCTCGTAACGTCTGCATCATTCACAATGCGGATGGCCCGCCGCTGCAATCCATCCAAGGCATCGAGCAGGTACTGGGCGGATCCATCCCAAAGGTGCGAGCAGTACTCCATACCCGGCCGGACCTGCGCTTTATATAAGCGGCAAACTGCGGCAAAGCTGACCGGGCGTGAAAAACCGACGCACCCTGTTCAGGACTCCAACCCTGCGTGATGTGGCAGATATTACGCCCTCGATGTGATTCCTTGGATTGAGATCATAGCGGATATCCACACCAAGGATACACAGGTCATTCCGCACTGAGAGGGGAGTACCCTGCAGAATGGGGAGGGGAGAGAACGGGGATTTTTTGCACGTGAACGCACACACCTGGGTTTTCTTGGCATTGAACTCAACCATATTCCTGGAACCCCATGTAGAAATGAGATCCAAGGTCCGGTTGAGCTCAATGACAAGATCTTCGCGTCCCTTCACAGTTTCGACACGGCAACCTGGAGGCCCGCAGTGGTATCGCCCATGAACCGTGCTGTCATCTGCATAGCAATGAATGTTGCCAAGCGACAACATGTCATTGATATGCAGAATAAACAAGGTGGGCGACAGCACCGAGCCCTGAGGAACTCCGGCATTTATTTATTTTTTTTTTTTTCATTTATTAAGGACACAAACAGTCGTATAAAAGGCATAATAGTAGAAAAAATAGATACAAAAAGACCTACAGGTCCATATCTTAAATATACAAATATGAATATAAGAGAGCTAAAGGCGACTCATAATTTTATTCACAACAGTCATAAACTACACCTGATTATCCAGGGTACTTAAAATACTGAAAAATAATGTTAATGTTAAGAATATAAGTCTTGGATATTGAGATACTATGTTATTCCTACACGCTAAACAGTTGAAACATTGCAGTATTAAACAGAGGAATAAAATTTATTATAAAGATACATTATTCTAAATATACATATATTACTATCCAATAAATATTACAAATCGTTACATTAGGTAAGAAGTATACATACGGAATGATAGTGTAGGTCGTGCAATAAGTTGGTTGGCAAATAGATAATTTAACAGTTGGCAAACAAAATTCTTTTCACTTTAGTTTTATACATTAACAGGGTACAATTAAATATGTCAACACTATTAAGAAATTGATCATAAAATTTGCACGAACGCCTGAAGAAAGAATTTTTAGCATAGTTGGTGTGACAGAAAGGTATATAAAATGTATGATGGTTACGAGAGGTTATACGTGGAACTTTAAAGCTAATGTTTTCAAGTAAGGATTCCGAGTCTATATGATTGTGTATGAGTTTAAAAAGAAAAATAGAATCAAGATAGTTTCGCCTAGCTTGCAAGGATCCGGTGATATGATGTCTAGCCGCACTGCTGTTATAGTCAGTAAATGAGTTGCCTGACCTATAGTCTAGCGATTTTAAAAACTTCATCTGAATTCGTTCAATTCTGTCAATGTGAGTAGAATATTGAGGGTTCCAAACTACACTTCCAAATTCTAATACACTACGTACATATGCATTAAATAGGGTGATCAATGTGTGCGTCGTTTTGAACGGTTTCCCTAAACGAAGAATCAGACCAAGTTGTTTGTATGCTTTGCCTATGATATTTTCTATGTGTAACGTTAAATGGAGTTTGGAATCCAAAGTAACACCTAAGTCACGCACAAAAGCGACTCGTTTAATATTTTGTCCTGAAAGCTCGTAATTAAATAAAAAAGAACTCTTTTTTCTAGTGAACGAAATAACGTAGCACTTATCAGTATTAATAAACAATTGATTGCGATTGCAATATTGTTCAAAATTTCGTATATCACTTTGTAGATCATTGAGATCGTGTTGTGTCGAAACTACCTTAAAGATCTTTGTGTCATCCGCATACAACAAATGACAAGAATGTTCTATACACTGTCCGATATCGTATAAATATAATGAAAAAAGAAACGGTCCTAGGTGGGAACCCTGCGGTACTCCAGAAGGTATCATAAGAAAACTAGAACAGCACCCTTTTAGTGCCACAGCCTGACTGCGGTTGCTAATATAAGATTTAATCCACCTCAGTAAGTCGCCATGTATACCAAACCCTTTCAATTTTTTAATGAGAATTGAGTGATTAATTTTGTCAAAGGCTTTCGAGAAATCAGTATAAATGGCGTCCACCTGGCATCCGGCATCCATTGCATTAAGTATAAAGTCAGTATAACCGATTAGATTAGTGTTTACACTACGTCCACGGAAAAAACCATGTTGTTCAGGTGGCATGTTGCGACGGGTGTAATTTGTTAAATGGTTAGTCACAATTTTTTCAAACACCTTTGCAAACACACAGAGTTTCGAAATAGGTCTATAATGAGTTACATCATGTTTGTCACCACCCTTGTGAATTGGTGTTATGAGAGCTTTTTTCCAAATATTTGGAAAGCAACCTGTGGTTAAAGATCTTTTAAAAATTATGGTTAAAGGAAGAGATAATTCATTACACAACCTGGAAACAAACAATGGGTGAATATCATCTACTCCGACTCCTTTATTAATATCAATATGCTGCAATAATTTTAGAACCATGCTTTGAGAAATTTCAACCGAAGGTAAATTTACAGGACCAAATATATTATCTTCTATTAAGTCATTCGTTTGGTGGGAGGTACTAGATATAAAAACAGAATTAAAATATGAGTTAAACATGTGACAAATAGTAGTGGCATCAGTAGAGGCAGCATCAATATATTTCATATTAGCTGGTATATTGTTAAGAGAGTATTTTGACTTTATAAAAGACCAGAAAAATTTTGGAGCTAAACTAATTTTATTCTCAGCCAGCGCAACATAATCTGAATAGCATTTGGTTTCGAGCCGTTTTACACGAGCACGTAATAAGGAGAAGGTAACATAGTCGCGACAATTACCATATCTTTTCCATCTTGCATGGGCTTTGGTTTTTTGGTGGATAAGCTTGACCATGGCCCGGGTGTACCAGGGTGGATACTTACGGTGGTTGAGAAGAGATTTTTTCGGAACATGTGCAGTAATTAATTTATTTAAAACTTTATAAAAATAGCTAACCGCATCTTCGGTATCGAGTTGAGATAATTCTGTGATCCAATCAATTTTACACAATTCATCACTTAATTCGGAATAATTAGCTGAATGATAAAAATATTTAACTTGAGTAGGATACTGTAATTTCAGGACACAGTGCTGATTAAAAGTAATATCTATAGCTTTATGGTGTGAATCTTCCGGTGTTAGAGGACAAGAACAGGTCAAAACTTTACAATCAATATTACTCAAGACCAAATCCAGAATACGACCATTAATATTGAAACATGAGTTATATTGGTTTAAACCAGTAAAATTTAAAAAGTCACTAAGTAATTTTGATTTATTATCGTCATTATTATCCAATTGTAAATGTGATTCACCTTGTGAGGACCATTTCGCCGAGGATATATTAAAATCGCCTAAAATTAAAAACATATCGTTTGGATAATTATGAACAATTTCAGAGGCACTGTCAAAAAATGTTTGTAAATAATGTAAGTGATTATTATTATGTGGGAAGTAACAAATACATATGTGTAGTGTTAGCCGGGAGTCCAGTGTAGACGCAGCAGCAATGCTTAACCATAGTTCTTCCGAAGCGGATGCACAACGCCAGTCATCCCTAAGACGCGCCCACATCCCCGTTCTTACTGCCAACAAAACACCTCCCCCTCTCCCACAACCCCGGACACCCAAGGGGCGATCACGCCTGTAAACCTCATAGTTATGGAAAAAATATTCAGCATCATAAAAGTCAGGTGTTAGCCAAGTCTCTGTCAAACATATTAAATCGTAATTACAATGTAAAACATTTGTTAAAAAAGAATGTGATTTAGTACGTAACCCTCGTACATTTTGGTAATAAATATTAATATTATTTAAAGTGGACATTGCGGACTAATAAATACATATCCAAAAGAACATAGGCATCGGTGCAAATAACATAGATGGACAAAAATACACCACCAAAGTGAAATTAAATTGAAAGTGCGTAAAATATAAATGAGATAAAATAACATAGAAAATATAAATAAAAAGAAGTGTTGACATAATTATAAACTTACAATCATTGTACGTATAAAACTGCCGAGAGATCAAGATAAGATAAGAGAGCAACATCAGTGCATTCCTAACAAATGAATAAACATGTATAATAATATGATAAGAAAAATAACCAAAATTACCCATGCTAGAAGAAAAAACAGACCAATAATATTTTAGTAAAAAAATAATTTGTATGATCAACAAAGATACGGTGTATAGTCACTTGAGTTTATTTAAATCACTATCATTCCGGATATTTAAAATATTTGAATTTTCTGATTTGCGCATAAAGATCTTACAATCTCTAACCCATAAATAGGTGTAATTTAAATCGGCTTTAATTTCGCGTGCACGCTTTAACAATAACTTGTTCATTGGCGTTAAATGATCATTTATATAAATATTGGAAGCAGCCCCATTCATCTTGATGTCGGCAGTGGTAAGGCCGCGACGAGCACGAGCTGCGGCAATGAGTTGATCCTTACGTCGGCGTTGAGTGAAGCGGACGATTATAGACGGTGGTCGCAAAAAGTTCTTATCGTTGATATTGTTACTTGTCGCATTGAACGGCCGAACGCGATGAATTGTGTCAACATCTGTATCTAGTAGATTAAATCCCAACACAACACACATGTCTTGTAATAATGTGTACAAATTTTCTCCGTTTCTAGAAGGAATACCTGAGATTTCTATATTGTTTAAACGTGAGAATTGATCTTGTATGTTACACTGGTATTTGAGCTCGGCGACTTTTTCATTGTTGATATCGGAATCCATTTGGAGACTTATTAACTTATTTTCGACCAAAATAAGCCTATCATCAATACCAGAGAAACGACATTCGAGCTCATTCCACTTGGAGTTTAGGTCTTGGATAGCTTGTGACGTGTTCTGGATATCAGCTTTTACTGTCTGGAAATCTGTTTTCATGCTGTTGAAATCTGCACGGAAAGTTTTTATTTCTCTGAGTACTTCAGTTATAGTGCAAGTATCTGGGGATCGCGCGCGACACGCTGTACACCGCCATGCCGCTCGTTTTTCCTGACCCATTCTACGGTAACCAGCTTCCGTAATCCCTGCACATCCATAGTGAAAGTGTCCATGACAAATTCCACACGGCACAGAGTCCACAACAGATTCGTTACACTTGGCACAAAACATAGTTCTATGAAAATTAATAAGCACGACGCGATAAATTAACCGGGCGCTGCGATAACAACCGTCACTCGGCAGCTCTCACTGCGAACTGGAAAATTTATTTTCCAGTAGTATTTTTATACATTTACCGACATGAGCGCCGAAGCGTGTCCGTCTACGACTACACGTATTCTACGCCCATGCAGAAAGCCGGAAATCCACGAACACAGGTTGCCGGGTAGACCGTATGCCGGAAGCTTGGACAGAAGACCACGATGCCAGACCCTATCAAACGCCTTGGCAATGTCGAGGCTCACAGCAAGAGCCTCGCCACGCCGGTCTATCGCCTCACCCCAGCGATGCAGGACAAACGCTAGAAGATCACCCGTCGATCGATTATGGCGGAATCCGTATTGTCGGTCACTGATCAACGAGTGATCCTCCAGGTAGCGGACCAATTGAGTGTTTATGATCCGCTCCATGACCTTACACATCACTGAGGTGATAGCGATAGGGCGGTAATTGGTAGGGTCCGATCGATCACCCTTTTTGGGGATCGGTTGCACATTGGCCTCCCTCCAAGATTCCGGCACAACACCTGTGCAGTAGGACGCTCGGTAGAGGCGAGTCAGTGCTGGAGACAACTCGGCTGCACCAGCCCTTAAAACCACCGCTGGTATCCGGACCACTGGCTTTCCGCACATCGAGAGACCGTAACTCACGCCGCACATCACACTGCCTGATGCGAATATCTGCCATTGAGAAACCGCAATCAGGCAGTGTAGGCAGCGACTGGGAACCACGGTCTTCGAGGCGGGAATTAGCCGCAAAGAGATTTGCCAGCAAGGCAGCCTTCTCTTGCGGCTTGTGGGCCAGCGACCCTTCAAGGTACCTCAGCGGCGGCAACGCTGGACGGCAGAAGTTAGATTGGACGGCCCTGGCCAACCTCCAATAAGCACGACTGCTAGTTGGGTGATCGGCCAACGCACGCCCAATCCTGCTAACGCGCTGGGCATCCGCCCTAACGTAGGCCTTCTTGCAGGCCTTGGAGGCACGGTTATAGGCTTCTTTGAGGGAACTGATATTGGGATCCTTCATGGCGCGACCCCTGATCCAAGCGCGATACGCCGCCTGTTTGTCACCGACAGCATCGGCGCATGCACGATTGAACCAGGAGCGTCCACGGCCCTTACTGGTGATCTCAGAGGAAGGAATGTAATATTCCATTCCAAGTCTGATCTCGTCAGCAATAGCGTTGGCACTCGCTGAGGGATCTTTACCCTCAAAGCAGCGCTGTCTCCAAGAGATGGATGCAAAATATTCCCGCATACCATCCCAATCTGCCGACGAGTAATGCCAGACCCTTCGCCTTACCTGCACGGGACGTGGAGGTGATGCGATCGGTACTGACGACCCAACCAGGCAGTGATCGGAAGTGCCCAGAGGCGCACTAACGGTCACATGATACCCGGCTGGGTGACTCGCCAGCAGAAGGTCCAGCAAAGAAGGCGCATGACTCGCCACATCCGGGATCCTGGTGGGCTGGTTCACCAGTTGTGTCAAGTCATGAGTCAGAGCGAATGCATGGGCAGCTCTGCCAGCATAATCAGTTTTGGAGGAGCCCAGCCACAGTTCGTGATGAGCATTGAAATCCCCCAAGACCACCATTTCGGCCGACGGGAACTGCGCCTGCGCGTCATCAGCCGCCTGGCTAAGATACCTGAACAGCCGAGTCGTCTCATCGTCCCCGTTGTGAGACCTGTAAAGGCACACGTAGATGCGGCTCAGGGAACCTAGATCCACGTGCACCCACAGAGCGGAGAAGGAGGGGTCCTCCATGCAGTGCAAACGGCGACAGCAGATGTCCGACCGAACATACAAGCATACCCCGGCTTTAGGCTTGAAGTTCACTTCAAGCGAATAACCGGGATACAACAGGTAAGAATTATCGGTCGGACAACGAATCTGCGTCTCCGTTAGGAAGAGCAAAGCAGGCCGGGCCGTCTCAAGATGGTGGTGGACGGCACTGAGGTTCGTATGGAGTCCACGGATGTTAGTGAACTCCATAGTGAACGCGGTGGTGGGGTTAAGCACCGCTGAAGGACCTGCTCTGTTTAGTTGCACTGTCATGGTAGAAAGGATGGGATTGGTGAAGAGGCAACGAGGATCTTAGGTTCGGGCACTAAGAAGGCCGAATGGGCACCGGTACGAAAGGGTCGGCAGGAAGCGAATAGATCCGCCGGACGGAAGGGCCCCCGTACCCTCCCGGGATGGGCCGCCGGGACCCCACTTCCGGTCACCAACCGGCACGACGTACCCACCCAAGATTATGCGCGGCATGGTGAGGCAGCCTCTCGAGGTGGTTAGCCCCGATTGGGCCCCTGTACTATACCGCGGGCGGCCAGCGGACAACCGTTTCTACGGGTCTCCCTGGCCGGCGGATCAACTCTCCTCCCTTCGACAGAGGACCGAAAATACCCACACGGTACAACCTCATGCCCGGACTTAAGATCCTCGAAGAAACCGGAAAACCACTGGCTGATCCCGGAACGCGATCCCCTTACGGAGATCACTATGGCGGTCTTTACGCCTCGTGGACGGTGGTCGCTACCCGGGCGGACACATAAGTCCTACCACCACTATGTCACTCATTTGGCACTACCCAGGGGTCACGTGTAGGGAATCTAGAGTCAAAGCCTACGGAAATTTTTTCGCTCTAAAACGAAGAATTATTCAAATCTACCGAAAAATGTCAGTCAAATCTGTAGGTACACAAAAAAAACTGTATCAAAGAGAAAAAGTTTTTAATTTTATTTTATTTGTTAGATTTCAGATTTACTTACTCATTTAATCGTTATATCTCATAAACTAATTGGATTTTTACGTAGATAAATCCATACTAAAATGCATTACATTTTAGAGAGATATTTAAAATCAAGGTCAAAGTACAAACGGTTAACCACAACCCTAAGCTTTGTCTGCACAAAAGGAATTTTGATAAACATTTCCATCGCATTTTTATTCCATGTGCGTCTGCGGCTTTATCAAATGATCGATATTTAAACGAACTCATTCATAACGTTGCGAACAAAACCCGCCGACCAACATGAAAAGGGCTTTATTGGCGCACTCGACGGCGAAACGCAAAAATTGTCGCGCAAAGAGTTAACTAATCTAAGCGAGAGCATGCCGGAACGGGCTCACGTACACACAGAATGACAGAATAATGTGGATTACGACGGAAATAATCTTTTTTCAACAAATCAATTACACGTTTTTAAATTATTGACGCTTTTTGCAGATTACACGTGTTGTGTTGGCTTGAAGCGTCCGATGCTTGCCTTACTCTGTTTTGAGTTAAGTTTTGTCATCAAAAGGTTTTTATAGATTGATTTCACTGCATGTGCGTATTTCTAACATAGGTATATAAGCTAATTGTAATACTAACACTTAATGTATATGAGATATTTCTCGAAATAAATGTATTATTATTATTAAAAGGCAATTTTTCATGGCTTTTATATCTTTGTTCGTATATTTCTGCATCTTTATTTTTGTAATAACTTGTTCATATGCTTACTTTACTTTGGATACAATCATTACCCAAATAAAAACAATCATTTTGGGAAAGCTATAGCATCATTTGGTACAGGAACACCCATAAAGATCGATTTTTAATTGAAAACAAGTCCAAACGAAACAGTGATTAAAGATAAGTGTACGCATTTAAAGAGATATTAATAGAGTACCATTTACCTATGGTAACGTCAAAGAATCTAATTAAAAACTAAATAAATGACATAACGAATAACGATCCCCTAATTACTCCATCGTAAAAAGTGGCTGCTTCCAGAACTAAAGAATCATTATGTTCCACACTTGTCGTAAGTATTCCACTCTCATGGAGTGCAGTGCTATCGCGCCGCCCGTTCACTCAGGAAGTTGTAAATCACAACAGCTCCGAGGCTCGTCAGCCGATTCTTACAAACCCACCAATTTATTTCGAGCCCTCTTGTCCCGCGATTTGCTACCGAAATGATCCTAACCTCAAAACGCTTGCCGCGATCACAGCTCTGCATAAACTGGAAGTTATTTAGTCGAACCACTGAAAATATTAAATCTACTTTTTATTACACGCGCATCCTGCGAGACTCTGTTGTTTTGATGACAGATGAGAATATAAAAAATCTCCATAAATGTTGTCGCCGACGTGATTAGGCAATAAATCATAAACGATACAACTAGTCTGTGACAAATTAATTTGTGCAATATTGTGGTTTCCGGAGCCATAATGTGTGATATTAATTTCGTTGATGATGTTTTAGGAAATAGACGACCGGAATAAAGTTGTTAAGAGCTGAATTATAAAGCTGCTTTCCTTCATAAACTACGATCGTCTCTTCACATTGCATTTTTTTTTAAATCAATGCTTTCATATACGTAGCATTGCTTCATGCAAACATTTGGCGACATCGCAAAAGTTTCTATAAATAAAATATTCAATATTATCGGTCACATTATCGGTATACAATTCACTGACATTTTTATCTCCCCAAGGACTGCACAATAATTCACCTAACGAAAAGCTATAGGATCTGCTTGATTAAAAACACATAATACATCTGATTAGTTTTAATGTAATACGTTAATTTAATGGCGTCATCGAATCGACATGTGATTCTGATCACCATAACTAACCACATTACAAGTTGAATCGATTCCCGCCAACTGTTGCCCTGTGCGTTTTTGATCCTATGATCTATCAATAAATAGGGTCTATTGTGAATCCGCAAAAAACGCATAAATCGAATCGATCTTCCTATCTGTCTGCCATTCACTTTGTTACGGGTCTGCGGTCGAAATCCCTAAAGAGCCATACATATTCCGGCGGTGGGACACGTCAAAATATTGTGTATCGCTTGTGCTAATGGCTACGCGACGGTTAGTAATGTTTGCATTATGCTTGTATTGTCGCTTTATTTGAGGATTTGTGGCCATATGTGCCATTTTTGTAAAAACGCTATGGACTTCGCAAATGTTGTCACAAACTATAAATTAAAATAGATAACTATGAATTTATTTATTTTATTTATTTATATATGCTTTATTGTACACCAAAAAGACAAAAGACACAAACAAGTACTTAAAAACTAAAGGCATGGTTACAATAGGCGGCCTTATCACTAGCTGCGATCTCTTCCAGGCAACCTTTGGATGGACTGGATTATTGTGAAATTGAAATAAAGGGTAGTGCAAATAGCGAGAGAATAATAATAATAAACAATAATAATTGATGTACATGCTATATTATATTAATTTACATAATATAAATAAATACAAACATACATACATACATACTAATATATATCGAGCTAACTATAATGATGATTTAAGTAGAGGAGCAAAAAAAAAAAAAAAAGTATATTTATATATATATATATATATAACAGGATAATACGTTACTGCAGTGAGAGATAATGTATCTTAACAAGTCTCTTAAAACTTGGTAATGTCTTAGCTTGTCTGACAGACAATGGTAATTCGTTCCACAAGCGAGCAGCATGAACTGTAAAGGACTTGCTTAGAAATGATGTGCTGTGATTGGGAATCTCTAGGATCAAATTCTCTGTTGATCTAAGAATTCGCGCATGAGTTTGACCGAGGAATATTCTGTTTAGTGATAATTATCGCCTAAAATGGTTTAATTTGGGTTTTCAAGCACAGCTAAAAGTCAAATACAGAGGAAGATGCTATTATATTGATTCAGTTTGGTAATACAATAGTCAATACAATACTTACATATACATACTCACGCTTTTTCCCCAAGCGGTAGCCAGAGGTGCTACCAGGACACCCATATTTCACCTTATGTGTTCTTTCCTACAGTGTGATAAGTGACGAACATATCACCATATCGGGCACAAATTGCGGACTCCGGGCTGATAAATAAAAGAAAAATTCAATACCGCTTTGTCCGACTTGGTATTCGAACCTGAGACCTCAGTTTTGAAATCATGTATGTATCAGCCCATATTCGTCCCACTGCAGGGCACGGGCCTACTCTACAATCGAGAATACGATTGAGAGTGGTTAGGCCATATAGTCCACCACGCTGGCCTAGTGCGGGTTGGCGGACTTACATACCATAGAAATTCTTATAAATCGCTATGGTATGCAGGTTTCCTCACGATGTTTTCCTTCACCGTTTTAGTGCGTGGTGATTGACTATCAATACACACATGACTCCGAAAAGTCAAAGGTGTGCCCTGGGATTCGAACCCGCGACCACCGTGAACATGTGGGCAGCCGCGTCTAGTCCGTTTACCAACAGGCCACCACGCACTTAAAATTTGAAATCATACCTTAGTAAAATTGTGCCACCGACACATAAGCCAGTCTAACCCATTTAAAATTCGCTATTCATAGTACTCTCGAATCTAGACTCTATATTATTTATCGCGAGTCTCTATCACTTGTTAAAAAAAGCCCATTGTAAAAAGTATCCATGGTTTTCATCTCGGAACAATATTAGTGTTATCAATAATTAATACGTATATACCTCGGCCCTATGGATGGTAAAGCCAATTAGTTTATTTTTAGTTTTCCGATAACAACAGATAATGGTCATACACAGAGTACAAGTTCTAAGGCAGATTTATATTTTTTGCTCAAATTAAGTTTCAAGAAGTTTTAGTTTTGTTGTATCGCGGGAGAAGAGTCATCGAAAGAGCAGAAGGGCATCGAAACTCGGTTCAATTTTGAAAACCCGGGTTATCGGGTCTAAGAGTAATCAAAACCCGGGTAGACCGGTTTTTTCGAGCATTTCGATCTTTTTACTGTAATTTTTTAAAATACACTAATCTGCGTTTATATATCGATTTCCTACAATGAGCACAGAATATAAAGGATAAGGAAGAATTTAAATAAATGAAACAGTACTTGACAAATTACAAAAACAGTTTTAATGTTCAATAAAGTGATAAAGATTTATTTTTTCTTCAGAATATCTTAAAACTTAGTAAGTAATCTAGTCTTTTTTAAATCACAGACTTGCAGAGATTAGTTTTAACATGAAATGAATTATTTTGCTAACATTAACTTATTGTATTTAAAAGCTAACAGAAATAATATCTTCAAAATATATTTTTGTATATAATATTATAATAAAACTCTTCTTCGCATTAACAATTAATTAACGAATAGTTCTAGTCTCCTATTCTAATATAATTTAAATTGCAGTCTTTTGGTTAATAATCAGTTCTTTATCTAATTAACTTAAATACAAAGTAAAAAGTATTTATGAATTTAACACATTATTTAAACAACATAGTTACGATATACCCTCTGACTATCTGACCACTTTAGAAAAAAGATATATTCATATCAAATAATAAATAATACTATTTTGGATATGTCATTATGTAACATAAAAATAACAGAAATCAGAACTGAATTATTAGAATTTCTTCTTACTTATGTAAAATGAACGTAAAAAAATTAGGGCGTCCAAAGTTTTGTCACTCAAAGACGAACGCAATCTATTGCAGATAATTCCAGCCGAAGAAAATATACGCTCCGGCTCGACGCTAGTAGGTGGAATCGTTTTTAAATGTTCATATACCAGCGATAGGTTACGCCCTCGTTGTCGCGTACCTCCATTCTCGAAGAGTGCCCTTTCTACCCTCACAGTAGTAAGCAAATCGTCTGATGGACAAGCTGATCCAGTTTCCGGAGCAGTATTATGAGTAGCAACAGCTTCACTTAACTGTCTGTTCAGTTCCTCTTCATTTGCCAAAGTAGACAACTGAATGTCAATTTCTCGCAGGTCTTGGTCTGGCGCTGGCAAATTTTCAAGTGGTATATTTTGTTTTTTGGTTGTGCGTTTAATCAGATTAACAATTTCGTTTAGCATTTCATCACCTGTAGGCCGATAAAAAACAGTTTTATCTTCATTTTGAATGTTCTCAAAATATTTACCCGGATTTGTCAAGTACTGTAGTGTGGCTGCTTGAGTTAGTTTTCTTTTTGCGTATCGTTTGCTCAATGCAGTTGCCATTTTGTTACTTAGTGGTGTCTTCATTTCATACATTTTCTTCAATGCAAATTTTAGGGAAACATCAGCTGTAAGTAATGTTGCATCGCGTCGACATAGCGCCTCGACAACAGTTTTAATAACATCCAATATTTTATGGATCTCATCTATATTTCTCCAGTCATCATCAGTAAATGCAATGTCTGTTTTTAAATCAATTAAAGCTTTTGTAATAGATATTTTCAATTTCAGAAACCGACCTAACATGGCAGAAATGCTACTCCAGCGCGTTTTCCCATCTAACAGCAGGGAGTACTCCTGTCCAAAATCAGCTCTGACATGTTTTTGAAGGATGTCATCGTTTTTGGTCGGAGAGTTCTTAAAGATTTTTACCACTTTTCGTACTTTTGATAGCAGATCGTTGTATCTAAAAGACTGTGAACTGAAAGACTCCATAAACGAGGATTCATTATTAAATTCAACACCATCTTCGTCATTGTCTATAGAATTCGTGTCGTCGTTAAATTCTACAGTTCGCAGTCTTTGAGCCAATACCGATAAAGGCAAATCTTCATCCTCGTCAAGTGCGGCAAGCTGAGCGAAATTTTCCTCGAAGCCGGCATTGCATTTGTACATTACGCCAATTGCCAGCTGAACGGCATGAGCGATGCATAGCTGATAGTATGACTTAAGTGACTTCCCTAATGCAACCATTAGGCTGCATCCGTCTGTGGTTTGAGCGACGATGTCATTTGTTAGAGATACTCCATATTCGTCCAACTTGGCCTCAATCAATTGTACGCATGAGGCTGCATTCATGCACCCGTGAATGCGTATGAGACCTAGATTTCTAAAACTGCTATCCCTTGCAAAATTTGGTCAATGTAAAGTGAGCCCTATATATCTTCTATTTTTATTGGATGTCCATTCATCGAATTATATCGAAAACTTTTTTTCATCTGATAGTATAATTTTTATCTCGTTGATTATTATTTTTTTTTTTTTTATTGCATTGAATGGCGAGACGAGCAAGCCGTTCGCCTGATGGTAAGCGATACGACCGCTCATGAACAGTAGCAATATTCCACTGCGCTCGCCATCCTGAGACATAAGATGTTAAGTCTCAATATGTCCAGTAGTTGCTCTGGCTACAATGTCCTTCAATCCGAAACACAACAGTGCATTTAAGCAGTGTTGTTTCACGGGAGAAATAGACATTGCGGTGGTACCTACCCAGATGGCCTCTCACATATGAGAGACCTACCACCAGTGTATTTCTAGCTTCCTTTTATCAAAATCTTTGAGAATTATGTTGCGAACAGTATCAGCAGTAGTGGGTAATTTGTTGCCGGTCTTTTCAAAAAGGAACTTTAAATCTTGAGATTTTGAGAACGTTCTAAGAGGAATTCCATCAACTGCAGCCATACGAGACACCATAACCTGCATACTTGGGTTTGCATCAGTCTCAAAATAGTGTGTCAACTTAGTTTTCTTTTTTGGCGCTTCGGGAATTTCTTTTGAAGAAGATGCACTACCTTGAGCTGTTGTTTCGATTGTTGAATGCCTTGCAGCCTCTATATCAACCCTGTGAATATTCTTTAAATGTCTTAGTAGACTGCTAGTACTACCACCGGCTGATTTCAATACTTTTTGGCATGTTTTACATTTGAAAAATGAAGCATTTTTGTTTTTATTTCTGAGAAAATAGTGCCAAACAGATGTGCTGTCTCCTTCCTTACTAGTTACTACTTCAAAATCTATATCTCATTGATTTATGATAAACGAAGGGGAATCATCTGAAAGGAAACTTAGTTTTATTATTATAATAGCAATCGTATTATTTCAAGATGTAATGCTTGCAGGCAACGTCTGCGAGGCCGTACTTATTCATGGTTAGTTAGCGCTAATATTACATTAAAATATTTGCAATAAAAATCGGATATAAATACCAAAAAAAAAACACCTAAAAAAACACCATAAAAATAGCGCGACGAGTGGCGAATGACATCACGTCAATATATCAAATAATTGTATTATTTACATTAGAATCCTAGAACAACAAGCTAACACTGTAAGTTACGTTTTATTGAATAACAAAATTAATTTAGTAAATACTCACCTATAAAGAGCGTCACCAAACACTACACATAACAGTCCTCACGTTCACGCTGCCCGCGCTGGCGCGTCAAATACTTATGGCAAACAAAATAGAGGAAGTATTCATCACCTTAGAACAATGAGTAACATAGAACTAGTGCTATTGACATTTCAACGTACACTCTAATTTTGACAGCAAGAAATAATTGTGCTGTGATCTCTTCTGATAGTTCATCGATATCGATACATGAACTTTATTTATAGCAAATTCGTAGACACAGTGGTAGATACATGAATCATTATTATTTATTTCAAATCCATAGCCATTTTTGTATTTATACAGAACAAAAAATACAATACGATGATCTACTTTTTTTGAAAAGGTGTTCTCTGGTGTCCTCAGTTGTTACTAATATAAAAAAAGAAACTAGCAAAAATATAAGATAACTCCCATGAAAACCTATTTTGAATTAGCAGTTGAAACTTCCGCATGTAAATGTAAAAAAAAACATTACATGTGTGATTGCGTTACTCTGCTAGTACGCAAAGCCTCTAAAGAGAAATTTTTTGCCATGGACATGATGATACCGAAAATTATGAAGAGTATCCTAGACCACAGCCCTCGCGCAGTGGCCGAGCGCTTTTTACCACTACACTACCGGGTAGGTATTTAAAAGTACAAGCCAATTTATGTAACATGGGTAGTAAACTAAAATATACATTATTTATATTATCGATAAAATGTGCAGCATACCACTATTGAATATGTTTTAACTAAATTGTGTCGGCGCCGTTTGTAACATTTGATTTGTAGAAAAGTAGCAACGAAGCTACTTTTTACGTAATAAATAATAATTTATCGAAGCGTGTTTATATTCCATTTACTTATTATTGCATTCGAAGTGGCTTAAACTTAATAAATAACAAACACAAAAGTATTAAAAATATCCCGAAAAACCCGAGTTTTAAAAACCAAACCCGGGTTTTTTTATAATCCTCAGAACCGGGAAAACCCTGGTTTTTTCGGTCCGGGTAAACCCGGGCTCGATGCTTTCGGATGATCGGGCTTAGTTACAATAAATGATGTGATTTAAAGTTCTGTAAAAAAATGTTTTAGTTTTATATTTACCGGTGGTAGGTCTCTCATATGTGAGAGACTTGACTGACTCCGAAAAGTCAGAGGTGTGCCCTGGGATTTGAACCCACGACCACTGTGAACATGTTGGCAGTCGCGTCTAGTCCGTTTACCAACAGGCCACGACGCACTTCAATGTTCAATATTGAGACTTTACATCTTATTTATCAGGATGGCGAGCGCAGTGGAATGCCAAGCATTGCTTTGTAATTCAAGGTGTTGTTTGGTTTTACTACTGCTCATGAGCGGTCGTATCTTACCATCAGCTCAGCAATAAAAAAAAATGCAATGAATAGATTCTTTCAAGTCTTGGTATATCAAATCTAGTTGATTTAAGTCTTTAACGCCCAAATACTGGAACGCAACTTAAATATAAATGGCGCTTAACTACGTTAATCCCGATTAAATGTACTGGCTAAGTGGACCGTGCGCTGCTAAGAGCAACTTATTATTTGAATGGCGTTCCAGTATTCGGGCGTAAAACCTCAAGAATCCGATCTGATTTATACAATAATTAAGCTTAACAAATACCTTCTTTTCCTCTTATTTATTAACTGGGCTAGGGACAATGGTCCCAAACGCACCTAGCCACATTAATCTCACAAACTCATTCAAGAGAGCACATCAATTGTTAATGTGGTTAACGCAATTAGCCGATCGTATATTCGAATTAGTGGACATAATTGCCACTGCGCAGATTACCCCGACGTTTTGTAACAATAAAACCATTGGGACGAAACGTAAAAAGGTCGGAATTAGGAATCCAAGAACGGCGAAATACTTGACGGATTCCATCCAACGTAAAGCTATTATGATTAGCATTATTTGCTTTTGAGGGGAAGGATTCCGGTTTACGAGATAAAGAGAATTCTGCCATCACAAAGGACGTTTTTTCCCGTACGCTTTTTAATTTCCCCTCTAACATCTGTGGTGATGGCCGGGTCCCAGTCATTTTAATCGCATTTGTTACGCCACGAGTTAGTGATAGATGAATGGTTTGTTTAAATATTATGCTATACGGGAATCTCGAAACATAAATTCGTGTCGCCAAAAATCAACACCTCAACCGGTTTTTAACGTAGGAACACAATTCTGTAGGTATTACTTCCATGGATTTTGTACATTGCATTATCTGTATAATCTAAATTATTCAACAAGCAGCGTGTAGGACATATGAAGAGTGAGCTTCTGGATTAAATTTCCATTACGTCATATTTCATACCCACAATAAACGATACTAATGGGGACAGAAATTAGTTATTGCTGCGAAAACTCTTGACATCTAATTGGTACCAGATATCAAACAAAAGGCAACATTTCAATATCAAATGCTAAACTATCAGCATAATCCCAGCGCGGCCATAATATTGCTTACTTTGGTTTATATTTTGCAACATAAATCGTATTAGAGTAGCATTAAAAACGTTAAATGAACAGAAACAAAAACACACACGTTACAAAACACGTATGTTTTAATTTACGATGGGATTTTAATAAATAATTACTGCGTTGTATATGTAAACAGTAAGCTGAAATGTTTTATATTTTCAAACCGCATTTTATAGATCTGGTTAATCCGGTTACGTTTGTCACGGAACGTTTAGGACGCGTCGGCCTGCACTAAATATGAATCTTTATGCTTTAACTGTGACGTTAATCACAAAAGAGCCAGTGATTTACGCGCCCAACAACACAAGATCGATTTACAGTTTTGAACATTTTACTAGCGAGCTTGTTTCACATTTGGTGGCGATAACAAAAGCTTTCTTCATATTTTTATATTGTTTTATAAGTTACGGTGACCGCCGGCGGGCCACGTGCCTGTTAAACGCTAAGTAATGAAACAACGGCTTTATTATACACGAAACCCAATAAAATGTATGTAACTTGAATATTAGAGTTTTATGTTACGACCGAGAGCAGGCCTAACAAAATATTACGTAATCATCGTCCATAGTCCACGCGTTGTATTAAAACTAACCCACAACGCGCTTTGTCGGCTATATACTCTCATAAAATAGTATAATTAAAAATCAAATGGAAAGTATCCGCCGGTGTAAGAGCGCGCATCCCATCGTGTGTCAGTGACCGGTCCTGAATGGACCCTAATTTTTTTTTTCAGGGCTTCGATTTGTGGGTTCTTGCTTTGTGATACAAAATTAATGATTTTTGGACTGTGCTTCGCAGCGTCAGCGGACACAATAGCTTCAGTGACAATGGTGTCCCGCTGTCCACGATATTGACGGAAGGCCGCGGACGCTACCTACGCTCCTGTCTACCCCACCGGCCTTTTGTGCCTCGGAATTTTAGACACGTCATGAACCAAAATGGAAGCTCGTGAGAATAAATATAATATTTCATGAAAATTTAATATCTAATTACGACACCACAATTCTAATAATCATTCCATATGTTCATTTCACTTTTACACAAAAAATGCATGAGAATGAATGTTTTATGAAATATGATGATAAGACGCCGCGGTAGTTAAAACAGTTGTGTTGTCGAAATGTTAAAAAAAATACTTATTGATGGATTTGTTCAATTCTAAAATGACTACGAACTATGGTCATAACTAAAATATTTTTTACAAAAACCGACATTGCACATTCAGTGCAGCGGAACAATAATACACCAAAACACCGGCCACACGACACCCAAACATTAGGGGTGGTCCAATGTTGTGACCAACATGACCCAAATGTCCAATTGTTCGCAATTGTGTTGGCACCAACATTGTCAAGACTTTATTTATGGCAAGCCAATATAATTTCATTGGCATCGAAGTGTTTTATAAATGTGTATAAGCACAATATCAATATCTATGACGACAGTGTCCGTTATGGTCAATAAATTCCGGGATTATCTTGTCCGTGGGCCGTGATTAGGTGCTATGTTTGGGGAAAGTCAAAAATTAAATCGTTTAAGCCCATTTAATGGTTAATATACAATGGCATCGTCAAGTAATGATAAATTATAGCTATAAAATGTAGCTGTGTCATAGACGTCGTAAACAAAGGATGGATAGAACATGTAGTTAGCTGAGGGTCAATAAATTTAAATTAGGCAGTAGGTATATACGATGCCTACGCATTTATTAATACCTACCTTATACATACATACTACCTAAAAATATAATTATAAATTATATAGGTTTCCTGAACTCAATCACAACGCTTATCAATTATCATACGTGACAAAACATTGCCAAAAGAATTCGCTATCAGAATTCCAACAGGCGCAATTTCAATGCGAATATGTTATTAGATCCTAGAACAACGTAAGGGAAGGATAGAACCCCTGATCCATTCCAGATTCCTTACACGTGTTACTGAGATATACTGAAATGACCAATCATAGACGTGTTTGCACTGTTAATATACTTTTTTATCTTACCGGTAGGTATAGGTTTTTGTAACTAGATTGCGGTAAATTGGAGCCTACAATTACTTATGCAGACAGTTTATTTTATTTCCCTATAAATTGCATATTGTGAAGTTAAATAAAATTACTTTAGTCATAATAACTATCTATATGCTTTTGGCAGTTTATATGCACTAAGTATTTATGCGAGCTATGGAGCGTGCTATGCTTGGAGTCTCTCTGAAGGATAGGATCCATAACGATCTTATCCGACAGAGAACCAAAGTAGTAGACATAGCACATAGGATTAGCAAGCTGAAGTGGCAGTGGGCTGGCCACATTTGTCGAAGAACCGACAACCGCTGGAGCAGACGTGTTCTTGAGTGGAGACCGCGTCTTGGCAAGCGTAGTGTAGGACGCCCACCGGCTAGGTGGAGTGACGATTTGCGAAAGGTCGCTGGCAGATGCTGGATGCGACAAGCCGAAGACAGGGTAAAATGGCGCAATTTGGAGGAGGCCTATGTCCAGCAGTGGACAACAGTTTAGGCTGATGATGATGATGATGATGATGAAGTATTTACTATATGCGCCCGTTTTTTTATGGAAAACTAGCTGTGCCCGCGACTTCGTCCACGTGGAATTTAACAAAAAAGTGAATTAGTTTATGTAGTTTTTTTTTTAGTTTTTGCATTTTTATTTACATTTGTAACGAAACCATACCGCGATCTAATTCTACGGTGGCCCCATCTCTTAGCGAGCGGCGGTAAACTCCCGTTACACATTTATTTTCAGTTTTTTGTATTAGCTTTATTGAAAAATTTATTTATATACAATATTTTGTAAATGTGATATTGATTCGTTGGTGTGAGAAGTGGTGGGAGGCGCCCGACGTGACGGCCCAGTGGTGGCAAGCGCGTGAGCTGCGCGCAGGCATTGCAACATTACTTTATTTTTCTAAAATAAATGTAGCCTAAGTTACTCCTTGTTATATCAGCTACCTGACAAAAAAAGTCCCGTCAAAATCGGTGCAGCCATTTCAGAGATTAGCCGGAACAAACAGACAGACAGACACACAAAAAAATTTAAAATATCATTTTCGGCACAGGTATCGTGTATATAACGATATGTAGTGGGACATTTTTTTTTATTTTCACTCTTAAAACAGACACTTCAATTTTATTTATATGTATAGATGTCTGCTTTAATTAGAGGTAGCTGTCTCTTAAATTACCACTACAAGGAATAATTATCATGGTTTTAAAAATCTATCTCATACAAATAAGCTTTAACAGACCAAATATTCAGAAAAGATTGCAAAAGATTAGATTTATTAATCAATCCTCAAACCTACTAACGCCTTCAAAATTCTTCCAAGCTTCAATCTCCTACAATTTTTTTCTTAGTACAAGATGACAGCGTAGTAGGTAATCTATAGGCATTGACTTATATTCTACCGATAGACGAGGCGCGTCATAGAAACTATTTGCCCCGTATCTGTCGAAAGTTCAGTAGCGACATCTAGTACGTTTACTTGAATATTACAAATGATGATCAAAGATTATTAGACAGACAAGACAATTCATGTCAATAATAGCTTTTCCTAAGATACTGCCTAAGTATCAATACCGTCATAGCAATAATATTTTTTGTATTTTTTTTTATTTACGTGAATAATTCATGGAAATGATGTAAATGAAATTAATTACTCTTACAAGTATACAAGTCAGTCAATCAGTGTACAATCAGTCTGACATTTATTATAATAACATTTATGAATTTTTAACAAGCTGATAAACTTTTTTCGAGACTACTAGACAGAAGCAATGGTACAACAGAAGTTTTTAATAATGATTACCGCATTTGGAATATCTGAAATCTTCGTGTTGAAAATGAATTGAACAAATATGGGTATGATCTGATGGTAGCCACGTAAATCCGTTCCAATAATTCTGGACAAATATTATAGGGATCTCCTTTTTTTGTAACCGAGGCGTAAGAATATAAAACAATTTTAAATGATATTAGTCTTCAATAACAATCAATGGATTCGAATAGTCCATTAAGTAATTCATATTAAGAAATGGGGTCTAAATACTATCCACTGTTTCAAAACATACATACAACACACATATTTTGTGTTACTAATTACCTAACAACATAATAATTAAAATAAAATACTGAAATCAATTTGCAACTACATTCTTCCTACATATTTGTATTTGTAATGTATTCGAATAGTTTATGCCTATTTGGTCGACTGATATGAATGTCCCTTGAATAATCTATATCTAATATAGTTCGTCTCTCTCACTCGACGGGCAATTTTTATGCGCGGAAATGAGACATACGATTAAGGAGCTCACCTTGTATTTTATCGAGCTCTAAAATATATTTAATCCAATAATAAATAAAAGATCTGTATTATCGGCATTATTCTACAATATAACATCACTTACGTTGTATTCTTTAATTATATTGTAACTTCTGAAAATTTTGCTGTCGGTTTGACGGGGAACATCAAAATAAATTACATAAAAGTTTATACAAAGAGGCGTACTGCTGCGTAGCTGTCACGCGGCAGACTGTCTCGTGTGCGGTGCATGCACCGCACTTGGGTGGGACACGTTTATTACAAAGAACGTCTTATCTAGTGTAACATTGATATCGATGTCTATAGGAGATTCGCTTGCCAGTTTTGAATAAGTTACTTTGCGCAAGGTTTTCTATTTTGTTTCTAATACAAATCAAGTTTGTTTTAATCACGTTAGTAGTAGCAATACGCGTAGAATGGGTTGTCCGCCTTTGTTAATGTATCCCAGCAGATGCGACTTCAGCACTAGCAAACTGTCCTACATCGATTATACAAAAAAAAAACTAAAATAAAGGAAAGGACTTTTCTTTTTTACTGGTGGTAGGTCTCTCATATGTGAGAGGCCATCTGGGTAGGTACCACCGCAATGTCTATTTCTCCCGTGAAACAACACTGCTTAAATGCACTGTTGTGTTTCGGATTGAAGGACATTGTAGCCAGAGCAACTACTGGACATATTGAGACTGAACATCTTATGTCTCAGGATGGCGAGCGCAGTGGAATGTTGCTACTGTTTATGAGCGTTCGTATCGCTTACCATCAGGCGAACGGCTTGCTCGTCTCGCCATTCACTGCAATAAAAAAAAAAAAAAAAAAAAAAAAGGAGAAAACATTAAAAATCTTATTTACTCGGATTTCTCAAGAGAGCAACGATATAAAACATAGTAAGTTGACAACAAACCCGGAGGGTCGGCTACGTTTGCTCCGTAATCGACCATTCCTGTGTCCATTACTTTAATGTGATTTCTTTTAGATGGTACATAATGCGCCTCGCTACACTTATCTAGAACTATCGAGTCGGTAAAAGGTCTAAACATAACATTAACGGCTCACTTCGAATATACAACTTAGTATAAATTAGGTTTTACTTTTATTTCATTACTACCGTATTTTGTTTACTCTTTATGTCATTTAAGTTTCATTGATGGCATTAAAGTGTCGAAAGTTTTCATTTCTACTGCACCATTTAGTACAGGCAACGAAGCAACGGGTTACTCTTGTCCGCAATGCATAATTTGCCAGGAGTTTTTTTTTTTCATGAAGAGGTGGCATATGACCCCACTAAGTTAAAAACCCAAAATACTTACAAAAATGGCGTCCGCTAGAGCCGCCATTTTGGAAAACGCGTTTGAAGCCATATCTCCGGAACCATCCACTTTAGGCACATCATGCTTGGACCTTTCTTGTAGATAATTAAATTTCCTATCTTTTTTGTTCAATAATTTTTTTTGTGCCATTAACCGTTCGCGATTTACAATGTTATTAATTTTCATTTTATACCTTTTTTGCAATAAATTTTACATGGATTTTTAACAAAATTTACTATTTCCTCATTGCTTTGTTCCCTTATGCCATCAGTATTTAATTAATTACGTGATAATCATGGAGAAATCATTGGATTTCATAATTACGCTATGCATCCTTCGTTTCCATTGACCTTGATTCGGTAGTACACCATTCAACGCGCGATAACTTCTAAAATATTGATTTTAGAGAACAAAAGTATGGGTGAAAAGTTGTTAAGAATTTATTGATTTAAAAGTTCAGTCATTAACAATTTTTTGTTTAAACAATTATTAAGAGCGTATACACCTTGCGCGCAAAGTCAACTATAGGTATTTCTTCGTTAATTTCACGCACACATAAGCGACCTAAGCTGTGTGCGTAGAGCTGCCGCTCAGACTAAATACTCTCTAGACGTAGCCATGCCGTGGCCGCACAAGAGACAGATATATAATTCTTCAGTGTGGCCATGTTGGGAAAAATTCCTACTTTTGGTGGGTACTAACACAGGCCAACATAAGCGTTGCCAACCGTACGATTTAAATCGTATTTATTCGTATATCATATTTATTATTAAATGATAATGAGTTTATGATTATTTTTTACTTTTTAGTTCGATCTTATATGAAAGCTTGTTTTTTTAGTTTTTAAACTATAATTTAATTGCTTGCACTAAAACATCTATCTTCGGCTGTCTTATCAATGAAAGACAACTGCGCGCTGTTTTATTAACTTCGCCTATATGTATCTGTTACATACATATAGGCGAAGTTAATAAAACGGTGTTAAAAATAATTAATGATCAACTACTTACATGAACATATTTTATTGGGACTGCTTTTGGTTTTACTATAACATTCTTCTTTTATAATGAAAGGAATCTATCTCGAAATGTATTGAGCAAATTTTAAAATTATTTGTTGGTTGCCAATTTTGGTGTCCATTAGCTTCCACCCATTTAATTCTAATTACTGTTAGTAGGAAACCTAAAATAAGAAGTAATTTTATTTTTTTACGTATGAATAACGCTATGTATGCAAGGAATAATATGCAAGTATTATCTAGGGTAAACCAATTTTCATAACAAGGTAACACTAAACTAAAAGAAATTAAGGTTATTTAATATTATTTGTAGAATTTCTAAATGTAATCGATATTTCTCTAAGTAAAACAATTTGTATTGATATTAAAATACAAGATTATTTACCAATAAACGACAAAATAATTATAATGTAACATAAATGAGTAACTTACGAGTGAAATGTTATTCCACAAATTTTTCGTTCACTGCGGCTTTTGCAGGCTAAAATACTACAACCCACCATTGCATATACACTATAGTCACTAATATTTGTATAAATTGCTGCTTTACACTATCCAAAACTATTAAAATATCGGAAAAACTGATTGACGTATATTTGTTTGACAAACTGCGCTTATTGACAAATAAAAAAACCGGCCACGGTGACAAGGACAAAGAAAAAAACTCTCTGTCTCTTTTACGCACACTAATTTTTAACTTGCGGTCTCACTCTTATTTCTCACGTTCCAGTTATGGCTACGTCTAGAGAGTATTTAGTCTGAGAGCTGCCGCGTCGGCTCGCTATACAATCGGCTCAAACAACTTTGATCCGTGCGCTTCAAATATTCAATTGAAATGTAACTGTAATATAATATCATAAAAATATTTTATTTGCATTATAAGTAGACAAATATTACTGTGCAAGCAAATAATAATACAAATTTTGGATACTAATCATATTTTCGTTATTATTAAATTGTTAAGTTGCATTCAAATCAGTGTTCAATCAGTAGACACTACGGACGTTTTATTAATCATTTCGTGTTCGAACACATAAATAGTGTTAGGGGCCTTACAACCCCTTACAATTACGAAATATATTTAATTTTATATTACAATACATAACATAATTTAGCCTCGGAATTACGTCCCATTATATTACCTGAAACATAATTTATACTCACTACAAAATCATTGTAGGTAATAAAAATAATTAAATATTTTACTACCAAAGTACTAAGATGTGGTAATCGCATTCCGCGCGTGGCTATTTTTACTACGCGCGGCATAATCGACTGCAGCCAGGCCGGAGCGACGAGTGATACATCCTCCCTCTAGAAGGCCTTGCGGCGGTCTGATTTGATCCACGTCAGACAGCGTGTATTATAGTGGTTTTTAAAATATTTGTAGAAAACATGAAAACTAATTTTGTTGAAATATAAAATGGTAATTTATTGCTATTATAATATGCAATTGTTATAAAAAATTATGTACGATAAGTTGGTGAAAAAAAATATGTTCTTGACGAGAGTTTCTGAATAATTTCGCATTGTTTAAATTTTTATTTTTCAGGAACTAAACACAAAAAGATTATTTTTCTCAGCAAAATCCCTCCATAAGGGTCTTATTAGTCTGATAATATTTTTATTTTCATCTTATATTTAGTGGTTAAGGATATCTTAAGCTTCTAAATTGCCATTTAAAGCCTAAATAACGAAACTTGTGTTCAGTAATCCGTATAGTACTCACAAATTATCCATCAATCTATAATGTTTTCCACCAAAATCCCTAGATGACAACCTTTTCTAAAATTAGTAATAATTATTTTTACTTTAAATTGTTTATTGGTGGCTATTAACTTATTTGAAAAGTCCTGTTTTTAAGCCAAAAAGCGCGTGCAGGGTATAAACGCTCTTAACAAAGATATCGGCAAAAAGGCATGAAACGAATATTAATAACATTGTAAATCGCGAACGGTTAATGGTACAAAAAAAAATATTGAACAAAAAAGATGGGAAATTTAATTATCTACAAGAAAGGTCCAAGCATGATGGGCCTAAAGTGGACGGTTCCGGAGATATGGCTTCAAACGCGTTTTCCAAAATGGCGGCTCTAGCGGACGCCATTTTTGTAAGTATTTTGAGTTTTTAACTTAGTGGGGTCATATGCCACCTCTTCATGAAAACAAAAAACTTCTGGCAAATTATGCAGGAAAAAATGCTTCGTTGCCTGTACTAATTTGTTTGTATGCTAATATCTCGAGAGCCGCTGGTAGTATTTTCATACGATTTTGATATTTAATTGATAAATCTATATTTATAATAGCTCACGCCTATATCCCAAAAGGGGTGACAATTGGGGCATGGTGACAACAACTTATTCACAGTGTGTCTCAAAATGAAACTCTTAAATCAATACTTTTAATACCACTACATTGCGACAAATACTTACGTTTTATAAAGTCATTTAACAAAGCAGACATAGCAAAAAATAGGCAACCTATAATATTTTACTAATGAATACGAGTTCAGTAAATTCTATGTAATTTAAAACTGTAAAGATGAGGCCAAATAATGACGAGTAATGACTGCAAGCAGACTCCGTTGCGGAAATACCACAATAACATAATTGTATAGTCCAATGACGACTTCCTTCACCATGTATGTTAATTGGCTTACTAACGTACAAATAAGTACAAGACATAATCAAGTGGGATAATCAATATATTTAAAATTCGACAATTACAATATTAAGGAACTTACGCCCGAATACTGGAACGCCATTTAAATAATAAGTTGCTCTTAACAGCGCACGGCCCACTTAGCCAATACATTTAATCGGGATTAACGTAGTTAAGCGCCATTTATATTTAAGTTGCGTTCCAGTATTTGGGCGTAAGCAACTTTCAAAATACATATTTACGTTGCACGTACAAGTAGGTATGGTATATACCGTATATTACAGTTGAAAATACATTAGCAGAAGGCCCGGCGTGGTTTGGGTAATGCTAGCAACATTATCTTACTTTACTAACAGTTTTGCCGTCGTATTTAGTTTCGTATGTGAGATTGTTGTAGGCTTAGATTGTGATGGCCCTTTTTTCTCTATATTTTTCTTACCTCTTTTTTTTCCTTTGTTCGTGTCTCATAGGCGATGGTAATCACTGAATCTTCGTTAAATACTAAGCTTCTTCGCCTAACCTTTCCTGTATCAGCTCATATACGTCCCACTGGTCCACGTGCACGGGCAAGGGCCTCTTCTACAATCGAAAATACGATTGAGAGTGGTTAAACTATACCGGGTATCTCAAGACTGCTACCGAAAACGAAGCTGGGTGGTAGTTTTAGTGACTACAAACACAATGCAACTAAAAATTTCGCATAGAAACGCGACAATTATTTTTATGATTTTTTAAACAATGTCATTTTTGGGTGGTAAATCCATAGTTTTTGCCAAAGTAATAATTTAAACACTTTTGTACCTTAGATTAGTTATAAATAAAAGGGTATACACTATTATTTTAGGAAAAAATGTATTTACCACCCAAATATGGCCATAGGAAAAAAATAACAAAAAAAAAATTGTCGCTTTTTTTTGCAACTTTTTCTGTTGCGTTGTGTCTGAAGTAGCTTAAACTACCACCCGGCTTCGTTTTCGGTAGCAGTCTTGATATACCCTGTATAGTCCACCACGCTGTCCTTGTGCGGGTTGGCGGACTTAACATATTATAGAAATTCTTCCAGATCGCTATGGTACGCAGGTTTCCTCACTTTGTTTTCCTTTACCGTTATAGCGATTGACTATGAATACACAAATCACTCCGAACAGTCAGAGGTGTGTACTGAGATTTGATCCCGCGACCACCGTAAATATGTTGGCGGCCGTGTCTGGTCCTTTACTTACAAGCCTTAACGCACTTAACCCTTAAGTACAAGCAAATTATATAGTTAGTGATGTGGCACTGCGCAGAACACACAAGGTGGGTTAAACCTTATCCAAGAACTAAAGGACATTGTTCAATTTTGGCCTAAGAACCGAAGTGAATATAAATTATACTATAATTTTCATTTATTTTTATATTGTTTGAAACATATTTTAGTATTCCACGGACACTTCAAATAAATAAATTCCAAATAAAAAGTTGGGTCACAATAGGGTATTTGACTATGATGAAAATATGAAACACATTGTTCTAGTAACAAACTGTAAATATTTTTTTAAACCAAATTAACTAATAAAGTTTTAAAAACAATGTTGGATTGTCCTAAGAAATCATTTTCAAATTAAAATAATAGACCGCGGGTTCGATTCCCGCCTTATGGCATGTAGATCAATGATATATTATACAAATACGACGTAGATATCGCACTAGCACTTCAAAAGTGAGGCGTTCAAATTCGGGCAATTGGTGTAATTTCATCTAGTCGCATAGCAACGGCGACAGAGGGTAGACCTCAGTGCTGTCAACATAATTTATTTCGAAAATATTGTCTAAAGTGTCGAATTGTGTGTTTTAAAAGTTTTAAAACAATGGTGCAAAAATACGAAACTAAATGGGACCTACACACCATACGTAAGTATATAAAAACCACACAAAATTTAATTTTTATTTTAAATTAGTATACACCGCCTTCAATTGTGTAAGAAGGATCGCGTAATACAAAGATTGTAAAGTGCGATAGGGACAAAAAGCGTACGTCATAGATTAACAAGTCAGAAGCGAAACCGATCATACAGAAAATTGACGATGAAAGTTTTAATAGATTTGGATAGTTGTATATTTATTTCTAATTCAATCACATTTAAAACAATTAAGTTATTTGTTATGAATTATTTTCATAATCAATTCAAATAACTTAATCCAACCACGAACATTACAAAATACATTAGCTTCCTCATATATTTTGAATAACTATATTTACATTTAACATTAATTAATGTTTCCAGATTTCCACGTGATGAGCTTTTGAGACGTAAATGGATATGCACTAAGCACAGCTCGGACAAAAAGAGAAGATCGTGACTGGATGCCTTTAAAACTGATTAATATTGGTTTAGCACATTTAATTATGAATAAAAATATACAACTACGAAAATATATATATCCACCTAAAAAAACCTGCACCATCGGTTGCAGTATCGGTTGTTTACTAGTGGCAGGTCGCTCATACGTTACCACCATGTGTAGGTACCACCGCAATGTCTATTTCCCCCGCCACACGGCAGTTTAAATGCCATGTTATGTTCCGATCCAAAGGACATTCTCGCCCGAGTAATCGCTGTACTTATACTTAAGATCTTATGTCTCGGAATGGTGAGCACAGTGAATGCCAAGCATTGCTTTGTAATTTAAGGTGTCTTGGTTTCGCTTATGTCCACGAGCGGTCGTATCACTTGTCATCGTTACAACAAAAAAAAATATTAATAAGATATCGATTTTTCAGTGCATGCTTACCATAAACTTATATAAAAACGGCAATCAATTATTATTATTTTTTATTTTATCAAAGTTATGTGCAAATAAAAATATATTTGTTTCAGGATGGCGTACCACAGGTAGACTCATGTAGCAACCTCAAAGTTAATATATTATATACTTATAAAACCAAATAGGTAGTTTTATTTATCGTCACCCTTCTGTTTCTATCGCTTCGATTCTATGTTTGGATAGCGCAATGCTATCTCTTTTCGTCTCGTACTTTCTGTATGGTCTGTTTCATTCACTAAAATTGTCATAAAGTATTAACAAATGAGTATTTATATGCATAGCAGTACAGTTTTTAAACGTCACGCAGTATGAATATGCGTCATCTTTATTAAAACATCATTGATGTAGATAGCTAGGTAACTGTCTAAAATAAAAGTAGTGACAATCATTTAAATAAAGAATTTTCTATCGAAATAATATCGATATTTTATGAATTGTGGTGAACGGAACTCTTCTATTTTGGATATGCGTTTTATCACAAATCCAAAGTGGATTCACTATATTTTAAGAAACGTAACGTTGAAAGCAAAAGCGTTTAGGTAGTTGTTTTACATAAAAAATCTAAGCATTTATGAAAACTAGCCACATGCCCCGTCTTCGCACGGTGGCAATGTAAAACCTTGGTGTAAACCTTCCTCTTGACCTACTTTATCTATTAACAAAAATCGCACCCAAATCCGTTGCGTAGTTTTAAAGGTCTAAGCATTCATAGGGACAGACAGAAAATGCAACTTTGTAAAATGATAATTGTCAAAGAATTATATTAAACTTGACTAGGTACTATCTCTTTTCCTAGTATCTAGTAGAGTAGTCCTTTCCTAGTTCTAGAAGAGAACATATATAGCTGTATTGTTAATATTACTTTGATATTACTACTCTAATATTTCACGCAAGCTTGGTTATTTTTTATTTATAACCTCAAAATATTAACTTTTTTCGTAATTATTTTAGTTTCCTGAAGTGTCCGTTCGTGAAAACTTATTTCATAGGATTCCATATAATTTTAAGAGTTTATATTAGTCACTTTCGATTCGAACGGTTCTTAGGCAGAACATGTACGGAGCCGGAACAATGTCCTTTCAATTTTGATATAATATTTATATAGAATTTAATGTCAATCCAATGATTTACAGGTATAAGAGGATCTTAACACTTTCAAGTTACACGTTGCCGTCATTACTGAGAGTCAGGGCTATTTGATTTTATTTTATGTGCCATTAAATTTAACAACAATCGCCTTTTAGTGACGTGAAAGTGGACATCTTTATGTTTATATGTTGTTAAGATTAAAGTATTTCTACATTTCAAATACGAGTTTTTTTGGAATCTGGATTACTGTCGAGTATCGGGACGTGCATTACCATAATTCACATAGGTTTCATTGATATCGCTCTAGCGTTGGGAGCCCACGTTAACCAGTAATTAATGTCAATAAGTTTGGTTAGAGAATGAATGATATGAACATTCATTCGGAGATTCTCGTTTTTATATTATCTGTGTCATAAACATTCCGTTGTAAGCATAGTAATCAAATTAAAATTGTTAGAACTTGATGTTAAAAACCAAACAAGCACTCAAATGAGGAATATTTTTGTATGCACAGCACCACTAGATTAATTATATATCGCCAGTTATTTCTTGATGCATCCATAGAAATGCGCATAGCATATCTATTCATTGAGAAGCCAATTTATGGTAACCTTGCACCACTTTACGAATATTTCACCTTATGTCTCAGTATGGCGAGCGCAGTAAAATGCCAAGCATTGCTATGTAATTCATGGTGTTTGGTTTTACTACTGTCCATGAGCGTATCGCTTACCATCAGGCGAATTCGATGCTCTTCTCGCCATTCATAACATTATAAAAGCCAATATCCATGCTTTCCTCTCCTTCCTTCTTTGCCTACCCATTTTCAGAAGTCGGACGCACCAATGTTCCAAGTGTGTAAGATATATTTTGAAGTGGTAGAGCCACGCTGGTGAATGGGCAGGCTCATCCAGGGATGTACTATTGTCTCATAGGAAATCGACGTGACGGCGTTTCACTCGGTGTGTAAGATTGCCGGATACCCAATATCTACCACTTTCCTCTTCCCATCCTTTTTCCTTCGCGCTCTACTCCCAATTTGATGGGCCGGCAGCACATCCATGATCCAAACGTTGTGAACGTTCATGGGCAGCGTTAATGACTTACCACTAGGTGAGTCATAAATCATTTGCTAGACCTATACAATACAAAAAATGCCAACTGTAACTGCTATTATAATTCATAAGCTTGCTCATTACATACTCTGATTTGTATTTTCAACGAAATATGGGCAATGAAATCAAACCGCCATTTTTTAGTAAGTAAACTTGACTTAAATACTCAACACGAAGATGAATGCCAAGGAGACCACACAAAGCCGCGCCACTAAGGATTCCGCGCCATTGTCATTGTCAAAACAAGATCACTTACAATAAATCTTATTATAAATCCGCCACGTAGAGCTATTCATAACAGTTTTTGATACAATTTCAAAAGAATGGCGTGTTTACAGTGTTGCGGAAACCTTTTATTGCCGATGCATCTGTTCTACCTGGCCGCCCAAATTCTAACCAAAACATGGTTTTTCAATATCACCAATATTTACACATTAACTCCTAGGTGATTTATAATACTGGGTGTGTGGTATTTAATGTCTATGGGAGTAGCCACACATAAAGGTTATCTTTTCAATAATATGCCCGTGGAACTTATTACTAATCCTACATTGAGTATAAATCGTAACTTTAAATGTTATATCTGTTAAGCCCTGACATGCAAGTAGATTAAACTTACATCATTTAAGTACGTACTATTACAACAGGTTTACAATACTGCTGACGCAAAGTACTATAGAAACCGCCATAGTGACCCAACGACTTATTAAGTATACTATGAATACCAGGATAAAATCATGAATCAGCTCTGCTGCGTAACGTTTACGTAATTATGCAATTATGTAAACCGAGGGACACTAGACAGTAATCTCACATTCGGATAGACCTATATCAGGACTGTATGAAGGACACTTAAGGTGCCTTTTTACCGCTAGTATAAAGTATAAGCATAAAATCGTATGCTTATACTACTGTCATCCGTACTTCAAGGATTTTTTTCCATTCCATGGTTTGATCAGGACGAGCCCAACGCCATGCCGGGCAAAAATGCATATCTGGGGCAAGCTATATGTTGTTTTTTTACACCTAAACACCACCCACATTATATATTACTGGTGGTATAATAGGTCTCTTATATGTGAGAGGCCGCCTGCGTAGGTACCACCGCAAACAAAATCTTTCTCACGCCAAACTGCAGTGATTTACACTGCAGTTTGGCGTGACCACTGTTTTGTTTCGGTGTGAAACACATTGTAGCCAGAGTAACTACTGGACGTATCGAGACTTGGCACCTTTTGTCTCAGTATAGCGAGCGCAGTGTAATGAAGAAGCCAATGCGGCAGATGGCACGGCGAATCAACTAGGCGCTACACGCCCATCCACATCGCCTGCCGTCCGTAATCGAAAAAGACCTTTTGCCGGCCACCGAGAAGATTTTAAGCGGTATGCCGGCAAAAGATCTTTTTCGATTTTGGTGGAGACCCAGCCTGGCTGCAACATCCACGTGCGCCAGGCTAAAAGGCCGGAGACTCCGACACGCCTGTTCCGATTGTCGCCGGCGGTACCGGAAGAAAGGCTTAAGGAACTATAATCTCGTTAAAAAAATAGGGCAGATTACACATAGTATCATCAACAAGGGTCCAAAAGGAGACTGTCCCGCCCTCACACCCACCGCTGTAACTCCTGTGAGCCAGGATCAACAGTGGCACGCAAAGTAATGACACCGAGCATTGAAGCTCGGCGAGTCTCCGGGAATGACTAACTTGTCTTTAACCCGCAACGAAATTAATCAGAAAGTTAAATTAATAGGAGGAGTTAGAAATAAATTATTGTCCACTTCCCTCCGTGCTAAGCGGGTGACAAAACATTGAACTGAAGAGGTAAATAACCTCGCAAAAAGACTTTTACAGCCGGAGAAGCCAGCTGTAAAGCACCACGGATCAAACCATTATTACATTTAAATGGGACCTATTATGTGAACTGTTATGCTTGATTCCAGTAATAGGTATGGCAAAAATGCCGGAAAGCACGGAAGTTCTTTCTAGTCTCTACAAGGTCCATGTAGTATACAACTCCAGATGATATTTGCATACTATCTAGCATGGTTTTACGCTCATTATGCTAAAGACTACACTCCCAAAGTATATGATGCCCGGACTGCTCATACTCGCAATTAGGTGTTGAACATGGACACGCAGGCGACGCAACAAGCTTAAAAGAGTATAGTTTAGACTTAAAGTTACCATGACCCGTGAGAAATTGTGATACGCAATAATCGACATCTAGCCATGTCTTTGTTAAACGATCACGTACGCAAGGAAAAAATTGGTATAGATGCCGGCCCTTCAAAGATACCTCCCATCTATTTTGCCATTCATCTAATAGTTCGCTATATACCACTGAAACCGGTTTAAATAATCTGTCAACTTTTAAAAGTTCTCGTGCGGTAAAAAATCTTTTATCCATATTCTCCCTATTAAAGTAATACATCGTGGCGCGACGTTGCACCTCCAGGTCGACTGGAAGTACACCCGCTAGGACAGGCAAAGCTTCGGTACTAACAGTTCTATATGCTTTGCACAAGAATATCAACGCCAAACGTTGGCTCTGGAGCAGTATTCTTCGCACAGCACCGATAGTAGCCCTATCAGCCCATACGGGAGATCCATAACAGATACATCCTAAGTAAGTTGCTCCATAGATTATTTTTAGTGTATTGAAAGATAGCCCCCACGTTGATTTTGATATTCTTGTCAAAGCAAAAAAGTTCCTTTTAGACTTTTCCCCGACGTTCTTAATATGTTCAAGACAGGAAAAATTCCTTTCTAAAATTAAACCAAGATAACAAACCGATTCCTTTTTTTTAACAGTGATATTATTAAATTTAATTCGCGGCTGTGATTTTAAAGTTCCTTTCAGAAGTAATTGGAACGTTTTTTGTGGTGCAAAGGTTAAGCGATTTCGATGGCCCCAATCACATATTAGTTTTAAACACGCGTCCGACATAATTTCTAATCCCGACCTACTATTTGACTCTATAAGCAAGAGGCCGTCGTCCGCATATCCGGTCAAAGAACACCCTGACGGCAAGGGAATTGCAAGAAAATCGTCGAACCCTAAATTCCACAAATAAGGACCTAAGACTGAACCTTGTGGACAGACCATCGTAAGTGGTTTCTACACAGCTTCCTCTCCGCCTCCGAGCAAGTTACCTGCGGGGCGTAAGCGCTGATCAACTTAGCAACAACCTTCTCAATCATTACTATAACCCGCACAAGCCGATCGCTCCGTATGTCGACTTAAGAATACTCTCCCGGACGCTAGACGACAACACTACGGCAATACCGTTCCGGCCAGTAGAAGATCCATTCAGGGCCCCCGCAACCATATGTGCAAAATGTGCAATGCACACGGGCGCCATCCTTTAGGGGCGCCAAAATCAATGGCCCAAAAAAAAGTTTGCCAAAAAAAAGTAATCAATTCATATAATAAAATCGTAACCAGTCGATGTCGGTGCATAGAAGATATATGAGAATAACCTTTAGAGTTTTTACATTACCTGATGATACTCACCGTGACCCTTTAAGTATTTTACAATATATATTTGAAAACAATTTAACTTCCACCCTTCCAAATGTAAGCGTTTCACTAGGAATTATTCTGACATTGCCTGTATCTGAAGTGCGTGGTGGCCTGTTGGTAAACGGACTAGACGCGGCTGCCAACATGTTCACGGTGGTCGCGGGTTCAAATCCCAGGGCACACCTCTGACTTTTCGGAGTCATGTGTGTATTGACAGTCAATCACCACGCACTAAAACGGTGAAGGAAAACATCGTGAGGAAACCTGCATACCATAGCGATTTATAAGAATTTCTATGGTATGTAAGTCCGCCAACCCGCACTAGGCCAGCGTGGTGGACTATATGGCCTAACCACTCTCAATCGTACTTTCGATTGTAGAGTAGGCCCGTGCCCTGCAGTGGGACGTATATGGGCTGATACAATGTAGCTTCTGGCGAGCGATATTTGCAAAGTTAAAAATTATTTAAGGTCAACAACGCCTCAAGAAAGATTGTCTGGTCTAGCAAAATCAGCCATTGAACAAGAAATTTTTGATGGTATGAATTTCAGCGATGTAATTAACGAAACAGCAGTTTCGGAAAATTTCGCTTCAGTAGCAAGAGTATTGTAGTAGCGACTCTACTACAACAGCTATTTTTTAATTTTTCTATTGTAACTAGATATCTTTTTTTGATTTTATAATGAAGTTACCTAGGTATAATTAGGAAGTGATACTTATTTACGTGTTAATGAAAAAGCGCAAAACCTCAGACATGCCAACTTATTTTGATTATAAAAGAATTACGAATATTATTTTGATTCAAATTTGACCCTTATTTTTTTAGTGGAATCGACTCTACTCACGATTATGAACAAACTAATTTCAGGTTTTGCGCTTTCTCAATAACAATTCAAGGTCAGGGATGCTCCTATCTAGTGGTCATGGCCTGTCCTATAGCATCCTTTACCCACAAATCCTATTTCCTTTCCCCGGTTAATGACGGGCAGCAGCGTCATCAACGCCAGTCCCCTACTGCGCTCGCCAACCCGCCTGCCAAGCGTGGCGAGTATTGGAAAATACCCCCACAATGGCGACACAAATTTAGACCAGGCCCCCAGTCCCCGGCAGCTCCACTATTCCTGGCTATGGTAGCGGTCATGGTTACGGTACTGGTTAGGGGGTGCTAAGAATCCCCGAATTGGCCCCGGCTACCACCTCCGACGACGACAGGCCCTGGTAACACACAACATACGCACATTGAGAAAAGACGAGAAGATTGTTGAACTGGAAGAAGAATTGAGCAGGTTACACTAGGACATTCTGGGGTTATCGGAAGTCCGAAGAATCGGGAAGGATACGATAACCCTGAAATCTGGTAACCTGCTCTTCTACCGGGGGGACGACCAACAGTCCCAAGGAGGTATCGGATTTCTCGTCCACAGTTCTCTCATCAACAACATCGTATCCATCGAAAGTTTGTCGAGCAGGGTAGTGTACCTTATACTCAGAATATCAAAAAGATATTCGTTTAAGGTCATACAGGTATACGCGCCGACCTCGACACACCCAGATGAAGAAGTAGAGGATATATATGAGGACATAAGTCGGGCCATACATACTTCCAAAACCTACTTCAATGTTCCTATGGGGGACTTCAACGAATAGTTGGGCAAGAGAAGCGATGTAGAGTTAAAAGTGGGGCAATTTGGACATGGGCAACGGAACCCCAGGGATCAGAGGCTGGCCGACTTTCTGGAGAAAGAGAGACTCTTTGCGATGAACTCTTTTTTCCAGAAGCCGCCTCACAAAAAATGGACCTGGCTGAGTCCTGACGGTTCTACGAGAATCGAGATTTCATCTTGACGGATGAATAGACGGATGTTCAGAGATGTCTCTGTGATCAACAGGGTGAAAACCGGCAGTGATCACCGAATGGCACACTAAATATCAATGTCCAATCAGAAAGGCGTCGCTTGATGAAATCTACGCTAAGACCTACTCGCGCCCATATCCAAAACCCCGAGAGCTTTCAACTCGAGCTAAAAAATCGCTTTGATAGTCTAGAAGAAAACCTTGCAGTGGACGAGCTAAACAGCGGTTTGGTAGAAGCTGTTTATATGTAAATCTAAGTATTTTAGACCTCGCCGTAGAGATAGACCACAAAAACTCTCGATCCACACTCTTGACCTCATGGCCGAACTTCGATCTTTAGCGCTGCAGTCTTCCGATGACGCCGAAGCATATCGGCGGCTCAATAGACGGATCTGGAAGTCCTTGCGACACGATGTCCGTGCTCACAATACTGTGAGCATTAAGGAGGCAATTGAGCGGAACGGAGGCTCCAAAGTGTTTGAAAGAGACTTGTCTATTGGGCAAAGCCAGTTGTCTAGGCTGAAGACGGACGACGGCCGCGTGGTATCGACGAGGCCAGATGTATTAAGATCGAGAGGTTCTACGGACAGCTTTACACCTCGGTTGCCCAACCTGCTGTTAGCTCGGACAAAGACCGGACCCGAGAGCAGAGTTGATCCGACACTTTAGCGAGTCCTTTTCCTGGACATCAGCCATCAGACATCAGTAAAGGCCGCGGGACGTCGCTGGATGCAGGCTGCCTCCAACAGGTCTCTGTGGAAATCATTGGGGGAAGCCTATGTTTAGCAGTGGACTTCCTTTGGCTGATGGATTTAGTCTACAAATACATATGACTCTAAAAGTTCAGTTCTTTGCTTTATTTCAAGAACCTACCAATAATTCAAAATGTCTTAAGGGGCGGTAAAATCTTCTTTCGCACACAGGCGCCAATAACCGTTACGGCGGCCCTGGATCCATTATAAATCAACTTGTAACCCTGCCTGATATCCTGAGACTAGTCACTATTCCAGCGCGATTCATGGAGACACGGCATGCAAATGTTCCGACGTAAGTGGTACGGACAACGCTGCAGTGTATATCCAGTGGAGCGTTACTGAAATTAGTAGTCGCTCACAACGAATTTGAAAATGGTTGATTGTAGTATGACAAAAAAATTACTTAAACCAACATTTTTAATTCTTACCATCGCGTCGTTACGAAAAATATCTATAATATTAATTTCAGTATTTTTATTTTGAAGTGGTTCTTACAGTTTTTAATAGATGACTCGATTTTCAGGGCCATCTTATTTATACTCAAAAATATGTAACTTGATTTGTAGCATATGCTGATGGTATTATTTAGGATTCCTGGTGAAATTAACAGCAGTGCTCCAACCGAAAAATGGATTTCATTCTGACAGATTTTGTATCTAGATTTAGGGATTTTAAATAAGTGAGACTTGCCCAACAAACAAGCTAAAATAAGGGGCGCCTGCGGCGCTCCTCTTGGTATGGCGCCCCTGGGCGGTCGCCCGTGCGCGCCCAACCTAACGCCGGCCCTAGATACGCCACTGCAAAGAAGACAAATTAAAATTACGCTACTGAGACCAGAGGGTTAGGTGGGTATGATTACGCGACCGAATAAAAAATTGCAGTTATGTCAAATGTTACAAACGGCCAAAGCGCCGACACAATTTAGTTACGACATATTCAACAGTGATTTGCTGCACATTTTATCGATAATATAAATAATGTATATTTTAGTTTACTAGCCATGTTACATAAATTGGCTTGTACTTTAAAATACCTACCCGGTAGTGTAGTGGTAAAAAAACGCTCGGCCACTGCGCGAGGGCTGTGGTTTAAGATGTCATATGATTTAAACTTCTGTTTCATATTAAAATGCCTTCATTGCAGATTCTCTACAGATGACATTAGGCAAAATTAGATTCATGCTGTTGCGCGTACAAATTTCCAATGGGAAAAACAACACCGTATTTGCTTAAGATTGAATAGAGAGAATGAAAGAGAGATAATCATATCCCAAATAAGCATAAAATTAGGCCATATAGTTTTGCCAATCGAATAGACTGCGTCTACGAATTTGCCATAAATAAAGTTCATCTATCGCCAGCGGCGTAGCTAGCATAGGTGGCACCCGGGGCGGATTTTGTAGGTGTCACCCCAAAACTCAAACACAATGTATAAATAAAAAGTAATAATCGTTTACGTTTTATTAAAATAAGAGTATTACAAATAGTAGTATATTATGTAAAACAGTATGCCAAAATTAAAATTTCTTCCTTCTAGCTTTGACACTTGCGAACTCCGAAATCACGTCTTCAAAATTTATATTTTGTGTTGCTTCATGTTCTATTGTTAAAATACCAAGATTATTTAATCTGGTTTCAGTCATTGTAGACCGCAAGTAATTTTTTATTAATTTCAATTTGCTGAAACTTCTCTCACATGAAGCAACTGATGCACATATTGTTATAAATAACTTTAGTGCGACCGTTAGATTCGGAAGAGATTCTGTAAAATCCCATTCCACAATGAATTTTAAATAGTCCAGTGTCACCCAATTAGAGACAGTAATATTAGCCGCTTTTATATGTCTTCTCAATCTTGGTATTTCTAAAAGTAGTTCTGTTTCTGATACTTCATCGTAAAGGTTAGTAAATTTTGATATTGCAAATTTTAACTGTTCAGTGTTTGCCGAAAGCAAAGTCTTCGACTGTACAACCTCAAATAATGAAACTACGTCTTTAATGGACTTTACTCTTGTTTCGAGTTCAATATTGAATCTGTCAAGACATTCTAACATGTCCTTTTGAAGTTCCGCTCTAAGTGTTAGTCCAGCATCTGTGGACGATGCTAACTCACCGGGCATGCGCTTCTTGCGACGAATTCGTCGTTCCATCGAAATGTTGTATTCTTCCGATTTTCGTACAGCAAAATCTATTGCCTCTTCTGCTAGATGCAACCGTTTCTCTCCAATGAATAGACGAAGTGCTTCTAGTTTTATGATTATTTCATCAACACATAATCCTTTGCTTTGTAATGCAATCTGAGCATAGTTCACTTCCCTTAGCACATCATTCCAGAAGAAAAGAAAACAAAGAAATGAGAAATTGCACACAGCAGGGATAAGATTTTGTGCACCACCTCTTGTTTCTAAATTTACGTCTTGGTCACATAGTTCCTCAATTGCAGATATTATTCCATCAAAATTTTCAGTCAATACTTTTACTGCACCATAATGAGCACTCCAGCGCGTTGTTGAAAGTCTTTTAACAGATGCTTTGCTGTGATTGAGGAGCACCTCCCAGCGGCTTGTGGAGGTTGAAAAAAAGTTAAATATTGTCTCCACTGCTCCGAAAAATGTAACACAAGTCACATTTTGTGCGAACGAATGCTGGCCGCATAAATTAATTGAATGATCAATGCAACCAATAAAAATTGCTTTATTGTTTTTTTCTTTTATAATAGCTTGCACTCCCCCGTGTATACCACTCATAACTGCAGCATTATCATAACCTTGAGAACGACACATCATAATATCTAAGCCATCGTTTTCAAGCTTCTTTAGTATTGCAGCGCTTAAATCAGCTGCTTTTTTTCCATGCAAGGGAAAAAATCCTAAGAATACTTCTTTGACTTCTACTTTTCTATTATTAATTTTTACATAACGAATTACTTCAGACATTTGATCGACATGTGAAACGTCAGGTGTGCTATCAAACATAATTCCGAAATATTTGGCCAGTTTAATTTCGTTGACAAGCTGACATTTAACGTGATTAGCTAAAACATTTATGAACTCATTTTGTATTTCGGGCGATAAATATGTTACTTTATGTGATTTTTCCTGCTCCAAATATAATATATGTTCTTTAAGTACAACATCATACTTTAAAAGCAGCTTAACTAGTTCTAAGAAATTACCTTTATTGGATGACCCTTGGGTTTCATCATGTCCACGAAATGCTAGGTTTTGTTTCGCCAAAAACAAAGTTATATCAAATAATCTAGATAACAGATTTTTCCACTTCTGTTTTTCCGTATTCATTAATTGCAAGGTTGCGTCATCTATTGTGGTGTGAGATTTTAATCTCATTTCCAAAGTTTTCCAATTTTCGAAATTTTCTAAATGTTCACATGAAGTTTCATGGTCCAATACTTTAGGATTTAGTTTCCACCATTTCTGAAATCCAGTTGTAAATGTTCTTTGTATGTTACTGACAGCAAATAAACGGCAGCAAAACAGTACAGATTATTTGATATAGGAGAAAATACCATCCATGATCGTAGAATTTTTTCACCACTAGGCATCTCTTTATAAAACCATTCCTGTGAAAGATGACGAGAATCTCCTTTAATCTTTGAACCATGACGAGATACAGTAGGGAACGGTCCTTCTTTGTTCTGGAAATGTTCACTGCCCTTTTTTATTATGTCAATGCGAACATTATTGGGAACCGGTAAACTCCAATGTGAAATATCCCTCAAGTGTTGCACAGATTCTTCGAAGCTAATGCTGTCTCCAAAAGTAGCATTAACGGTGTCATTGTCATTATTTGATTTGGTTCCGTCGAGGAAATGGGTTGTCTTCAATGATTCTGTATTGTCGCTGTTGCTATCTGAATGTGAGTCTTCAAGATGTGAATCATTACTTTCGTCAACAGGAGACTCGGGTACTTTAATTGAACCTTGGCCGCTATCTGCTTTTGTGACATATTTGAAAAGAGATCCAGACATGCTCTGAATTTGATCCATTTTAGCCTTTTTGGCTTTTCTCTGTTGAAACCCGCTTTCTTTTCGAAGTATGAATTCCCCGAGGCATATTTCGTTCTGGGTATCCTAAAAAATATTTTTTGTTTGTAAGTGATACGTTGATTTTATAAACAAATTGTAACGGTAAATAAACACCTAGGTACACGTTACGTAACTAGCTTTGTGAAATATATATTTATATAAATTAACAATCCTGCATCTGGGTGTAAATATGTATTTAAGTAGGTATTTTTAGAAAATACTAGTTAAATACTCCACCGTTAATTGTGATATCCTTAGGTGATATCCGTATAAATACTCGTGGTAGTGCTCGAGCTACTCATCTCGGAGCCGAATCAATGTACGTGAAGATGTATGATTATAATTACCTACTTTTTATCATTAATCTAAACTTAATATAATCCGTTTGGATCAGAAAATAATAATAAATAAGTATATTAATAAGTATATTAATAAGTATATTAATAATTAATAAATATTATTACCTTAAGTCTCTAAAGTATGATCGTAAAACTTGTAGATCAAAATAATCTAAGATACTGCTACTAGATACTAAACGAATTAAAAAAGTTAGTATCACCTTTAATAAAAAATACTTCACTAACCTTGTTTATTTTCTTCAAGCATCGACTATTAACTAGGTTTATTTATTATAAATATAAGATATGAAAATTGTCGTTTATAATATCTAATAATTAAAAAACACTTTGCACTAGACGTTCACACGTTCACGCAAAAGAATATTGAAATGAATGCGGTCGAAAACAAAAGAATTTGTCTAATCCACAATACAAGTGACGAGCTCTATATCGAGGGAATCCCCTAAGTAGCGTTGGTTATACGCGAACAAGAAGCTTATACCCAAATGGAGATTGCATTCCGTATAAAACACTGAAGCACAAAAATTTGACCTTGAATGACGTCGCTGTTATCTTCTATCCTTTTCTTTAGAGTGACAATGAATGAAAATGACATTATGTTCATTCATTGTCACTCGATAGAAAAGGATAGAAGATAACAGCGACGTCATTTAAGGTCAAATTTTTGTGCTTCACTTTTATATACGGAATGCAATCTCCATTTGGGTATAAGCTTCTTGTACGCGAACGGAGTATTAAATTTTAGGGGAATCCCTGATCGATTGACAGTGTGCAACGTGCACCTCAGATGAATGAAACTATTATTCGGATCGACTTGAAAATTTAGGATAATATTTTTGAGATGTTGTAGAAATTAAAAAGCCAAAAAAAAAACGATTTTTTGAACCCACGAAATCCCTTAATGACAAAATGGCTCACGAGTAAGGAGTACTACTATATGAAGTTTTTATTGCTCTGTCTAGTTATTCCTTAGTCTAAGGTGGGTACATTAATTGTATTTATATAGGTATCAATTAATTATGCTTGTGGTACAATACTGTACTTAGGTACCTAGATTATTTTATTAGTAGCGGTTATGGTCTCTGCCACAAATTTTTGATTTTTATAGGTAGAAGTAGAAAGAACTATAACTGATGGTCAAAGTTGGGCTCGGGTGTCACCCCTGTTGGGGTGACACCCGGGGCGGACCGCCCTTGCCGCCCCCCCCTAGCTACGCCACTGTCTATCGCCATCGATAAACTATCAGAAGCAAAGAATAGACCACTAGATCAGAAGAGATCACAGCACAATTATTTCTTGTTGTCAAAATTAGAGTGTATGTTGAAATGTCAATAGCGCTACTTCTATGTTAGTCATTGTTCTGAGGTCTCGCTGTTCTCGATATACGAAAAAGTAAATTAAAATAGCCAATGACTGCATCGCAAAGTTTTTTCTTCCAATGAAATAAGATGTCATACAAGAAAACGCACCAATACGAACGCTTCGCTCCTTTTGTTCGATTTTGTTGTCTTATCTCATGTTCAGTGGTAAGTACGACATACTTGGAGCATGGTACTAGCTGCGTCCCTTTCTATTTGGTACATTTAATATACAAGTATCTCTTTTGTTTTCCGTAATTTGTTTGTAATGCAACAGACTAATTTTCTTTGTTTGTGTCAGTTTTTAAATGTTTTATGTGCCGTCCGACGTTTCGTGTGCAATCTTTATTCAAGTTGAATTTCCCTTTAGATATAAACCATAGTACGCTTTGTTACTTTCTTTATTAGTAAATAATCAGTGGTGTTGAAATAACTGAATAAACTTTGTGCATTTAAGCAACCATAATTATGTTTACACACGCATGAAGAGGTAAGTCAAACTTTTATTTTAAAACTTCATATTCCTTAAATTGCAACCTGTATTTGAATCTTTGAGAGCATTTATTGCTTTATGTAATATGTTTTTGTGTAAGGCCAAGGTATTCAAATATTCTTATGTGTATACTTTTTCAGACAACATATACGTCACAGTAGATGTAAGCTCTTGTCGTTAAACTTACAAAATGTAGGGGACATAGCAAGTAATTACTTATAATTCTAGTAGTCCGTTTATGTTTCTCGTTTATAGACGTTTCAAATTTAATATTTAATAAAAATCACTTCAGTTTGTCAATTTTCTCCTTTGTTATATGAACAAGTTTTTTTATCCACCTTTTTCCAAAAATGTATAATATGCAGCTGTGTGAGTACTTGTGGTTTTTATTTATAAATCTGTTCCTGTAATACATTCCCTGGGTGACAATTTTGTACCCGTAATCAATCCTTTAATAAACGGAATTTAAGTTATTGATTCACAAACCTCACTTTGCCAGACATTATTATTTTACTCTATATTCATTTCAACCTGTTCTTGAGTAATTACAAATAACATTTTAATAAATATATGCCTTAGATTACATTAAGAAAAGAAGACTTACAGACTATCTATAAACTCCTATTTCATATCATAAACATTACTACAAATTACCGAACTATATTGATTTTCTAACAGAAACTGATTGTGTTTGGCCCGTAAATAGTCTGTCTGAAATGCTTTGAGCTTACCATCAGCTATATTATACTTGCTTGGACCAGTAACAAATAGCCACCTTATACAATATATTCCTGTGTAAAAAAACTGTTTCATTGAAATACATACAGGGTATATCAAGACTGCTACCGAAAACGAAGCCGGGTGGTAGTTTAAGCGACTTCAGACACAATGCAACAGAAAAAGTTGCAAAAATAAGCGACAATTTTTTTTTGAAATTTTTTTCCTATTGCCATATTTTGGTGGTAAATAATTTTTTTCCTAAAATAATAGTGTATACCCTTTAATTTATAAATACTCTAAGATATAAGAGAGTTTAAATTATTATTTTAGCAAAAACTATGGATTTACCACCCAAAATGATGATATTTAAAAAATCATAAAAAATAATTGTCACGTTTCTATGCGAAAATTTTAGTTGCATTGTGTTTGTAGCCACTAAAACTACCACCCGGCTTCGTTTTCGGTAGCAGTCTTGAGATACCCGGTATATATTTTTTTATTACAATTAATGTTGAGACAAGAATGCCATTCACATGATGCTAGGCAATACCACTGCTCATGAACAGTGGCAAAACCAAGCAACACCTTGAATAACCAAGCAATGCTTAGCACTCCATTCCACTCCCAACCTTAATATTAAATTATCATTGCTTTTGCTTAATCAAATGCTAGCACATTTTGATGAAAATAAGCTCATACATAGGAATCAATTTGGTTTCACAAAGGGTCGCTCAACTCAAGATGCCGGGACATCGCTAATCACGTCGGTTTTAGAAGCCTGGGAGGCATCTCAAGATGCTCTAGGAGTTTTTTGTGATCTCTCCAAGGCTTTCGACTGGTTTGACCACCAAACACTTATTATGCAGCTAAGGTACTACGGAATCAGTGATACGTCACTTGATCTCGTAATGTCTTACTTGTCGGGTCGTGAACAAAAGGTTTCTTTTGACGGGCTCACTTCGGTAAGACCAAAAGTTAAAATTGGGGTTCCGCAGGGCTCCATTCTGGGCCCCTTTTTATTCTTAGTCTACATAAATGATCTTCCTTGCATGGTTCAGAAGTGGTCAGACATAGTTTTATTCGCTGACGACACCTCTATAATATTTAAAGTTAATCGGAAAGACGATAATCTAGATACACCTAACAATATTCTTAATTTAATTTCTTGGATTTTCTTGGATTGGTTTTCTGCTAATAGTCTACTATTAAATGCTAGTAAGACTAAATGCGTCCGTTTTGCTTTACCGAACGTGGCAAGCGTAAACACGCGTATTGAATTAAATTCAGAAATTCTAAATCTAGCTAATTCCACAATTTTTTTAGGGATCACTCTAGATAAAAAATTACAATGGGGTCCACAAATTGAGAGATTATCAGCTAAACTTAGCAGCGCAGCGTTCGCAGTCCGAAAAATAAGACAACTAACTGACGTTGCAACAGCTAGATTGGTATATTTTGCTTATTTTCATAGTATAATGTCATACGGCATTATTTTATGGGGATCAGCGGCTGATATCGAATCCATATTCATATTACAAAAAAGAGCAGTCCGTGCTATTTATAATCTAGGGAGCCGCGATTCTTTGCGATCTGTTTTTATGGAAAGCAATATACTAACCGTGTCATCTGAATCTGTATCAGCCCATATACGTCCCACTGCAGGGCACGGGCCTCCTCTACAATCGAGAGTACGATTGAGAGTGGTTAGGCCATATAGTCCACCACGCTGGCCTAGTGCGGGTTGGCGGACTTACATACCATAGAATTTTTTTATAAATCGCTATGGTATGTAGGTTTCCTCACGATGTTTTCCTTCACCGTTTTAGTATGTGGTGATTGACTATCAATACACACATGACTCCGAAAAGTCAGAGGTGTGCGCTGGGATTCGAACCCGCGACCACCGTGAACATGTTGGCAGTCGCGTCTAGTCCGTTTGCCAACAGGCCACCACGCACTTATCATCATCATCTGAATACATCTTTCAAAATATAATGCACGTTCATAAAAATATTAACAAGTTTTATAAGGTCAGTGACACCCACACTATTAATACTCGGAATAAAAATAAACTAGCAATAACCTCGTTTAGACTAGAAAAGTCAAAAAAAACCTTCTTGGGTAGTTGTATTAAATTTTATAATAAGCTTCCCAATTGGATAACACAGCTACCGGACAAACTATTTAGGACTCATATCAAAAACAAACTTATGACTAGGGGTTATAATAATATTAAGGAATATATTGAGGATAAAAAAGCCTGGGATTAGGTGTTCTCTTGCACATTGCGACCTCCTGGGGCCCTGAACCATTCGCTTAATTCACCACCTAACCTAATTTATATAATTAAAATATCTAAAATTGTGAACTCAAAAATTAACCAATATACAATCAAATAAATCAATTAATTTATATGACGACCGATCGAAAAAAACATATAAAAATAATAATTAATATGGCAAATCTTTGTAAGACAAGTCACAAATACTCATTTTAGTAAATTGACCAAAACCAAGCCCACTGAGTTTGACTCGCTGGATCTACTCAGAAATGGGTCGTGCCGCGTAGTATCCAGTGGTAAAGTAAAGCCCGCTGAGTTTGTTCGCCGGGTCTTCTCAGTCAGGGCCGCGTTGGATCCGGCAGTAAGCCTAAACATACGGGACGTATCGGAAATACTTATGGTCGTTGTCTTAAGTTGGACCCAAAACAAGCCCACTGAGTCTTAGTCGCTGGATATACTCAGGACTGGGTCGCGTCGCGTAGTTCCAGTGGTAGTGTAAGCCCACTGAGTTTGTTTCGCCGGGTCTTCTCAGGAAGGGCCGCGTTGGATCCGGTGGTAACTATAAACCGCTACGCACCGTTGTAATATTTATGCTCCACAAATAATATAATTTAATTTGACTGACGTAAATAATGTATTTCTTTGACAAATAAATTACTATAAAGTAAAAACTAATACTTTAAATAAAATATGAATAAAAACTAAATAAATAAATAAAACTAATTATAAATAAAAAAATAATTTATTTAAAAATAAATAAAATTAATAAATAAATTGATAAAAGCAAGAAATAAAATAAGTAATACTAAGTTTAGGAAATATATTGTAAATAGAGATTAAGTTCTATGTGTATTGACTTGTCATAAGAGCTCCTTAATTGCCTATGTGATCAATAAATACATTTCATTTCATTTCATTTCATTGAAAATTATCAATTTGCATATTGATGTGTGGCACTATAAATATTAAAAATACTTGATACATATAGAAATCAACTTGCCTTCCAACTCTCAAACTACACACAATAATATTTAAATTTACATACACTTGAATGGTTTTGAAGTACACAGAACTCTTTATAAAATGATATATGTACATACTTCAAATATTAAAATTTCACTTTACATGTTTCATAAAATAATAATTTTCACAAAGTACATATCATTTATACTAATTGTTAAGTGTCTTTTTGTTTCACCATCTTCTCAAGGTTTCATTTTGTGTTTGCTATGCTTCACCATGGCTGCATTGTAAGCCATTTGTAAAATAATATGTCATCAATTTCATATCTTTACTTTTTTATTTGTGATATGTTTGCAACTTGTTACAACCAACATGGTTATGTTATCAGGTGATGTTTGTCGTAAGGTTAGATTATTCATTATTATTACTTACTGTTACATCCTGTTGTAGCATGTAATTGGGTATGTCATTTTATTATTTTCAATAGTAGGAAATCTGTGGTTAATAAATAAGACACAGGGGTTACATATTTGAGCATGTATTTATATATTTTATTTTAATATAAGAAATGTTTATAAACAGTCTAGAAAAGCCTTAACATTTTTAAAACTTTCAACATATATTAAATTGACTTTATTCATTTAAAATCTAAACAATTTGATATTATTGAGGAATGAAATTACCTAAATATCTGTAAACTAAGTAAGAAACATATAACACATTTAAAACTATATATTTTCATGTTTCACTCATAGCACTACCACACCATTTCACCACTGTTTTACATATTCTGTTAAAAATAACATAAATTATGTATACAATATGTCCATTATAACAGAAAGATACATAATTTATTGGATAAATAAAAGGCTGTACATGATTGATAATGCCTTCTTTTCCTACCACCTTATTTGGAAGGTGGTTTACTCGAGAAAATGGCATTGAGGTCCAGCATTTGATTTTTTTTAAATCCTTCTCCTTATTCAATTGGTTAAAATAACGTATTTCAACTTTCTATTGTCTTAGTGGTTAAATCTAATAATAGACAAAGATAAAATCTATATGTTATTCATCTATTAAATAATAATAAATAACACCCAACAGTCACATACATAGTCCTGACCCCACACTAAGATCGAGTCTTGTGTCGTGGGTATCAGGAGCTACGAGAGACTTTTCGGTCTCACAAACACCCAGACCCGGAAGAAATATTTGTGGGCCACACAAACATTTCTCTCGGTGCGGGGATCGAACCCGCGGCCTCTCGTTTCACAGGCGGCGTCTAACCAACTGCGCCACGGAAGCTGTCAATAAATTTAATTTAATAAAATTGAAGTATCTGTTTGTAAAGTGAAAATAAAAAAAATATCCAACTACATATCGTTATATACACTATACCTATAACGAAAATGACCTTAGAATTATTTTTGTCTGTCTGTCAGTCCGTCTGTTTGTTCCGGCGAATCTCTGAAATGGCTGGACCGATTTTGACGGGACTTTTATTGTCAGGTAGCTAATATAGTAAGGAGTAACTTGGGCTACATTTATTTTTGAATAATTCTTTTATTTTAGTAAAATAAAGTTTTTGTTAAATTCCACGCGAACGAAGTCGCGGGTACAGCTAGGATTATTATAAGAAAACTTTAATTAGATGCACAAAATCACATATTGAAGTTCAGTGTGACGGTAAACCACAAATGCTTAAGTCTAAAAAATATGTACTTAAGTAATTACGTTAAACTGAAGTCAGTGTCTATTGAAATGAAATGAAATGAAATGTATTTATTGGTCACGTAGGCAATTTAAAAGCTCTTATGACAAGTCAATACACATAGAACTTAATCTCTATAAACAATATATTTCCTATACTTAGTATTACTTATTTTAATTTCTTGGTTTAAGTAATTAATTTATGTAATTTATTTATTTTAAATTAATTTTATTTTTATTTAGCATTAGTTTTATTTATTTGTTTCCTTTTTATTCTTATTTTATTTAAAGTATTAGTTATGACTTTATGGTAATTTATTTTTCAAAGAAATACAATATGTACGTTGGTCAAATTAAATTAAATTAATTAATGGACCATGAATATTATTACAACGGTGCGTAGCGGTTTATAGTTACCACCGGATCCAACGCGGCCCTTCCTGAGAAGACCCGGCGAAACAAACTCAGTGGGCTTACACTACCACTGGAACTACGCGACGCGACCCAGTCCTGAGTATATCCAGCGACTAAGACTCAGTGGGCTTGTTTTGGGTCCAACTTAAGACAACGACCATAAGTATTTCCGAAACGTCCCGTATGTTTAGGCTTACTGCCGGATCCAACGCGGCCCTGACTGAGAAGACCCGACGAACAAACTCAGCGGGCTTTACTTTACTACTGGATACTACGCGGCGCGACCCATTTCTGAGTAGATCCAGCGAGTCAAACTCAGTGGGCTTGGTTTTGGTCAATTTACTAAAATAAATATTTGTGACTTGTCTTACAAAGATTTGCCATATTATTATTTTTATTTGTTTTCTCGATCGGTCGTCATATGATTTTAATTGGCATTAATTAATCATTATATATTTAGTTATAGTTTAATTGATTAATTTAATTGTATATATTTGAAAAATCTACCTTTGGTGGCATTGGTTAGTCTATAAAAGAAATATACTAGTATAGCAGTTATATACACAGTCAGGTCATAAGTATTGTCACACAGTAAAAACTTTTATTTTAGAATGCCGGCCACAAAAAAGTTTATTGAATTAGAATTTCGAATTGTTCATGAAAATAAAAATGTATACTTTTTAGAATTTTACTCATTTTTAAATATGGAGTGGACGCTTAAAGAAGACCGTGTTGCAGTTATTGCGTTGCATCGTTGCGGTTACGCGCCAATTCAAATTTTTGACATACTGAAAAATTTGAATATAACCAAAAGATTCGTTTATCGTACCATCAAACGATACAATGAAGACTCTAGTGTAGATGACAGGTCAAGAAGTGGTCGCCCTCGGTCTGTTAGGACTCCAGCAGTGATAAAAGCTGTGAAGGCGCGAATTCAAAGAAATCCCAAACGTAAGCAGAAACTGTTGGCCCTTCAGATGGGGTGTAGCAGAACCACGGTGAAAAGGGTTTTAAATGAAGACTTAGGGCATCGGGCATATCGAAGAAAAACAGGACATCGTTTGAAAGCTCGTCTAATGGACCTGAGACTGAAGAGATGCCGCGCGTTGTTGAAGCGGTACGCGGGAAAAAAATATCGGGATATTCTTTTTTCAGATGGAAAATTTTTTACCGTAGAAGAGAGCTACAACAAACAAAATGATAAGGTGTACGCACACAGTAGTGAAGAAACCGAACGAGTAACCGTATTCCGCGTGTCCAACGAGGTCATTTTTCATCCTCGCTCATGGTAGGGTTGGGAGATTCTTATTGAGGCTTAACAGAGGTACATTTTTGTGAGAAAGGTGTAAAAACGAATGCAGTTGTGTATCAAAATACAGTCCTGACGAACCTTGTGGAACCTGTTTCTCATACCATGTTCAATAACAGGCACTGGGTATTCCAACAAGATTCGGCGCCAGCTCATAGAGCGAAGAGCACACAAGACTGGCTGGCGGCGCGTGAAATCGACTTCATCCGGCACGAAGACTGGCCCTCCTGGACTGGAGTCCAGATTTGAATCCGTTAGATTACAAGATATGCCAACACTTGGAGGAAAAGGCGTGCTCAAAGCCTCATCCCAATTTGGAGTCACTCAAGACATCCTTGATTAAGGCAGCCGCCGATATTGACATGGACCTCGTTCGTGCTGCGATAGATAACTGGCCGCGCAGATTGAAGGCTTGTATTCAAAATCACGGAGGTCATTTTGAATAAACTTTAGTGTCATAAGAATCTATGTTTTGTTAAGTTCATTTTGGTATATAAATGGTTACATAATGAATAAACTTGTTTCAATTATTTTATATTAAACATGTGACAGAATTTATGACCTGACTAGGTATATATATATATTTATATATATAATATATACCCGGTATATATATAAAATTTCGCCTAGAAACGCGACAATTTTTTTTTATGATTTTTTAAATATCGTCATTTTTGGGTGGTAAATCCATAGTTTTTGCTAAAATAATAATTTCAACACTTTTATACCTTAGATTATTTATAAATAAAAGGGTATACACTATTATTTTAGTAAAAAATGTATTTACCACCCAAATATGGTCATAGGAAAAAAATAACAAAAAAAAATTGTCGCTTTTTTTTTTGCAACTTTTTCTGTTGCATTGTGTCTGAAGTCGCTTAAACTACCACCCGGCTTCATTTTCGGTAGCAGTCTTGATATACCCTGTATATTATACCGGGTATCTCAAGACTGCTACCGAAAACGAAGCCGGGTGGTAGTTTTAGTGGCTACAAACACAATGCAATTAAAAATTTCGCCTAGAAACGCGACAATTTTTTTTTATGATTTTTTAAATATCGTCATTTTTGGGTGGTAAATCCATAGTTTTTGCTAAAATAATAATTTAAACTCTTTTATACCTTAGAGTATTTATAAATAAAAGGGTATATACTATTATTTTAGGAAAAAATGTATTTACCACCCAAATATGGCCATAGCAAAAAAATAACAAAAAAAAATTCTCGCTTATTTTTGCAACTTTTTCTGTTGCATTGTGTCTGAAGTCGCTTAAACTACCACCCGGCTTCGTTTTCGGTAGCAGTCTTGATATACCCTGTATAAATAATATATATATAAATTTTTTTTGGTCTTTTTTTTTCTATGGCCATATTTGGGTGGTAAATACATTTTTTCCTAAAATAATAGTGTATGCCCTTTTATTTATAAATACTCTAAGGTATAAAAGAGTTTAAATTATTATTTTAGCAAAAACTATGGATTTACCACCCAAAAACGACGATATTTAAAAAATAATAAAAAATAATTGTCGCGTTTCTATGCGAAATTTTTAATTGAATTGTGTTTGTAGCCACTAAAACTACCACCCGGCTTCGTTTTCGGTAGCAGTCTTGATATACCCGGTATACAGGGTATATCAAGACTGCTACCGAAAACGAAGCCGGGTGGTAGATTAAGCGACTTCAGACACAATGCAACAGAAAAAGTTGCAAAAAAAAACGACAATTTTTTTTTTGTAATTTTTTTCCTATTGCCATATTTTGGTGGTAAATACATTTTTTCCTAAAATAATAGTGTATACCCTTTAATTTATAAATACTCTAAGATATAAGAGAGTTTAAATTATTATTTTAGCAAAAACTATGGATTTACTACCCAAAAATGACGATATTTAAAAAATCATAAAAAATAATTGTCGCGTTTCTATGCGATTTTTTTTATTGCATTGTGTTTGTAGCCACTAAAACTACCACCCGGCTTCGTTTTCGGTAGCAGTCTTGATATACCCTGTATATATATATACCCTGTATATCTTAATATATTTATTTCTTGTGTGCGTGTGTATGTGACTGAACTCCTCCTAAACGACTGGACCAATTTTGATGAAATTTTTTGTGTGTGTTCGTGGAGATTCGAGAATGGTTTAGATTTACAGTTTGGTCTACTGGAAATAGTTTTTTCAATTAATTTCTTATTTATAAGGAGTTGTTGATTTTGGTTATACCATACAAAATGTTCATGGGTTTGTAACTGTCAAACATTTAATGTTCATACCGTCAATACGGTAAACTCTTCCCTCAAATTAAATAACGTATTTAAATAAAGGTTTCGAATCGACAACATATATCCACAATATTCGATTAATGGCGTATTTTAGATTTTAAAGATGTAAAATAATGACAGTAATGAAAAGTGGTTGACATTTAAATTGGTTGTCAAATATTTATGCATACGTTCAGAAATTTAATTTGTGTAAACTAAAGAGTATATTATGAAGCTAAATAAATATAGGACAATCAAATAAATAATATTCACACGTAAGAAGTTTTACTTCTTTTCAAGATAGAATGTCACTTGAAAATGAAAAATCTTTCATAAAATAACACATAAAAATAAAAACTGAACTGAACTGAATAAAATAACAATTTTATATAATTATGGAGAATATTGCAGGGATTCTCAAATTAGGCGTTGTCTGTGTCTTGAGAAACCAGTTATATATAATTGTTACTACCGTTACTCAATGACCGTTACTACATTAATTGTGTGTGTGAGTGTATTTCTATGAAAATTTATATTTAATCTCTTTATTACTAACAAAAAGTAATGGCGTAATGTTTTTGGAAAACAGCATACTGGGGGTGAAATAAGGGATGGAATATTGCATGGATAATCAAAATCGCTAAAGTGTTTAATGTCAAAAATTTATAAGGCACACTATTTGGATATGGAGAAACGGGATATAATAGAGTGGGAGGTAGGGGAGAGGACTGGGATAGCTGACACATTTGATAGGACGAAATGTAAATGCACGGTATAAGACGGGATGGTCAATGAAGAGAAAAGACGGGACGTATCGGGAAGTGACTGAACAGACGGGATGGGACGGAATTGAGCAGGACAGTAGGATAGCTAATTCATGTTTAGGTATACAAGAGTTTATACGAAAAATAACATGTATTTGGTGTGGAGTAAAATAAAAAAATATCTGCATCCAGGCAAAGGTGGGTCGGGCTTTTTTGCTATGCTAAATAATTCAATATAAAATTCATCATATAATAACTAAGCCATAGCGAAGCGTGGTCGGGTCATCTATGGTATCTTTTAATTGATTTCAATGAATGTCGTCGGAGTAGTAACAGTGTTATAATATTTCCACAGCAAAATAATGATTTGAATCTGGAGAGATGGGATAGAATAGAATATAAGGTGGATAAAATGGGACATAAGAATAGGTACAGGATGGGATTGAAAATGGATAAGCAGTTTAGACAACGGCTGTCATATTGATTTTAAATAAAATATGGACTGGAATCTGTATTTGCACCCAGGCGAAGCCGGGCCGGGCCGCTAGTGTATATATTATAATAATTTAAACTCTTTTATACCTTAGAGTATTAATAAATAATAGGGCATACACTATTATTTTAGGATAAAATGTATTTACCACCCAAATATGGTCATAGGAAAAAAATAACGAATAAAAAATTATTGCCTTTTTTTGCAACTTTTTCTGTTGCATTGTGTCTGAAGTCGCTTAAACTACCACCCGGCTTCGTTTTCGGTAGCAGTCTTGATATACCCTGTATATATATATATCACCATATACTTTATCATCCTATACTTGTTAGTCACAAACAATAAAAAATACACAAACTCACGCCTTTTTCTTAGAAGGGTAGGCAGATTTCCTACCAGTTCACTTACATTTCGGTTTGTGTGTTCCGTCCCATGATGTGATAGGGAACTAGCCTATCGGCATATCGGGCATTTCCTAACTCCGGGCTGATAATGAATAAAAAATCCAATGTCACTTTGCCCGACGCAGGATTCGAACCCGAGATCACGGCGTTGCAATCGTACCGTACAACTGCACCACCGAGGCAGTCAAACAGTAAAACACTGCACCCAACTGCTAATTACTTAAAAATAGTATTTAAAAAAAATCCTTATTTATACCCTTTTTAATATTTTTGTTGTTTCATTTAGATTAACTAGGTAAAAAAATCGGTATCCATGATAAATTTTATTTTTAGTAAAATATTTCCTTGTTCCCATTGAAAAAAATGTATCATTGCACCTTAATGAGGACATGACTCAGTGTAATGCCATTGCATTGTTAATGAATAAGCAGGATACGAAATGATATAGGATTTGAGCACCATACGAACAGTTGTTTCTGTAAAATGGCAGGATTACATAAATCTAATTTTATATTATTTGTAATCTAATTTAACATAATGTTTCTAATTTAACATAATGTGGTACTCGCGACTTCGCGAGATTTAATATTAAGTACAATACTTTTAATTTATGAGGCATAACATACAGATTCTAAAAGTTGTCATGGTCATATCACCACCAACATCGTCAATGATCATAGGTATAGTTTACATACCTAGATAAGAAATTGAAGATATCGTATTTTTTTTGGTAATAAGTGCCACATAACTTAACAAACGAACTAAACAAGATTGATTGAAATTAACCAGTAAATTGCGTATGATGCATGCCGGTTGTCAGACCTCGATCACTTATAAAATGTAGATTATCATGTATAATATAGATTTACATAAATATGTATCTATATGTTTTATTGAATTTCAATCAGTACAGACCGAGTGAAACTTTGGTGATAATGCGCTGACTGAAGTAATATATCCAGTGCTTAATATAATTAATATATCCATGCTTTCACTGAGACTCCTACACACGTAGAAAAATAGTTTTCTGACGCCTAAATAGGGACGTTGACTTATTTTTGGAAACTCTTTTATAGACCCTATATAAACACGAAAAGAATTATTATTCTACTAAAATATAGAACAAATTTCAATAAAAGAATACCTACCTAAACAAAAATAGTTTTCTAAATTCCCGCTGAAAAACTCCAACTGTCACGTGGTATAATCTACGTCAGCGATCGAGAGACTCCCGTTCTATGAATATGAAGCAATGAAGCGGGCTTATCATCTTGCCGCCCGGTTAGTGACGTCAGCGCGCTCCGATCGCTGTTTGCAGTCACGTGATAACGGGTAATGAATAAAACATTTCAAAATATTTTTATTTAATTTATTACGAACAATTAGATTCTCAAAATATTATATTATGTATTAGGTTTGAAAATTCTGTCTTTAATGAATAAAAACTAATTTACGCGAATTTGTAATATGAGTCAACATCCCTATTCCACGATGGTCTGACCACTTTGAAAAGAGTCGCGGACACCGGATGGATGAGGACAGCTCTAGACTGGGATCCTTAGCACTTACTTGAGAGGCCTACGTCCATCAGTAAACGACGATTGACTTTACCTCTATCACAAATTTACTAGAATATACTGACGCATTCATTCATACATACTAAAAAATACATATGCGATCTGATTTCTGAATACTAAGATTGGCCTAGAAGTGTTATATAAATATAACTTACTTGATACGACTGGCCGTGACTTCGTGTTAGTATAAAAATAAGGAAAATGCTTCTTTTAATAATTGTAATCGTATAGCCTGAAATTAGAAAAAGTCGTGTGTGTATTGATAGTCAATCATCACGCACTATGACGGTGAAGGAAAACATCGTGAGGAAACCTGCATACCGTAGCGATTTGTAAGAATTTCTATAGTATAATAAGTCCGCCAACCCGCATTAGGCCACCGCGGCGTGGTGGGTTATATAGCCCAACCAATCTCAATCGTACTCTCAGTGGTAGCGGAGGCCCGTGCTCCGCAGTGTGACGTACATATTTGGGTTGAAACAGATACAGTCGTAGGTATTTTACTATAGTGCAAATTATAAACATTCAACCCTTAGGTTGAATAAAAATAGTTTATCGCCTTTTGTTGTTTTGATTAAGAGGAATGCTGTTCAGATCCGGTACGTCGAGGAAATCCAAATAGTGAATGCCGGTGTGAACGCCCTTCCTTCCCAGCAATGAAGCGTGTTTATGTAGAGGACGGGCTGACACGTTACCCAATGTTAGGTCTTTATACCGGCTAAAACTTCTATTGAATGTCCATTAAACACTGGATTTTCCCAATGAATAGCCGTCACAGAACCAAGATTCATTTAATTATTAACGCACTACTATTGTATCCGATAGACAGCTTTGATAAAAATCCCACTTGAATAATCATTGTGGTCTTCAAGAAAAACTTTAGGTACATTTCACCACAAAACTTGGTCGCATCGTAACCGCAATGGAAGCCTACGTCACTCCAAGCAATGTTGCAATGCGTTATCAAAGCTACAGATACTTCGGTCTAATCATAAAAGAATGCGATTTAATGATTTCATAAAATTCCTTACGTAAAATCTTTATACAGGGCTATTTACCTAACAGGTTTTTACCTTTAGTCATGTGTCTTGTTGTTTTCTTTGTTATCATTACTGCAACCTTAACCAACTTCCGGTCAGCAAACACTTAATTGACTCGTCTACTGGCACAAGATAACGTCTGGCCTTGGCATATAAGTAAATTGCAACAATTCAATCAGGTCGATGACTAATAACAAGTGTCGTCTTGATTTATTAAATACCCACGCATGTTTTACGTGTTTCGACCGATCCTCAATTAGAGGAAATAGACATCTAGAACATTCGGAGTGTAAACGCGCAAAATCAGTGTGCGGCGGGTTATGCCGCCCGCAGGTAGGGGTAGGTAGTTAAATGAGAACTCAGGGTAGTTACGTGGTTCGGGCTTTAATAATTTCGCATCACTATTTACACCCGGCACTGTTGCTGGTGGTATGCAACAGGAGTCACTGGCCTTCACTGGACACTGATCCGGGTCTTCGGCACGTGGCGGAACCCGGCGACAGCTCGCCGGCGAAGTCAGCTGCCACGTGGCCGGGCACGGTGCGCAGGTCAGCGGCAGGCGCAGGCTCGGATGCAGTCCGGCAGGAAGCGGTGCGGAGCAAAGCGGGCAGTAGGCACGGAGTTAGCGAAAAAACGCCAAGTACGCCAAGAACGAAGAAGAAGAAGAAGAAGAAGAAGAACCTGGAATCAGTATCCAAGAGATCGGAATGCAAACTAGGCTTGCATTCCGTGCCAGCGACTCGTGATAGTTCACAAGCCCGGCAGACAGAATACACTGACAAACAAGCAGTTAAGCGGTTAGCAAATAGAACACTGAACACTCACCCCAGCGGGTTCAGAAAGACGCGTGGTAGCACGCGGCTTTCAGGTTAGGGAAAAGGACGCGAGCGCCGTTACACGCGTATTTAAGCGAGCACCGATGACAGTTCGTACGTCAAATTTGACAGATGTCAGTCAGTAAATGAATCGACCAATCAGCGCAACGGAGGCGTTGATTGGCATAGACAATAGGATTTATGTCGACTATTGAACTATAGATCGCAAATATAAAAGGTGACATTCCCACAACGTCACAAGTGTTCTTGTTTATGGTTTACTAATATATTAACCAATATTTGAGTTTATACTGGTCGTCGGTCTCTCATTGTGACAGGCAGGGGGGAGGTCATGGGGGCCATGACCCCCCCTCCCTGGGCAGGCTCCAGATTGACAAAATTTAATAATTATCTTGTTGATAATATTTATTCCATTCACAGGCTATTCCACTACAGAGAGGCGTGAGACAGGGAGATGTCATATCTCCGAAACTGTTCACTGCCGCGCTGGAAAATGCCTTCAAGCTCTTGCAGTGGAAAGGATTCCGCATCAACATCAACGGCGAGTATACCACTCACCTTCGGTTTGCCGACGATATTGTAGTCTTGGCAGAATCGTTGGAAGACCTTAGCACTATGCTCGAAGACCTCAATCGAGTCTCCCAACAGGTGGGTCTTAAAATGAACATGGACAAAACGAAGATCATATCGAATGTCCATGTTGTGCCCACCCCCATCGGTCTTGGGGGCTCGACTCTCGAAGTTGTTGACGAATATGTCTATTTAGGACAAGTGGTCCGGTTAGGCAGGTCCAACTTCGAGAGAGAGGTCAATCGTCGAATCCAACTCGGTTGGGCAGCATTCGAGAAACTACGCGACGTCTTCTCGTCCAAAATACCTCAGTGCCTTAAATGGAAAGTCTTCGATAGTTGTGTGTTGCCAGTGATGACTTACGGCACCGAGACGTGGCCTCTCACTATGGGCCTTATTAGGAAGCTCAAAGTCAACGAGCTATGGAGAGGGCTATGCTCGGGGTTTCCCTACGAGATCGAATCAGAAATGAGATCCGTAGGAGATCTAAAATAACCGACATAGCCCAGCGGATTAGCAAGTTGAAGTGGCAATGGGCAGGGCACATAGCGCGGAGAACTGATGGCCGATGGGGTCGGAAAGTGCTCGAATGGAGGCCACGTAGCGGAAAGCGCAGCGTAGAACGTCCACCCACATGGTAGTCAGACGACCTGCTAAAGGTCGCGGGACGTCGCTGGATGCAGGCTGCCTCCAACAGGTCTCTGTGGAAATCATTGGGGGAGGCCTATGTTCAGCAGTGGACTTCCTTTGGCTGATGGATGGATGGATGATGATGATAATAATATTTATAAGCACAATTAATTCTTTGTATGTCGATAAATAAAGTAAAAAAGTGTGCGTGTTGACAAATCAGGGATATAACAAACTTTAACACGTTGAACGCCACGCGGCCCACCGGTGGGCCGCGTGGCTTGTTTCGTGGTATTTTCTTAAGAAAATATCACGAAAAATTGTTTTAATCAAATTAAATATGCAACTTTAGTATTTTTTTATTGTTTTGTGTTGATATTAACTTTAGCGAAAAATGATGGAATTGATGATTTCCACTTGGCCCGAACGGGTTTGCTTGAATCGCCCACCGGTGGGCCGCGTGGCGTTCAACGTGTTAAAAAGTCATTATTACGAATTGGAGTATTGAAATCGGATCCAGTGTTCTGACATGAACTATATGACCCCCCCTGACGTAAAAGCTGGATCCGCCCTTGGGTACCACCACAATATCTAGTTCTCCCACCAAACAGCAGTGTACATGCACTTTTGTGTCCCGGTTTGAAGGACGTTACAGCCAGACTAACTACTGGAAATATTGAAACTAGATATCTTATGTCTCAGTATGGTGAGCGCAGTGGAATGCTAAGCATTGATTTGTAATTTATGGTGTTGTTTGGTTTTGCTTGTCAATGATTAGTGATATCGCTTACCATTAGGCGAATGGCTCGTCTCGTCATTCATTGTAATAAAAAATACACTTATTAAAAATGAGGATATGTTATTGGTATCCGCCTGTTAGCGAACACCGAACACAGTCGTAGAGAATCTAGATGCAATCAAACCCAGATAATGGTGTCGAACGAAGAAATATACTCATCGCACGACGGTGCATACTCTACGTTAATTTATTTCCTTCCGTTGCAATATATTATGTAGTCACTTTAACACTAAAAAGCACGTGGCGAAATTATGAAATTATAAAAAAATTATTAATAAGAAAATATTTCATCAATTATAAAAGTTTGTCGTTATAAGTGATTAGTATAGATCACTGGAAGATTTTTGTTCTTACAAATTTGAAGAAATAAATATTATATTGTTAGTAAAATATAAAAGTTTTTTTACCGGATTACTAGTCCATTGTGTTAAAATATAACCGACTACGTGCCTTAATAATATCAGTTATATCTTATGACCTTATTTTGACCCTCACTCATCCTTGCCGTTAAATATGGAATATTTCGCTTAATCACAAACACGTAGAGAATACTGAATAGAGACGTTAAAATTCGCGTTGCTAATATTTGGTATTACAATTACATTTAAAAATCTTGTATACTAACATGAGTCAAATCGCAAGCACTAATAAATAACAAAACCGGTATGTAAGGTGAAACGGGACTTTTCGCATAAAATATTATTCATGCAGATGATCAACAAACTTTCGATATCATCAGAAATAACAGCGAAATACCAAATATCAGCTGTTTAAGGTGTTTGGTAACTTTACGACAAAATACGGTATTTTTGTTTAACTTGTCATTACCATTGAATCATCGTCTCATTGCGCATCTAAACTCAAAAATATTCCGCGCTAAAATAGGTCTTCACCACGAGAACTTTCGCGGACAAATTCATTTTGCTTTTGAAATTCTCGTTTAAATCTAATGTAGGCAATAATAATCTTTGACCTATCAATCTGCACTAAGCCACAGTGGACTATATGGCCTTACCTCTCTCAGTCGTAGTCTTTAATGCATAGAGGGCCTGTCTCCTGTTGTGTGTGACGTATAAGGGATGATAGTAGTAAATGCAGACCTTAGTAAATAATTCAGGCTTGGAATAATAGTGTCGCACTGCGAGAGAAATTACTGGACTGCTCTGAGCTTACCACCAGATGCAAAAAAGTCAAAACTAGGCTAACTACATATTTGTGCAGTTGCTCGTTGCTCTGATGTGCATTTATGCAAAAGATTTCCGATTTACTTCGCGATATACGAACATTTATTACATGGACAAACAATGCCATTATAATAATTTACATTCTTCCGACACCGAAGTTATCGGTGCAGGACCTTGACAGTCGATCGGTCAACGACACTAGCTCTCAAATATTAGGCGATGTTTGCTCATAGTTGTATACTTATGTTATTATGCACATTACTAATTCGCAAGGTCGGTCCTGTACACTTGAAAAATCCTCAGTAGTTCTATTAATTCGCGTCAACACGCCCGCGTTTTAGCTGCCAACATAAAATCATTTGGTAAAGATATCTCATCTAGGATTTGGCACATCGACAATATATTGTTTTGTGTATTATATGTGAAATATTTAAAGGTATGAGCTATTTTTGATTACATAATATGTATTATATTGAATTAATAATTATCCTTATGCTACATTTAATAATATTATTAATAGAAGATACGCCGAAACTGAAAATGCCTATGAAATATTTTGGAACTTCCTGTTTACTTGCTTACCTCGCACTTTTATAAAGAAGAAAATGAAGAAAGCCACATTGTGTTTGTGTTATACGTCTTTTGAGCCCCAGAGCTGAATATATTCCAAGAATTCATTATAAGTATAAGTAAGACGTAATGGCGATGGAAATTGCGCTATAATTAATAATTGAAGCTGATTTTCCTCAAAAGGTTGTTGGCAGGCACGCACCTCTTCGTAGAGCCAGATTTTTCTGTAAACCAATAAAAATCAACTTGCGGCAATATCACGTTATTGTGGGATCATGTCAAGCAGAATGTTACGATTATTTAAAGCATTCAACTCAAAAAGTGAAAGTTCGATGAGTCATTATCACGTTACAACTATGTCATGGGTTCAAAATATTGTTTAATTCAGCGTCGTTTACTCCACATCAGGTAGTGTAATATTTTTTTGTAAACTGTTTTTGAGCAGAAGTAATAAAACTTTAGTATTAACAAGCAACTAAGGTGACGTTATTATGATCAAGGTCCCACAGCCGTCGAAATTGTCTATGATGCTATTAGTTAGTTATTGGTTTAACAAAGACAGCGACTGACGAATTAATTTGAGTGTAATTTGAGCGCCTCGTCACGTCTTAATTTTAGTTTAGTTTAGACTTTTACTCTAGAAGTGCAATTCAATACAAATTACTGTTTCAAAGCAAAACGTTACTCAGTTTATCCACAATATAATGGGCAAGTTACTTGCACTATATAAATGGGAATTTCGGGTAGGTCATGATTAGGACTGCTCAGGATGGCTTGTTGTACTGTATTTCTCATGGATTTTGATTGAAGGCAGTGAGCGCTTTAGAAAAGCCATCAAGGGCCCCGCTGGCGCTAAAACTGACACTGACTCATACTATCATCACGGGGTGTATGGGTTTAGAATATGTAATATATATTTGCGAGTATCAAAGCGCCCTTGTTTTCTTCATTCGCAATAAGAAATAAATCTACAGTATCCATAATAAACAGTGAGTTCCTAGATTCTATTCCTATGGCAGGAATCTTATTTTATGGGGTTATGGCAATAAACAAGATTTTACTAATTTAGGCATGTCTCCCAAAGTTGATGTCAGACCTTTTTACAATATCACAAAAAAATGTGATCATCCACCACGCCTTTTGATATGAGTACAAGTTCAAGAACATTAGATATTATTTTAAATCATTCATCATTTAATTATACGTTGAATTGATTAGAATGCTTGCATACTTCCTCTTTTTGTAGCGGTTTTGCGATCATTATCATTTTTGGCTAGCGCACAATTTGCTACCTGACAACTTGTTTACGTCTGTTCGACTACGCGTGCAGCATAATTATTGATTTAATGGCGCAGACGCCAGTATTTATTTAGATTAAGTATAAAAAATATCGTAATTATTTCTAGGATTTTAATTTTGCTCGTTTGCGGGACCTATGCAATAAAACAAAAAGATCGGCGATCCACTCACGGCTCATAACGCTTTTGAACTTATAGAAATCTGTAGGCGGAGATGTTTACTTAACATGACATGAATCGTATTCAAAGAACATTATTTTTATTAAAATAAGTTCACGAAATCTCTTGATTCGATTATGAAAACAACGAGCGCTTTTGATCATGCCGTAGCTGTTATAGAAACGGCGCAAAATTCCTTTATCAACACGATATGGGTTATTCGTAATTTATTTTCGATTTTTAATTCAAGTTTGTTATGTATACATACTAATGGGTTACCTAAACATAACATTATGGTACATTCAAATACTTCAATTCTAACTTCCACAAGATTTTTGAAATATTTGTATTAATGTGACAAAAATATATCTTAAATGTTTCCTTGTTAGATGCCAAGAAAGGAGCAACAATGGACCTCAAGTACAGGAGGTTGTTGCAGCAGTACCAACAAGACATCATCAGCGATTTAGAAGTTGATTTCATTGTTGACGAACTTTTCTCGAAGAATGCCATCTCACAAGAAGACTTTGATGATATCATCAAGCTGGTAAGTTTGTAAAATTCTCCGTATTCAACGAAACTAAAAACAAAACAAAGGTAATATAAAATTACACTGGTCAACAGTGGTCATGCCACACGAACTCTGATGGGTGATCCTGTTTTGACTATCTAACCTCATTAAGAAAACACCCTTCCTTTTTCAATCACCCTCAGTTTTCTTGTGATGAGGTCAAGTTAATTTTCGGTATTGTAGCGATAAACACATATGTATGTACGGCAGTAAGAAGGGTGCTATATATTTGTTAATTTGATTGTAGTGGATTTAATTAACTTCTGTGCTTGTGCGAATATGCCGAGAAAGTGTATTAACGGTCCTAGCCCTTTCTGTTATATTTGTGGGGAACAGAATTTCAAAAATCAAAGGCGTAATTTTCCTAAATTTATTTTGAAATGCTTTCACGAGCATTTTGGTTTTGCAATGGCTCGTCTGGACAAAGCTTGGCCCCCGCATACTCTTTGCATAACAGATGTAAGAAAAGTAACAATTTGAAAAAAATTATCACGTCATAAATTCAATTTGCTGTTCCCATGATACGGACTGAGCCTAGACGTCATGTTTCAGACTGCTATTTTTGTCTTACTGTAAAAAAGAGCATATGCAAATGCAACTACCACTTGTAAAGCCAGCTGATGTGTTTCTACCGCCACTCCAAATCAAATGAAGCCTAATGAAAAATGTTGTAATGGTGATGGATCGCAATGGAAATGGATTTAAGTATTTAAAAGAGAAATTTCCCAAAATAAGCTATTTTAAAATCAAAGAGGGCATTTTCGTAGGACCTCAATTCAGGGAATTAATAAATGATCTGAGATTCGAAAAAAAACATTAAATGTTTTAGAAAAATTAGCCTGGGAATGCTTCAAGAACGTGGTTGCAATTTTTTTGGGTAATCATAACAGTGAGATCCATAAAGAATTGATTTAAGAGCTCCCATTGTCATATGAAGGTTTAGGCTGCAATATGTTACTTAAATTTAATTTTCTAGACTTACAGCTGGATATTTTCCCAGAGAATTTAGGGGCTGTAAGTGATAAGCATTAATAAAGGTTCCATCAGGACATTTCAAAGATGGAGAAGCGTTACCAGGGTAGATGGAGTCCAAGGATGTTGGCTGACTACTGCTGGACAATCATAATAGACCAACCGAAAGTCAAATATTGCAGAAAATCGTAGACCTTTTCTTTACAAACCACATAATTTGCATATTTCTGCAGAACTAGTTTTATTTTCCTTGCAATTCGTTTTTCTTCACCAAATAAAATTGAGACGTGATTAAAATAAAGTAACTGCGTATTATTATTCACAATACTTAATACATGATAGAAACACAAAAAATGTTTGTGTGGCACGACAAAACTTAAATTTTGTAAACCAGTGTTATTAGAAGGGTGAAACTATCCCAGAAGATAATATCTAGATCATTTGTTAAATAATGTTCGTACTTCGTACTAATAAGAGTTATAGAGGAGCTTGAATAATGGAAATATATCATCGTAAAAATATGTTTTTGTTTTACCGGACCCATCATTAAATGTACGTTATTGGTATTATTGTCTGCCTTCGTTTTAGGGCACATTCAAATTTTCTGTGCTTTGTAAATGCAACGAGGTTTTCATGTTTTTATCGTTCTCTTTAACTGTACTAAACTATGAATTTACAGAGGAGCCACACAGATCAAGCACGACTGTTGCTAGAAGTACTCTTGAGGCATGGTAATAACGACTCATACAAAGCATTTGTCGACACGCTCGCAAAAGACTACAGTTGGTTGTACCATAAACTGAACGCGGAGGAAAATGAACAAATGCTGAACGAAAGTCTGGAGGACAGTCTCAGCAAGGGCGATGTGCCGAGGCTGCCTTTACACCATGTCATCAGGGCTTCTCTCGTAAGTATTTCATTTTACTGTTTTAGAATATATATGTCCCAATACAGGCCACGGCCGTTCTCTACAAGAGAGTACGGTTGAGAGTCGTTAGGCCATATAGTCCACCAAGCTAGCATAGTGCGGGTTGGCGGACTTACATAGGTACCATAGATTTTTTTATAAATCGCTATGGATTGCAGGTTTCCTCACTATGTTTTCGCTCACCGTTTTAGTGCGTGGCGGTTGACTATCAATACACACATGACTCCGAAAAGTGACGTCAGAGGTGTGCCTTGGGATTCGAACTCGCGACCACCGTGAACATGTTGACAGTCGCGTCTAGTCCGTTTACCAACTGGCCACCACGCACTTCATTAGTACATAGAATAAAGTTAAATTCACAAAACAGTATTCACTTAATGATATCCGCCCACAAAACAAAATACAATTGTTTGAAGGCAATAAATGTTGACAGGAAGCGATCATTTTGCATAGGTTGAGCTCATCTGACCAAAACGAATAATTCAGTAAGAAAATGTTGTTAAATTATAATTATTGGTATATCATTGTAATAAGTTACATCGGAAATCTTATTATGTCCTCCCTAACCTAAAACGATTGTAAAAGTCAGTAATATAGGATTTATTGGTTCATGGTTAGATTAACATTACAGGGCACTTTAAAATTAGAAAATTATAAACGATAACCCACTTACATAGTTCAATTATATACAGTGTAAATCTAGGTTCTATGTATAATAATATATACAATGTAATCTGTCACACTAGGCCAGCGCAGTAAACCATGGCCTTAGCGCTCTCAAACGAATTCCTAATTGTAGAGTAGTCCCGTTGACAGTAAAATACAGTGTACAATAGCTCTAAGTTATCCAGTTTTGTAAGAGCCAAGCTGTTGTCAGTAAAGATTCGGCATGAATGAGCAGGCGCGTCCGGGACGTTACGACTATCTCACAGGAGATCGACTTGAAGTGACAGATTTGTTGTCGCGTTTCTTGCGGTGAGTGAGATTGCCCGAAGCCCTATTCGCCATCCCTCTTATCATTTTTCCTTCATGCTTCTCCTCCAATTTGATGCTCCGGCAACATACCCATGATCCAAGAGTTGTGGATGATGGGCATTGATCATTTACTATCAGATGTCCAGATTACCGAACTTGTTGTATAAGAAAATCCAAATATATAATTTCCTACCTTTTAGTTAAGTAAGATCTCAAAATCGAGCCTTGGAGATCCATGGTCTCTATCTGTGGGATACAGGCGTGACGATTATGTTTGTTAACCGACTTCAAAAAAAAGAGAAGGTTCTCAATTCGACTGTATGTTGCTTTGTTTTGTAGGAAAAAGAGATAGCCGCCAAGTTAAAACAGCTCACTCGCCACAAGAGCTTGGCTCTGCACGGCATGTCTGGCTGCGGCAAGACGTGGGCCGCCATCAGCGTGCTGCGCAACAACCACGACCTCATCAACGACTTCGGTGGCGTCGTCATGTGGCTCAGCCTGGGCACCTGCAGGACTGAGGACGATATCATTGCTCAACAAACTAAGTGAGTCAGCTGTTCACATATTATTAATTGTACTAGAGAACATAGTTCAGAGTAGATGTGCAAGAAAAACAGTTTCTGTCCCTGTTACTGCTACACATTCCCTCTATATGTCCTCTCGCCCAAATTGAAGCCCACTGTCTCGGTATCGCGCAGTGTATCTAGATTTTGTTTGTGATTGCTAATCAGGGTAACACTACAATGAATATAGTATTACAGCTATATATTAGTTCAGCTCCATTAGCATTTCGCTAGTTGGTTTTGGTTACATTTATACCTACCTTAACAGAGGCGTACAGCGTGTCTTAATTTATTTTTATTTATTAGAATCTCCATAGAAGATAACATAATATATTTAGGTACATATTTATCCTTCTGCGTTCTATCTTATAGCGTGTATTTGGAACTTTATGTATATTTTCAGGTTACTCAGAAAAGCTGGGGTCATGTACATCCATTCATCGATAATGAGCACATCGATGTCGATGTCTAGCATAGGCTCAAATGTCGATAACGCGTCTCTCTCCAGCTACAACTGGACCTCGGAGGAACTCAAGGACAAACTGAAGCATCAGTTCTCCCAACCAGGATTAAAAGAGTGTCTGCTCGTTCTCGATGAAGTTAATGAGCGGAAAGTTGTGGAAGCATTCGATATCGATTGCAAAATTATGATTACTACTCGCGACGCTGATGTGGTTGCTAATGTTCATCCGGAATTCGTCACTGTGAGTATTAATCCTATTACTTCTAGAATAGTAGAAATCTGTATATACAATATACAGGGTATATCAAGACTGCTACCGAAAACGAAGCCGGGTGGTAGTTTAAGCGACTTCAGACACAATGCAACAGAAAAAGTTGCAAAAAAAAGCGACAATTTTTTTTTTGTAATTTTTTTCCTATTGCCATATTTTGGTGGTAAATACATTTCTTCCTAAAATAATAGTGTATACCCTTTAATTTATAAATACTCTAAGATATAAGAGAGTTTAAATTATTATTTTAGCAAAATCTATGGATTTACCACCCAAAAATGACGATATTTAAAAAATCATAAAAAATAATTGTCGCGTTTCTAAGCGAAATTTTTAATTGCATTGTGTTTTGTAGCCACTAAAACTACCACCTGGCTTCGTTTTCGGTAGCAGTATTGAGATACCCGGTATATAGGTTATTTTAATTTTTAAACCGAAATCAGCCATTCCAACGTGTATTAATGAAAATTAATTATTTTTATCAATTTATATTTAATATCAGTTTTAATGTAACGAATTCCATAATTCGACTCTACTACACCTTTACTCTTCTGTCGTCGGTATCAATAACGACGAGTCGATAAAACCCCATATTTTAAAATAAAACAACTATTTCTCATAATTCCTGAGAAGTTCCTCCTTAGTGTGGTGTCAGGACAACGTATATGACTCCCATGTGTATTTATTTATTTATTTCGGTACTACAGTTGATAACGGTCTAAAAAAATAAAAATGTAATGCACAATAATCAATCGGCAGGTACAAAACAGCTTCAAAGAGAAAGAAGCCCTTGAGCTATTCGCCCTCTGTCTAGGCGAGGAAGTGAACAATTTGCCGACGCAAGCGAGGAAACTTTACGAAATATGCAAGGGCAGCCCGTTCAACGTAGCATTAATTGGCGCCCAATTAGCTGAAAACAAGGAGAGACTCAAAGACAACCCGAGTTGCTGGAAATATTATCTCAACAAATTAGAGAAAAGGGGATACTTATCGTGAGTAATTGTTTTAACAATAACAATATTGCTTACCAGTGAAGGAACCTACCTTCATGGTATTTTTTGCTATTCCAGAAGTGAAAATCCAAACGCAGTACTAAATTATAATATAAATTGAAGCATCATCATTCATGCATGTTCAATAGTTCAATAGTTAACCGAGTAGATGTCACATCGTTTCCTTGTTTTGCAGTTTGTTCAAAAGCAATGACAATAGAATGAAAACAATCGAAGTTTGCATTAATTCACTAGATGCAAACATTCTACCGTTGTACAAGAAACTGGCCGTACTACCAGACAACGTGAAACTATTGGCCAAAATGCTTAGTAAACTATGGAATAAGGACGTGACCGACGTCGAGTCGATAATGAAAAGCTTGACTCGAAAGTCTCTCATAATAGAGAACTATGATCGGGATCACAGAAACTACATCTATGAAGTTCACGATTTGATTATGAACTATCTGAGGGCCAGCACTAAAGAAGAGGATATGAAGAAACTCCACAGCGATTTGTTGAATAGTTACAATTATGTCGATGTCGATAACGTGTCGAGCGACATTCCAGACGATGGATATATAGCCTTCTACATCGGCTACCACATTTTGAAGACGCAGAATATAAACCAGCATTGGAATTTGTTCAACAAATTGTTTCTCAATTTGAAGTTTTTGGGAAACAAAGTAAGGTTGACCGGACCCGGTGACGTCAAGATGGATTTGGAGAAATATGAGAATTGTATTGTTAGAGATGTGAGTATTATGTTTATACGTAATTTGATTATTTATTTCGTATATATTTATCTTTCTAATCATGGATTTTTGTGTAATAGCAACGAAGATAGCACACCTGAAGGTAAGCAATTATGGTAATATCGCTATGAAGCTCACTAGTCTCCCAGTGTTAAAAACTTAATATCATTTAAATAATAATACTAATATAAAAAGGCCAAACGATAACATAATTCACGTGCATTGACAACTGGGATATCTGTATGATATACATTATAACATTTGATTTGACCACTTATGTAATTGTCACGTTCGAGTTAACTAGCCGCATCTCCACCGTAAACGCCTTATATACCGTCAAAGGAAAATAGAACATTCCCGAAAAGATGCACTCCATTCATACACACGTGTTTCATACACATATTATGTAGTTCTATTGTTTTATACTAGATGGCACTATTTTGAATTGGCATTGAAGTTGCCTGCCTGATATGTTACTATGCACTGTGTGTCAGTGTTTCCATTATACAAAACTTCAGCACTGGGGAAATCTACTTTACGTCAGTCATTAAATAAAAACAGTTACTAACATGACGTGGGTAACAAAGACCAATCATGAAACTGTGTGGTACACTTATGTATGTGGCAGTAGTATTTTAAAAATGAGATGAATCAATTTGTGATAATTGTAGGAACTGGACCGGAAGCTTCTACACAGCATCCGCGCGTTTCTGAGCAAGCACGGTACCGACTTGTACCACTACCCGTGCACCGACATGGTACAGAGCATCCTACAACACGAGACTGACGGCATACTCTACACCAGGGCACTGGCCGCCGCGCAAGACGCTTGCAACCATAACCAACTGTACTTCGACTTTCTGTAAGTGCAATTCGTTTTTTTCATGTGAAACATATTTTAATAGTAAAATAACTTGTACTATGTACAGTAACTGGCATTTGTTTAAGCTTATCGGGAAGAAGAGTAAGACTTACGGAAAAGTTCAGCTGATTTCAAATTTATAGAACCTTGTCTATGTCTGTCGCAATTTCACGGTATCTCGACTGTCGCACCTACCAATAATAAGCTGTTGGGCACTGTGAAACACAGACAACGCTCTACAAAACTAAAACTAGCCGATCTTCGGTATAAGTCTTAGGCATCCTGTACACACGTTTTTTGCGCGTAGATCCACGTTTTATTCGCCGTGCAGGTATATGCACGGTTGTTGGTTTTGTATGGATCTCTATAAGAGCTTGTAAACATACAAGGCGAATACGGCGGCGGTGACGTGACGTAGCGTAAACAAGCACGTACGATTTACACCGCCGAAAAAACGTGTACAAGATGCCATACTCTTGTGCCCGATATGCCAAACAACACCGGATACTGTAAACATGAAATCCAGCTTTTTTACCGTCGCGATTTTAACTGCAATAACATATAATTATAAAACAATAATTATTATTTAGAAAGAGTAATCACTAGCGCGAGATTTTTCATCGAAACAATGATGTTGACTTGCACAAAACGAATATATACATGTCTATACTTACAAGCTAAACCCGCAATACACATTTTTTTTGTTTTACACCTTTTGTATTTCTTGATATTAATATTTATTTAGTTTAATGTAACTGGTTGCAGGCATGAACAAGATGTGCAGGAAGTGGAGCATTCCACCATTGATGTCAAAGACCCAATTACGTCACTATGTTTTTTGGGAAATTACGTGCTCGTTGGCACCACTAATGGAGTAATAAAGGTAATATTATTTGATTGTTTGAGAATAGTTAACAATTTCATCGTTTATATTTCAAGAGATTTAACACCATATATACTATCTAATTATGTTTTGTATAAACAGGGTTGTTTTAAGTCTGAAGTCTGGTCCTTTGTGTGTTAATCTTTGACATCGTAGCTCCTAAACATATAAATCAATTTAGAAAAAGTTATTTCTTTTTGTGAAAAACTTTTGAGTAAATACTATCTATACTATCCATACAAAGGTTGTCTGGAAGAGATCGCTTTAAGTGATAAAACCGCCCATTGTAATCCATAAGTATTTTATAGGGTTCCGTAGCTAAAAGGTAAATACGGAATCTTATTACTGAGACTCCACTGTCTGTCTGTCTGTCACCAGGCTGTATCTCATAAACCGTGATAGCTAGAAAGTTGAAATTTTTATAAATCATGTATTTCAGTTACTGCCATAATAACAAAAAAAATACATAAGTGGGGTTCCCATACAATAAATGTGTTTTTTTTTCGTAGTTTTTACATTCGTTTGATTTTATATTTTAATTTATTCTCTGGTATACAATAAAGAGTTTTATACAGGGTATATCAAGACTGCTACCGAAAACGAAGCCGGGTGGTAGTTTAAGCGACTTCAGACACAATGCAACAGAAAAAGTTGCAAAAAAAAGCGACCATTTTTTTTTGTTATTTTTTTCCTATGGCCATATTTGGGTGGTAAATAATTTTTTTCCTAAAATAATAGTATATACCCTTTTATTTATAAATGCTCTAAGGTATAAAAGAGTTTAAATTATTATTTTAGCAAAAACTATGGATTTACCACCCAAAAATGACGATATTTAAAAAATCATAAAAACAAATTGTCGCGTTTCTAGGCGAAATTTTTAATTGCATTGTGTTTGTAGCCACTAAAACTACCACCCGGCTTCGTTTTCGGTAGCAGTCTTGAGATACCCGGTATTGTATTATACTATGGTGAGGTGTATAATTAATATGTGTTGTGTGCAGTTGTTCCACTCGACGCAGCACAAGTTATGCTCGGAGCTGTCCGGCTCGCGCGCGGCGGTCACGTGGGTGGGCGTGTCGTGCGCGCGCCGCCGCGTCGCCGTGGCCGCGCGGTCGCAGGCCGGCGCCATCGCACTGTGGCGACTAGACGAGTTCGATGATGACGAACGCGATGTTATTGAAGAAGGTATTGTGAATTTATAAGTTTGATTTTAGGCAGTATTTAATAGTACAGTCAGCAACATAAGTCGCTACACGTTCACGAGATTTGGAATTATCTTATCATCCAAAATAATAATTATTTTCTATATCGTATGGCAGTTCTCGGCATAGATGACTTTACTTGGTTATATTTTACGACTACAGAGTAGTACGTACAAATTTTAATTCATAAAAAGGTTATCAAAAAATGTGAAGTGTTCAGCGACTTATGTTGCTAACTGTACCTAAAAATACCATATAAAAAAACATAAATTCGGGGATGGTTTAGCTTCCCAAAAGAGAAAGAATTTTCAAATCGTTTCTGTGGTAATATTCGTGTTTATAACAGATTGAACAAATATACATAAGTCCTATTTCTTTTACTTTGACTTATTTAAAAATAAGTTAAAGAAAAATAAGCCACATGTAATCAATATTTCGATTATCCTTCCATACGACTATTTTCTCGATTACCAATATCTATTTATCTTGACAGAACCAGAAGAATCCTACAACATCCAATCCGGCCATATTACAATCAAACAAGACTTCGGACCGTACAAAAACTGTCGATGGTCCGCCAACGAAGAGTTTCTAGTCGCTCACACTGCCAAAATGATATTCCTATTTAGTCTCACCGGAGACCTATTCCAAACAATAAGTCCTATAGAGAGAGACCGGGACATAATGTGTTGTATTCCGTGTAATAATGATAAGTTTGTTGCGGCCGCCACTACAAACGGTACTAGCAGGAATATAGACGTCATCGATCTCAAAACCAAAGAGAAAGTTATAAGCTTTAAAGAGACTGACGATGTACTGGATATGGTTATTGTTCCTGGTAAGTTCTGTAGTTAACATAATATTTTTTATACTATCCCAAAGTGCCTGCACTATCGTTATTGACAAGGCTGTAAAATATTAAGCAAGGAGCACAATACCTCACTGCGTTCCAAGAATCGAACATTACTAACATAACAAATTAATTGTTTTTTTTTAGAATTCTGATAAAAAAATTAATTTTCAAGATTTATTATACTTTGTCGAGTTTACATATCACGGACACACACATCCACACACATTTTTCAGACAAAATAAAATGCCTATTTTCTTGCCACTCAACTATTTATAATCGACACCTGTTATTTGTAATTTAACTCCTTAATAAACTTAAACTTATCTTTGCACAGGCACTAACAGAATACTAACACTGAAACACAAGGAGGTTATGGAGCACGAGTTCAAACTCAACTCTATGTCATCAAACAAGTGCAGTATGTGTCATTGCAAGAGCGTCATTACCAGTGACTCGGTGAAAGGAAACTTGGCCTTTAAAGCTATAGCGGTGAACAAGAGTGGAACATTGCTGTTTGTGTCTACCAATGATAGCAGAGTGCTGTGCGTCAACCTCAAGACTTATACCACTGAGTTTGATCTTGAGAACCGGAGAGGGTGAGTTTTTGTATTATTGGTTTAGTAAAAAGTTTATCAGTTGATGTCAATTCCCTTTTTCCCCTGTGACAATACAGTTTTATCTTTGCTTATAGTGTACATTATACCATAGAAGTAAATTCCTTCGACTGAAGATGATCATCATTCCATATGTTATGCCAATTGAGTTAGTTATTATTATTGCCTACATCAACAGGAAAGAAGCGTCGTGAAGAATTATTTAAACCTTAACATGTAACTTTTCAGCAACGTGATAGCAATGGCCGTTAGTGAAGTTTTAATGTGGGACGAATTCGAACCAGGTTCGGACGTTCTTCTGACAGGCACTGACATGACGGAGAATTCAGCTAAACTATGGTACCTGGACCCCACGTATATATCGCAAACAGCTAAAAGAAAAGGGTAAGTATGTTTTATGAAAACTCTGTATATTTCTCATACCTGCAAAAATGGCAAGGTATACTTCGTAATAATACGGTAATAATTCGCAACTGACAACTATGTTCTTGAAATTGACGTTTCCGAAGAGCGCAGAACAATTCCGAACCGAGCCGTCACGACCCAATCGTGTCATGCCGCGTCATACCCAAGCCATACATCTGCGGGCCAAAGCGCCGTCTGTACAGGTGCGACGAATTCAAGTGGCGATTGCCGCCACAAGTCTCTCTAAACAATAGGCTAGTTGACTCCATTTTTATTATTATTTATATTGAAAGTTTTCCTTATGTTTAATTATGATCAGGATTTCAATACATTTCAAAGAAAACGAGTGTCCACACTGCAATATTAAAAATATGAATATCTCAGTCATTTTAGAACAAATTTTGATGCTGTTTTGGAAATTGTGTTTTTAAAAGAGATATTTTTCTGGATCCATTACTTCTTCGATCAAATATACACTGATCGAAGCATAACTTAAATACAGCTCAAAATTAAACACCTTGGAAACATACCTATTTTCTTTTCTACAGCGATGTCATATGATGAATCATCATCATCATCATCATCATCATCAGCCCGTTGCTGTCCACTGCTGGACATAGGCCTCTCCCAAGGTACACCACAGAGCCCGGTCTGTAGCTTTACGCATCCAGTTCTTGCCGGCCCTCTTCTGCAAGTCATCCCGCGATCTGGCCAGAGGACGTCCCACGCTACGTTTGCCAAGACGCGGTCTCCACTCCAGAACACGCTTACTCCAGCGGTTATCCGTTCTGCGACATATGTGGCCAGCCCATTGCCACTTCAACCTACTAACTTTCAGAGCTATGTCGGTTACCTTGGTTCTCTGACGGATCACTTCGTTTCGAATTTTGTCCTTTAGAGAGACTCCGAGCATAGCTCTTTCCATCGCACGTTGAGCGACCTTTAACTTGTGGATTAGCCCCACAGTCAGTGTCCACGTCTCGGCTCCGTACGTCATTACAGGGAGGATGCACTGGTTGAACAAAAAAAAAAGTACCGTATATTTTCGTCGGATATACCACAGAGCCTAAAGAGTCTTTACTCTTTAGGCTCTGTGGTATATCCGACGAAAATATACGGTACAACTTTCTGAATGCTGCCCAGCCCAACTGAATCCTCCTATCGGCTTCCTTTTCAAAGTTATTTCTACCCAATTGCATTAGTTGCCCGAGGTAGACATACTCCTTGACAACTTCGAGAGGTGTGCCATCTATGATAATTGGTCCCGGAGCGACAAAGTCATTAGACATGACTTTCGTCTTGTCAAGGTTCATCCGGAGACCAATTCGTTTAGAGGCTTCATTTAGGCTGTGCAGCATTTCTTGAGCTTCCTGCAGCGATTCTGCCATGACTACGATATCATCGGCAAACCTTAAGTGGGAGATGTATTCGCCATTTACATTGATGCCTCGCCCGTTCCCGTTTAGAGTCTTGAAAACATCTTCCAAGGCATTTGTAAACAGTTTCGGGGATATCACATCCCCCTGTCTTACTCCTCGATGCAATGGAATCGGTCTTGTTTGACTATTCTGTACTTGGACGGACATAGTTGCGGCGTTATACAGGCTTCTCAGTACTTCGATGTATCGAAAATCAACTTGGCAGCGCTGCAGGGAGTCCAGAACAGACCAGGTCTCAACGGAGTCAAAGGCCTTCTCATAGTCCACAAAAATCAGACACAGAGGCTGATTGTATTCCTGGGTCTTCTGAATAATCTGCCTCACGGTGTGTACGTGGTCTATGGTGCCGAATCCTCCGCGAAATCCGGCCTGCTCCGGTGGTTGGAAGTCATCCAGCCTTCGTGCCAGCCTATTTGTGATGATCCTCGAAAACAACTTATATATGTGGCTCAGAAGCGATATAGGGCGGTAGTTTTTGAGTTGGGTCTTGTCCCCCTTCTTGAAAAATAAAACTACCATGCTCCTGCTCCACGCTCTTGGAGTTCTCCCTTGGTGGAGAACGGAGTTAAATATACGCTGTAGCTGCCTAAGGATAGGAGTTCCCCCAGCTCTTAAGAGCTCAGTTGTAACTCCGTCCTCGCCCGGGGCTTTTCCACTTTTTAGTTGTTTGAGGGCCAACTCAATTTCCTCAATGCTGACATCGGGAAGTTCGTCGGAATAGTGTCGGACTAAAGTAGCACGGGGATCGCAGGGGATTGGTTCAGGTAGCGGAGATTGCGAGGCATACAACTGGCCATAGAAGTCTTCCACTTCCGAGAGGATCTCTGGCTTAGAGGAGACGACACGACCATCAGCGGTAGTTAACTTGGACATGTGGCTCCTCCCGAGACGCTTCACGAATACTTTGGAACCTCGGTTTTGTTCTATTGCCTCCTTAATCAGGCGTGTATTTGAACTCCGACGATCCCGCCGTACCGCTTTTCGTGAGTACTCGCTGGTCTGCCACCGCAGCCTCTGTATTTGCGCGTCTCTTTCTCATGAGGTCCAGGGTCTCATCTGAAAGTTTGGACTTTCTGCCTGCACTCACAACTTCCACTACTCTATTTAAGTCCTCGTCAACGTCGCACTCGGTTTCCAGCACATCGAATCGGTTTTGAAGTTCCATTTGAAATCTTTTGGAGCCGGCAATGGTTTGGTCGGGTTGGCGATCGCAGTGGATGGAGAATACCAGAAAACGCTGCTGCCCATTCTCTGGTCTATGGAAGCTGCAGATGTTCTGCCTCGACCATTAGTCGCCTTGTACGACACCCGAAAGTATAATGGGTTGGTGCTATTCTACTCCGCCGGACACCACGCGGCCAATATGATGAATACCAACTAAAATTCCATCACTCTTAACCTTGTGATACTCTACTACCAGATTCTGTATCAGCCCATATACGTCCCACTGCAGGGCACGGGCCTACTCTACAATCGAGAGTACGATTGAGAGTGGTTAGGCCATATAGTCCACCACGCTGTCCTAGTGCGGGTTGGCGGACTTACATACCATATAAATTCTTATGAATCGCTATGGTATGCAGGTTTGCTCACGATGTTTTCCTTCACCGTTTTAGTGCGTGGTGATTGACTATCAATACACACATGACTCCGAAAAGTCAGAGGTGTGCCCTGGGATTTGAACCCGCGACCACCGTGAACATGTTGGCAGCCGCGTCTGGTCCGTTTACCAACAGGCCACCACGCACTTCTACCAGATTAATTATGTTTAATAAAAGTTATATTTTACAGCACATTTTAAGCACAGAACAAATTTTACTACGCTTGTTGTTTTTTAATATTATTTTTTATTCACAGAAAAGTCCGTCTAACATCGAAATTCGACGTGAGTTTTCTGAACGCTTCATCTCCTCACATGGGCAAGACCCCTTCCGGCAGTAGCGGGGACTCGGCCGTGACGCCGCGCCGCCACCAGTCCTTCGCCAACCACAAGGAACTCACCAAGCCGCCCATCAAGAACTCGCTCAGTCTCGACCGACATGCCCTCAAACCGCCCAACCTCAAGGGCATCTGTAATAACACCGAGGGACTCATGCAGCCCTTACTCGCTGTTGTAGATGATAAGAATAATATACAGGTATGTATATGTGTCTCGATTCCCATTTGCTTCTTGTTTGCAATGAATGAAATATCAATTAAAATATACATTGGTTCAGATTAGCAGGAGATATGAAGAAAAACATGAAAAAATAAAGATGAATTTATAATCTGAAATGAAATTAAATATGAATCGCTGTTTTAGGATATATGGTCTGGCTTATCTGTACATCTCACTGCCAAAACATAATGCTACGGCGAGTTTGTTAAATCCTCTGCCTACCTGTATTGTTGCTAGAAATCACATCTAAACTAGACGGTTCATATACGCTTTTATTATTTTCTCTTCCAGGTAATGCGAGGTCGAAAAGTGTTAACAGAAATTCTAGAAAAATCGGAAGAAAACATCACATGTTTGAAAATATCCCCTTGCAACCACTACATCATATACGGCCTGCATACAGGCAGCGTGAAGAAATTCATGCTTAGAACCAAAGAGGTGGAGACCATTATGGATGTTTACAGTCCTGTGACGTATTTGGAGTTCGTGAACCATAACTTGTTGATGGTGGCCGGTAAGAACCGCAGTTTGATGGCTTACCGGTTTACCGACGATCTCTATTGGAAAGTGGAGATGTTGCAGAGTGGTAACGCACATCTCGGCTCACAAGAACTGCTCAATGATTTGCAAGGTAATTTTAATTGAATATTCTCCTTTGTGTAATAGATTTTTTTAGCGCCCAGTAAATGCACCGGCCCTAAGACTTGATCGGGCATAAATTTCATATCTGATAATTAATAGTCATTATACCTTGAATAACGTTGTTTTTTACTGGTACCACAAAGTAATGATGATTGATGGCATGTGCATGGAGTGTTCACGTGGAGACTGTCTGTCCAGTAAAAATCATACTGGATTGATTATATCCAGATATATACCGTCAAAATTATATTATAAGGCTAAAAACATGACGCACTTACGTCTATCGGCTTTGGTAACTGCCCACCATTAGGCGGGCCGTATGCCAGTTTGCGTCCTTAGTTGTATAAAAAAAAACTTATATGGGTCACTATAACAAGTATTCAACCGTTGTTTATGGATGACGCTACTATACAGGCAGATATGAACATTCTAACACCTGAACAGTAATTCGATTGTGTCGGAGGCTCGTGCTCTGCAGTGGGATGAGTATGATACACAATACAGTCTGTTTCTGTCTGTCATCTGTATCAGCCTATATACGTACCACTGCAGGGCGTGGGCCTCCTCTACAATGGAGAGTACGATTGAGAGTGGTTACAAGTGGTTAGTGGTGGTAAATACAGTCTACTAAATAAATATTGTGCGTGGTGGCCTGTTGGTAAACGGACTAGACGCGGCTGCCAACATGTCCACGGAATCCTAGGGCACACCTCTGATTTTTCGGAGTCATGTGTGTATTGATAGTCAATCACCACGCACTAAAACGGTGAAGGAAAACATCGTGAGGAAACCTGCATACCATAGCGATTTACAAAAAAATATATGGTATGTAAGTCTGCCAACCCGCACTAGGTCAGTGTGGTGGACTATATGGTCTGTATCTGTATCAGCCCATATACGTCCTACTGCAGGGCACGGGCCTACTCTACAATCGAGAATACGATTGAGAGTGGTTAGGCCATATAGTCCACCACGCTGGCCTAGTGCGGGTTGGCGGACTTACATACCATAGAAATTTTTGTAAATCGCTACGGTATGCAGGTTTCCTCAATATGTTTTCCTTCACCGTTTTAGTGCGTGGTGATTGACTATCAATACACACGACTCCGAAAAGTCAGAGGTGTGCCCTGTGTGACGTTGTGGGAATGTCACCTTTTATATTTGCGATCTATAGTTCAATAGTCGACATAAATCCTATTGTCTATGCCAATCAACGCCTCCGTTGCGCTGATTGGTTGATTCCATCTGACATCTGTCAGATGTGACGTACGAACTGTCATCGGTGCTCGCTTAAATACGCGTGTAACGGCGCTCGCGTCCTTTTTCCCTAACCTGAAAGCCGCGTGCTACCACGCGTCTTTCCGAACCCGCTGGGGTTCTTCTTCTTCTTCTTCGTACTTGGCGTACTTGGCGTTTTTTCGCTAACTCCGTGCCTACTGCCCGCTTTGCTCCGCACCGCTTCCTGCCGGACTGCATCCGAGCCTGCGCCTGCCGCTGACCTGCGCACCGTGCCCGGCCACGTGGCAGCTGACTTCGCCGGCGAGCTGTCGCCGGGTTCCGCCACGTGCCGAAGACCCGGATCAGTGTCCAGTGAAGGCCAGTGACTCCTGTTGCATACCACCAGCAACAGTGCCGGGTGTAAATAGTGATGCGAAATTATTAAAGCCCGAACCACGTAACTACCCTGAGTTCTCATTTAACTACCTACCCCTACCTGCGGGCGGCCTAACCCGCCGCACCTGGGATTCGAACCCGCGACCACCGTTAACACATGGGCAGCCGCGTTTAGTCCGTTTACCAACAGGCCACCACGCACTGTACCAACAGTATCTATATGGTCTAATCATTCTCAATTATACTCTCGATTGTAGAGGAGGCCCGTGCACTGCAGTGGGACGTACATATATGGGCTGATACAATAAAGTCTACTAAATAAATATTCATTTAGGTATAAAAATAAAAAACGGCGAGAACGAAGCAGCATCGTCATCGAGCAGCGACTCTGAGAGCGCGCGTCGGTTCCGCGAGGTGCGTGGCGGTGGCGGTACCTGCGGCGGCGCGGTGCGGTGCGCATGCGCGGGCGCGGCGCTCGTGTCGGTGGAGCGGCGCGGCGCCGTGAAGCTGTGGGCGCGCGACATGTCCGTGGCGAGGGTGCTGCACGCGACGCCGGCGCGCGCGCAGGTCACGTGCGCCGTGATGCGGAACAACGTGCTCGTGCTCGCTGATGCGCATAATAAACTGTTCCAGGTATTGTACTGCGTATATAAAACTCCCGTCAAGAGTGGGAATTAGGGTGTTTACATATCGCACATTTAGAATTAAAATCAATCTTTTATTTACTTGTGATACATAGGTATTACATAGTTGGAATAATATTAAATTAAGTGCTCTACGCTCCGCCTTAATTAGCATAAAATGATCTAATTAAAAAAAATGATTGACTTTAAATCATATATTAACTCACAATAACCCTTCGACCCGTTATTAATGAAGGACCTATTGACTCGTGAAAGACAAAACGATGTATACTTCTGTCTTCTCGATGTATCTTCCATAAGTACAAAATTTCTTTCATTACAAATCCTTAATGAACTTTATCCAAAAATAAGATCTTTTAGTTACGTCTCTTTTAAAGGTGCGATATGACGCCACAGCGATACTAATTCAAAAGCAACTAATATAATGCCACAACGTGTAAATGCCCTTATAAACATATGCATTGCACTGTACGGACTAATGCAAGCCGGGACGGCACGGCAAGACTTTTTAAATTTTATTTCTTTTCAGACCTTCGAATTGTCAGACAGCGAGTTGAAAACCATACAGGAGTACAAACTGAACAACACTATTACCTCGTGCGATCTCACTGCCGACGGAAATATACTCGCCCTGGGACTGGATTCGGGAAGTGTTGTGGTAAGAATTATATCATTTTTCTTGATCCTACAGCAACCTACCAATCACCCATTAGATATATGACTACCTGTGAACGAAACTACTCAATTGCAAAGAAAGCCTGAGCGTACATAATCTAAACATATGGACTTATATAATCTACAGTCTTGGTCTGTTTATAAAGTAGCATCTATTTCGGGATATTGTCATAAAATGAAAGTATTTTGGTTTCTGATATTCAACAACAAAAATATTTATTAGATCGAGTCTTGTGTTTTGAGTATCAGGAACTACGAGAGACTTTTCGGTCTCACAAACACCCTGACCTGAAAGATATATATTTGTGAGCCGCACAAACATTTATCTTGTTGCTGGGATCGAAACCACGGCCTCTCGTTTCACATGCGGTAACTAACCGCCTGTGCCACGGAGGCTGTCAAACTACTTTTATTGAAAGAACTATTTTTATTGATGTTTATAGCTACACTTATTTTTATTAATACGTTCATTTTTCAGGTATGGAACGTGAGAGGCAAGCGGTTGATAACAACTTTAAAACACCACAAGACGAGAGTGCAATGCTGCAGTTTCTCCCCCGTGCCGGAGCGCTTGTACCGCACGTCGCACGTGTACGCGTCGTCGCCTTACGCCCCCCATTCTACGTACGGACTGTCCCCCCAACTCGATGCTGATGACGACCAGCCGCCATTGGTGTTGGTCACCATGGCAACCGAGGTTGTCTGGTGGAACATCAGCTACGTCGTCAGAGCACGGGCCAATCAGAGGACTGTTTGGCGGTGAGTTTGTTTGATTTTTATTTCGGCTCATGTGATTGGAGTGCAAAAGTTAGAAAGACAATAGTGTCTCACCTTTTGAGTTTTGACACACAGAATGCCCATTTTACTATGAAATATAGAATTGGTGCTCAGATTTTTGTGCTACGATCAAACGTACTTTTTTGTTTAGCGATTAATATAATATGTATATTTTCAATAAATATAAACATAATTGCGATCCAGCCCCGGAGTACTTGAAAAAATGAATTAGAAGTATAATAAAATTATTTTTTTGTATTCCGCTCTGAACAGAAAGAAAGTCGAACTCGAAAGTAAGATTCGAAATCTTTTATTTATCACTTTAAAATTATGAACCTGTGGGCAGATAAACCGATGCTAATAAAATTAGTACTTCAGGTTGGTATTTACGAATAAAAGAACATGTGGTAAACCCTATTTAATAAATATATGAATTTCCAGAACGGGCGTGAACGCAATGACGCCGGTCGGTACACCGTTGGAGAACAGAGGGGAGGCCTCCGCACACAACTCCAACTCGCCCTCCAATAACTTCTTCTTTGGCGATGGACTGCTTGATCAGCACTGCTGGAGGGATCTTTGGAGAGGGAAAACGTGAGATATTAACATTTTAATCCAATGTCTCATGAAATAAATATAGATTGTTCCATCATAGAGATTGATTTCGTCCCATTGTTAACTTAAGAGCGCTTATACCTTCCGCGCGCTTTTTGGCTTAAAAACAGGACTTTTCAAACGAGTTAATAGCCACCAATAAACAATTTAAAGGAAAAATAATAGGTAATAATATTAAAAAAGGTTGTCATCTAGGGATTTTGGTGGAAAACATTATAGATTGATGGATAATTTGTGAGTACTATAAGGATTACTGAACACAAGTTTCGTTATATAGGCTTTAGATGGCAATTTAGAAGCTTAAGATATCCGAAATCACTAAATATAAGATGAAAATAAAAATATTATCAAACTTTTAAGACCCTTATGGAGGGATTTTGCTGAGAAAAATAATCTTTTTGTGTTTAGTTCCTGAAAAATAAAAATTTAAACAATGCGAAATTATTCAGAAACTCTCGTCAAGAACATTTTTTTTTTCACCAACTTATCGTACATAATTTTTTATTGCAATTGCATATTATAATAGAAAAACATCTTATCAATAAATTACCATTTTTATATTTCAACAAAATTAGTTTTCATGTTTTCTACAAATATTTTAAAAACCACTATTAAACACGCTGTCCGACTTGCATCAAATCAGACCGCCGCAAGGCTGTCTAGAGGGAGGACGTATCGCTCGTCGCTCCGGCCTGGCTGCAGTCGATTTTTGCTGTGCGTAGTAAAATAGCCACGCGCGGACAGCGATTGCCACATCTTAGTATAACCGCCGGCACGGATCTTGAGCGCTCGGTGACAGAGTGGGGATTGCTTTGCGCATCGTGAACTTAAGGACAAAATAAATGTATACCGATTTATTATTATTAATTCATTCTTAGTTACTTATATATTATTATTATTTTATTTTATGGGATGAAAGGAATATTTTATTAGAATTATGAATATATTAAGAGATATATTATGTCTTTTACTTTTTCACATAGCTTACTCCAGTCGATAGGACCCATTAGATAGATTTTTTCTTTTACTAAGGCGGTCACACCTTTGACGCTCCATGTTACGTTCTTGCTGGCTACGTAACTTTTAATAGCAGCCCATGCCATTTCGATGGGATTCACGTTTGTGGCGTCTGCTGTTCTTTTTTAGACTTATTTTATATTTTTGACGCCATCTTCCGCCTATTTTTTCACGAAACAGTTTACATGGTAAACCATTTTTCTGTCTTGTCTATTTAAAACTGTATTTTTTCGTGGCATTTTGTACTACAAAAAAATTAAATTAAATATAGTATGAAATAAATCCAACATATTACGAACATATTTTGTACGTACGTATAATAAATTATTTGAATTTTACACTTATCAAAAAAAATATGTATTTATAGAAAAGTGGAATGGCTAATTAAAATGCTAGCAAGTATAATTTAGTCGTAGTAAAGCACGTGCAGCAAACGCAATGAATGAATTAGGCATAACAACAATATGGCGTTGCGTAGTGAACCAATCACTGGCCGATGCGATAATGCCCCCGCCCGCTTACTTCATCATACCACTAAAGAAACCCAAAAATCGACATCTGCGCAAGTAACGGCCAGCGCTCAAAATCCGTGCCGGTAGTTATACTTAGGTAGTAAAATATATATATTTTTTTTTTATTACCTACAATGATTTTGTAGTGAGTATAAATTATGTTTCAGGTAATATAACGGGATGTAATTCCGAGGCAAAATTATGTTATGTATTGTAATATAAAATTAAATATATTTCGTTATTGTAAGGGGTTGTAAGGCCCCTAACTCTATTCTTGTGTTCGAACACGAAATGGTTAATAAAACGTCCGTAGTGTCTACTGATTGAACACTGATTTGAATGCAACTTAACAATGTAATAATAACGAAAATATGATTAGTATCTAAATTTGTATTGTTCATTGCTTGCACAGTAATATTTGTCTACTTATAATGCAAATAAAATATTTTTATGATATTATATTACCAAGACTTATATTACAAAGTGCGTGGTGGCCTGTTGGTAAACGGACTAGACGCGGGTTCGAATCCCAGGGCACACCTCTGACTTTTCGGAGTCATGTGTGTATTGATAATCAATCACCACGCACTAAAACGGTGAAGGTAAACATCGTGAGGAAACCGGCATACCATAGCGATTTATGAGAATTTCTATGGTATGTAAGTCCGCCAACCCGCACTAGGCCAGCGTGGTGGACTATATGGCCTAACCACTCTCAATCGTATTCTCGATTGTAGAGTAGGCCCGTGCCCTGCAGTGGGACGTGTATGGGCTGATACTGAATATATTACCAATATATAAATCATAAGTTACATTTCAATTGAATGTTAGAATTTTGAAGCACACGGATCAAAGTTGGTTGAGCTGACTGTATAGCGAGCCGACGCGGCAGCTCTACGCACACAGCTTTGGTCGCTTATGTGTGCGTGAAATTAACGAAGAAATACCTATAGTTGACTTTGCGCGCAAGGTGTAAACGCTCTTAATGGCAACTTGTATCGATCATAAAATTTTAAGTCCATTACGTTTTCCCCATGTATAATTTTGTGTGTGTTTTTCAATTTGAGGTATTTTGATGAGGTGCATAAAAGTCTCATGCATGCAGGAAATATAAATTTTGTCCAATTCGATGATTTGCTTTGTATCAGATTTTTGGCTATAAGTGACATCGGCGTAATGTGATTGACACTTCTGCCTACCTCCTCAATGATAAAAGCGTAAGCTTACATGCATTGTTTTCAGATGCAAGAACGGGTCTAAACGGAAGGAGATACTAGCCTGTATCAAGCTGACAGGTGTGAGCGCGAAGATGTTGTGCCACGACGACGGGTTCTCTTGCTTCGTGACCGTCGACAACGCGGGACACGTGCATCTCATGAACGTCATGCGCCCCTGCTCCTAGCACTGCCATACGCATTTACATTCATACACGCTCAGGCGCATTCCCTGTTGGACACACTTGTACCAAAATACACACTATCCAAATAGGCCATTTGGACTATACCACACATGTCGTCAGATGTACTGGAGTCAATTCGCAGCGACTATATAAAATAATACAGACTTATAAATAAGTAATAAATAACACCCAACAGTCACATACATAGTCCTAAATTCACACTAAGATCGAGTCTTGTGATGTAAACTATGATAAACAGCCAGGTCTGATGATAAAGTGTGTCTAAAAAGCTAATCTCACCTATATGGAATATGCATTTAATATTAATCTAAAATATTCTTAATTTAATATAGTTGGTACTTTTTGGGATAATTGGGTCCAATTATCTGCATTAAACAATTTAAGTCATTCAAGTCTAAGTTAGGATAATAATCAAAAAGACAAAAATTTAGAAAGGCCATTATGATTGTCAATTATGTATATAACATACAATTTCTATAAAAGTCTGTCATGATAATGAGGAAATTAATGCCATTCTTATTTATTTAGTCAAAATTCCTCAGTTAAGGTTTGAATCTTCTGAAGTTATATAGTGCCATCCATATCATGACATAGTTTGAATACTTTTACAATTTGATTACCTTAAATTCATAATGCTCAATTACATATAATGCTAATTAAAAAATATCTAGACAATATAATTTTGAATGTCAAATGTGTTTCAAAACATCAGCTCTGATAATGTATGAATGTTAAACGATTGTGCATTAAATTAATTTAAATGTATATAATAAGGATAAATGAATTTGCATTGTCCACCGACACTTTAATTCAATGCATCTATATAATAATAAATAAAAATATTAGATTAAATATAATTTTCTAAGCAATTACGAAATTAAAATTTGAATTATAATTTTATACGTAATAATCTGTTGAATATGTCAGTTTAAATACTCAATTATTAAACATCGAACAAATCGTAAAATACTGTAATTTCATGAATTTTATTTATTTACTTGAGATTTTATAATCCTAAAACTGTAATGATACAAGGAATGTCATGCATAATGTGCTTATTAATCTGTTATTTGCTCAGAGAATTTGTACATAAACATATAAAAAAATCATTTATTTATTTTATAAAACGAGCAATATTTACGCTACGTAAAATTTTCAAATTGTCGTACGTAAACTAGCATTTATTTGATACAACGATATAGCAAAATGTCAAAATTAGTAAACGATTTTATCAATTCTTTCAATATTATTTAAAGTATTTGTTAAAACTCAAATAAAAAATTAATCAGTAATTTAGGTCAAAATTATGATAGTTTTAGGACATTAATGTTTTTGCATCCCATATATTACTTGTATATGTGTGCATGTAATATTGTGATGTACAAAGAAGGATCTCAACATGTGATTGTAGAGTTCGATTAATATTATAAATATGTAATTTTAGATGTGTGACTACATTTTTCTACTTGCTAGGGATTTCTGGTTTACACCTTATTTGGCAGCTCTGCATGACGATTGTACAGTTTCAATAAGTTCCATTTAGGATGGATAGTACAAGCAAATAACGAACATTTCCATTAAATGTAGAAGCAGCCGTTATAATGAGAAACCATGCCAAAAGAAACTAATTCTGCCAAGGTAATTTTATGGTGGAGCATTTCACGTGTAGCTGACAGCGAACAAAACTGAGCTTCTGAAATTCGGTCATATTTGCAATATAGGGATATTGACTAAATTTTGGAATAAAAACAATATTATTTTAAACTAATTTTAAAATTAATTCTTTGATATTGCCAGTTAAAATTAACTATGTATTTTATATAGATATACTGTATTTTTATTTTTCGCACCTATAGTAAACCATCATTATCATTTCATCACTCCAAATTGTCACGTGACGATGACCTAAGTCACTGCCCGATTACCGAATCTCGAGTTCTATCAAATATTATGTATCAAATGAACGGATTTTAACTGAATCATACGATATATGTAACTACATCTTTTGATGAATCCAGCCTCCAAGGTCACGAAAATCGTAAAACATTATCGTTATTGTAACACATTATCGAGAGAAATTGTTTACCGGTGATACTTTTAACTTGCTGCTCGGGCAGTGACGTCAACGTTCTTCGATGCTATTTGCAGCCATGTGATAATAATACAATATAATATTTTTATTTATTAAAGAATTAGGTTCTCAAAATATTAAATTAGATTTTAAAGTACTGTCTTTAATTTGTAACATGATTCAACATCCCTATTGTACTCCGAGATAGTATGAATATGATAACACATACAGAGATACAGGTCTTAAAAGAATTGAAAAACTTAGTTAAAGCGTTTTTATTTGTAAGCATTTTTTAAAAGTGAGAAGTTTTTAAATCCACTGTTAAATACCAAATATAGCAGGTTACGTAGTAAAAACTATATACAACGTTGATGCGACCGATGGGCATTAAATTACACTATGTATGCTATACGTCCTTGGTATTAATTCGGCACGGCACAAAAATTAATAATACCAAAAATGAGATTTTGTTTGTTTCAATCAAACTAAATAGCTTCCAAATAAGAGTAAAACGCAACCATCCTGTGTAAATAAATTTCATTGACCTGTAGATACGAATAGGTAACAAATTGGCAACGTCGCGCACGGCGCGTGTTATCGTCATGTACTTATTATTGTGTGACTTGTGTAAGAGCGGCAACAACGCGCAGATTTTAGTACGATCTATCGTTTTAAGGTGAATGACCATGCGTTGGGCGTAATCAGCTGTTAGAAAAGCTACATCATGTTCAAATGGGGCAAAAACATAAAAAATCATTTATGACTAAACTACTGCTCCTATTTAAATGATTTTTAGTACAGAGCTTCAAAATGGTACCTAGTATATGCAGTTTAAAGAAATGCCCATCGGTCGCATCAACGTTGTATAATACGAAAAAAAATTGTATGTTCACATTTATGCTACCTATGACTACAATGACTTTAAGAACTTTAGTTTATTTTCACTGTCTGCTTTATGTGAAATGCTCCTGGTGCTATATAAAAAACATATTAATATGAATAGGGTATTTGACTATGATCGACTTTGTTTTATATTGCGTATAATCAAAAAACATTGAATTTAAATTCTATTAGAATATTTTATTTTAATGTCAAAATTGTCAAAAATAGTATTAAAGTAGCTTGTTGTATTATTCTTCAAAAAGAAAGAGCGGGAGCGTATTGCGGACAACTTACCGTCTGTTTTACACGCACACGCTGTAAAGTGTAATGTATATTAAGCCTAGTGACGTCACTAGTACTTGTTTTGCATCCCTTTCCTTTTACTCCAACTACAAGTTGTATAACGTTGGTAACTTATTTAATTCTGAATGGATTTACAAAATTATTTGTTTGTTAGATATTAGATATTTCTGATAAAAAAAATGGGTTGACCATTTGTATCGAAAAAATAGAGTAAAATACCCTATTAATCTGATTTATAATTATACAGGATAAAGATCTTTACCATTGAGAAATTCATTTAATTGAATGATCATAATTTGATTTATTCTGAGAGTAATAGTTCATAACAGCATACAGAAATCTAATAAGTAATTAGCATTCAATTAACTATATAAATAGTGTTTCAAGATGTTTTTCATTTTATTCTGCCATTTTTCCATGGAAAATGTTTTTATCTTGGAATATTTTTAATAACTTGATAAATTGTGTATCACAACTAGAAAATATTTTATAAAAATATGTACTACTAAAATAATATTGTTTAATTATGTATGGTTGTTTAAAGAATGATTTTTGGTTAATTCTGCATTTAAGTACTGTTGTTTTACTACTGCCATTGATTTTCAACTTGTTCGGATTATTTTTGTGTACGTAAATAATTTTATTTTGAATAGCAAATTAACAATTATGCCCATAAATGTTATAAATTTACGATTGTCGAATTTTAAATCAAAATTTGTATAGCATATGATGTAGTACATAAGTAATACATTATTTTATGAATATTGTTTACATTATATAAATTTACTCAATTTTGCATATTTATTGTTTTATTCCATTCCTTGTTACTAAATGGTACGAAATACAATTTTTATTGTAACATTATTAGGTTATGAGTCTTTCATTTGGAGTGAAACTTTGTTTTGTTTATCTATAATATTTGTTTAAGTCTTCGGCTCAATGGTCTAGTAATTAAGTAGTTTCAGAAAGTAGGTAACCGTTTCAAACCCCGCTATCTTTGTTTCTTGGAGTCCGATGTCATTAAACCAACTGTGGGTGAATTTCTCTTTGAAAAACCTTATGAGTAGCCCTGTTTTATATTATGCTTCATTTTGCCATGCGAATAGCCCGCTATCACATTGATTCAGCGAATATTAAATAAATAAATACACAATAGTGCCCAATAGTAACATACATGGTTCTGAGTTAGCATGTTAGTATTGTGTGGCATTGTCATCATACTTAGATTTTATACTCGTCTAGATGACACATCACACTTCACCGCGCGGCTCAAATAAAGTCTACCAAATTTGGTAGACTCTAGATATGGGTCGTTCGCGATTGAACGGGTCAAATAAACCAGCTCGCAAGAACCACGCGATCGATTCGATCTTTATGTACAATAAAACTCGTTCATTCGATCGATCGCGATAGGAGAATCGCGTCGGTTCAAACGAACCGAGAACCGAAAACCCGTGAACAACGGTTCGCGAGCCGTTAACGTCCTGTGAAGTGCGACCTGACCCGAGTCGAGCCGAATCAAGCCAAACAAACGTTCGGATATCATCGGTTTTAGAGACGAATACAGACACTAAATCGTTAGAATGTAAATGACAAGGTTAATATATGCTTTGAGTAGGCTTTAAAGTTTATTTTGCGTTACAATTTTATAGTTTTGTCTTTTTGAGTGAGTTGAAGTTAGTTACGTCTTGATTTATGATTACTTGCGAATTGCGTTTGAAAATATTGTCATCAAGTAATAACTCCTTTTTGTTCGTTTTTCGTAATTAGTATCCCATTGTCCTAATATTTTGCCTATTACGTTTGTTGTAAAATTGTTTTTCACGTGTTTCAGTTGTATAAGTGATATTTTAGTGTAAAATAATAGGTAATATGAACTTTAAAACGTGTTTACCTACCTATACTTCCACTAAGGGCCTATTCATTTATATCAATGACTTAAACGGAACCAATCGTTTGATTGATCGAGTCATTTGAACCGGTTCATTTCATAGTTGGATCAGTATTGATACGGGTCTTAAAAATTGAACAAATTGCACATTGCTAGTAGACTCGCTTCTCACGTACGTCAGTGTCATTCATAGGTGTCATTTGAACTACATATGGATAACGTGCTCCCAAAAAATAATTAATTATGCCGGTTTGTGCTGTCGAATTGTATCGCAATTGTGTGGGAAAACTGTATAATAATATCAATATTACTTTCTATCGGTAACATTATTGTTAAACTACTATTATTTGAAGAAAACATGAACTTTTAATTCATTATTTTGAAAATGAGTTTCATTGGCCAGTGTTGTCAATTTATTAATAGGAAGATTTGTTGAAACTATGGGAGAAACTATAAAACACAAATATCATTACATAATATTTCGATCGGAATAACAACAAGAAGAATGGCATTATTTATTTAATGAGTAAATAATACTTACCTACACGATATTAATGAAACCCACGACGACATGCACTTCATAGTAATTTTATTAATTTTTTGCCTTGCATGTGTATTACCATTCAAAATTTCACAAACGGGGTACTGCTATTGTCATCTTTGAAGAAACAGCGAGAACTTATTCAAGGTCCTAATAATATTTTTAGACTTCCTACGGATTCCGTACTAGCAAATTGCTGGAGAGACATTACACAGCGGAAACGAAAAGAAGACCATTCGTAGCCTCACATGACTTCAGTTGTGTGTTCCGAACATTTTACTTATGATGATTTATATTTTACAGAAATCAGATAACAGCTCAGGCAATAAATCCAAACAGTTAATTCTATTCGGAAACAAACACTAGGAGATGGGTTTAGATCTTTATTGTTTTTACTAAAATGCGTTATAAATATAATTAATAGTATGATTACTTTAAATAAAGAAAACACATTTTATTTAACCTATTTTGTATATCAAATAATGGGGAAAAGTTAAGTTGATAATCTGGAGTAGGCAACCCTAAACACACACACCTTGACAGTTTGATTACAATAATTACACGACCGGTACTCACACATATCAACGAAAGTGAGGACACTTTTAGCGCATCGTTTGTTGACATTGCTCAATCTAGACGAGTATATAATCTAAGTTATCATAGTTATGTGGTGGAATTGATTAAATTGGCAGTAAAGCTATGGCAAATTGCCGTGCCTACTCATGGTGGCAGAGACGAGAGACCCTCACCCCACCGCAAGGGAGGAAACAAGCAGTAAACCCACAGACCAATCAGAAACAGACGTATAACTGGCCTATATAATCTTTAGCCATAGCCGCTCATTCTTTCGTTCACGAATGTCGGTTGACAGATTATCAAGATTATTCTTTTTTAATATAATAAGGAATACAGGCAAAGGCAGTTGTATTCAGTCTTAGTTGCACAGGAATTTTTTTTTCGTTTTTATTATTTTGTTAAGTCTCTGTGAATCACATTAAAGTGATCCAAAGAAACTTAACAAAATAATAAAGTGAGTGTATCTTTTTAGATGAAAAATATATAGATTGTGAATAAAACACTTAAAAATATTTATTAAATGATTTATTTTTTAATGGTTTTTTTGTATTTAAATAATACATCTTTTTGCTGAAATTTTTGTAACGTAGTAATTTTCAGTACTCTAGAAATGTCAATACTCTTTACAACGAATAATTAAAGAAAATATATTTTTACATGTTATTCTAGATTTCACTTATCAGTTATTTTTTTATTTTATTTTACAATTTTAAGAAAGCTTACAGACTAATCACCTACAGACATAAATATTTAAATCTTAAGTGTGTTATAAATTTGCCGATAACAAGCTTCCACATATACAGTATTTACATAATGTGCACTGATTTTTAAATGTTTGCTAATATAAGTTATTTTAATTTAAGGAATGAACTACTTTTTCTATGACACATATAGAGATATTAATTAAATTATTGACAAAGAAAAGAAAAGAAAAACATAAGTAACAATCAAACAATACAATATATAATGTTTAAATATACATTTTGAGCTACAAAAGGTGTACTTTTTGACCTTTCATTATTAAGTTTCAACAAACATATTGCTCATTTTGCGTTTTACTACCGATGTACTAGTGCAAAACAAATCAAAATCTAAATGGCATGACACCTCATTAAATTTACTGGCACTACGTAACAAAAAAGCATTGCGTCTATAATTGGTAGTTGCAAATGGTACGGACAATAATGACCGTAGTCTCAGTGTAGCTAAATGATCACGGATAAATATCCCACTCAAAAGTTGTTCACAGTCAATGCTACCATTACCAATGTTCACCAAATAACATATGTCATTAATGTCGCGTCGCAAGTATAATGGTAAGAAATGATACTTTTTACAGCGATGAATATAATCATTACAGACCTGTCTAGCCCTGAAGTCCAAATAGTGTAAAAATTATTTTGTATGGCCTCGATACGGGATTTATAAATCTCATACCGAGGGTTCCACACCTGCGATGCATACTTTAAGTGGCTGCGTACGAAAGAACAATACAGTATTTTAATACATTTAAGTGAACTGAATTCTGATGAAACTCTAATTAAAAATCCTAATGCTTTTGATGCTTTATTAACAATTCTATCTATATGTTTGTCAAATATGAGTTTACGGTCGTGAATAATGCCCAAATCACATATTTCATTAACTCGAATGTTATCAATTGTGTAAGAAAAATTACGAAAAATATTATTTTTTCTGGAAATGCTTATTTGGTAATATTTAGATATATTTAAATTCATACTTTTAAATTAAGTTACCAGTATTAGCTTTTAAACAACATCACTGCTCCTTCAAATAGGTACTTATGCCTAATTTTATGAACAATCTCAAATTCTCAAATACTGATCCAACTGTAAATGCCAGGACTTCCATCTCTCGTTAACTTGTCTTGGCATTCACAACCATTTATGTAACTAATTACTTTCTTTACTAACCACCCAGCAGCATAGGCCCGCAAGTGAGTTTTCGTGCCTTCTCAATGAGCCTGCTTTAGTATATTCCCAATATCACATATTTTCTTTTGATGTTTTGACTGTCCATAAATTCCATTTTCGAATAATTTATTTAAAATTATAGCTATATTTGTCTAATCATCATACCAATTGAATTTAATTTAATGCGTTAGGTCGCATAACTAAGCATCATCATATGTTATCAATGGCAGCTAAGTATTATTCATTGCGTTAATGTACTAACTGTTTTCGTGAAGTGGTGAACTGTTTGGAAATGTTCATCATTGTTCTTTATTCTGTTTTAGTTATTATTTGTTATAAGCTGCTATTAATTATTTATAATACTTGTTACTTCAAATCAAATCAAATCAAATCAAATCAAAATATTCTTTATTCAAATAGTCTTTCACAAGATCTTTTGAATCGTCCTTTTCTGCTACCACCGCTTCGGAACGTGTTGTGGCTGTGAAGAAGAAGCGGCGCAAGAAACTCCCTCAGCAACACGAACTGTCTTCTTTTTTTCTGTCTTTTTCTTTTTTTTTTTTATATCGCCATTTACAATTAAAATGATTCATGTCACAAGTTACAATAATGTCAGTTTGATTCAAAACATGATAAATTTATTCCCAAGCAGTTTTATCTTCCACATAATCTGAAATTCTATAGTATGCCTTTTTACACAGCTTAGCTTTTATTACTTTTTTAAACTTATTAATTGGAAGTTCTCTTAAACTGTTGGGAAGCTTGTTAAAGAAGCGTACACTTTGACCCATAAAAGAATTATTTATCTTGTGGAGACGAGTAACGTGTGAGGCAAGATTATGTTTGTTCCTAGTGTTCTTACTATGCATGTCACAATTACGCTTAAATTGAGTTATATTTTTACGAACATATAATAAATTTTCATAAAAACTTGGTTGGCTAAGAAAATATTCGTAAATTGGACATTGCAATAAAATGTTGAACAACCAAGCGTCACATGTACTGGTTTGTCTACATTTAGTTAAGTACCTAAACCGATGGAGTATAGTAATAGTTATATTTTATAGAGGGTACTGACTTTTCTCTTGTTTTTACTGCTTCTGGCCAAAATGTGTGATGCTCCGGATTTTCTATTACTGCATTGATAGAACTTTTTATATAAACAAAGGCCACTATTGCAGTAGTCTTATTTGTCGTCGAGCTGACTGAGTTTTCATTGGTATATATTGCTGGAATAAAAAATATCAATAATTACAAAAAGATATAGTTTGAGTTTGACTTACTAATGGGGTAGTTGATTCTATTTCATTCTATTAAAAAGTTGCAAAATGCACAATCATAAACACAAGAAATCAAAAAATTGTTTCAATTCCTACAATTTTTATATCTGCTTTATATGACACTATACAAAAGCTTAAATCTTCATCAATTTCATTTTTCAGCTTTTGAACTGAAATTAAATTAGAGAAATTAATTGACAATGTTGACTTGACAGGTACAATTAGAACTAAAACACACACTTTAAAATGTTCTTTTTTATCATTTTAAAATGATTACTATTTACTGTAATATTTTACAAAATAATTTTCAGACAACTGATGATTAAAAGGACATTAATTAGTTAATTTCCTTTGATTCCATTTTTATTTTAAAGAACATAAATTATGACAATAAGTTAAGGTAAGGAGAGTGGTTAGGCAGTCTCAATCGTACTGTCGATTGTAAAGTAGGCCCGTGCCCTGCAGTGGGACGTATATGGGCTGATACATACACATACAAATTATGACTGATGAATATTCAATGATCAAATACCTTAATCTTCTTTATTGATTCCAAGTATGACATATTGGTAATTTAATTTATGTAAATCATGTTGGTATGCAGGCAATCGGTTTCATAGACATCAATTATATCTTGCTAATGAGATATGTGTCTATCCAAGACTATATTTTTGGCGATATATTTAAATTCGCCCAACTATTTTATTGGTTCCATCTGCAAAAAAAGAAACAGTACACTTAGTTACCATTATCATCAAAATATGAAAACATAAGCTTATAGAGTACTTTGTTTGAATTACTAACCTGGATTTTGATTTAGCAAAATATGATGATTTGTTGTCTCTAATTCCATTTTTTTAAAAGCTTATCGGAAGTATGTGCCTTAGCCGTATATTAATGCCGTAAGGCTGTCTTAATATAGCTTTTATTTCTGGTACAGATGTAGCCCCTTGAGAAAAGTAAAATCATATTTTCTGCTGCCACTTTAGGAATCCTCTCAACATGAATATTCACATTTTTTCCAGCACCTTCACAAATCCTTGAATACAATCTTTGTATTTAACAAACTATACGCTGTAATTGAAACCCCGGTAACACAATAAACAACAAAGGTAAACAACTTGACAACTTGTAATGGCGGCCATATTAAAAATGTATGATCTGTATGATGGCGGCGCAGACGCTGGTTACAAGAGAGAAAGGCAACCGAGGGGAATGCAGGGCTTACGGGGGGGTGCAAGCTGAATGCAACTGTCAACTTTGTTTTGCAATCAAATTGCGCCACAGATTATACCATGGAAAAATGTTCAATACGGAGTTGTACAGGCATGAGTAAACCTAAAGACTGACTATACCTACCTACCATAACAGACCAAGAAATAAATAAATCACCAAACACCTCAACTCAATTTCCCGCCAAATGGTATTTGATTTTACGTTCCAATTCACGCTACATATAATGCAAATAAAAAATGTAATCACGTATCATCACTTTTAAACAAATATTATTATTGCTTATTGAATAATTTAAAAAAAATATTATTTTCCTAAATAATAGTGGCCCGCAAATTCCAAAAGCACAAACTAATTGCCAGCGTAAAAAATCTTACACAATACCAAAACCTGTTACTGCCTATTAACTTGACAACACCGTTTTCAAATCGTAACGAATTTTTTGAATTCACTGTCAACGTGAGATTTTATTTCATTGCAAATAAAATATTTAATCGTGTTTACATGCGTTTATGAAAGAAAATACGTTTAAAAATCCGTGGTCCCTGTTAACTGACTAACAAAAATATAGTTAGGGTAGTAAAACATGGCGCAGTTCAATTATTTAAACGAACTAAACAGTTTGGCTACGATCGATGGGCCCCTGACTCGAGGTCCTTTGCAACGCTGGGCAAAGAAAAGCAACAGTGAGAATATAAATCCTGCTTTGAGTACTTCCTTTAAGAACAACCTAAGCTCATGCAACCAGTCGATGCAAAAACTCTCCGTGTCCACAAACCAAAGCAACAATAGTGTGTTATCCAGTAACAAGACACCTACACGCAATGAAAACAAAAAGGGAAAGAAAACTCCTTCAAAGACCAAGTCTCCAGGTAAATATTCAATTATTGAAATGCTTTTTGTCAAATGCTTATATAAAAACTAAGTAAATATTGTTTTATCAACTATGGTTTTGTCGGACCTGCTTCTAGCTATTGCTACATCACATGCCAGTGAATAGGTCACATGTAAAAATATAGGGAATATTTCTATGCATTTTAATGAGACACTCATAATGATTAATATAGGCATTGGTATTTAATCATCACGGTTATTAAACTAGTTCCTTCAACCTAATCCAGCATTGCTAATGATATATTATAAAAAAATATCATTAAATTTTCATTTAATAGTAAAAGAAAAAACACAGACTTTGTCTTTCCATTCCTACAAAACTATAGGGTTAACTGACACCAATAGTCATGGGCAATGAAATTTATTCACTTTTCGATTGACCTGTAAATAGTATTATGAATGAATAAACATGTGTATGATGTTGCAGGTCGCTCAACAACACCAACTCCAAACAAAGCATCTAAGACACCAAATAAAGCAGACAGATTCATCCCATCTAGAAGTAACTCCAACTATGACTTGTGTCATTATATGGTGAGATTTTTTTTCTATGCTTACGTCCAGAGATTTCCTGAGAGAGAAATTAATAGAATAAAATATTTGAAAATAAATATGTTAAGTTCAATAACATGGCAGGCAATCTTTGTGTGAGTTTTTTGTTGGAAACATCACATAAGAGGTGCCCGTAACTAGAACATGTCCCTAGCATAACAGTTAAATAACTTACGCCTTGGGGTTAGAGGTGTAAGGTGGTTTGTACACATACAAATTATTTTAACTGGCAGATGAACCGTGATGAGGACAACGGGGAAGAGGTGGTAGCTCAGACAGCAGCCGGTGAGGCAATTGGCAGAGCTCTCACTGACACGGAGCCTGGTAGACTGTTGCAGTACACATGCAAAGCCCCCGCTGCACCTGAAGGCTACCAGAACAGACTTAGAGTTGTGTATTCTCAGGTACCAACGGCTTCTACTTATACAATCTTTAATTAGCTAAGTAAGATTAATCTTTAGTGCTTGCAGTTACTTAACTTAATATTGGTTTATTTTGCTTTCATAAAATGGTATATCGTCGGTGATATTCTAAAACCGCGGAACTAACAGTGTTTAAAACCGCGTATTTGCAAAAGTAGCAAAATCGAGATTTCGGGGGCTTAGCTTCGTTGTAGTGATTGGCAGCGCTCTGTGATGATGGCTGGGCCTATTATCCTATAGGAAGCCGTGAAATCGAATGTCTTTTAATCCGCGTAACGTCAGGTGATTGTTTATTATGCCCAAACCGCGTATCTGCACATCATTTTTCGATCATCATTCGATTTTCCTACAGATGATGTAGATAATGATTCCGATTACGTTCCATTATCCGAAATAACAAATTTACAGCCTATTGCTACTCCATCTGAGTCTATTTCTAATGAAAACGTTGAATGGTATGTGGAGTGAGAAATTCAGCCTGAAGTTGCCAAAGAGTCACATACAAGAAAAAGAAAGGCTGATCGCAGTTCATGGGCAGTATCAATTACTAAGAAAAATAGAATGTTACGAAAAGAGTACATAGGCTTAAACAAAATTTACAATGTTATTCAGAAAAAAAAGATCTAAAAGAGCAATAGGTACTAAATGCAATTCGGCGTTTTGTAATAAATATTTGTGATTTCAATGATTGACAAAGTACCTGTTCGAAGAGGAAAAAAAGGACATAACTCTAGACGTTCTCATACAAAATTTTACTATCTACAAGTCCACTGTAAGAAAGAGAGAGTTTGCTTGAAAACGTTTCTAGCTACTTTAGGTATAAAAGAGTGGACTATACGTTATTGGTTAGGCGAAGGAAGAGGTGATGCTCGCTCTAATATAGAACTTGCAACAAATTTAAATACTACCGCTACTCAAGATTACATTACAAACAAAAAATCGTCTGTTAAAGATTACCTGACTTTATAACCGAAGTTACCATCTCATTACTGCCGTATGACAACCATTAAACAATATCTGGAACCATTATTTCAATCAAAATCTCAGCTATATAATGCGTACGTAGAATTTTCATCATCAAGGTCTAAGCCAGTGGCTTCAAGAAAGTTGTTTTGTGACATCTTATACGAACAAAACATTGCACTATTTCAACCCAAGAAAGACGCATGTGATTATTGTTGTTCATATAAAGCCGGCAACGTTTCTGAAGAGAACTACCAATACCACATCCAGCTGAAAGAATTGGCTCGAGCTGAAAAACTTAGTGACAAGCAAAGTGCTCAAAGAGGACTTCTTCATGCTGTGACCGCTGATTTGCAGGCTGTAAAGCTGTGCCCTTCGCTATCAGCTAGTGCTTTATACTTTAAGACCAAATTACCTGTGCACAACTTTACTTTATACAATATTGCAACGGGTCATGTAACTTGTTACTGGTTCGACGAAACCGCCTGTTATTTAAGAGCTACCACTTACGCATCATTTTTCATTGATTATTTGACTAAGTTATTAGAAGCAGATTGCAGGGATGTTGTCATCTGGACGGATTTCTGCACTGCACAGAACAGAAACTCAATAGTTTCTAATGCCCTTCTAAGATTAGCAGTAGACAAAAATACAACAATTACACAAAAGTATCTGGAAAAAGGTCCCACTCAAAGGGAGGTCGACTCCGTACACTCCATAGTGGAAAGAAAGCTGAAAAATGTTGAAATTTTTCTTCCTTCTCAGTATGCCTCAATTACAAAATAAGCCAGGAAGCATCCTTCTGCATACTAGGTTTTTCAACCAGATTACACCTTTTTTTAAGACTACAGTCTAAAAGAATACCAAATTTATGATTCCATTCGTCCTGGGCGTTCTGCTGGTGATGATTGCGTAGTGGATCTGAGGGTTTTAAAGTATAATCCTAACGGCACAATAGAGTTTAAAAAACACTTTAAAGATGATTTCAGCCCACTTCCTTGGAGACCAAAACCTATTTCAGCTGTAGTTAATAATGTACCTCCCCTGTATTCATCTAGACTGCCTATATTAGACAGTAAGTATCAGCACTTACAGCAATTAAAGAAAGTGATACTTGCAGATTGTCACTTATTTTACGATAATTTGCCATTTAAGAAAAAGTAATGTTTTATTGATCTCATTTTTAACAAAGACCTCAATGTGCAATTATTATTCTACTCAGAAGTAATATTTTTATACGTTTTGTTCTTCATTTTTAGTTTATTTATTTATTTATTTATAGTTTTAACTGTTAATTAGTAAGTACCCTCTCAACAAGGTATTTTTAACATTATGGGGTTTATAGTGTTAGTTTCCTGTATATTGTTGGTTACCTAATGTACCGGTAAAATATGTGCCAAAAATTAAACTCTGAAGTTGACTGAATAAATAATTATAAGGTGTTGACTGTATTCTTTTGTTTTATTTCGGCGGACAATTCCGCGTAAGTGACATAAAAAAACTCATTTTGATTTTATTTGTGATAATAAAACCGCGAAAGTCGCTTTACTAATTAATTAATACATATATAACATAACTAATGCCTGCAATACCAAGAAGAATATTATAATTTGACAATTTAAAAGTTTAAACAGTAGAAAGTCATGTAGTTTAGTAAATATTATGTTTTTCTTCGTACCTGTAAAATTCACTGCACCTACCTTACGCGGTTTTAAACACTTAGTTCCGCGGTTTCAGAATATCACCGACGATATTATGTTGTATCACAAACTTAAGCTAATTCATTCTTTTCTTTATTTTTTGTAACAATAATTTTAATATAACACATTTTCTTTTATCTAGCAATTAAAATTTTTATTTTCTTTCATAACAAACTTGGTTCAAGAAAAACATTAAAGCAAAATGATATAAATATGTGAATAACACTATGTTGCAGAAGGATTTTAATTAAGGCATCATAACATACTGTGTGCTTGCAGTGGCGGTACTTCCATACAAGCCCAAAAGCCCGGCTTGCCTTACTTAATACGCATATCTGTATCTGTATCTGTATCAGCCCATATACGTCCCACTGCAGGGCACGGGCCTCCTCTACAATCGAAAGTACGATTGAGAGTGGTTAGGCCATATAGTCCACCACGCTGGCCTAGTGCGGGTTGGCGGACTTACATACCATAGAATTTTTTATTTATTAAATCGCTATGGTATGCAGGTTTCCTCACGATGTTTTCCTTCACCGTTTTAGTGCGTGGTGATTGACTATCAATACACACATGACTCCGAAAAGTCAGCGGTGTGCCCTGGGATTCGAACCCGCGACCACCGTGAACATGTTGACAGTCGCGTCTAGTCCGTTTACCAACAGGCCACCACGCACTAATACGCATATACTCAATCCTAAAGACAAATCAGTACTTTAAATAAAATATATTCGTTTAAGAGCGTATACACCTTGCGCGCAAAGTCAACTATAGGTATTTCTTCGTTAATTTCACGCACACATAAGCGACCAAAGCTGTGTGCGTAGAGCTGCCGCGTCGGCTCGCTATACAATCGGCTCAAACAACTTTGATCCGTGCGCTTCTAATATTCAATTGAAATGTAACTGTAATATAATATCATAAAAATATTTTATTTGTATTATAAGTAGACAAATATTACTGTGCAAGCAATGAACAATACAAATTTAGATACTAATCATATTTTCGTTATTATTACATTGTTAAGTTGCATTCAAATCACTATTCAATCAGTAGACACTACGGACGTTTTATTAATCATTTCGTGTTCGAACACATAAATAGTGTTAGGAGCCTTACAACCCCTTACAATTGCGAAATATATTTAATTTTATATTACAATACATAACATAATTTTGCCTCGGAATTACATCCCGTTATATTACCTGAAACATAATTTATTTTCACTACAAAATCATTGTAGGTAATAAAAATAATTAAATATTTTACTGCCAAAGTACAAAGATGTGATAATCGCAGTCCGCGCGTGGCTATTTTTACTACGTACGGCAAAAATCGACTGCAGCTAGGCCGGAGCGACGAGCGATACGTCCTCCCTCTAGAAGGCCTTGCGGCGGTCTGATTTGATCCACGTCGGACAGCGTGTTTATAGTGGTTTTTTAAAATATTTGTAGAAAACATGAAAACTAATTTTGTTAAAATATAAAAATGGTAATTTATTGATAAGATGTTCTTCTATTATAATATGCAATTGCTATAAAACATTATGTACGATAAGTTGGTTAAAAAAAATATGTTCTTGACGAGAGTTTCTGAATAATTTCGCATTGTTTAAATTTTTATTTTTCAGGAACTAAACATAAAAATATTATTTTTCTCAGCAAAATCGCTCCATAAGGGTCTTATTAGTCTGATAATATTTTTATTTTCATCTTTATTTAGTGGTTTCGGATATCTTAAGCTTCTAAATTGCTATTTAAAGCCTAAATAACGAAATTGTGTTCAGTAATCCTTCTAGTACTCACAAATTATCCATCAATCTATAATGTTTTCTACCAAAATCCCTAGATGACAACCTTTTCTAAAATTAGTTATAATTATTTTTCCTTTAAATTGTTTATTGGTGGCTATTAACTCATTTGAAAAGTCCTGTTTTTAAGCCAAAAAGCGCGTGCAGGGTATAAACGCTCGTAATACCATTTTGCTCTTGAACCAATACATAATAATAATAATAAATAATAAGTTAATAAGACTTTTGGACTTGGAGAGACTTGGAGAGTGCGATTTTGGAATATAAATCCATACCAGCGTCCTGTAGACCGCGCGTGCCGCGTTTGCCTACGCATAGACGAAACTTAGCGCTGATGGGAGCATTGGACTCCATTGTTTCTACCTATATGGAGTCCAGTCGGGACCTTGTTGATACGCATTCGATCCTTTACTGCGCGGCCGTCGCAGCATGTCGGGTGGCTAATGTAAAATTTCCAATTAATAATGTTACTACCTCTCGAGATGTTGCGACTGTGCCTGCATGGCAGCGTAGGATCGAGGACCGTATTAACAGGGCCCGAACTCTCATCGGCAAGCTTATTGCTTTCCGAAACGGAAACAATAGGCAAAGGGTCATGCGTTTTGTGGCCCAGGCCTTCTCTGGGACTAATATAAGTCCCCGGGATTATGGGCTTTGGGTCACAGAACGCATAGACTATTACAAACAAAAAGTATATGCGTGGGCGAACCGCATTCGTCGCTATAGGAAGCGGTGGGATCGATTCCAGCAGAATCGTACTTTCCAAAGTGACCAAAAGAGGGTGTATAGATGTTGGGAGCGTTCTCCACAATGTGTGGTAGATGGGCGGCTGCCTAGTGTTCATGACATGCGTAATTATTGGACAAATATCTGGTCGTCATCTATCTCCCACACTGAAGCCGACTGGTTTGGTGTTGTTGAGCGAGCTTGTGAGTCTATACCAATTATGGAAGCTATTTCAATTAGTCCAGAGGATTTCCTGGTTGCAATCCGTCCGACACAAAACTGGAAGTCTCCTGGTCCGGATGGTTTGCACAATTTCTGGTTGAAATGGCTTCCATGTTCGCATGCTCGGTTGGCAGCACAATTCCAGGATGCGCTTGATGGAGGATCGCTTCCAACATTTATGACTACCGGTGTTACTCACCTCCTCTATAAATCTGGTAGTACCACGGACCCAAAAAATTATAGACCTATTACATGCCTCCCTACCACATATAAACTTTTTACATCCATATTAAGGGCTAAAATAGCAAACCACCTCACCTCAAATAATATTCTTTTTCCAGGCCAAACTGGATGCAAGAGTGGGTCGCGTGGTACTAAAGAACTCCTTCTCATAGACATGACCATTTGCCAACAGGCTCGTCAAAATCGTAGAAATTTATCAGCTGCCTGGATTGATTATAAAAAGGCATTTGATTCGGTGCCCCATACTTGGCTCATGAGGGTGTTAAGTTAGTCAGTAACTTATGCAACTTTCTTGGGTCTTGTATGGAACAGTGGACCACTGTCCTTAGATATCCAGGTGGTATGGTTTCTCCTGATTGTGACGAGCCAATAAGAATCAAGCGGGGTATATTCCAGGGTGACAGTCTGAGTCCACTGTGGTTTTGCATGGCCCTGAATCCTCTTAGCACTCTGTTGGTGGATTCGGGGTTAGGCTACCGTCTTCGGAGAGGGACTGAGCCTATTTCTCACTTGCTTTACATGGATGATCTCAAGTTATTTACATCAAAACAAACAGAATTGATTGAGTTGTTAAAAATAACTGAAAAATTTAGCAACTCAATCAATATGGAGTTTGGTGTAGATAAATGTGCGATTATCCATGTAAAGCGGGGGGAAGTTGCAGTCTCTGATGGCGTACAAGTCTCTGATGCTGTAAGACTTAGATCCCTTTCCGAGACAGAAACTTACAAATATCTGGGTATGCCAGAGGCACTGGGTATTTTGAGTGCAGACGTAAAACAATCGGTGAAGGAGCGTTTCTTTGGCCGCCTGGCAAAAGTTCTCAACAGTCTTTTTTCAGGTGGAAACAAGATTCGAGCCTTCAACGGTTGGGTTATGCCTGTGCTTATGTACTCTTTTGGCATACTCAGATGGACTCAGACCGAATAGGACGCCCTGGATCGTAAAGTCCGGACTCTACTGACTGCACATCGTATGCATCTTCCACGTTCGTCAGTGATGAGATTGCACATCCCGCGGAGATGTGGGGGCCGAGGCATCCTTAATGCTAAGGACTTGCATAATCGCGAGGTGTGCAATCTCAAGGATTATTTCCTTCACAGTGACGTGGATATGCATAGGGTTGTAGTTAAGATAGATAAAGGACTTAACCCGCTCTCTTTGGCGAATGAGAACTGGCGGAAACCACTGGTGATGAGCACGAAAGATCGCGAGGAAGTATGGAAGAGCAAAGAGCTGCATGGTCGGTTCTATCGGGCCCTCCATGGACCTGATGTGGACCGACCTGCGTCTGTATCTTGGCTACGTTTCGGTAACCTCTTTGGGGAAACTGAGGGTTTTGTCTTTGCAATTATGGACGAAGTTATTAAGACGAACAACTATAGGAAATACATCCTCAAGGACGGTACGGTCGACATTTGTCGGGCATGCCACCGTCCGGGCGAGTCAATCAGGCATGTTATCTCCGGTTGTTCGTATCTTGCTAACGGCGAGTATTTGCGTAGGCATAACCTAGTAGCCAAGATCATACATCAGCAAATTGCACTTCGATATGGACTTGTGACTCTTGAAATGCCATATTACCAGTACGTTCCACAACCAGTTCTTGAAAATGGTCATGCAACGCTATACTGGGATCGTTCTATTATCACAGACAGGACTATTCTAGCCAATAAGCCTGATATTGTGATAATAGATCGATTGGCGCGCCGGGCTATACTTGTTGACGTCACCATCCCGCATGACGATAACCTTGTCAAAGCTGAAAAAGACAAAATGTCTAAATATTTAGATTTGGCACACGAGGTTACCGATATGTGGGATGTGGACTCAACAGTTATTGTCCCGATTGTTGTTTCTGCACATGGACTGATGCCAAAGAGCTTCGACCAACATCTTCAGAGGCTCTCAATTGGTCGTTGGGTCAAGAGTCAGATCCAAAAGGCGGTGTTGTTGGACACGGCACGCATAGTGAGGAGGTTCCTCACTTTGGATCCCTAACCGCCGGTGGCTTGGGTCTTGAGCCCCGCCACCGAAGGGTCATTACTTTTTTATATTTTTAAACGACATATTGTTTTTTTTTTATATATATACCGGGTATCTCAAGACTGCTACCGAAAACGAAGCCGGGTGGTAGTTTTAGTGGCTACAAACACAATGCAACTAAAATTTTCGCATAGAAACGTGACAATTATTTTTTATGATTTTTAAATATCGTCATTTTTGGGTGGTAAATCCATAGTTTTTGCTAAAATAATAATTTAAACTCTCTTATATCTTAGAGTATTTATAAATTAAAGGGTATACACTATTATTTTAGGAAAAAAATTATTTACCACCAAAATATGGCAATAGGAAAAAAATTTCAAAAAAAAAATTGTCGCTTATTTTTGCAACTTTTCTGTTGCATTGTGTCTGAAGTCGCTTAAACTACCACCCGGCTTCGTTTTCGGTAGCAGTCTTGATATACCCTGTATATGATGTGTAAAAATGTAAAAAAGAATATTATGGAAATAAAGAGAAATAATAATAAGCCTTTTATTTCTTGCTTTTACAAGTTATGGTACACAATGGATAAGAATATAAGTAATGGTTAGTTTAAGTAGTTATTAATTTAGTTATTTTTAATAAAAAATAAATTGTTTGTTAGTAATTTAGTAAGTTTTTAATTTTGAGTATTCTTATATTGGTGTTGTTTTGTCCGCAAGAACCCCGGTTTGGGTAAAGGCCTCCTCTAAAGATGCCCATGTATCTCTATCCTGCGCTTTGTCTCTCCAATCAGGACCCGCTGTTTGTCTGATGTCACCTTCCCAGCGAGTCAGCGGTCTCCCCCGGCTTCTTCTACCCGATGGGCCATCCCACGATGTCACTCGCGTCGACCACCTCTGGTCTGTACATCGCACGACGTGGCCAGCCCATTTCCATTTTTGTTTTCGTGCGTGCGTTAGAGCGTCAGTCGCTTTGGTGGTTTTTCTTATTTTTGTGTGTCTTACTTTGTCTATCCTCTTTATATTGAGCATACTTCTCTCTAGCCCTTTTTGACAAGTACTGATTTTGTTTGCGGCTTTAGTAGTATACTTCGACGTCTGGCACCCATATGTCAGACAAGGTAGGAGGCTAGAGTGCATCACTTGTGTTTTGATGGCAATCGGCATTTTACTTTTGAAAATTTCTTTCAGTGTCCAATATTTTTTCCATGTTATTTGTACTCTTGTTTCAATTTCCAATAGATTGTTGTTTTTATCAAAGGTTAGTTGTTTTCCTAGGTAGATGTATTTTTCAACTTGTTCTAATGGCTCTCCATTGATTATTATGGGTCTCTTCCGGCTGTCGTTAGTCATTATCTTGGTTTTGGTTAGGTTCATCTCCAGTCCCACTTTGACACTGGCTTGATGTAGAGACTCAATCAATCGCTGCATCTGTCCAGATGTCTCTGACAGAAGCACTAGGTCGTCTGCAAACCTGAGGTGGTTTAAATAAGCTCCGTTTATATAGAGTCCCGATCTGCCCCAGTCCAGCTTACTAATGATGTTTTCAAGGATGAATATAAACAGTATAGGGGAGAGGGGGTCGCCCTGTCTAACTCCTCTTCTTATAGGGAAAGGCGGGCCAATGGATTCGAGTTTAATCCTTCCTATATTATTATTGTATATGCTCTGGATGGTTTTTATGTATATTTCATCCACTCCTTGCTCTTTCAGGCTTTCCCATATACTTAAGTGTGATACCGAGTCGAAAGCTTTTTGGTAGTCAATAAAAGTTATATAAATGGTTCTTTTCTGTTCTTGGTATTTTTCTATGATTAGCTCTAATGTGTGGATGTGGTCGACTGTTGAGAAGCCCTTCCTGAATCCCGCTTATTCTACAGGTTGTTTTTTCTCTAGTATGGTACATATTCTTTTGTTTATGATAGTAGAGAAAAGTTTGTAGAGGCTGGGTAGTAGGCTAATTGGTCTGTAGTTGTTAATATTTTTGGGGTCTCCTTTTTTGTATATCAGTATTATATTTGATTCTGACCACTGCGTGGGAGTTGTTGAGTTTTGGAGTATCTGGTTAAATAGTTTGGATAGTGGTGAGGCCAGGATTGTGTCCCCATTTTTAGTGCTTCATTTTTGATGTGATCAGAGCCTGGGCTTTTTTCTAGTTTGAGGTTTTTTATTGTTTCTATTACTTCAGTATCATGTATCTCTTTAGAGACTTCGTGTCGTTTTTCTTCCGTGTTATATGCTGTTGACATGTAATTATTATCGCTGTATAGATTTCTGGAAAACTCAGTGGCAGTGTTTATAATCTCGCTTCGTTTGTATATATTTTTATCACTGGACTTTAGTTCTTTTATCCAATAATTATTTGTTCGGAGTTCTTTAAATGGTTTTTTTGTGCTACCGCTGATTTGTATGTGTCTTTTTATGGTGTCATGTCTGTATTTAAAGTAGTCCTGTTTTATACAGGGTATATCAAGACTGCTACCGAAAACGAAGCCGGGTGGTAGTTTAAGCGACTTCAGACACAATGCAACAGAAAAAGTGGCTATAAAAAGCGACAATTTTTTTGTTGTTATTTTTTTTCTATGGCCATATTTGGGTGGTAAATACGTTTTTTCCTAAAATAATAGTGTATACCCTTTTATTTATAAATACTCTAAGGTATAAAAGAGTTTAAATTATTATTTTAGCAAAAACTAAGGATTTACCACCCAAAAATGACGATATTTAAAAAATCATAAATAATAATTGTCGTTTCTATGCGAAATTTTTAATTGCATTGTGTTTGTAGCCACTAAAACTACCACCCGGCTTCGTTTTCGGTAGCAGTCTTGAGATACCCGGTATATTTGTTGACTAGTTTATATAGAGCAGATAGTTCGTTTTTCATGGAACGTGTTTTATTTTTAGTTCTCTGTAGTTCTATTCTTCGCTGTATTAATTTTTCTGTTCTCTCTTATAGTATTTTTTGATTAGGTTTTTTCTTGTTCGTTTGTGCAGCTTTTAGGCTTTCAGAGATAGCGTTCGTTATTCTATTGTAACAAGTCTGTATTGAGTCGTTTTCTTGAAAGTTTGTCGGTTTAGAAATCAATAGTTTTATTAGGTTTTCTTTGTATGTTGTTGTTTCTTCTTCGCTTTTAAGTTGGTATCCTTGCGTGTTGGTAAAACGGACTCTGCTTATTTTTGTTTTGAGAGCTGTATTGTTCCTCTGATGGCACGGTGGTCAGACGGGTAGTTCAAGTTCAAAACTTTTGTTCAAAAGTTTGTGAATAGTCTTGGTTGATTTGAGAGAATGTAGTCGATCTCGTTTCTGTGTAGCTCGTTCGGTGATCGCCAAGTCCATTTACGGTTAGGTTTTTTCTTAAAGCAGGTATTAATTATTGTCAAATTTTGTTCTAGTGCAAAGTCCACGAGTCTTTGACCCCTGTTGTTCCTTACTCCGTAGCCATGTTGTTTAACGACCAAGTTTTCTTCAACTTTGGGGGCTCCCACCTTCGCGTTGAAGTCTCCCATAAGAATGATGTGTTTATGCGCCGTTTTTAGTATTTTCTCGATTGTCTCATATAGTTCGTCTATTTTGACGTCATTTGCGTCAGATGTGGGGAAGTAAACTTGTATTATGGTCATCTTGTGGCCTTCAATGTCTAGATTGAGTACAGCTACACGTTCGCATATGCAAATGAAACTTTCAATGTATTTTTTTATCGACTTATTTATTACAAAGCCTACTCCATATTGCCCCGCCGTCTGTCCTTTGTAGCATAGTATAAAGGACTCGTGTTCTTCTATTGCACAGCCAAGTTTTCTTACTTCTGAGATACCTAATATATCAAAGTTCACATTTTTTAAACAATTCTTAAGTTCCAAAAGCCGTCCGTATGAGGATAGATATAACAGAAAAACTTGCAAAAAAAAGCGACAATTTTTTTTTGTTATTTTTTTCCTATGACCATATTTGGGTGGTAATTACATTTTTTCCTAAAATAATAGTGTATACCTTTTATTTATAAATAATCTAAGGTATAAATGAGTTTAAATTATTATTTTAGCAAAAACTATGGATTTACCACCCAAAAATGACGATATTTAAAAATTCATAAAAAATAATTGTCGCGTTTCTTTGCGAAATTTTTAGTTGCATTGTGTTTGTAGTCACTAAAACTACCACCGGGCTTCGTTTTCGGTAGCAGTCTTGAGATACCCGGTATGTTAGAATCTTTACTTGATAATTTTGTTTTTTGCAATTGTTGATTAGATTGTTCCTTGAATTTTTGTTTTCCTTTAGAGGGTTGTGGTCTTGATCCTCCACGGTGACCAACCGGGTTGGAGGATTTATTATGTTTTTTGTATATAAGTGTTTTGTTTTAATTTTTGTGCGGAGAGGAGCAGCTGATTGCTATGCTTTATTTTTTGGACTTTCCTGGCTTATTTCTTTGTTTTTGTTTAATAAGAAGTTTAGCATGCTCGGTTTAATTACTCCTTCTGAGATGCTGTTTGATCGTCTGGCCAGGAGGTCTTGTTCTGGTTTATTCTTTTTATTTGTTTGTGTGTTCCTTTCCTTAAGCGTATCCATGGGAGGGTTTACAGGCGAGGTAGAAAGCTTTCTTTTTTATGTCTGCTTAAGTATTACCAGTTTATCGTAATTTAGGAAAGCCGTGTTGCCTTTTTCTCTTTCTGTTTTTAACTGTTCTTGCAATTGTTTTCTTTTTTCTAGTACGTATTTTGGGTAGTCTTCTTTAATATAGTAGTCTGTGTCTTGAAGTGTTTTACTTTGTTTAAATTTTTTTATCTTTACGCCCAGGTTTGTAAAAGTTACTACTACGGGACGTGGTCTATAGCTTCTTTTTCCTAGCCTCTTTACTTCTTGTAGGTCACTAGATGATAATTTGATTGAAAAGTGTTGTTCTATCCATTTGATGATATTAATTTCCAATGTATCATATGAGGTTTCCAATTCTTCTAAGCCAAAGAAAACTATATTTCTTTGCCTTGCCTGTTTTTCCAAGTAGTAGATTCTTTTCTCCTGGTTCTCTACTAATTCCTTTAATCTTTCATGTTTCTCCTCTAGTGCAAAGAATTTTTCCTCTAATATTTTATTAATGTTTTGTGTAACCTGTTCTGTCACGTTTTTTCCACTTTCTTGAATAGCTATTTTTTGATCATCTAATTCCTGTTGGATTTTTAAGTGTTTTTAGAATTTCTTCCATAATTAAAAATTTGATCTTGTAGAAGTCCGATTACGTGTAGGTGTCGACCTCTAGTGGCGCGGGTTGGTATTAATTCAGTGTGTGTTTTAATTAAGCGATACTAGATTCTTCAACAGGTGGCGTTGTTAGCACTAATTATGTGTTGCCCTCTAGTGGTGCAGGTTGGTATTTTTTAACGACATGGATATTGATTAAGAGCGTTTATACCCTGCACGCGCTTTTTGTCTTAAAAACAGGACTTTTCAAATGAGTTAATAGCCACCAATAAACAATTTAAAGGAAAAAATAATTATTACTAATTTTAGAAAAGGTTGTCATCTAGGGATTTTGGTGGAAAACATTATAGATTGATAGATAATTTGTGAGTACTATACGGATTACTGAACACAAGTTTCGTTATTTAGGCTTTAAATGGCAATTTAGAAACTTAAGATATCCGAAACTACTAAATATAAGATGAAAATAAAAATATTATCAGACTAATAAGACCCTTGTGGAGGGATTTTGCTGAGAAAAATAATCTTTTTGTGTTTAGTTCCTGAAAAATAAAAATTTAAACAATGCGAAATTATTCAGAAACTCTCGTCAAGATCATATTTTTTTCACCAACTTATCGTACATAATTTTTTATAGCAATTGCATATTACAATAGAAGAACATCTTATCAATAAATTACCATTTTTATATTTCAACAAAATTAGTTTTCATGTTTTCTACAAATATTTTAAAAACCACTATAAAACACGCTGTCCGACGTGGATCAAATCAGACCGCCGCAAGGCCTTCTAGAGGAGGACGTATCGCTCGTCGCTCCGGCCTAGCTGCAGTCGATTATGCCGCGCGTAGTAAAAATAGCCACGCGCGGAATGCGATTACCACATCTTAGTACTTTGGTAGTAAAATATTTAATTTTAATTTTACTGGTGGTAGGTCTCTCATATGTGAGAAGCCGTCTGGGTAGGTACCACCGCAATGTCTATTTCTCCCGTGAAACAACACTGCTTAAATGCACTGTTGTGTTTCGGATTGAAGGACATTGTAGCCAGAGCAACTACTGGACATATTGAGACTTAACATCTTATGTCTCAGGATGGCGACCGCAGTGGAATATTGCTACTGTTTATGAGCGGTCGTATCGCTTACCATCAGGCGAACGGCTTGCTCGTCTCGCCATTCAATGCAATAAAAAAAAAAAAAAAAAAAAAATTTATTGCCTACAATGATTTTGTAGTGAGTATAAATTATGTTTCAGGTAATATAATGGGATGTAAATCCGAGGCTAAATTATGTTATATATTGTAATATAAAATTAAATATATTTCGTAATTGTAAGGGGTTGTAAGGCCGCTAACACTATTTATGTGTTCGAACACGAAATGATCAATAAAACGTCCGTAGTGTATACTGATTGAACACTGATTTGAATGCAACTTAACAATGTAATAATAACGAAAATATGATTAGTATCCAAAATTTGTATTATTCTTTGCTTGGACAGTAATATTAGTCTACTTATAATGCAAATAAAATATTTTTATGATATTATATTACAGTTACATTTCAATTGAATATTTGAAGCGCACGGATCAAAGTTGTTTGAGCCGATTGTATAGCGAGCCGACGCGGCAGGTCTACGCACACAGCTTTGGTCGCTTATGTGTGCGTGAAATTAACGAAGAAATACCTATAGTTGACTTTGCGCGCAAGGTGTATACGCTCTTAACCGATGCTTGATCCCAAGTGTTGTTGCTGGCTGTTAAGTATTGCGACCTTCTTCTAACAGATGGCGTTATTTGTACTGAGTGCTGTTTAGTGTTTAGTGTTTAGTGATTTTTTGCTGGTAATGTTTTCTTTACGGAAAAGAGGTTATGTTTATCCAATCATCATCATCATCATCATCATCATCATCATATCAGCCACAGGAAGTCCACTGCTGAACATAGGCCTCCCCCAATGATCTCCACAATGATCTGTTGGAAGCGGCCTGCATCCAGCGACTTCCTGCGACCTTAGTCAGATCGTCCGTCCACCTTGTAGGCGGGCGTCCAACACTTCGCTTGCCTGTACGTGGCGTCTACTCAAGAACCTTTCGGCCCCAACGGCCATCGGTTCTACGAGCTATGTGCCCGGCCCACTGCCACTTCAACTTGCCAATCCTATGGGCTATGTCGGTAACCTTGGTTCTCCTACGGATCTCCTCATTTCTGATTCGATCTCGTAGGGAAACACCGAGCATAGCCCGCTCCATGGCTCGTTGAGTGACTTTGAGCCTTTTAATGAGGCCCACAGTGAGAGGCCACGTCTCGGTGCCGTATGTCATCACTGGTAACACACAACTATCGAAGACTTTCGATTTTAGGCACTGAGGTATTTTGGACGAGAAGACGTCGCGAAGTTTCCCGAACGCTGCCCAACCGAGTTGGATTCGCCGATTGACCTCTCTCTCGAAGTTGGACCTGCCTAACCGGACCACTTGTCCTAAATAGACATATTTGTCTACAACTTCGAGAGTCGAGCCCCCAACTCCAATGGGGGTGGGCACAACATGGATATTCGACATGATCTTCGTTTTATCCATGTTCATTTTAAGACCCACCTGTTGGGAAACTCGATTAAGGTCTCGAGCATAGTGCTAAGGTCTTCCAGCGATTCTGCCAAGACTACAATATCGTCGGCAAATCGAAGGTGAGTAATATACTCGCCGTTGATGTTGATGCCGAATCCTTTCCACTGCAAGAGCTTGAAGGCATTTTCCAGCGCGGCAGTGAACAGTTTCGGAGATATGACATCTCCCTGTCTCACGCCTCTCTGTAGTGGAATAGCCTTCGTGCTCTGATCCTGTACTCGGACCGACATGGTGGCGTTGTTGTATATACACCTCAACACTTTATTGTTTATCCAATATACACTTGTTATCACTATTAATCGATTTTAGTCACTTCTGGGCACGGAATAGATACATATTGTTACTTAAAAAAATATTGGGCTTGCCCTAGTCCACAACTCTAGGCACGCCACTGTGTGCTTGTTATAACACACACAATATCTTTGAACATAATAATATCACAAATACATCTTCAATATATTTAATAAATTGTTTATAATAATTAATATCTAGATTATTTTAATCAATTACTGCAAAAATGATAACACAAGACATGTTTAGGCGAAGGTGCCATCATCAGTGAAGAACACCACAAGGTATATACCACAAGCTCCAGACAGAATTCTAGATGCTCCGGATATTCTTGATGACTATTGTAAGTATCTTGTTTTTTTTCTTTCATTTAGTCTATTTGTTATCATAGAAATATCTTTAAAAAACACAACTTGTGTGTCAAATATAAAATAAATTTATTTGACAAAATTATGTAAGCCTCCTTGTTAGATAAAGACAGTTTGATCCAGACAGAAGAAATATTTTGTGTTAATACAAATATTTTTGCGAGACTATTTTTTAATACTAACATTACTTATTGCTCAAAACCTGTATCTAAGTACGAATTATGGAGTCAGGACGACGTATAACCACATATCGAGATTTTATTATTTATTTACAGATTTAAATTTAGTCGACTGGAGTGCGTCGAATATCCTGGCAGTAGCCTTAGGGAATGCGGTGTACCTATGGAACGCGGGCACTGGGCAGATAGACCAACTGTTAACGCTGGAGGGCTCGGAAACCGTGTGCTCCGTGCAGTGGGTGCAAGGCGGCGGATCGCATCTCGCTGTGGGTACTTCGAATGCCACCGTGGAACTGTGGGATTGTGGAAGGATTAAACGGCTCAGGGTATGTGAATATGTTTTGCTTTTTAACATTGTATGCAATGTTGGAAACTTGCATACTCCATGTGTGTATGGTGCTTAAAGATATTAATCGTCTCAACGACTACTTTAATGCTTGAAATTCTTAAGCCTACATTTATTATTGACAGGCCTACATTACGATAGGGGAATACATAAAAATTACGACTGCCTCGGTGGCGTAGTTGTACTAAGGTACGAATACAAAACTGACGTCTCTGGTTCGAATCCCGGGTCGAAAAAGTGATTTTTTTATACATTACCAGCCTGTAGTCAGGAATTTGTGCCCGATACGGCGATAGGGTCGCCCCCTTTCACATCGTGGGACGGAACATACAAGGTGAAATATGGGTTGCCTGGTAGCACCTCTGTCTACCCCTTCTGGGAAAAAGGCATGAGTTATGTATGTAAAAAATAATTTTACTAGTAAGTAGAAATTAATCAATATACATAATATTACATTTTAGTATAAAGTTGGTATGTAAAAAGTTGAAGGATAACATTGTGAGGAAAACTGCATGCCACAGCATTTTATAAGAATTTCTATGGTATGTAACTCCACTAACCCGCATTAGGACACTGTGTAGACTATATGGCCTAACCACTCTCAATTGTGCCGGAGGCCCGTGCCCTTCAGTAGCACGTTTGTGGGTTGATACAGTACAGTACAGTCGGTGTGCAGGTGATGGACGGGCACACGGGTCGCGTGGGGTCGCTGGCGTGGAACATGTACATGGTGTCGAGCGGCGGCCGCGACGGCAACATCGTGCACCACGACGTGCGCCAGCGCGACCACGCCGTCGCCACCATCAGCGGACACACGCAGGAGGTATGCACTGCTCGCTACTGTTTTTTATGAAATGTACGTCTTATATCTAGGGCCCTACTCTGAAAATTCGAAACGAAGTAAAATACCATGTCATAATTAATGTATTATTATTATTGCGTGTTTGTGAGACCAAAAAGTTTCTCGTAGTGCCTGATACCCACGACACAAGACTCAATCTTAGCGTGAGGTCAGGACTATGTATGTGACTCTTGGGTGTTATTTATGTATTTATTAAATATAATTAATTGGCAAATTCTATAGAAGCTGTTTGTAGAGGAGTTAATACCAAACATTTTGGGGTAAATTTCCAGATCTGTGGTCTAAAATGGTCACCAGACGGTAGATATCTTGCATCGGGCGGCAACGATAATCTACTCAACATTTGGCCAGTCACACAAGGACAACACTACTCGCAGCCACAGTATCTGTACTCTTTCAAGTAAGTTTTTGCTTATTTTGTGTCATATTTCACTAATATTTAGATATTTAAATAAGTTACTTTTATTTTCGTATAATTGGTGTATTATCGCTAGGACAAGTATCACATAAACTCATTTGACTCAATTGTAATACAATTGCAACTTGTTAACTTAATATTATAGAGGAGGAAATTATAATTTTCCAATTCATATCATCACAAAAAAAATGGTGTGGTCGCCTAAAAGGCAAAATCCAACCACTTTTTGTTTTCAGTGGCAAATTCACTTGAAATCAATGAAATCTACAAACAGCACTTGTGCCTGATAACTTACCATAAACCATAAATAATATGTGAATTGCAGCCAGCACCTGGCGGCCGTGAAGGGCCTGGCGTGGTGTCCGTGGAGCGCCGGCATCCTGGCGTCGGGCGGCGGCACGGCCGACCGCACCATCCGCATCTGGAACATCAACACCGGCGCCAACCTCAACACCGTCGACACCAAGTCGCAGGTACCTCTTTATTTCATTGTTTTGTCACCCGCTTGTTACGTTGATTAAATAAAACTAAAAGTCAACGAACAAAAAATTATATACATATAACAAAACGACTAAAATTACAATGTAGGTCTCTAGGGCCGGTTTCGTTCGAGGGTCATTTATACTAGGCAATAGTATTTTCCCGCTAGTTTACTCCCCTTGGTTATCGCGCCGACGACACGTAGTTGGCGGCGGCTGGTCAGGTGGGTAGGTCGGCCGGTGCAGACTTTCAGCGGCGAGATGATCCACAGCCAAGCAGCTCTAGCACAGCTTGTAAGCAGGAACAAATAGCCCGTACGAATATTTTATCCGGTACGGAAAACCCTGGAAACCACGGTAACGGATGTTTTACAAACTGTCCACTTTAAAACTTTGACTGCAACATGGGCGCTAACGGTCTAACGCGACTCCCGTAGGAAAAGCAAACTAAGCGTGGAGACGAAGACGGTATTAACTAAATGTCAATTCAGATGAGGCAGTCAAGGCAAGGCAAAGCAGAAGGACATAATTAACACCGCATTTAGCAAATACAGAAAGCAAATTAAAAAATAACAGCTATTATTAATATTGGCTTAAGCACTATAACTAATCAGAGACAATGTAATATAAATTTACCGTTTGTTAATGCGAATCACACCATACGAAATTTGAAAGTCATGACAAGGTCGTAACGACATTCAAGGTGCTTTGATATACACTTAAGAGAAATTATGACTAAGCGAGTATTAATATATTTTAACAACTTACCCAATTATGGGGTTCACAACAATAAGATATTAGTTTATAATGATAAAAAAATGAATAATTTAGTTAAGCGGCAGACGCACGCGTCGACAATCTAGTCTCGCACTTGTAGTGAAGTTGAATGACGAAGCAAATGTCGTGGCTCTCAGTCCCCGCTCGACGAACCGCAAACCGGTTTTACTCGCGCAGACACAGGTCTTTTAATCCTTGATGTTGACGGAGTTATAATCACAAATTACGTTTAATTCTTTTAAAAGCGATAGTGGTAATAATAATGAATAAATAATAATTAGTTGAGTTAAAGTCATAAATATTAATTATGATCACGGAGACGTGACAGTACCCCCCTCTCTAGAGAAGGAGTTTACCTAGGTAAAATCCGAAACTCCACACAAGGTATTGAGTTAAGAGGTTGACGAACTTAACTTCAAATCTTTAATATGCCAGGCCCCAATATTACGGCCCACAGAATCCTCCAAAATATACACCAGAGGTGAACGCTTGGCTGTAACCCGGCATTTCTCGTACTTAGGGGCAAGCTTTTTGGTGAAAAAAGAACCTTTGTCGCTTTGAAAAAAACATTTTTTCCAAACGATATCACCAACGTTAAATTCAGCGTCTTTTCTTCGGGAGTTGTAACGCTGGGTTGCTTTCTGATGACTATAATATAAGGCTTTTTGGACATTATTGAAAATATTGGCAAGATATCCTAAATTTTCTGCATAAACGTCTCTTGGTAAAAAAACGTAACTTGACGAAGAATCGTTATCAACATAATGTGATCCACAGGTAACGAGTTCACGACCGTGCACTAAAAAGGAAGGCGTGTAACGGGTCACTTCGTTTACAGAATTATTAATAGCGAATTGTATTTTGGGTATACATACGTCCCAAGCCCTGTGGTCATTATTTATTAGTGTAGAAATTGCAGAAATAATAGTTTTATTATATCTTTCCACAGTATTAACTTGTGGGGTATATTTAGGTAAAAAATTGATATTAGGTATCTTATACTTAGATAATAATGTGTCTAGTTGGCGACTAATAAATTGAGAGCCATTGTCCATTAATACTGTTTGAGGAATGCCATGTACCAGAAAAACGCTGTCCTCAAGTATCTTGCAAATAGCAGTGGAGGTGGCTTGTCGCAATGGGAATAGCATACAGTATTTTGAGAAACAACAAGTTACGACGAATATGTAGTTATTTTGCTTTCTGCTGGTAGGCAATGGTCCAATGAGATCCATGGAAATAGTTTGGAAAGGACGCGAACAATCTTTAGGACGGCCCATTTTCCCCAAGGTACCATGTGTAGCTTGTTTATACGCAAGACAGATCTGGCAGTTTGTTATGTATTTGACTACATCACTATACATACCTGGCCAGTAATATTTTAAGAGTAACCGGCGATACGTTTTAAAAATACCAAAATGTGCAGACGTTGGCGAGGCATGACTAGAGTCGATAATATCTCTACGGCACTCTTTGGGTACAACCTCCTTCCAGGAGAACTCTGATATTAATGGGTTATTACTTTTCATGTAGCGATATAAGATATTACCTTCTATCCGATAATTAGGAAAACGTGAAGGTTGATCTGTACAGCCCTTGAAAATGTTTAGGTACCAGTCGTCATTTACGTTAGGTGCTGAGGAAGACGCATTACTAGATGGTGTACTTTGTTGGGTTTTACAAGGCGAAGAGCCAGAATCAATGGCAAAAGTGGTGGAGTCTAGGAATTTTGATGGGCATCGAGATAATGCGTCGGGAATGACATTATCTTTACCACGTCGATGCTTAATTTCAAAATTAAAGGATGAGAGCCGGACACCCCATCGAGCCAAACGCCCCGAAGGGTTTGAAAGCGAAATAAACCACTTCAGTGCAGAATGGTCCGTAAAAACGTTAAACGTTTTGCCGTTCTCTAGGTAACAGCGCCAGTGTTCGAGCGCAGTCAGAACCGCGAGGGTTTCTCTTTCTGTAACGCTATAATTACGTTCAGGGCCAGAAAGCGACCTGCTCATGTAGGCAACAGGATGTTCAATTCCATCTACAGTTTGTGAGAGCATTGCGCCTATCCCAAAGTCACTGGCGTCTGTATGTACATCAAAAGGTAAATCGTAATTTGGGCAAGCTAGAATTGGAGCCATAACTAACATCGATTTGAGTTTCTTAAATGCTTTATCCGCCTCTACAGTCCAAAGAAATGGTGGAGATGTTTTTTTGGTGGATGTAAGTCTATTAAGCGGACCAGCTATAGTACTGAAATTGGGGATAAAACGTCTGTACCAAGAAGCCGTTCCTAGAAAACGCTTGACTTCTTTCTTAGTGGTAGGAGTAGGAAACTTCAAAATAGCTTCTACCTTTTCTGGATCAGTATGCAAGCCATGCTCATTCACGATGTATCCTAGGTAACGTAGCTCATTGCGAAAGAACTGACATTTATTGAGATTGATAGTTAGATTAGCCATACTGAGTTTATTATGCACACGATGCAATAGATCCACGTGTTCTTCGAAAGTTTTACTTACAATAATGATGTCGTCTAAGTAACAAAAAACTTTTAACTCGAATTCCGGTCCGAAAAGAAGATCCACCAAGCGTTGTTGCGTTTCTGGGGCATTCGATAACCCAAAAGCTGTTACCTTAAACTTTAAAGAACCACGACCCGGGACATAAAAAGCAGTTATCTCGCGATCAGGTTCATTAATGGGGATTTGCCAAAAAGCTTTAGATAGATCAAGACTGGAAAGAAAACGAGATTCCCTTAAATTGTCCAAAATTTCTGATACGTAGGGCAAATTATACGCGTCTTTTTTAGTTATAGAATTTAGTTTTCTACTATCTAAGCAAAAACGAGGTTTTCCATCTTTCTTGCCAACCACCAAAACAGGCGAAGACCAAGGGCTCTCACAAGGCTCGATGACGTCAAGAGATAACATTTCATCGACTTGATCAGTGATAATACGCTGTTTCTCTGGAGACATTCGGTAGTATCTTTGCTTTATAGGTGCCGCATTACCCGTATCGATTTTATGTGTTATAAGGTGTGTTCTGCCGAGGCCTTTATGTTCAAAAGAAATATCTTTAAATTTTTCGACTATATCATCGGCTATTTGCTTTTGGCTATTACTTAGGTTGTCGTAAGATTGAATATGGGTAGCAGTTGATATTTCTATAATCTTAGGGTCTTCATTAGACAGGAATTTTACTTCAGATAGGTTGTTTGGAAAAATTTTGAATGTCCTTAAAAAATCAATACCCAAAATTAGTGAAATTTTTATTTGAGGTATTATATGGGCTTTAATAACTGCAGATGTGTTATGAAAATCAATCGGTAAATTCATCACGCCTATGGATTTCATTTTCTCTCCACCAGCAGCTGTAACTGAAATGGTCTCTTTTTTGTCAATTTTGAATCCATATTTAAGTAATAAATTATGAGAGTTATTCCCTAGTATAGTTACTACTGAACCAGAATCTAGTAGACCGAATATTGACAAGGAATTACAATTACTAATAACAGTTTTAATATAGGGGCGGGGATCATTAACTGGTTTAGATTGCAGGATTGTAGCTACGTTATAGGTCTGGGAAAATGTTTTTATAAAATTTAGCCAATCATCCCATTCTGACTGGTTGAAATATGAGTGATGGCTACAATCCAAATTATTTAGTTTTTTGAAGGGCTGTGATTGGGGTAGTTAGGTGGTTTGACACAATTTGGACATGATGGATAGGTCACATCTTTCTTTCCACATTTAAAACATATCAAGAACTTTGGTTCCTTGCAATGACTCAAGGAGTGGTTGTCTGTGCGGCACCGAGGACAGTAGGTACGTTTGATATTAGGACTTACAGCGTCGACTGCTGAATCCATGGCATCATTAATAGAGTAAGTATAATTATTATTTGTCTTAGCTGAGTTGTAGTTTTGTCTGTCTTGTATAGGTTTGTAGTTTGAGTTAGTGTTAGGTTTGTAATATGTGTTATTAGTATAAGATCTACTTTGTGAAGTGTTTGGTTTATAGTTGTAAGCAAACTCTGGTGCAAGAGTATCAGCGGTGACTTTAGGTGGTTCCCGAAATTGCGAAAGCCTCGATTGAAAATTTTCGAAATTCCTACACTGGTTTCTTAGGACTTCAATGTTTTTGATCTCGGGGCAGCTAGCTAGTATCGTGGCGTAGCAAGGTCTTATATTATGAAGCAAAATCTCTAGCTTTTCGTCCTCAGAGATTATACGAGATAACCTAGAAAACATACCGTGCATAATTGCTAGGTAAACGGTAATATTTTCCGTTTCTCCTTGTGAACGGGAACGAATTTCGGACATTAGTCGATAATCGTAGTCAAATTGACTAAAGTCTTGCTTTAGTAAAACTACTACATCATTCCAGGAATATACCTTATCGCGAATGCTACGGTACCAGTGGAGGGCGTTGTCAGTAAAAATTTCTGCAGCAAAGGACAGTACTTTGTCAGCAGTGATATTACGGGCTAAAACAAACTCGTCTACTTTCTGGATGAATGCCCGAACACATGATTTGCCATCATATTTTATCTTATGTAGGTCGGTGCCTATTCCACGATCACAAGTCACTTTAATTACAGAAGAATTTGAGATGTCCTTTGTATTACTATCCTCAGGCAAATCTATGGATGCTGCAGTAGAAGGGGTTGTTGGGGATAACTTGGCAAGCTCTCTAGATTGAGATTGAAATTCTATATTTAGTTCATCGAGTGAATTTTGATCTTCGGTAGTGACAGGTGAAATTCTAGCTAGCCGGTGATACAGGTGGTTGAGTAAATTCTCTGTACGAAGCATAAGATTTCTATCAAAAGTTGTTCGTAGTTTACTTAAAAAAGTTTTACTCTTTAGAAGACTTTCTTTAGCTCCCTTTAAATCATCACGAGCTTCCAAGTGGGATTCCAGAATGTCTTCCGACGCAAAACCACGGCAAAGTTTCGCTATCTGTTTCCTTAATTCCACGACACTATCTCGAGGATTGTCGCCGCGTAAGCCTACCTCGTACTCTAGTTCCGATTTTTGTAATGAGAGAAATTTGACGTTATGAGCCATAATTAAAAGAGTAAATTGTTCAGATATATTAAATAGTGAAATAAGCAGAGAATACAAAACAAAGACTCAATAAACCTTATGTGAGAAAACTATGGTCCGTTCCGTTACATGTATTACTAATGTACTAAAACGATTCTAATGTTTGTGAGTAAAGGACAAACTAAGATTACAGTTAAACCAAAAATGAATAGGTACTTATTGGTATATTCATTCAATGAGAACACCTTACAAAGAGAACATAATTATGATGTAGTGTACTCATTAAGTGAATAATTATACAAATCAAACATGAATCAATTTACAAAAAAAACCAGGATTACCAACACCATGAAAATCTAAACAGTTATATACCGGTAGTATAAATGACCCTATGAACCACAATAGTGGGCGCCACTGTTACGTTGATTAAATAAAACTAAAAGTCAACGAACAAAAAATTATATACATATAACAAAACGACTAAAATTACAATGTAGGTCTCTAGGGCCGGTTTCGTTCGAGGGTCATTTATACTAGGCAATAGTATTTTCCCGCTAGTTTACTCCCCTTGGTTATCGCGCCGACGACACGTAGTTGGCGGCGGCTGGTCAGGTGGTAGGTCGGCCGGTGCAGACTTTCAGCGGCGAGATGATCCACAGCCAAGCAGCTCTAGCACAGCTTGTAAGCAGGAACAAATAGCCCGTACGAATATTTTATCCGGTACGGAAAACCCTGGAAACCACGGTAACGGATGTTTTACAAACTGTCCACTTTAAAACTTTGACTGCAACATGGGCGCTAACGGTCTAACGCGACTCCCGTAGGAAAAGCAAACTAAGCGTGGAGACGAAGACGGTATTAACTAAATGTCAATTCAGATGAGGCAGTCAAGGCAAGGCAAAGCAGAAGGACATAATTAACACCGCATTTAGCAAATACAGAAAGCAAATTAAAAAATAACAGCTATTATTAATATTGGCTTAAGCACTATAACTAATCAGAGACAATGTAATATAAATTTACCGTTTGTTAATGCGAATCACACCATACGAAATTTGAAAGTCATGACAAGGTCGTAACGACATTCAAGGTGCTTTGATATACACTTAAGAGAAATTATGACTAAGCGAGTATTAATATATTTTAACAACTTACCCAATTATGGGGTTCACAACAATAAGATATTAGTTTATAATGATAAAAAAATGAATAATTTAGTTAAGCGGCAGACGCACGCGTCGACAATCTAGTCTCGCACTTGTAGTGAAGTTGAATGACGAAGCAAATGTCGTGGCTCTCAGTCCCCGCTCGACGAACCGCAAACCGGTTTTACTCGCGCAGACACAGGTCTTTTAATCCTTGATGTTGACGGAGTTATAATCACAAATTACGTTTAATTCTTTTAAAAGCGATAGTGGTAATAATAATGAATAAATAATAATTAGTTGAGTTCTATAAAGTCATAAATATTAATTATGATCACGGAGACGTGACACGCTTTGCACGGAGGGAAGTGGACAATAATTTATTTCCAACTCCTCCTATTAATTTAACTTTCTGATTGATTGCGTTGCGGGTTAAAGACAAGTTATACATTCGCGGCGACTCGCCGAGCTTCAATGCTCGGTGTCATTTCATTGCGTGCCACTGTTGATCCTGGCTCACAGGAGTTGCAGTGGTGGGTGTGAGGGCGGGACAGTCTCCTACCGAGTCGCAGGTAACATTACGTGCTCCGTACTACCTACTGTACTGTATCGACCGCGGCGGCCTTACCTATTGCGAGGCTCCGGGCGGCAGGTCTGCGAGGCCCTTTGTCCTTCGTGAAAAGTATTTTATGCGGAAGTATGTGTGGTGGTATTGTTTAAAATCAAAAGTTTTAAATAAAAAAATATAGTTAAAAATCTATATTCTTATTGCGTGAGGCCCTGGGCGATTGCCCCTTACGCCACCCCCTAATGCCGCCGCTGTATATCAGCATATATAAGTCCCACTGCAGGGCACATGCCTCCGACATAGTCAAGAGTACGATTGAGAGGAGTAGGGCTATATTGTCAACCATCCTGTCTTAGTGCAGTTTTGTACAGTACATCCAAGATACATTTGGCTATAAGAATGCTACAAAAAGTTAGAACTAGATATTGGTTTTTGTATTATGAAAGATGATTGGTATTGGCAATAGAGACAAGTTAAAAAAGAATGATTGTACTGCAAATAATCCAGCCTAGCCTCACCAACATGTAGGTAAGTATGCCCAATTGGCACAATTCTACTTTTAATTCAAGATCTTCTGCGCCAGACCTCATACGCCAAAGCTGTTAATTTTAAGATTACTCTAAAATACATTTAATAGGGTCATTTTATTGCTTATTCTGTATTCATTTGTGTAATTGTAATTAACTTTAACTTTGTCAATGATTTTCCCCACATTGTATACCTTGGGCGGGCAGACTCTCCCAAGAGTAAACTCAATCCGTGACTTGGGGGTTATTCATGACTCGAAGCTAGCATTTGACGCTCATGTAGACCAGATTATAAGCAAAGCCTTAAAAGCATTAGGTTTCATAATGCGATTCTCTAATTCCTTTTCTGAAGCTAAAATGTTATATTGCACCTATATACGCGTCGCAAATATGAAAAAAAAAACAGCACCTTGAATTACAAAGCAATGCTGGGCATTCCACTGCGCTCGCCATCCTGAGACATAAGATGTAAAGTCTCAATATGTCCAGTAGTTACTCGGGCTACAATATCCTTCAAACCGAAACACAACAGTGCATTTGCATTGCACACTGCTGTTTGACATTGCGGTGGTACCTAGTACTTAGCCAGGCGGCCTTTCACATTTGAGAGACCCACCAGATTTTAACATAGACAGTTTCTAATAATGTTGTCCAGGTGTGTTCGATCGTGTGGAGCACTCACTACAAGGAGCTGATCTCCGGGCACGGGTACGCTCAGAACCAGCTGGTGATCTGGAAGTACCCGCTGCTGTCGCGCGTGGCCGAGCTCACGGGCCACGTGGCGCGCGTGCTGCACCTGGCGCTGTCGCCCGACGGCAGCACCGTGCTCTCCGCCGGCGCCGACGAGACGCTGCGGTGAGTACATACACACACACATATGGGTATGCGGAGTGTTGTTAAGTTGTTGGTGATCAGATGAAATGCGGATGTAGAATGAAGCAAAAAAAGTCCAAAGTCCAGATCACAGAATTTAATTTAACACAACACACAATACACATAAGAAAAGAAGGAGAAGAAAGAGCGAACAGACAGTCAAGTAACACAGAACAGATATAAAGTCTTAAACGCCAAACACAAGAATATATAATACACATATAGTTACACACAAAAAGTTCTAGCAACTAGCGGTGCACACGTGAGCGAGTAAAACAAGTTAGGCAGTAGAAGTATTGCGTCCAGTGGTTAGCTCACAACCGATCAGCTGAGGAGATGTACACTACCAGCTCTAGACTACAAGCCCGTGGCAAAAAGTGATGGGTCAAATGAACCACCAGGAGACCTATTTGGTAGGATAAAGGGGCATAAAATAATAATATTTAGCACTATGCCGTCACCTGTAAGCTGTCCGTCTCAGTGCAGATGAGACTTCAAAATCATCAAGGAGAGGGGTTTATTTTGGTCATTTTCCTCTAAATTTCTTTTCAAACATTTTTATTGAATGGCAATACTAAATAACAATTGTATTTATCAATATCATGTTAAAAAACAGGTTATCGTACAGGATCAAATGACCTTTCAGCTTTAAAAGTCAAATTTATAAGGAATTTATGTATATGTCGCCGCAAAATAATAAATATTGATTGTATTACTTATTTTAAACATTATTATTTACTATACAAATTTATACATCATCTACAAGCTCTAAAGCTCTATGTTTGTAATGTTAACTCTTATTTAAAGTAATTCAAGTTCTAAAATGTAGGTTTACAGATGGCGCTCATTGTAACCATGATGTAGCTACTTCCTTTTTATTCCTTTTTGATTATAAAATGATTTATCACCATAATAAACATGAATTTTAACCATATTACATTTTCCATTGATTATTTAAGGCCTAAACTTTTAATACTTGATTGTTATTTCCTTTTACTTCAGTTTCACATTATAACCGTATAGATGTCGCGCATCTCAATTATCTGGGAGCGACATCCTTTCGATGTAAAACAATTTCTTGACTATAAAATGATTATCAATATTCATAAATAATTATGTAAACTCTCATACACGTAATTTAAGATTTTATTATGAGATGTTGCATTAGAATAGCTATTTTAAAGTGTTTAGTTTACTTTGTTTATATTGAACCAATCGGAGCGCTTGATTGGTTGACTAATCAGCGCGATTACAGAATTTTCTTGTAGAAGGCTTTTGTTGAGCTGAGCATTCAGTAATTCGCCTTCGTACGGAAAAGTTCTATAAAAACTACTAAGTGTTTAAATCAGTGTTTAAAATCAGTGTTTGAAATAAGTGTTTAAAATACAAGTGTTATAGAAATTAATTGTGTTTAATTTATTAAGTAATTATTTATTACAAAGTTGAGGATTTAAAGTAAACGATGGACCTCACAAACAATCGAGATGTCGACCTCTTGTCAATAGATTGCGCTAGTGCTGCAATCCGAAATAATGCTGAGGAATCATCTATTTCCGACATCAGAAGTCGTATCGTCCTACGTTGTAAAGCTGCAAGTGCAAAGGAGTATTTGAACTTGGTGAGTTCTTTCCATATTTGTTTGATTTTGGTTTTACTTTGCTAATTCCGAAAAGTAATGTAACAAACTACAATTTGTGTTGCTTTTGGTTGCGTATTCTGGTACCCTACGACAAAAACGCACCACAATGTACCACAAAAAATAAACCACTAATTGAAAATCAATTTTATAATACTAAGGTACACAGATACCTATCTCAAAAAGGGCTTACGATTGTTACAGACAAATCTACGAGATCCTACGAGAACCTTAGCTCACATAGCAGAGATGTTGATGTGGCTGAAGAAACAAAACCAAATCAACAGCAGTCTGCCAGAGATTTACAATGGTTAAAAATAGAGCAACGCCGCGATGGTTCATTACGAGCCAAGATTGACTACATTCACAGAGGAGAGTCGGTTGAAGGATTTGTTGTTGAAGACGACCTGCTGAAACACGTACGCAAAGATGAGCTATTAGGAACCCAGAAACTCGTTGTAGTACCAAAAACTTTTCAATGGAGTTTGATAAATACCTTCCATTCGAGTCTCAAACATCCTGGCTTTGATAAAATTTTAGCGAAGATAAAAGAGACATACTGGTTTGAAAGAATGAACACTGTGGTTCGACAATTTGTAGACAATTGTATTTTTTTTTTAAGACTTCCGAAAATTCATCAGGCGCTATTCAAGCACATTTGCACCCAATAGCGAAGCCTACGAATCCATTTGAAATGATCCACATGGATATGACTGGGAAACTCGGAACACCGACCGACAGAGAGTATGTGATAGTGACCGTCGATGCTTATACCAAATTCGTTCTGTTGCATCACGCAAACGATAAAAGTCAGCACAGCACCCTTGGAGCTCTTAAAAATGCTGTTCATTTATTTGGAACTCCGGAAATCGTTATTGTAGACGGTGGACGCGAATTTCTTGGAGTGTTTAAGGAATACTGTGAGAGATACGGTATAGAAATTCATTCAATAGCTCCTGGTGTTAGTAGAACGAATGGGCAAGTAGAAAAAATAATGGGAACTCTAAAGAACGCATTAACCATGATCAAAAATTACGAAACAGTTGACTGGCATACGGCACTCGATAGTTTACAACTTTCACTCAACTGTACCATGCATTCAACGACTGGCGTCGTACCTCTGACATTATTAACAAAACGACAACACTGCGTTCCACCGGAATTGTTAAACCTAGTGCAACTTGATAACATGACGATTGATTTTGAGATATTGGAACAACACGTAAAACGTAGAATGACCGAAGCAGCAATTAGAGAGAAGAAACGATTTGATCCGAAGAAAGCCAAGATACACAAATTCGAAAGAGGCGACTTCGTCTTAATGAAGAACAATCCTCTTAACCAAACTTCATTGGACTTGAAATTTAGTGCGCCCTACGAGATTCACAAAGTGCTGGAAAACGACCGCTACTTCATTAAACCGGTAGTAGGAAGAGGACGGCCACGAAAAGTGGCCCATGACCAACTACGACGAGCGCCACAACCTGGTGAGCAAGCATCCGTGTCGCCGGACGACCTATTATCAGACAGCGAGCATCCGACACCGGACAGCGAACAGCCGCCACTGGACAGCGAACAGCCGCCACTGGACAGCGAGCATCCGTCATCGGACAGCGAGCACCCGTCACCGGACAGCGAACAGCCGTCGTCTGACGTCTCGCCTAACGCCCGCCGCCTAGGTAACACCCTGTAGCTTTGCATTATGATGATCAATTTTTAAAGATTGAAATAGTGAAAATTTACAAAATTGTATGAGCGAAATCAAATAACTCCTGTTACACCAAGTGCCACTAACACCTAAGCCGTGGAGGCAAATATGACACACAAAAAAAAAAACAAGACATGACATCACACCAATGAAATGAAGTCGTGGAGACTCAATATCTCTCATGTTATCCCGCTGGGACCACGGCGTTCAGGACCGCTCAGAACCTGGCTCCTATGTCCTATCGAAACAAAGCCTTCGTGCCTGTCACGGAGCAATGGTCCTAAACTCCTCACCTTATTTTCCATCAAATCAAAGACTTTGTGTCTACCACAGAGCGGTGTTCCTGATCCCATCCTAACTTCCCGTCAAATCAAAGACTTTGTGTCTATCACAGAGCATTTCCGTCACGTGAGAAAGAAACAAAACTATGTACTTGCATATGTGTAATCACCTGTATATAAACATACTAACATTATGTGTGGCACCTGTTTGTTAGCATTCTTATTAAGTTTCCTAATCCTGGAAACTACTTCTATGTCTATATGTTTATGCAAAACTACTGGGTGACGAAAGACCGGCTGGTGCAGAGCGCGCACCGCCGATCAGAATGGCCGTGTCGCCGCAAAATAATAAATATTGATTGTATTACTTATTTTAAACATTATTATTTACTATACAAATTTATACATCATCTACAAGCTCTAAAGCTCTATGTTTGTAATGTTAACTCTTATTTAAAGTAATTCAAGTTCTAAAATGTAGGTTTACAGATGGCGCTCATTGTAACCATGATGTAGCTACTTCCTTTTTATTCCTTTTTGATTATAAAATGATTTATCACCATAATAAACATGAATTTTAACCATATTACATTTTCCATTGATTATTTAAGGCCTAAACTTTTAATACTTGATTGTTATTTCCTTTTACTTCAGTTTCACATTATAACCGTATAGATGTCGCGCATCTCAATTATCTGGGAGCGACATCCTTTCGATGTAAAACAATTTCTTGACTATAAAATGATTATCAATATTCATAAATAATTATGTAAACTCTCATACACGTAATTTAAGATTTTATTATGAGATGTTGCATTAGAATAGCTATTTTAAAGTGTTTAGTTTACTTTGTTTATATTGAACCAATCGGAGCGCTTGATTGGTTGACTAATCAGCGCGATTACAGAATTTTCTTGTAGAAGGCTTTTGTTGAGCTGAGCATTCAGTAATTCGCCTTCGTACGGAAAAGTTCTATAAAAACTACTAAGTGTTTAAATCAGTGTTTAAAATCAGTGTTTGAAATAAGTGTTTAAAATACAAGTGTTATAGAAATTAATTGTGTTTAATTTATTAAGTAATTATTTATTACAAAGTTGAGGATTTAAAGTAAACGATGGACCTCACAAACAATCGAGATGTCGACCTCTTGTCAATAGATTGCGCTAGTGCTGCAATCCGAAATAATGCTGAGGAATCATCTATTTCCGACATATACATTAAAATTAACAATAATTTAGTGACGGCTTTTTTTAAAATAGTAAATTTGAGTGCTACTTAATGTTATGAAACCGATGCCGTACTTTTTCAAATCACCCCCCGGACCACTGAAAGGGAGTGGGTTGCAACCGCTGATTTTTCTTCCTTGTCGCATAGTTTTTGTACGGCGATGCGGAATAATGGTTTAGAAGAGGTATTGCGACTGTATGGAACCGATGCCGTTTAAAATCAAATGACCAAATTAAGCGACAAATTTGCCGGAATATCTTAACGTTCTTCCGGCTTTGTGACGCACTATTTTTGTACGGCACTACGTGTTCTTTCTATTATTTTTCATGGACCTATCGATGGTAGAAATGCCGTACAAAAATAAATGACCAAAATAAACCCCTCTCCTTGATGATTTTGAAGTCTCATCTGCACTGAGACGGACAGCTTACAGGTGACGGCATAGTGCTAAATATTATTATTTTATGCCCCTGTATCCTACCAAATAGGTCTCCTGGTGGTTCATTTGACCCATCGCTTTTTGCCACGGGCTTGTAGTCTACTCGTTTAAATTTATGTGACACAACTGACTGTTGTTGATTTTTAAAAACAAAAGCGAGCGAACTGCTAGTGACTTAAAAAGTTAGGATAGCGCATCTATATAAAAATAATGTTTTTAATATCAAATTGTTTGTCCGTGTGTTTAAGAATTTATTTTTATGTACATAAATAATTATATGTTGTGTAGGTAATGTGTTTATATTATAACTAAATATATAATGATTAATTAATGCCAATTAAAATCATATGACGACCGATCGAGAAAACAAGTAAAAATAATAATATGGCAAATCTTTGTAAGACAAGTCACAAATATTTATTTTAGTAAATTGACCAAAACCAAGCCCACTAAGTTTGACTCGCTGGATCTACTCAGAAATGGGTCGCGCCGCGTAGTATCCAGTGGTAAATTAAAGCCCGCTGAGTTTGTTCGCCGGGTCTTCTCAGTCAGGGCCACGTTGGATCCGGCAGTAAGCCTAAACATACGGGACGTTTCGGAAATACTTATGGTCGTTGTCTTAAATTGGACCCAAAACAAGCCCACTGAGTTTTATTCGCTGGATATACTCAGGACTGGGTCGCGTCGCGTAGTTCCAGTGGTAGTGTAAGCCCACTGAGTTTGTTTCGCCGGGTCTTCTCAGGAAGGGCCGCGTTGGATCCGGTGGTAACAATAAACCGCTACGCACCGTTGTAATAATATTCATGGTCCACTAATTAATTTAAGTGCGTGGTGGCCTGTTGGTAAACGGACTAGACGCGGCTGCCAACATGTTCACGGTGGTCGCGGGTTCAAATCCCAGGGCACACCTCTGACTTTTCGGAGTCATGTGTGTATTGTTACTCATTGAAAAAAGCTAATAATCACGGATTTTGTTGCAGACTGAGTCCACCCTGTGACTACGAAAGCTGTAAAGTAATCGAAACTTCGCGACAGGAAATTAAAAATGAAAAAAATAAACCGAAAACGCTAAAATTTTGTAAATTATAGTTTTATTTTATAAAAGTGTTTTTTGTTCTCAGTTTAATTAGGTGGATGTTCTATGTATACAATGAAAAAATAATTTTGTTCAGGTGAACACAAAGACCCATACGATTCTGCTTCTGACTACCGTGCAACATTCATGTTTTATAGGTTATGTCGGGAGGAAAATAATTTAAAAATACATTTAATTAGTTACTGTTAGTGAATTTGTTGTGAAAGTGTGTTATTCGTGTTTATATATTATTCTTTTTATTACTGTTATATAAGTGTACATAAGTATTAATGTGGTGGTGAGTTTTGTTTGTGCCGCGCTTGTTTCTGTCACGTGTTTGTCTATTGTTTGTGTTTGTAAATAGACTGTAAATATATTCATATGGAAATGGATGTTTATGATCGAAGCCCGGACCCAGATCCTCCCCCGGAGGTAATGTCCCCAGTGTTAGCCCCTAATACCTCATCAGTTCCGCCACACACAACAAATACTGCCCCTAGTTTCTCTCAGGCTGGCTCATTGAAGTTAACAGCGATAAAAACAAAAAGAATGAGGTCAATTCTGAAAAATAAAAAAAATAACAACAAAATCTCACTTCCAAGCAATTTATTATCGCAATCCATCTTAGATGTAAGCCAAACTAGTTCACAAACATCTGGCTCCTCAGCTATGGATAGTTCGAGCTCACAAGTTATTAAACCCACACGGACTCTGTATTCTCCGGAAGATGTAGGTCCGTTTATTGCATATGTGGAACTGTCCGAGAATTCTCCATCAGATGGGACCACATTACATCCCATTAAATTTGGAGCATTTTTATACAAAAATAACATCAAAAATGTTTTACAAGATGGAATTAAAAAAATTGGTCGTAATAGACTCTCCATATCGTTTAAAACAGGTCAATTAGCGAACCAATTCATTCAAAATGACATTTTTCAAATTAATAATTATAAAGTGTATATCCCTTCCCACAATATCTCTCGCATCGGGCTAGTTAGAGGTATACCCATTGAGTGGAGTCATGAGGACATTGTTGAATATGTTAGGCTTCCTCCCAATACTGGCAAAATTATAAAAACGCGTAGGCTGAACCGAAAAATTACATCACCAGATGGACCAAAATGGATTCCAACTCAGACGGTAGTGTTTTCCTTCGATGGGCAAATACTACCTAAAGAAATATATTGCTGCTTCACGCTATTACCAGTTGAGCATTACATTTATCCGACGATTCAATGTTTTGCTTGCTGTAGGTTCGGACATACACGTGCACAATGTAGATCTAAACCGAGGTGTTATAGATGCACAGACAACCACTCCGGAGATTCGTGCTCGGTGTTGGAATCAGAAGCTGTATGTATCTATTGCACTGGGTGTCATTTCGCCACAAATAAGATTTGTCCAGAACACACTAGGCAATCAAATATCAAACATTTTATGTCACTTCATAATGTCTCATATAATGAAGCAATGACAAAATTCCCGCAAGTCAAAAAATCGTTTGCCGAGGTAATGCTGTCCCCTCAGGCTCTGCCGTCTCATCAACCTACAACTGTATTGTCTCCACCTGACACTCAAGCCACTGCTACCAAGTCATATCGCAAAACAGTATTCCTAAAACCGCAATCTCGTCCTTCTACCCCACAATCTCATATTCATGAATCTCATAGAGCACTGATACAATCTTTTGTTATGCCTTCTCCTGAAAATGGTTGTGCCCTCAAAAATAAACATGTTAATGCAGACAGGGAAAATGAACATGACAAGATGGATAATGTATCAGCTGATACAATCCATAATTTAATATCATCGTTGATTAAAGTTATCACTGACTCTAAATTACCGAACAACGTTGCTTGTAGTATTATTCAAACTATTTCTCTTTCAATTTTTAATATTTTAAAAAATGGATTTAATTCTTCAGTGGAACTGTAGGAGTATAATTAAAAATAAAACGTATTTATCCTCCCTTTTAAATAAACACAAACCATTTATTTGTGCAATATCAGAGACATGGTTAAAACCTAACCAAATCTTTCGTATTCCAGGGTATACTCTGCTTCGCGATGACAGAAGTGACGGGTGGGGCGGGGCAGCCCTATTAATTAAAAACAATTTAAATTTTATTCATGTTCCCATAGTTAATAATAGTATAAGTATTCAATTTATGTGCATTCGTTTTAATAACATTTCTTTCATTTCTGTCTATATACCCAGAAGAGATAATTCCGTTATTCCCATATTGCGTACCTATTTATCTTCCATCCCGTCTCCTATTATCTTAATGGGTGACTTTAACTGCCACAATCAGATCTGGGGTGCTCTTAATAATGATCCCTTTAGCGTAAGGATTTTAGATATTTTAGATGAATTTGATTTGTGTGTTCTTAATGATGGCTCCCCTACTCGTCGTACCCTTCCTAATATTAATCCTAGTTCTGTTGACCTGTCCTTTAGTTCCCCGAGTTTGGCTAGCCTTTTATCCTGGTCTTGTCTCCCATTCACGCATGGTTCTGACCACTTCCCCATCTTAATCTCATTCCCTTCGCAAAACATTAAAACCTCAACCCTTCCTCCCCTGCTACCTTTCATCTTGGATGACACCAAATGGGAAGTTTATTCTAATTTCATAGAAGATAAAATTAGTCTTTTGCCTGAGCCCAACAATATGAATATTAATATTTGCTGTGACAAATTAAAACAATTAATTATCACCTCAGCAGAGACAAGTTTAAAAAAAAAAATGTTTCTTTGGGTAAAATTCCGTCTCCCCCTTGGTGGGATTCGGAATGCACCCAAGCCGTTAAGAGGAGACACGAAGCGGAAACAATATGTAACACCGTTATTAATCTTGAGTCCTTTTTGAATTTCCGTAACATAGACGCTTGTACTAAAAGGCTATTAAAAAAGAAAAAGTTTCAGGGGTGGCGTAAATTTTGTGCTTCTCTATCCCCTGAAACTCCCTCTTCCTTGATTTGGCAACGAGTCAAATGTTACAGAATGTCACAAAAGGATCAAAGTGCTACTTCCTATTCAACAGACTGGGTGGAAGAGTTTTTGGATAGGTTAGCTCCCCCTTCAGTCCCTCACCTTTCTCAAATTCCCTATCAATATTTCCCTCACAGCCTGACTCACACTACATCTATTGACTCCCCCTTTAATTACCAAGAGCTATTATTAGTGCTTGACCAATGTAAAGACTCTTCACCTGGCCCAGACGGTATACCCTATTCATTTTTATCAAAATTAAAACATAGCTCATTAAATTATTTTTTAAAATTAATTAATATAGTTGTCGATTATGGTAGCATCCCATCAGATTGGAAACACCAAATAATAATTCCTATCCCTAAACCTGGAAAGAATTCCTCAGATTCCAAGTCATACCGTCCCATCGCTCTATCCTCTACCATCCCAAAAGTTGTTGAACGCTTAGTCAAAAATAGACTGGAATGGTTTTTAGAACACCACTCTCTTTTGGCAGAAAATCAATTCGGCTTTAGGAAGGGTCGTAGTATTTCTGATAGTCACGCCATCTTCACCACAGATATCCATCTAGCGTTCACTCAAGGTGAGTCAGTGGTGGCTGGATTTCTGGATGTTTCAGCTGCATATGACAATGTCGATCTTTTGGTCCTTAGGATCAAGCTAGTTCAGCTAAGGATTCCTCAAAGATTGACAGATTTTCTGTTTAACCTTTTATCCGGTAGAACAATATCACTGAGACATCCGGGCATTCAGCTATCCACTCGAAGAGTATGGAAGGGTTTACCTCAAGGGTCGGTTGTCAGTCCGTTGCTGTATGATGTGTACACTACTGATATGGATCACAACATACCAGATGTGTGCAATGTCTTGCAGTATGCGGATGACCTTCTCATTTACTCAATTAACAATTCTATTAATGAGGCAAAAGATCAAGTGGAGAATGGCTTGAATATGCTTAGCTCATGGCTCTCATTGAACTCTCTGGAGTTATCCCCCTCAAAGAGTACAGTAGTAATTTTCACCAGAAAACGAAATACACCTTATTTACAAATTGAATTAAATGGCTCTATAATTCCAATAAGTAATGAGGTCAAGTTTCTTGGGAAAATATTTGACAAAAAAATGAATGGTATAGCTCATGTCGCACATTTACTAAATAAATGTGAATCCAATATTAATTTAATGAGATGCTTAAGAGGAGTCTGGTGGGGTGCTCACCCATATACACTTAGATTAATTTACAATGCTACTATAAGAAGCCATTTAGATTTTGCTACTCATTTACTTTTGCCATGTAACAAGGGGGCATTGAAAAAACTTGATGTAATGCAAAGTAAAGCTTTAAGACTAATAGTTGGAGCAATGAAAAGTTCACCAACTAACGCTTTACAAGTGGAATGCTCTGACCCTCCTCTTAATCTCAGGCGACAATATCTGTCAGACAGATATATTTTTAAAATTTCCCAATATGCCACTCACTTGCTCATCCCTAAATTAAGGACACTATGCACTTACATAAACTCTAAACCATACTGGGCACATAAACCTACTCCTTGCATTGTTGAAAGTTATAAGAGATTAGAATCTTTATCCTGTTCCATTAATAAATTTCAAACTCACCCTTTATTTTCTTTGGACTATTCATCACTAATTTATTTTCCTACTGTTGAGTTAACACTTGGAATTAATAAACACACCCCAAATCCTGATATTAAGCTGAAAAATATAATTGCATCTCGTTGGTCAAATGCAGAGGTGTTTTATACGGATGCCTCTAAATTAAATAATGAAAGCTGTGTGGGTGTTGCTTTTTTTCATCAAGATGCTAATGTATCTTTTATGTTTAAATACCCAAATTACTGCTCAGTATTTTCAGGAGAATGTTTGGCTATTTTGAAATGTATAATATACATTAGAGAACACAAAATTACATCCTCTATTATTTTTTCTGACTCAAAAAGTTGTATTCAGGCTCTTTTAAGTAATCCCTTTAATAAAAATAGTATATCCCCAATTATACTACAAGTAAAAAATCTAATCAAACTATGTAGTGAAGAACATCTGCAAATTACAATTGCATGGATACCCAGTCATATAGGGATAATTGGCAATGAATATGTCGATCAGATAGCTAAAAGCGCTATTAATCAAGGAAATGAAGATCACTTTTCAATCTATTCATATGACCTAGTCCCCACTGCAAGAGAACAACTGGAAACTGCGTGGAATGCCAACTGGAAGGATACAAGCTGTTTTAAAGGTGCTCATCTTTACCAAATACAGCCAGATGTTACTCTGAGACCTTGGTTTTCTAAAATACAGCTCAGCAAGCATGTATCAGCAATTATTTCTAGGTTGAGAATTGGTCACTGTTCATCTCCAGTTCATCTGTGTAAATTGCACGTAAGAAATTCTTCCTTGTGTGAATGTGGTCTTGATGAAGGTACCACAACACACATATTGTTCAGCTGCTCCCGGTACTCCTCTCCATCGTTATATGACTTATTGGTTAAAAATAAAGTTGCACTCCCCTGTAACCTGGCATCCATCTTAACCCTAAAAAATAAACCGGCATTAAAAGCACTAATTACTTATTTAAATAACTATAATATTAAACTATAAACTAACCTTACATGTGTGCACCCATTTTGTGTATCTGGTATTAATCGCATCAGTAACTTAATTTCTTTTATTTTTATTCAGTCTCGATCGCTTTTATTTCTTACCCTATTTAATTTTTTTCTAACATGAATGAGTCACGAATGTCACTTGACACTGGCAGTAATATTCTCAATGAAGCAGAATCAGTTGCCATAATAAAAAAAAAAAAAAAAAAAAAAGACCCATACAAAACATCTAACAAAATGATTTCAAATAATATGACAATTTATCTTTATTTATTTGTGTGTTTATCAATCTGTATTGAAATAAACACATCAATAAGTTTCTGTTAAAATATAATAAAATGTCGCATATATCCATACCATTTTATTTATTAACTACAGGCCGACAGCTATATCGATATCGATATGATGGTAACGAAAGTGCATGGTACACCACTATATTATGTCAAGCACACATGTAAACTTCACGCACACATTCGTAAATCAGTTTTGGTCGCGCTCAAAATGACACATTGCCGATCTATGTTCTATACTACATCTATGGTTTAGATTGTAATTAATCACTTGGTTCAATATGGTTCGGCAATACTCATACTGCCCGGGCATTATGAATACTGCCAGCATTAATCACTTGGCCCATAACATATATACGATACGAATGTATCGTATACCTACATATACTTATGGTCGTTATTGACTTATGTTCGTAACCATAGATATGGTTACGATGTACGTTATACAAATTCGAACATTTACAGAGTAGGTACATTCGTATCGTCATAAACTGCGATCGTCAGAAGATTCAAACTTCGTTTTGGATTTACAGAGTACAGCCCCAGGTGCTAGTTTTAATGACTACAGACACAAAGCAACTAAATATTTCGGAATAAATTTTCTCCCCATAAAACCAACCTATGGTTGTGTTGCTCAAATTACGCGGACTCAATGTTGTAGGACTTGGGGCCATAACAGACAGCTTAAACCAGCTGCTAATCAGATACAACTATTGTTTATAAAGTCTGTCGCGATCTGAATGATATGCAAGTATCATGTGGTCCAAGATCAAACAATAAATAGGGTATTCCACTCTTTTTTTTTTAAAAGTGTCTTATAGTTTTCCTAAGGTAAAAACAAACTAGAAAAACATACTACTTTTTTATTGGATCGTCAAGTTCCATAAAAATCCATTTTAAATTAGTATTTTAATCTTCCGCGCGTAAATGACAGAAAACAGTAGATGCCGTGTTTCGAATGATTACGTCACTCCGTGACGTAGCGTAACTCATGGGAACCACGATGCTGTACTTTCTGAAGCGTGAATATTGAAATAAACATGAGTTAATCTTATTGTACTTATTAAAATAAATAAATAAATAACACCCAACAGTCACATACATAGTCCTGTAAAATACCTTATTGTATCAGTCTACTTAAAATCGGATGTGTGTTAAATTCTAATAAATCCAAGAACTACTTTGTTGTTATATTTTTATAAAATTTTGTAATCCTTGTATAAAGAGTTGAAAATATTTTTATTTACACTTGCAGATTATGGAAATGCTTCATGTTGGACCCGGCCAAGAAAAAAGAACCGACAGATTCAAAGGCGGCGAAATCGTTGCTGAATCTCAATTCGTTAATTAGATAATTTTATCTATACGAGTTTTACCGCATGCATTTGACTGACACATTGTGATTGTATAATTAGTAATTATGTTGACTATCAACATGTTAATTAGTTTAAATAATTTATTCGATGTCATAGTCTGTGATGCAAATTGAATATATTGCATGTGAACAGCTTACGGCTGCTTTATGTTGATAATGTTGATTATTTCAACATTAACGAAATTTTTACCCAGTATTTTATTGTATTTGTGACATATTTTCAGTTTTTGACGCACCATGAGAAGTTGAGGTCGTAAAATGTGTACCATGCGAATTCGCACTCTATCCTATTATCTATTCTGTAACTTTCTACTTCATCTTAAATTGCTTATTTTTTATCTTTCATTACATTTAATTACCTCGGCTTCTTTGTTTTAAGGACTTTGTATATTTGGAGTGGTTTTCTAACCGTTTCATTTATAAGAATGAATTACTTACTGTAAGACTTTTTGTAATGTTTACAATGAAAATAAAGAATAATTGATAAGATTCTTTGTTCAATTTTTGATTGGGTAAGATTGCTGCTGAAAAATTTTTATAAACGTAATGGAGGTAGATAAAAATTACTGCCAAACAATAAATTACTAGAGCAACAAGAAACTGGCGGAATTTTTGTAATTTTATATCGTTTAAATGACGTTGAAATTCTGCCCAAAAGTACCAGGCCAGCATAAACTGAAGGTGGTTATTCTGTCGCTTATTTTTGTAATTTTCTCGAGTGACGGTAAGTTCTCAACCTAAAAGTACCAGGCTTGCATAAACTGACGGTGATTGTTGCATCTCTTTTTATAATTTCTCTCGAGTAACTGCGAAATTCTGAACCTAAAAGTACTAGGACAGTATAAATTAAAGGTGGTTGTTCATCTTTTTGTAATTTTTCTGGAGTGACGGTGAGATTCTTATACTAAAAGTACTAGGGCAGCATAAACTAAAGGTGGTTGCTCTTTGTTTTGTAACTGTATGTCAAACTAGTTTTCTTTCTACCCTCACACATTGATGTCGGATGATAATCCAGTACATCGCAAAAATATAGAAACTACCGTCATACAATATTGACATAAAATGTTTTTGTGTTGCAGATTTTTTTTATTTCGTACTGCCGTCGCCAGCCATCCGTAACATGTAACCTATTTTTTGATAAACGGATAATAATGCCGCAGCATGTGCATATTGGGTGTAATCGAGGATTACGCTCAAAACTACGTAACGTAACGTTACAGGAAAAAAACCATCTCCGGGAATGTGCCATTAAAATGTTAGAAGTAAAACCACCAAGTGTAGAGTAAAAATGTTTTATTACCTAACTTTGACAATCGCAACAAAGTGGAATGTAAAGAGAAAAAATATTAAATAATAAAAAGAAAATACGAGTGCTATAAAAATGTGAAAAAATAATACGTGTAAAATGATATTCTAATGTGATGTTTGATAAGTCCAAAAATAATTAATAAATGGAAGCATGTGAAGTGACTAGAACTAAAAATTTTGAAGAACACAATCAATAAATGCATGAAAGGAACTAACTGAAGCTGCCGATAAATTATAATGTTTCTCTTACAATCTAAATTGAACAACCGACTTGCTTAATGTTCTAGATTCATTGTACTTGACATTCATGTTGAACTGAACCAATTCAGGTTAACAACCACGTCGCGCCTCTCATAACTGGTAAAAAATGTTATTACACTACTAATACGTTTTACTGTATAATAGCCACCCTTAATTTATTCTATTTACGAAGTCTTGAAATCCACAAAAGTGAATACTGTAGTTTATTTTATTTCACAGATTGCTAACTTTGAATAAAAATACGAGATAACTATACGATCTTGAAGCCTCCGTGTTTAGTTTAGAATAACATACATTAACTAAGCATAACGAGAACACATTTCTAGTCTGGAATTTTCACAATAATTCAATAAAAACTTATTGTTACCGACGCCTTCACATTTTCTAAGCTCTGAGTTATTATCATTTCTTTTTAAGTATACGGTGTAAGGGTAACCCTAGCCTAATTAAGTCTATTTTCATTATAAAACTAACTTGATGGCTCATACGTTGTGCTCACATTTCACATTCAAAATGAGGAATTACGAATTAACAATACGGAATTAAAATAGTGGAGCAACTGAGATTCCTCTAAACAACATAACTAAGTTAATAATCTTATTACCAACTAGCATTAGTAAAATATAATTTTAACATAAAAATCTAACACGTAATCAGTAACAAATTTCAAATTACAGTCAAAACAAACATAGCTACCTTGTATAAAATATTCGTTTAAGAGCGTTTATACCCTGCACGCGCTTTTTGGCTTAAAAACAGGACTTTTCAAATGAGTTAATAGCCACCAATAAACAATTTTAAGGAAAAATAATTAGTACTAATTTTAGAAAAGGTTGTTCTAGGGATTTTGGTGGAAAACATTATAGATTGATGGATAATTTGTGAGTACTATAAGAATTACTGAACACAAGTTTCGTTATTTAGGCTTTAAATGGCAATTAAGAAGCTTAAGATATCCGAAACCACTAAATATAAGATGAAAATAAAAATATTATCAGACTAATAAGACCCTTTTGGAGGGATTTTGCTGAGAAAAATAATCTTTTTGTATTTAGTTCCTGAAAAATAAAAATTTAAACAATGCGAAATTATTCAGAAACTCTCGTCAAGAACATATTTTTTTTCACCAACTTATCGTACATAATTTTTTATGGCAAATGCATATTATAATAGAAGAACATCTTATCAATAAATTACCATTTTTATATTTCAACAAAATTAGTTTTCATGTTTTCTACAAATATTTTAAAAACCACTATAAAACACACTGTCCGACGTGGATCAAATCAGACCGCCGCAAGGCCTTCTAGAGGGAGAACATATCGCTCGTCGCTCCGGCCTAGCTGCAGTCGATTTTTGCCGTACGTAGTAAAAATAGCCACGCGCGGACTGCGATTACCACATCTTAGTACTTTGGTAGTAAAATATTTAATTATTTTTATTACCTACAATGATTTTGTAGTGAGTATAAATTATGTTTCAGGTAATAATGGGATGTAATTCCGAGGCTAAATTATGTTATGTATTGTAATATAAAATTAAATATATTTCGTAATTGTAAGGGATTGTAAGGCCCCTAACACTATTTATGTGTTCGAACACGAAATGGTTAATAAAACGTCTGTAGTGTCTACTGATTGAACACTGATTTGAATGCAACTTAACAATGTAATAATAACGAAAATATGATTAGTATCTAAATTTCTATTGTTCTTTGCTTGCACAGTAATATTTGTCTACTTATAATGCAAATAAAATATTTTTATGATATTATATTACAGTTACATTTCAATTGAATATTTGAAGCGCACGGATCAAAGTTGTTTGAGCCGATTGTATAGCGAGCCGACGCGGCAGCTCTACGCACACAGCTTTGGTCGCTTATGTGTGCGTGAAATTAACGAAGAAATACCTATAGTTGACTTGGCGCGCAAGGTGTATACGCTCTTAACGCTAATTATTTCGAACGCTCACATCATTTCGACTGTACCAGATATAAAACTTAGCTTAAAATTAACGCTCCAAACGCGGCCTTATGGCGATAATAACAAACTCATACCGGGCTAACATGCGCGCCTTTAGATAGTCTCGTCGTCATCTAATCTTGTCGGTAGATTTGATTTACGCTTTGCATAATCATGTATTAAATATTTTCGCATTAAAGGTATGTATGAGAAATGTCATAACGGAACAGAATGAATAGTTCAGATAAGAATTGAACTAACCCATTATCCGACATCGCCTTTCTACATAATATTAGATTACAGTGGAGATCTGTAGCACGCATGTGAGTCGGGGAGGTGTATCAGTAATCATATGACAGAGGCTCGGCTCCTGGTGTGCGGCGAGGTGTCAGTATCGAGCATGGCGGACATGGCGACGGTGTTGGAGATGGGCTCTGCGTCGCGCACGAGGTGCTCGTGGCTGGTGGTGAGGCCGGCGCCGTACTTGAAGCTGCGGCGGAGACTCGAGCGGATGGTTTTGGCGGAGTCTGTGTTCCGTACGAAGGACCTGCGCAGGTAGTCGCGCGTGAGGTACAGCGAGGCGGCACGTGCGGGCGCCTCGTGCGTGAGCGTGAGCGACGGTGCTGCCGCCACGCCTCTGTAGTGCGGCGGCTGCAACTCCGTGCCAGTGTCGCGCTCCACCGCCTCGCTCAGTGTGATCGGTATTTGTGATGTGTCGTCTGTGGCGGACGGCTCCGTACGCGCTGAAGTCATCCTGAAAAAGCATTAAAAATTGATGATAAAAATTCCATATATTTTTCAAATACTTCCATTTCTGTCTTTTCGAAGGCATATGTGTATTGATAGTCACCACGCACTAATATGGTGAAGAAAAATCGTGAGGAAACCTGCACAAGCATACTATAGCGATTTACAAGAATTTCTATGGTATGTAAGTCCACCAACCCGCATAAGGCTAGCGTGGTGGACTATGTGGCCTGATCACTCTCAAACATACTGATTGTAGAGTAGGCCCGTGCCTAGCAGTGGGACGTATATGGGCTAATACAGATACAGATATCGCACCCCCGGTGCACTTGCAAAAATGTAACTTTCCAGGAAAAACATTTGTAACTTTGACATCACATAAAAATATGACATTTCAAGGCATAGACAAGTTGAACAGCTTCTATCACAATATCAACTTTTAATTTACCGTCAAAAAATTATGACTACGTAATATTCTAAAAAATAGATTATTTCTTTATACTTTTAAACCTTGCAGTTTTTTTATATGGCATTGTTGCAACGGGGGTGCGATATAGATTTTCATGTTGTGTAGCATACAGCAGATATTTGTAAAGATCAAACCAAGAGCATGATGTATGAATGTACCTGCGCAGCGTGCGGAAGCTGCGTCGCAGCGTGTTGAGCAGGCGCGCGCCGGTGGCGGTGGAGTAGGAGGGCGGCGGCGTGTACTTGGGCGGCGGGTCGGGCGCGGGCGCGGGCGGCGCGGGGGGGCGCGCGCGGGGAGGGGCGGACTCGCTGGCCGTGCCCATGCGCGGACGGTACAGGTGCTGGATGCGCTGCGGAGAATAAATATACTCAATAGTCAATGCAATACACTCAATGCAATACTAGCTGTTGTGAACGTGACGTAGTGGTGCGCTATGAACATTATATGTCAACAAAATCTCTTGGCAACTATAGAGTGAACTAATAAGTAATGTTATTACTTTGATTAGAAAATACCAAATTAAAAAAAAATTGAAATTTTACCCTGTTGGGGTAAAAAAATCACTGGAGAAGGACCTGTCCTTCGCGCAACACGGGGATATTAGGATAACGCACGTGGCGTGTAATAGCCGCACATGCGTTCCATCCAAAATAAAAATGCAACACACAATCATATCACTGAAGATAACAATGAACCAAAAACGATCGCATATTCAACTAAAAGTCAATAATCATTATTAACTATGCTATAACTTTAACACATTAGTACTATTTATATAAACATCCATACTACCACATACGTGACATCTATGTGTGTACCAAAAACAGTCTACCACGCTTGGTAATGGCTACATAATATCATCCCTCACTATTTACACAACTAATAAATCATTGCAAATCAGTAAAATTTCATTACTGACCTAGTATTATTTGCTCACGTCAGTGAATTCCTTATATTTAAACATTCGTAATTATTACCACAGGTAATAATAAGAACCAACGGGAATTTGTTGCTTATTGCGTAAGTGGAGCGAACAGGGAGGTCCTATAGAACTCCTTGAAAATACAAAGAAAAGCACACTACGAGAATTACTACTGTAAGTAGTGGTAACCCAAAGCATAATTTATTTTGAGGCAAATTTCAAACAGAACGCAAACCTTATAGGGCATGGACACTAAGGCCAAAAAGATTTTACATAATATGAAAAGATCCATTCCGAGAAATTCGCCTCCAAATAAAATTTATAATAACATTAAACACGTCGGAGTAAGCGGGGCTGAAATTAAAATCTAACATAATATTTAGTTCCTAACAATTTACAACTATTGATATTTTACCATCTGTCACAACTTTTGGCGCAAAATATGTGAGAATACACTCCTAGAAATCTGCACACAAGCAACTTTAAACAAACTGTTTGGTAATCTACAACTGCATTATATTATTTACATATAAAATGACTGAAATCTCCAACAACCAAAATTCTTACCAAATCTTCAACACACTCGCTAGCTCCTAAATCCTTTGCAGCGTAAGTAAAACAACGACTGTTACTATAATTATCATTATAAGCTATCTCTTTGATCTGAAATAATGACACAAGCTAACACTAGCGAGATAATGTTCACTTTTGGCACTGTTAGTTGCCCGTTGTTAATCGCAATAGTTTTGTTGAGTACCTCTAGAATGTCGGGCGGTCCTTTGTTCATGTATCTCCACGTTTGTATGAACGCCACAACTGGCAGTAATAGAAGTCCGGTTTGTTGCATCAGGACAGCAACTTGTCGACACCATACGGGCCAGTAGCTGTGAAATTAAATTTAATTCGGTTATTCATTGATTCATACATCGTGAGGAAAAAACCTGCATACCATAGCGATTCATAAGAATTTATATGGTATGTAAGTCCGTCAACCCGCACTAGGCCAGCGTGGTGGCCTAACCACTCTCAATCGTACTCTCGATTGTAGAGTAGGCCCGTGCCCTGCAGTGGGACGTATATGGGCTGATCCAGATCCTTTTTTCCATCCAGATTGATTCATAGTTAATTTAATTTATCATTATAAAAAATGTATATCCATCCGTAATGATTTTAACAGAATGCCGGCTTAACGAGTCTACAGTTTTCGGCCATATAAACGGGTACTCTACCTACTCAACCTCGCGTAACTTAAACCAAAACGGCGGAATAGTGGCTTATGAAATATTAAAGAAACTTGGAATGCAACCCCCTCAGAACCACCTTTTTCCGAAGCCTGTTGCCTACAAATAGATATTCCTAAAGTTATAACTATTCTAGGCCTTTACAGGTCGCCATCCTTTAAATGCATTGACCCCTTTCTAAATTCTTTAGACATAACACTCAGCAACTTACAGAATAAGTCGTCTCTGGCTCTCGTGGGCGATATAAACATCGATATTTTGCCATCTAACAAAACTAGTGCAGAATGTTCTAAATATCTTAATCTAACTAGTTATCACGGCCTTGTTCCAGCAATAACAATTCCCACTAGAATAAACAGTTGCATCGATCATATCCTAATAAAAACCAAAGTATCCCTAATAGGTGCGGTTTGTGAAACTGATTCTACCGATCATTATGCTGCACTAGTCGGCCTTAAAACGTCTCCCCCTAAACAATATCAGAACTTACACAAAACCACGATCGATTACAAAGCAATCCTAAAAGAACTTCAGTTCAGTTCGTTCTTAGTCCATGGATCACACCTGGACTCCTTCGCTGCATGCGACACCGTGATCATCTTTTTAAAACTCACAAACAATTTCCCAACGACGAAATCTTAAAGATCACGTACAAACGATACAAAAATTTTTGTAACAACCTACTGCGCGAAATTAAAATTAAATACGATAAAGAATTATTAGCACAAAACAAACACAACCCCAAACAACTATGGAACAATATAAGAAACATTTGCCACATTACCTCAAAAAAAGGAAACACAGACGACCTACTTTCTTGTACCGACAATCCCGTCCAGTCTCTTAATTTATGTAACAAGTTTTTTTCAACTGTAGGTGAAAACCTTGCACACACCACACTCTCGCAAATAAATGAAACTGTAGATAGCTTATCCTCGAATATTAAAACAGGCAGAAGTCCTAATGCCTCCTTCTTCCTCTGTCCTACTGATGAAGCCGAAATAGATAGTTTAATAAAACACCTTAAACTTAATAGCGCTCCAGGCATGGATAACTTAAACAACAAACTGATAAAAATAGTAAGTGCACAAATTATCTCCCCCCTAACGTACATTTTTAACCTGAGTCTGTCCACTGGCTCCTTCCCATCAAGCTGGAAAAATGCAGTTGTAACTCCAATTCATAAAGACGGTCCAAAAAACATTCCCAGTAATTATCGTCCGATTTCTCTCCTTACTGTCTTCTCAAAACTTCTTGAAAAAATCATAAACAAGCGCCTAGTTTCCTTTCTCGAAAAAAACCACTTATTATCCGAAAGACAATTCGGTTTCCGTAGTCATAAATCCACTCAAGACGCCGTAACTCTTCTATGCAACCAAGTAGCATCTAGTTTAGACAAAGGTGATGTATGTACTGGAGTTTTCCTAGACTTGGCTAAAGCTTTCGACTGCGTCTCAATTCAACTACTTCTCCGTAAAATGGAAGTTCTAGGCATCCGAGGTCTGGCACTGGACTGGTTTAGAAGTTACCTCACCAATCGTACACAAACAGTAAAACTAAATGGTATCAATATCAACACACTCCCAATAAATTATGGTGTCCCCCAAGGTAGCATTCTCGGGCCTACGCTGTTCATCATCTATATGAATGATCTCCATGACCTTGTACATAAAGTCCTCCGATATCATTTGCTACGCGGACGACACAGCAATTTTGTTTTATGGGAGTGACTTGAATCGCGCCCTAAGACTTGCCGAAGAAGGCATGAGTAAAATAAAAAACTGGCTACAACAAAACCTACTTACTCTAAACACCAAAAAAACAAAATTTTTATGTTTCCACAAGACCTCCTCAACAAATTCCAAAACAATATCCGAACTTAAACTCCATTCATGTCCATCCACATCCAGCTCTGTAAACCGACTCTCTTGCCTCTGCGATAGTATTCAACGCATAAACATAATTAAATACCATGGAATTCACTTGGACGAGAGACTAACTTTTGAGACACATGTTAACAATTTATCAAATAGAATTCGTAAGCTCTCAGGAATCATCACTAAACTTAGAAATAGTGCAGACATTGAAACCTTAAAACTAGTTTATTTTGCAATATGCCAGTCGCTCATCACCTACTGCATAACCATATGGGGCAGTTGTAGTAAAAGCATTCTTTTAAATCTCGAGAGAGCCCAACGTGCAATTCTAAAAAGAATGTTAAACAAGCCTTTCAGATATCCCACAGACCTTTTATATAGTGAAGCCAAAGTTCTCCGAGTTCGCCAACTTTATATCCTACACGCAAGCCTTCAAACTCACAAAGCCGTTTTACAATCGGATTCCTTCACAAATCTACGTAAAAAACGTGTCTTTCGTCTGCTCTCCCATCCCGCAAAAACAAACTTCGCCAAAAGATTCCCATACATATCACATCCTGTAGTATACAAAGTGTCGGTGTTATAAATGCTTTCAATTGCAACATCATTAAATAACGTCAATTAAAACAAATTAAAATTATAAGATTTTATATCGCAATAAAATTAAAAAAATGATATTTTCAAAGAAAGTAAATAATAAAATAATTTAGTTAAAATACAACATGCCTTATATGTTTACCTACTTGCCCTCAGTTGACCCAGACATAAGAGCGGCAACGCCGCATTTTTCGTCACCACGTAACGAATGGTATCATTTGATTTGGCGCGGTTATTCCTTTGTAGTTTTTAGGCTTAATTTTATTCGTTTAATAACAAATTTGATAAAATATTCTCAATTAAGTCCCCTTTTACACAAATAAAGTAGGTCAAAATTGCTTCGTCAGGGGATCAAAATAGCACATCGCGTAAAGTATTACTGCCACTAAACAGACCTTCAAACAAACCATATCGGTGTATTCCATAGCTGTAAATCACGACATCATGAACATGAATCAAATGCTATCGTAATTTACGAATTACATTACGATGTATTGTGAGCAACGCACGCGCATTCGCAGAGAACAAGTACGGCGCACTGACTAGGCGACGCGACGAGTGGCGCGGGGCCTAACTCCCGAGTCGCCGTCGCCCCCGCCGCTGACCCCCGCAGTGTTGCTAGGTTAGATTTAAAAAAATACGGGAAAAGTTCCGTAAAAAATAGTAGATGGATGTAAACCACAGTGGATTATTATACTGTTCATTACAGGGATATTTACATATTTACAGTAAGCGATAATACACAAACATTATTAAAAATTACAAGTATTCTGTAAAAAAAAAAGACTGTTAATCGCTGTATACTGTATTCTATTTGTTCATAAAGTACTTGTACGGTGCACCCTACATACCCTATATGCCCTACATATAATTCCATTTAGGCTAGTTCAGACCAAATAAACCATAGTTTACCAAAAACCATTTTCTTTACATTTACGAACCATACGTAAATCCTTGTACGGACACCAAACCCCGTACAGTACTGGAGATATAATAAATAAATATTAAATATTCGCAACAGTTAAATACATAGTCATGACCCGACATTAAGATCGAGTTTATGGTTAGGTTGAAAATTTAAGGATGTCTCGGTGAAATAAAAACCCTATAAAATTATTTTATAGTGCTAATTTTGTTTTTGTGTTTGTAAGTTACAGCTATAGGTTTATTATTTATCTTATTAATCATATTGCAGTACGTTTTATACTTACTAAATACTATGTTTAGTTACTTGACAGTTAATGTAACAAATAGTTTTAGTTTAATTACGGCGCACCTTGCAACACTGCCCAGGAGTCACGTGTAATCCCAGATTTCGAACTGACAACGTCGCGTCGCGTCGCTGAGCTATTTTGAGTTTTAATATCATGAATATGGGGTCTAAATTCAATCATTGATTTTATTTCTATGCAACTAATAATAAAACCTGTTATTCTTTTGCGCTTGACTTTGTGTCAATGACCTAACCAATTTGCTACAGCAGGTGGTTAAATATGAAAAACTAAAAACCTATCCTGTGGCTAAACGAGTGATAATAAATTAATAATATTTGATGTACGGGCTGCTGATGCGATACCCTGTATGTGGTCCAAAGGAAAGAACTTATGTCATCGACATTTTGTATAACTCGGTCAATGCACGCTGCGATATAAAGAAATTGCACAATCAAAAAAGCTAAACAAACAATTAAGAGACTATTACTCCATCTCGACTACGACGAAACCGAAAATATTCTCTGCTCTTACATAAACCCTCATGATCTATCAGTCACTATTAATACCCACCTAAATCAAATGTCTTTCACATCGAATAAATATCTACCTAAACCCTTAGTATTCCACCACAATTAAAGAGATTATGCTGTACCGGTAAATTACGATAAAACATATTATACATGGATACACTGGTTGCTTATACATACATAATACTAGGTATCAATGCTCACAATGAACACACACTCATGCAAATACACACACACACACACAAACACACACACATACACACAAACATTAATACATACTTGGCACTTTCTCACACTCACACACTTAATTTTTAAATAAAATATTTATTTAACTGGTTTCTCAAGACACAGGCAAAGCCTAATTTGAGAACCCCTGCAATATTCTTGTTATGTAAAATTATTATTTTTAATAAAGATTTTTTCATTTTTTTCATCCATCGGCCCAAGGAAGTACACTACTGAACATAGGCCTCTCCCAATGATTTCCACAGTGACCTGTTGGAGGCAGCCCGCATCCAGTGACGTCCCGCGACATTTAGCAGGTCCTTTACCAAAAATATATATAACACTGATATTTATATATGACATGGAATTTTCAATATATTTAATATTAAGTAAAGATGTTATTTACTCACCCAACAGGTTTTCTCCACGTATATAGTTGACGTTGCTGTCCAACTCGGAAGTCCATTACGCATATTGCCTGAAATTATATATTTCACCATAAAAATTCGGCATTTATTAGTTATTGTGTATAGTGTAGAATTCGGGTAAAAACATATACGGTGCCTTGTGCACTTTGTGCCTTGTGTACATGTTTATTGTGGTTCGCCATTTAATCAAACGTTATATTATTACGTCATGTTATGTTTATACAAAATTACTTCTTATTGACGATGGTTGTTTGTTTTAGCATCGCAATCATGTTAACGCTGTCGTTGTGCTAATCGCAGGTACATAAATTACTCGTTTACGGTCTAGGAGAAATATAACGGGTAATGTAGTCTACGTGTGTGCGTATACGTGCGTGCGTGTGCGTATACTTGTACGTGTATATGTGCATATACGCATGTGTGCGTGTAAGCATGCGTGCGTGTGTGTGTGTGTGGGTGTACGTATGCGTGTGGGTGTGTGCGTATAAGTACATATGCGTGTGTACAAGCTCGCGCACTCACACACAGCACGACGGGCAGCACGACGGTCCACACGAAGCTGAGCAGCGCGGCGGCGGCGGCTTGCAGGCGGCCGCGCGGCACGTACAGCGCGCGCACCACCGCGTCGGCGCAGTAGGGGCGGCCGCGCACCACGAACACGCCCGCCGCCAGGCACACCTGCACGCCCGCCTGCCACCACGCGCCTGTCCACGCGTAGTCCACCAGGTGCACGATGCGGATGCCGGCCTGACGAGACATATTCACTGGTGGTAGATCTCTTATATGTGAGCGGCCATCTGGGTAGGTACCACCGCAATGTCTATTTCTCCCGTGAAACAACACTGTTTAATGCACTGTTGTGTTTCGGATTGAAGGACATTGTAGCCAGAGCAACTACTGGACATATTGAGACTTAACATCTTATGTCTCAGGATGGCGAGCGCAGTGGAATGTTGCTACTGTTTATGAGCGGTCGTATCGCTTACCATCAGGCGAACGGCTTGCTCGTCTCGCCATTCAATGCAATAAAATATATATATATATATATATATATACCGGGTATCTCAAGACTGCTACCGAAAACGAAGCTGGGTGGTAGTTTTAGTGACTACAAACACAATGCAACTAAAAATTTCGCAAAGAAACGCGACAATGATTTTTTATGATTTTTTAAATATCGTCATTTTTGGGTGGTAAATCCATAGTTTTTGCTAAAATAATAATTTAAACACTTTTATACCTTAGATTATTTATAAATAAAAGGGTATACACTATTATTTTAGTATAAAATGTATTTACCACCCAAAGATGGTCAAAGGAAAAAAATAACAAAAAAAAATTGTCGCTTTTTTTTGCAACTTTTTCTGTTGCATTGTGTCTGAAGTCGCTCTAACTACCACCCGGCTTCGTTTTCGGTAGCAGTCTTGATATACCCTGTATATACCGGGTATCTCAAGACTGCAGAAGAATGTAGTTTTAGTGGCTACAAACACAATGCAATTAAAAATTTCGCCTAGAAACGCGACAATATTTTTTTATGATTTTTTAAATATCGTCATTTTTGGGTGGTAAATCCATAGTTTTTGCTAAAATAATAATTTAAACTCTTTTATACCTTAGAGTATTTATAAATAAAAGGGTATATACTATTATTTTAGGAAAAAATTTATTTACCACCCAAATATGGCCATAGGAAAAAAATAACAAAAAAAAATGTCGCTTATTTTTGCAACTTTTTCTGTTGCATTGTGTCTGAAGTCGCTTAGACTACCACCCGGCTTCGTTTTCGGTAGCAGTCTTGATATACCCTGTATATACCGCGTGATATTGACATATTGTAAATAACTTCGTCCACATGTTCGTAACCACCCCAGGAAACATTTTACCAAGTTAGATAAAAATCCACCTGATAGTTTTGTCAAAAATGACGATTTTGTATTTCGTAATTTTCGATCACTCTGTACATGCACGAGTAGTTTTGCCGCTCAGCTGACAAAGGACTTTGACCCCGCAAACATAAAATTGGCGAAATAGAGATCCCTCAATATGTTCTACACTACAATAATTATTATGAATGTAGCCTAGAACATGATCGTTATTTTATAAGTAAGTAATAATGATTAACTGGTGTATTTTTAGTAAGCATTTACTCAAATACATACACTAATTACTAGGCACTCTCAAAATCCAATATACACATTAAAAGGTTTCTTGAATATTGGAAATACATACACGGCATTTTAATTGCACAATACATAAACTTTAATTGTAATCATAATCATAGGCCACCGAAAAAAAATCGATCACGTGACAATCGGTCCAAATAAGTATACATGAATAAAACTATGCATCAAGAATAAAATTTCTTTCAGCTTTATTTTTACACAGCTTGCAGTCAATTTTAAGTATTGTTTGAATCCAACACGCAATATTTCAATTTAACATTTCCAAAACAATTTTACGTAAACGTATCCTAACGCGCCATGTTCCTTCTGTACTTTGCATTTACTATAATCACTTGTTGCCAGATCATACATCTTGTTATTATTATGTCATAATATGCAACTGTCCCTTTTTCGCCCTTGGATTGAGTATAATTATAAGAAAGTGACAGCATACGAAACATTGTTGAAGTAGTGTTGTGAAATTATTCGAGGACACTTAATCGATATTTTTTTTATCTCAATATTATTTAATATTATAAATATGGATCTAAATCAAGCTTTACTATAGTGTGAGTTGACTGGAAACTTAATATTATGTCAGAAATATCATGTTAATTCGTTTTTGTCGCTTACGGTTGATTTTAATAATTTGGAACATCTTCAATAATTAAAACCCAACGTAAGGAAAAAAAAAATCAAACCGTATTCAATTCTTTTTTAAGAATCCCTGACGTAAAAGGTGGTAGAAAGTTCACCTAACGTCAAGTAATATTGCCATTGACGAAATTATTAAAAATAAGAATTTAATTCCAGCAAATGAGCAAGCAGATCATTTTATGGTAAATGGTCACTGCCGCCCATGAACAGCCTCGACTCATGTATCATGAATGTGTTACCGGACCATGACATTGCGAAGGGAGCGGGAAGGAAAAAGCCGGCAATCTTACTCACCGATCGAAACGCGACAGCGAAGCTGTCGCTTCAACGCTTCAAATCATTCGCCTGTGAGACAGCGGTACCTCCCCGGACGAGCCTGTCCATTCATGCTGAGTATCAGGGTGCCCTTCGCTCTTGGATATCCGGTGTCGTCACCAATGCGTGTGACGTTAATTGAGGGGTTTTTAGCATACGGATATTCTGGAGTAGATATTGTTAGGGACCGATCTCGGCCACAATATCCGCTTTTATACCGGGCTGGAAGGCCAGAGACACTGATATACCCCTTTCGACCCCCCGATACCCCCCCGAGGTATCGAAAGGGGAGCTTAAAGCTTATTCGCTTGAACAAAAAAAAAGTGCACAAAGTTATCTGACTAATCCCGAAAAATTACAATAAATTGACAATATTTAATGTTTCGAAAGTAAACTTTGTGAAATCTTAATTTTATACAAAATACACCTATGTATTCGCAGCTGTAGATAGTTTTATTAATTAACTACTTACGGGTAAAATTGCTTAGAAAAGTAAAGTTGACACATTCGACTAAACTACAAATAATCGATATCGATTTCGAGATATCTTAATCACGGCCCTTATTTTAAATTACCAATCACATAAAGATTTTTTTACGCCAATCAGAGTATCTCATTTGAAATACTATTATCCAATCCAGTTACGTAATTACTGCATCAACCAATCCATCCAATCAATCCATAGGGATCTTACATTTTTTAGCAAATCCTAATGTATGGTGGCGCGGGCGGCGCGGCGGTAAGCTCAGTGTTCGGTGTACTGCGGTACAATTGGTAATGTAAACAAAGACGCGCGCGCGCAGAACTCGCCATTTTGATAGTTTTTAAATTCTGTTGTTATTAGTATTTAGTGTTAAGTAAGTGAATAGTTATGAGTGTTCAAGTGATAGAGACACATATTGGAATTAAGTACGTTATCATTAGGTGTTAGTTTTAGTGTTTTAAGTGTTATTTTTAATATTAAAGTTTTAGTATTAGTGTTTATAAGTACATTTTAGTTAGTATTTTTTTTTATTATTATTAATTTACTTTACGCGTATTCTTAATACAATGACGAATACTTCTAGTACTGTGGAATACACAGATATGGTGTTATTGTATGGCGAGTGTAATCAAAACGCCGCGCGCGCCGCCCTGGCCCTCAGAACATATTGTGAGAGATTTGGTGTAGCTGTACAAAGATTAAGGTTCAGTGGTCAGTACTCAGTTGTTGCCCCAGACGCACGAAGATGTTCCTCCCCGTCGTATTCGAATTAACTTAGAGGAGCGGATTTTGAATTGCTTCCGGGACAACCCAAACATGAGCATAAGGCAGGCTGCACGGCAATTCCGTGTGAGTTATTTTTCTGTGCACGGGATATTAAAAACAATTTAATTTGTTCTGTGATTACTATGAACAATTTGTGACATGGGAAGATAGTTCTCATCTTTGGTTCTCGCGATCGCAGCGTCGCGCTGCATGTACTAGCAGGTCGGCTGTTTTCATAAACGCGGGAATATTGCGATGTTGCCGCTCCGCTCCGTGCGGACGCTGTTAATCAGGTAAGTGTATAGTTATAGGACGTTCAAATTAAATGCCATTATTTTGACTTATAATTTGTTTGAAAAATCAACTTTTTTGTTTCTTCTTCAACGACAACTCCTATGCGTGCAAATAATATAACTTACTACGCGATGCACATGGTTTAATTTATTGTAGGGGGTGTCAAAATCACGCTGTATATATATATTATCATGTTTTAAATCTACACTTTCATTTACTTTATATCAACTCTTCACAAAGGAGAATGCCCATTTTGCTATGAAACTTATCTTACTTAGAATCTGTGCGAAGATTTTTGTTCGATGAACCTACTTTTTTGAAAAATACATATTTTCAATAAATATAATTGAGTCCCAGGCCCGGAATTCTTGAACAATTAATTTGAAGTTCAATAAAGATATATTTTTTGTCTTCGCATCTATGAACAAAATGTAAAATATGATGATAGTTACTTTATTGTATCTATTCAAAATTATCGGGTTCGATTCCTATCTAGAAGTATTGATTTATCAAAAGTTCTCATAGTTTCGAATTAAGCCATCCACATCCAACTTAAAAAACTAATCCTGGATACATTTCCTCACGACATTTTCCTTCACTATTAAAATACACGAGAGAAACATCCAATATATTTAGTTAATACTTACATCAGTACTCAACAGCAGTCCGACGACCAATCCAAACACGCAACTAAGGAATGTGATGGTTGTCTCCCACACTCGCAACGCCTTGGAGTTGATGGCCATGATGCCGGTGATCACGCAGTGCCAGATCGCTAATTGCTGGGCGATGCCGAACATTATCAGGATAAAATAGAAGATCACAGCCCACGCCGGAGACAACTGAAAATATACACAGATATCATTCATTATTGGTAAGTAGAAACACGCACAGATATACATATTCAAGGACAATCAAGTACATCCCACATTTAAAGACTATATTATATTATATTATTGACTATATTAGTCTTGACACCCATGACACAAGACTTTTCGGTCTCTCACGCGAAATGTACAGGGTATATCCAGACTGCAACCGAAAACGAAGCCAGGTCTTCGGTCAGTCTTGATATACCCTGTGTTTTATCTACTCGTGGATAGCATAAATATTTGTCTCAGAGGATCCAACCCATGGCCTCTTTTTTTCTCAGCTGGCATCTGGCTGCACCACGGAGGTTATGGAGGTTATGAGGAAAATAATCTATTTTATATTATTACTATTACTTTACATTAACAGTTACATAAATACGAAAATAAACAAGCCACAACATTTTCCAAGAATTAGATATACTGTGAAACAATACAGCATAACAATTTAATGTTACATAACTTTAAAGGCTATTTTGAATGTTCCTATTAAAGTAACTAATTAGGTATGTTCTAGTAGATAATGATTAAATTTCAGACGGCTATAACGAGTTTAAATACTACCAGTATCGTCAATAATATTATACAGGCGCTTTGGATGAGATTACCGAAGAACGCTATCAAATCGAAAGAATAAAAAATCGAGGCCTGGTGCGTGTTTACTATGCAAGTTTTCTAGGTGGATCCCCAACAGCATATATATCAAGTGGTATACTATACTCTACACAATTGACACACAATTGGATAAAACTACATTTTCTATAAAGTGCCCTAGAAAAGAGACTGTCCCGCCCTCAAACCTACTACTGCAACTCCTGTAAGCCATGATCAACAGTGGCACGCATTTAAGTGACACCCCACATTGAAGCTCGGCGAGTCTCCGGAAATATCTAACTTGTTTTTAACTGTATCAGCCCCACAGTATATACGTCCCACTGCAGGGCACGGGCCTCCTCTACAATCGAGAGTACGATTGAGAGTGGTTAGGCCATATAGTCCACCACGCTGGTCTAGTGCGGTTTGGCTTGTTTTTTAAACCGCAACGAAATTATTCACAAAGTTAAATTAATAGATGTTAGAAATAAAAAGTACACAGTACAGTAGTACAGTACAGAAATAATAATTTAAATACCTTATTTATAAGTTATATTTCGTACTTCAGACACCCTTGCCCTCTAATCGATAACAATAATAGTCTGAATAAAATATCAGTCTGATCGAATTTATAACGGGCGATACCGAACAAATAGCGTGAAATAGATATTCAACTTTGACAGACACGTGTGTATTTCTCGTGACCTTGAATACACCTTGCGAAGAAAATATAGTTCATCTTTAAACTCGCAGACCACGAATACATCCCACTGCTGGACTAGGGTCCTCTTCGCTTGGGAGGAATTAAAGGCCACTTTCCTACTCCGAGTTGGTATAATTCCTTTAAAACTCTAGTTTAGAACTCTCAAGGGTAATATACTATAGGTACTCTGAAAATCCGAAAGGAAGATCGAATCTTTGGACGACCGAAGTTTATGACGATACGAATGTACCTACAAAGACTTATGGTGGTTATTAACTTATGGTCGTAACCATAGACTTATGGTTACGATGTACGTTATACGAATCCGAACATTTACAGAGTAGGTACATTAATATCGTCATAAACTTCGATCGTCCGAAGATTCGAACTTCGTTTCGGATTTTCAGAATAGGGCCCAAGAATGCAGTTCTCCTCGAGATTTTTCCTTCACCATTGTAATGGGCAAAGATTACCTACATATGATAATTAATTAACGACCATATATTTTTATCATCGGCTGCAGGAACTAATCAATTGTACATAAGCCTCTGTACAACATTTCCGCAGTATACTAATGGAAGTGGCCTGCTACTAATTGGATCATGTTTAATGCTTATTTACATCGTCATCGCAATACACACATAAAACCATTTAATTGCACGGTAATGATTGAACTAAATATATTTACTAGCTAGGTACACGCGAAACAAAGATTCGATTTCATTGAGTGGCGGAAGAAGTAGTACATTGTAAAGTACCATTGTTACGGTATTTTATGGCACGATATATCTCTTCCGCCTTGTGAACGAAGTGTTATCATGAAACACTTAACACATACTGATTGTAAACTTATGTTAAAAGCAAAAATAATGACGTCCGTACAAGCGCAACAATTATTTTAATTACCTGAAATTCAAATCCTTTCGCTTTTATAAATTGATATTCTACAGTATTTAGCTAGATTGAAGATAAAATACTAATGCAGAGTGCTAAGTAAATTCCAACCTTAGAACCGCCAGTACAACTACTGTAAACCTCGAACTAAAATTGCACGCTCTTTGATTACACCGAGCACTGAGGCACGGAAAATGGTAACAAAATTATTCAAATAAATACATAACACCCAACAGTCACATACATCCATAGTACTTTTCCCACAGTAAGATCGAGTCTTGTATCATGGGTATCAAGAACTACGAGAGACGTTTCGGCCTCAAAAACACCCAAACCCGAAAGAAATATTTGTGGACTGTACGAATATTTCTCTCGGTGCGGGAATCGAACCCACGGCCTCTCGGCGGCGTCTAATCGCCTGTGCCACGGAGGCTGTCAAAATCAAAACCAAATCATTATTCACTTCTTTACAAAGCAAAGAGACACATAAACATGATCTCAACACGAAAAAAGTACAAACACACCATATCAAACAGTTACATACCACATTAGCCGGAAGAACAGCAAGCGTGGCTGGAACAAGTTGCGTGGCTAGCTGCAGCGGCTGCCACCCACTATAGGTCCTGGCGGCCACCCCGGTCCGCCATACAGTCACCCCCACCAGGCTCCCATAATGGCCCATGTATCTCACTGGCGTTGATGCCACGTTCCCAGGCATCGGCTCAGACAACGGCCATAGGAATTGTGATGATTTCACCGTTTCTAATTGTGGGACGAAAACAATGCTGTTGTCAATTGAAGATGTAAATATGACGTCAGGAATATACAATACTGCATTGTCATGGAACTCTGGGATTATTATGTTGTTTTTTTACAAGAAACCGAAGTTGCGCCAAAGGGGGCATTTATAGGACATGGAGATTTGAGCATATTGATACGTAAAATGCAGTTGACCGAAGATAGTAGTAGTAGGAAGTACATATGATCTCTGTTTTTGATTACTTTCTAATGATTTCATCTCTATATCTATTATAGGTATGTATGTATATGCTATTTATTATGTATGTATGTTATGATGAAGTAATTTGTTTTTTTTTTTTTAGTTAGTATGAATATTATTTAGTGTCCTCTCTTTTAATTATTTATTTTACACTGCCCTCTCTTTCTCCTTCTCTTTAAATCCATCCCATGGTTGTCTGTAAGACATTGCTTTAAGCGATAAGACCGCCATTTGTACTCTTTTTTTTTTTTAGATTCTGAATATTGTATTTGTTTTTTTATGTGTACAATAAAGATTTAAATAAATAAATAATAAATAAATAGGTATAAAGGAGTGGGTATGCAGAACAAGGGGGAGGGGGTTATGGAAAGATTGTTGGGCCTTTAGTTTCATTGATATGACATTAATAGCCTTAAAAACTAATTAAACTCGTGCTTACGTTAAAAAAACGTGCTACACAGAGTAGCCATTGCATTGTGCAATTCCCAAACCTCTCATTGATACCACTATGTTTACATTAAAAATATTTCATTACAAAAGCTATTTTGAGAGTCAAAAACAAAGCGTCGACTTCAATTTATCATTGGCCGCACGTGCTTATTGCAACTCGGTGATGCAAGATAGCGTTCTATATACCCACGCTCTATAGTGTTGGGCAAACATCACTAATCGCAATATTTGTACATTTTAACGCTGTTTTTTAACTTTTGTTCTTTCAAAGATTAGTATATCGTATACAGTCGGCAAAAACAGTTATCTAAATAGGTGAACTGTCTGAATATAGTAATAAACTTTTACGATCTATCTGTGGAGATCAGTTTTATGGTATTAGAATGGTGATCAACTGAATTTAACTCAAATAGTTTGCCACAAACGTTTGGACACGCTCTCGCGTAGCTAATTACGTTTTGATTACGTATGACGGTGACAATTAGAGAAAAGTGATGCCGTCTCGCTCTCACTTGATGATTAAATTAAGTTTCTTTTTCGATTAAACTAACTCGGATGCACGCGACGCGGTCTCAATGTATAAAATAGTAATGTATAAACTCTAATTTTCGTCAAACACACATCGCCAAAAAATGATTCCTTATATCGTTAAATTGATGTACTTTCCTTTCATAGCCAGGTGAAATATTATTCCGGAAAATCCAGCTGATGACATTAAGGTTGTCTTTAATGACCTTGTTTGTCTTTAACCGCAAAATGAATCCGATGTGAAAAAACAACTTCGTATTGGTCGATACATTTTTATATCTACAGCTGCAATAAAATGCGGCTCATCTGATATAAAAACCAATAACACTCAAGTTAACCAAGTGTGTAGGCGGCATTTGAAACAGTATTTGGGATAAGGGGGTAAAAAGAAAGGAGGCAAGGATTATTGAGTAAAAATTTCTCTGAACATTCGACTGATACACCGTACAGTTACACCGTAAAAGCTAACTGTCATGAATCCATTAAAAAATAATTGATGACGTCAATAAGCAGTAATTAAACACGAATGTTTTTAAAATGTAATAATCGATTAATTGATTGTCATCAAGTCGTTTCTCAACCGACTCACAAACGTAGTGACGCATTTTCACGGTAATTTAAGCTATACTCAACGTAGGTGAAAAAATGCTCAATTCGTATCACTCGGCCTATCGTAACAAAAATATTACGGTAATAATTTACAAGATAAAGTTAATTTAATTTAGAATTGTATGGCACGACATTTATAATGTTTTTCCGACATACTTATGTAAATTTTTATGAGTAATTTTTATGTCATAATGCCTCATCTTCCATGGAAATGCGTTATACAAATGAGTTTTTCTTTCAATTTCTATATGTTTCGTAATTCGTATACGCTACATGCAGCATTTCGGTAGAATTACCAAGCAATTCGCATAGCTAGTTATGGAAATTATTGCTATTTCAAATTAACATCATCATCATATTATTTTAGCAGCCCTGCATGCACTGTATTTCTTATATTGCTAATTGGGATTCGACAAAATAACACCATATATTATAGCCGTTTTTCACATTTAATTACATACACAAAATTGACTGTTGAATTTCTTCTTTAAATGAATTCGTAAAAGAAACGCAACGCAAATGTATATAAAATGTGAAATGTTATTTTCAATTTCACTTGCTATTAGTGATTGCTATTGCTATTTATTCCAAAACTATAGCTATAAATTCACCATGAAGTCGATGTAAACTCACCAAAACTGCCCGGTATGTACGCGTACCCATTGTTCTTCAGTATCTGCACACACGTGTTGGCCAGGAAGGAGCCCAGCAGTAGTACCGCGAAGGTGAAGGCGACGATGCAAGCGCTCTCTCTCTGTAGTACCACGTTGTTTTTACTGCGCGAGTTTTTGTGTGACGTCAGCTGCATCACACAAGCCCCTAGCAGACCCCATGTTAGAAACGTCTCTTGGGCAGCCGCTGCCCAACTCTGTGAATAATTTGGCTTTTTTATTCCATCCATAATACATACATTTGTTTTATAATGGTTTCTTAGATTTACGCACACATTGAAATAAAACAATTATTTCCGGATTTTATTGCGGATTCGGTTTAATTACTTTATTTTCCCAGAAGGGGTAGGTAGAGATGCTACTAGGACACCCACATTTCGCCTTGTGAGTTCCGTCACACGATGTGATATGGGACGAGCCTATCACGATCGGGCACAAATTATTGACTCCGGGCTGACACTGAATAGAAAAATCCAGTATCAATTTATGCGACCCGCTTTATGGGATTTGAACCCGGGACCTTAGCTTTTCAATCATACGTAGTGCAACTGCGCCACCGAAGTAGTCTTTATTCCATTAAAATTGCTTTTTTACGGATTTTATCGCGTATTTCACATTTTTTGACGTTGCGAATTCTTTACTTTATACGGCTTTTATGGTAAAGGGTAAACTTAAGTTGTATTTTAGTGTTTTACCCTAGAATACTATCAAGTAGAAGAGGAATCAATTCCTTGATATAAGTACTACTTATTAAGTAGGCTGCTCAATATTAACGTTACGGAAAAACTTGATGTTAAAGATGTGATATAGTCGCTTCATTCGTTTAATGTTTGCTTTTTAATATTCTGGCGTTGCAAATTGATTGCACGTCTACGGTATACCCGCTAAATGCAATTTTGTCCAGATCGTATAGACAAAATTATAACGTGACAAAATAATGAGGGTCCGATATACAGATAAACCATTAAAAAAAACACGTAACATGCATACTTAAAGTAGGAAAAAATGGTTACACCTACAGCTGTATCATGTTTAAAATAACCTACGGACGAAAATCTAACATCGGATTATAATAAATAAATAAATAAATAAATAAATAAATACACCCAACAGTCACATACATAGTCCTGACCCCACACTAAGATCGAGTCTTGTGTCGTGGGTATCAGGAACTACGAGAGACTTTTCGGTCTCACAAACACCCAGACCCGGAAGAAATATTTGTGGGCCGCACAAACATTTCTCTCGGTGCGGGAATCGAACCCGCGGCCTCTCGTTTCACAGGCGGCGTCTAACCAACTGCGCTACGGAGGCTGTCAAAATGTCGTATGATTAATTGCTTAATCATACGAGTATATTTAAGAAACAATGAAATATTTCAGATTATTAATTTAATCATAAAATAATAAAAGCAGACGTATGGTTTTAGAAGCAAACATTACAAGATATTGCAATAGATGTTTTAATTGAGATGTTCGTTCAAGGTGATCTCAGTAGCATTCAAATAACTTATAGGCGCATTGTTCATTCACTCGGAAATATCGGATGTAGGCAAACAGGAAATATTTTTTTTTTCAAACGTGAATTTATTGCATCCGATAAGTGTGTTGAATCTTATTAAAAGACTCATTGTAAAGCTTTTAGTTACCTTTCAACATGTAAGCGCTTTCGTGTTATTGTAGCTTTGTTATTAGGCAGAATTAATATGTATTTACGAGTATTAGAAATATTTTTTAATACCTTGTCGCGAATAAAATATAGTGATTCAACACTTGGACTGCCTCGGTAGCGTAGTTGTACTAGTCTGTCTAATGCCTGAATGATATTGGACTTTTCCATTAATTATTAGCCCAGAGTCAGGAATGTGTGTCGGATATGGCGATAAGCTCGCCACGTATCACATCGTAAGACGGAACATACGTACAGGCAACATAAGGCGAAATGTGGGTGACCTGACACCTCTGCCTACCCCTTCTGGGAAAAAGGCGTGAATTTTTTTATGTATGAATGTGTGTGATTCAACAAATTCAAATAGAGTTAATATGACATTTGAGAGTTACTAAAACCACCTCAGCACTGATCACCGCAAAGCAGGGGCGTGCACTCCTTGTAGGCAGAAATGCAGTGCTTTACTTGCCATTCACAGATATTTTATTATAACGTTCGTACGTATTAGATGACTTTAATTTATAGTAAATAAATGAATAAACAAAATATAATAACTTAAAAACGCCTAATATTTTATAAATAGCACCTATTTGCAATCACGCAAACATTATGGTTGCCACGCGAAAAGCAAGAGGCGCTGCAAAGCAAATTAATGTACCCAATCAACCAAGTCATGCCGCCGCGTCCCGCATTACATTTGTTTGCATGTGTGTAGTAATTTTGGTGTCCGTGCACAGTCGCAAACGCACACACCCATGAATATTGAAAGCCGCGACTCCTGCGGCAGGCCTCGGGAGTTCGGCAGTTGTCGGGAGTAATCGTAAATGTTCGTTGCCTATAATCCGAGTAAAATTAATAGGCTGGAATCTAATAAATCACCTATGCACATTATGCATTTTTTGTTAGTAAGGTTTTATTTGTTTAAATAGAAATGTTTTGTGTTTCGCGGGGGCCATTTTGCTTTTTTTATGAGTTTTTGCATTGTTTACTATTTTATACTAATACGTTTATAAAAAAAAATAGATTTCTTAACGGATTTTTCATTTTAACATTTGAAAGTGTGTACATTTAACAGTTTATTACTAAGTTTCGATATTAATTGTAGTCATTTGCTTTTACTAGTGTGTTTGTTTATTTTTTTAAATGTTATTTGATTGCGAGGTTTGTGTTAAAAATGTATGTTTATCAAATGAATGAATGAGGTGGCCGAAATCTTGCGTTTATTTACATCGGGATAGGTATAGTAATCTCAACTAACCGGAACCTTGAATATGTGAAAATTGAAAGCTGACTAGGTGAGTTTTTTTTATTTTACTTATTAGAATTTCTTCCGCCGCGACGATCGATCGCTGTTTTGTCTGCGTTGCCGTAGAAGATGGACATGAATAGTAGTACATCTAAGACTTGTTATGTTGGCATGGTTACCGACTTAGAGATCCGTCGCGTGGCTGTGGCTATGCTAAAAAACTATAAAAGAAAAAGTTTTTGTGACCGAGTACTCCGCCGCATACCCAGTGTCATAATCCTGTACACGCCGCTGCCGCAAAGAGATCATTGAATTTAACCGCATGCTGTTGTATCGATATCGTGTGATCCTGTGGCCTATTCAACCAATAGAAATCAATATCATAAATGTATTAATTTTATGTTTGATCATGATAAATGATCTGCCCAATGTTCTGCATAAAGCAAAGTGTTTAATGTTTGCCGATGATCTTAAAATCTTTATATCCATCTCAGATTATGGGGATTGTGTTGCCTTACAGAGAGATATCGATGCTGTTATTGATTGGAGTGCAAGTAACAAGTTGCCACTTAACTCATCAAAGTGTAAAGTCGTCTCTTTTACTCGATCTCGTACCCCAGTAACAACAAAATATATGTTGGGTGACGTTCAACTTGACAGAGTTACCACGATACGCGATCTGGGTGTTACCATGGACTGCAAGTTTAGTTTTCATGAGCATATAAAAGATACGTGTAAAGCAGCAAACAAATCATTAGGATTTATCCTCAGAACCTCCGCTCAATTCAGAAACATTACCGTTCTTAAGCTTTTATATAATTCATATGTCCGTAGTAAACTAGAATACAATGCGATTTTATGGGATCCTTGTGAAAAATTATACACCCTTATGGTTGAAAAAGTCCACAAAAAATTCTGTCGCTACATATATATGCGAATATATGGGTATTACCCATTTCTGTATTCATCCCTATTTGTGACAGGAATGGTTAATTACGACACCCTACAACTAAGACGTAAATTAACCTTAGTTATGCATTACTACTTGCTTCTGGCGCATGCCATTGACAATCCATCGGTGCGGGAGAGTATCCATTTGTACGTCCCAGATCAGTACATGCGTGCTGCTGGGCGCAGGCGACATCGTCTCCTCGCATGCCCCCCAGAGTGGCGCTTAACGACCACTAGTGTTAATCCGACCGCGAGAGCAATACATTTATTGAATTTATTTTTAGAGACTAATTTGGATGCCGATATATTTGAGGACAGAGTGCACACCATGTATAACAATGTGTATACATTTGTAAATTTTCTGTATGCGTCTACCACACGTTACTAATTGTTGCGATTTTTTATTATTTTCTTGTAACATTATCTTTATTTCTTTTTTTGTATTATTGTTATTTCTGTATAATTATCATATAAGCGTTTTGGTGTACTTCCACTGTAAGCTTATATTGGTTCTTTTTTATAAATAAAAATAAAATTATAAAATTATAAAAAATAAAAAAATTATTAACTATTGCAAAATATAAACAAATAGACCTAGCCACTTTTAAAAAAGCTACATATAATAATCAATCGAACGCGTTAAAGTCATTACAAGGCAGTTTACATATATAAACACAGACATATGTACGCAATTTCACATCAATCTTCATCGCTTGCACACAATAGGCCATTCGTCTCGAGCTGTCATGTCCACACGCGACCTAATTTCCATCATCCGGTCTTTCACGAGATATACATTGGCTGCAAATGGCAATATGATATCAAAGGCAATGTTTCTCGATCTGCTCGCTGGATATTCTTACAAGCGGGTCAAGGCGACACGGGAATAATCCTGCGGCTTAGCGCGACACGGATCATCAGCAATAAAGCTTAAACCATATAAGTGTTACAAATATCTAGATTATCTTATGCGAGCAATTATTCTGAGACCTACACTACACTGACCGTTAGCAAGGACGTTTTATCTTTACCTTCAATAACCGTAGTACCCGAACGATTTTTAATAAACTGTTATTTTGTTAAGTAAATATATTGTGGCAACAACCCGCATTGTTAGTCTGGCGTAAAGAGCATGACGCAACACGCGTTAATTTATTTTCGGATTAACATATGAATGTAAATTGTTGCAATTGTAATTCAAAAGTGTTGAATATACTCACATTACTATTTATGAAAAATTCGCTCCATTCAGTCTCGGAGAATATATTCGTAAAAGTGTCGTACGGTATGAGTGTGAGCAATTTGGTACACAGCACGAGCGTTCCGCATATCGGCAGAAATATCAGCATGTACACGGCCTGCAATTAACACGTAATGTGAGCGTAACACGTTACCATTTGAAGGAAATCGAACGTGTGACCGCGCTGCAGTGAGCAAAGAGTAAGCACCTTGCCGTAAGACCTGAGCCCCTTGCTGAGAGCCACGAAGACGATCATCCATACAACGGCTAGATTGAACGCCACCTGGAACTTAATGGTGCCGAAGTATGCGTTGGAACCCGGGCTCCGCTGCAACACCTCGCCGTGGAAGTACTGCGGCAAGGTCTCCTGGATCTTGTACGTGCCGTTTTTACCGCTGCCATCTGCAACAAAGCCTTTCATCAGGAACCGCTTCCTCATTCGAAACAACGAAAAACCAATTGACTAAATTGAGCGGCCTTCGTTCATATTTCCTGATCGAAACCGCGTAATATTCATTGAACAAACAATACTCAATCGTAGTAATTATGCAATGTTGTCTCACCTTCGATGTTGAATTCATGCGGCAGGGTCCATTTGTATCTGTCGGCCGAGGTTATAAACGCGTCTCTGAAGTAGACGAATATCCACGAGAGGCCTATTATGCTGTACATGCCGATGACCGCTTGTATGAGTAGCAAGGACACTCCCACGCCTTGGAATATGGGAGATATTCTCCACATGTCCACAGGACCCGCTTCCAAAACTTGGCCCAGAGATAAGTGGAGCGTGAACAGCGGTATTCCGATTAAAAATGATAGTATGAAAAACTGTATTATGAAACTCGCTGCAAAAAATAAAATAAAAATTTAACAGGAAATTACAAAACGCGTATGAATAATTCTTTATGATGTACGATTCTCACCTCCAAAATCAACGCTGAATATGGCAAATCTTGAAATATTGAATATTCCGACAGTACAACTCAGACACGCTAACATCGCACTCATACGGTGCGGCCACACTCCAAAAGGAGGTTCTTCAGTCTCATCGTTTCTGAAAACATCATCATGTTTCTTATCTGATTCCAAATTATTAATAATTTAGCTTAAAATTATGATTCACCCAAATCACATCCTATGACCTCATTTATCGGAACGAGCCAGTTACAAAATTACATCAACAAGGTTGTTGCATAAAATTTTCGTTCACATCGGAAGGTCTCGAAATAATTGAAACAATGCTTATAATGTGTCTTTTGGTACAATATTAAATTGAATATACAAAATATTACCTCTCCTCATTAGTGCTGGCTATAGATTGATTAACGGGTGCAACATTTAATGATTCGTTTGAGGAACTAGTAGTGCTAGAACTCCTAGCGGTACTTCTGGCAGTGTTATGGCTGGTCCACTCTGCTGGAGTGACGTCACTATCCCCCGGTGACGGTAGTGACAATGTCCGGTTCATTAACAGAGCCCTGCGTCCCACGATCAATGGTCCCGATGTTCCATCAGTACTTAAATTGGCAGCAGTCACTTGTAACTGTATAGGTGCACTAGTTGGTCGCATGTTCACATGGTGCTCCAGAAATAATATAACTGGTAAAGTGAGAGGTTCGCAAGACTGTTGCGTGGTGATCGCTGGGAGTACAATTGGATCTAATCTCCTCATAGAATTCCGCAAATTATCCTGCGTCGTGCTAGCTCTCTCTAGCGGTACCATAGCTTGTCGGTCGTTTTCAGAAAGTTCCGAAAAGCTTTTTGAACGACCAAGATTCGCAATCGGTCTCTCAGATGTACTCTGCGATATATCTAGATCCTCTAATGAGGGGGCAGAAGGCGGAATGTCCGTACATGTCACTACTTGAGTATTGTCATCCATGGAACTATGAACCTCCGATTGGTCGGATTGCTCGTAACTGTCACCGATGCACTCCTTAATCTTACAAATGAGATCTTCCTCATCGCTGTCGAAGCTTTTTGTGCCATCATCTAAACACGCCAGTAAAGACTTATCTAACACTTCATCTAAGTCGTTCAATATATCCATAAATTGGCAAAGCGCGGTTGCTTGAAATTCTTCGTCGTTTGTGATGTCGCTTGATGCTTGTGATGAAAAGTTTGAATCTGACTTGTAACATTCTGGTATTGTTTTTTGTAAATCTTCTCTGAGGTCACCGTCGTCTGAAAACTTGTCTAAGTCTTCGCTGTATTGATCACTATCGTTACTTTCAAACACGCTGCTGGAAGCGTCGCTCTCCGCATGGCTTCCTGGTAAATTCTCGGTCTGTTCGTATCGACCTTCGCCCGTGTTAACTACTTCCATTTTTATCGCATGGCCTAAGTCATAGCCGGCGCGTTTCGATGTTGACCCTGCAACAATCACCTCACTTGTAACAACAGCAAAACTCCGAACAAAAGCGAAACATATTAGTAGAAAAACTATTTATATCACACATTTTGAGAAGACAATTCCCCACAGCCTGCTCATGATCTCTGAGGCAGTTGCCGCGAAGTTTTGTATTGTATTTGTATTTACGTATGAATCAACTTGCTAATTAGCTTAATAACTGCACAGAGCATAGGATCAAATAAGACTAAACGTTAGCACGCTTACGCCAAATAGCTGTACAACACAGTTTGTAAACATGAATCACAGGGGATTAACATGTCTTGATAGCCTAAATGAAATAAAAACAAATGAGCACCTAATATAACTATAAAAGATATGGAGAATCTCAATGGAGGTCACATTTTTGTTCATTAAAAAATTACATACATACCATGAAAAGCATATTACAATATATGTGGAACAGAAAGCAGTATGAGCAAGAATGAAATCAAACAACAACAGTTAGAGAAAGTTTGTGAATAAGGACAAACAGGCATTAGATGGGTACCTTTCATGCAATAATTCACAATTACATAGATTTACTTTAACAAATTTTTTACACTTGGAAAATAACTATATCAATTATTAGTCCCTCCGATCATTCACTATAGGCTTCATTCAAAAGTGCACAATTAGAAATAAACCACAAAAAACTAATAAAACACTAACATGCAATGCAATCACTTATCATAACTATGATTAACTGTTAAAGATAAGACACTTATAAGTGGAAAATACATAACAATATGGTGTATAATTACTGAGAAATTGTTTCATAACAATCACACACACAACCTGTAATCAGCTGGAACAAGTATTTTGTAATGTCTAATGTTTCACCTGAGATTCTCCGATAATACTGTTCATTGATATTGAAAATATTCACTTATACAATACCAGATAAATAGTTTGAATAAATTAATATTATGCTTTGTTAGGAATGTCAACACTATTCTTTTTTTACATAATTAAAAATATTTGAAATATTGTGAAAATCTAATTGTCTTATGTAAAGAACCTTTACATTTTTAGGCTTACTAAACATCTATTTGTTAATAATAAAATAGAAAAATATTGGCTTAAGTCATTCCTTACTGCCACTAACTTGTAATTTATGGCTTGAAAAACAAATTACACATTGAAAACTGGCAATATATCATATTATGTTAATATGAATTTAAAATTATTCTCCTTATTATTGCATTGTACTCTTTAATCATGGTAGGAAATATAAATAAATGTAAGACAAAAATTACAAATACACTGGCATGGAGCAGATATAACCACATTAAAATTACAAATATTATAGAGATATAGATATCAATAATTAATTGTGATACAGTACTGTATACATTAATGATTCATTAAACAAACAAAATAAAAAAAAAACAAAATTCCAATAACTGTCAGACAAAGCACAGCAAAAACCAGATTAAGAAGGATTTTTAAGAAGCCTAATTTTTAGCCTACAACTTCCTAATAAAACACAGATGAGGACTAATAGACAACCAGTGGCGTAACAATAGGGTGGCAGAGTGCGCAAAATGCCACGGGCCCCCGGCCTTAGGGGCCCCCGGCCCGGCAGGGCCCTAGTCCAACGGGCTCTCAGGCCCGATAGGGCCCCGGCTCGATAGGGCCTCGGGCTCAAGCCCGACAGTATGTAAGCAGAGAATAATGTAACACTAGAAATGAACGAATGGACGAAACTAAAAATTATATAATAGCAAATCGCGGCGATAGTGAATATTCAGACTCAAAACAATCACAATCAAGTATGAATAAAAATGAAATTAAACCATGTTATCTAATAGGAGTAGAAAAATTAAATCTCCATATGTTACAGATAGGGGTACCTAATTAAAAAAAAATAAAGACGACGTGAAACGATTTGTGATTAAGAAAGGTCACTGTAATCCCAATGGACCCTTTTTATGAGACAGTGACAATAAATAATAAAACAATAAACAAACGTAGAGGACGTTTTGCTGACAATATAGTCTTGAGGGCGAATCCGCTGGAGGAGCTGCAACAGATGCTGCATGGCCTGGTTTCAGCTTCGCAAGGAATATATCATAGAATTAACTTCGACAAGACCAAAGTAATGATCAACCACCACTTTGATCCAAGACCTGCTGTATATGGTATGTTGCTGTATGATGATATGCTCTATCATAACCGTTGGAGTAAACGTGATTTTGAGCGGAGACCGTGTCTTGGCTGATGTAGTGTAGGACATTCTACGGCTAGGTGGAGTGTCGATTTGCAAAATGTATCTGCCCGATGCTGAATGCGACAAGCTGACGACACGGTGAAATGGCGCAATTTGGAGGAGGCCTATTTCCAGCATTGGGCAAGAAAAAAAAAAGACGAATAAACAAAAAGTTTGAGTATTGTTGAGTTACAGCAAAATGTGGTCTTGATTTAGAGGAATTGTTACTTAAATTCAATGGCCAGATGAAATACTTAACTCCGAAAATACAAAATGAGGTAATTGTTATTTTGGGCCTAAATTTACTCCATTATATTTGACACAACTCAAGATTAGTTTTTCGGTACCGTGTCCTAAAAAGAAATTAAAATGGAATTCCAAAAGCAATCTTTAATCTATTTAATAATACTAATTTAAATGATTAGGGAATCCTTTAGTTTAGCTTAGCTGATTCTTCAGCACGCATCGGTCTCCGGATGAATTTGGATAAAACCAAAGTAATGTTTAATAAACGTATTGATCCGGAACCTATTGTTGTGAACGGAGCTCTTTTTGAAGTTGTTTCAGAATATATCTACCTCGAGCAGAAATGGAAATTAGGTAGAAACAACTTTGAGAGTGAAGCTCGAAGAAGAATCCAGCTGGGCTAGGCGGATTTGGGAAACTTCGTTGGGTCTTCTCGTCGCCAATACCGCAAAGCTTGAAAGTCCTCAATGAATGCCTCCTACCCATAATGACATACTGTGCCGAGACTTGAACACTGACGGTGGGACTGGTTCACCAATTCAACGTCGCTCAACGAGCTATGGAGCGGGCTATGCTCGGCGTTTCCATGAAGGTTAGAATCAGAAATGAGGTTATCCTACAGAGAACAAAGGTGATCGACATAGCTCAAGCGATCAGCAAATTGAAGTGGTAGTGAGCTGGGCACATTTGTCGGAGAATCGACAACCCTTGGGCTAGCCGTGTTCTCGAGTGGAGACCACGCCTCGGCTAGCGTAGTGTAGGACGCCCTCCAACCAGGTGGAATGACGATATCCGAAAGATGGCTGGTAGCGGTTGGAGACGATGGGCTGAAGATCGAGCCCAGTGTCGTGCCATTGGGTCTATGTCCAGCAGTGGTCGCGAATAGGCTGATAATGATGATGAGAGAATGCTTTCCAGATTTCATGAACTAAAAAATATGAAGTATGAAGCCATGCCATTAAAAAAGAGTCTTTACTGTACTGTATCAGCTCATAATTATAAGTCCCACTGCAGGGCACGGACCCTATAGTCTACCACGCTGACCTAGTGCGCGCTGGCGGACTTAACGTACCACAGAAATTCTTTACAAATTGCTATGGTATGCAGGTTTCCTTCGATATTTTCCTTCACCATAGTTCGTGGTGATCGACTAGCTATCAATACAAGCATGATTCCGAAAGGTAAGAGGTGTGCCCTGGGATTCGATCCCGAGACGACCTACAACAACCTACAACATGTTAGCGGCCACTTCTGGTCCGAATACAAAGAGGCCAGCTTAAAAAATGTTTCATAAAAACAAAATTACAATGTTAAGTTCTTTTTTTACATTTACGAAGGGCCCCATATGATGAAGTATGCCACGGGCCCCCGATGAGGTAGTTACGCCACTGTAGACAACTGTTTGAAAAATTACCCCCTAAGTGGGTAAATTAATTAAAGTTTTGTAAAAGTTTGTATTGATGTTATGAATAAGGAATTCCAAGTACTAAGATTTCAGAAATTTTGTCAAGCAAAAATACAGTCAGGTGCAAGGCTATGTTTGTAGTGATATAAGACATGTGTCAATTAGTTTCAAGGTTAAAGAAATATACAAAGTATACAAATCAATATTCTGGAATAATATGAAATGACAGTTTAATTTTGATAAAACATTAATTAGGAATATTAGATCTTACTTTATGACAAGACTTACATTTATTGATTTTAGAAAATCAGCATTAAAATTAAATCCTACTAATATTATACTAGATGCGAAAGTTTGTGTGTTTGTTACCTCTTTATGGTCAAATCACTGGACCAAATTTATTGAAAATAGCTGACACAGGAGTTTAATATGGCAGAGATGTTTAAATATTTATAACAGTCGCCAGAAATAATTATTGTGTTTCTAAAGTGGACTGGACTCAAAAACTATTTGCACCAGGACCAAGCTGGGCCGGACCTGTATTATAATTGATATAATTAACTAAATAAATACTCAGATATTTTGAGAGAAGTCAGTAAGTCCATGTTCAAATACTAACTGTTTTATATTTGAATAATATGTGATTGCTGTCTATTATACTTCTTGTCTCCATTCAAGGCATGCAGTCCCATCCTCTTATATCCTATTTCATCAGCACTACATTCTATCCCATTACATCCCTTTTAGCGTAAAGAGTAGTAAATACATATATTAGAATTTCTTGCTTGTCATCGGGATACAAACTGGCATATGTTAACACATCCAGCATATCAAATACCTTCATAGTAAATTTCAACAAAATTGGTGCTGCCATTTGAAAAAACAAATACCTACACAAACTTAGTATTGTTCAGTTAACTGATTTTTTCAAACGAATAAATGTTTTAAATATTACTAGCATGTACAAATAGCTAAAATTACAGGAATGCATTGTGTCCAGAAAAGTATCAATATATTTCCACAAAATATAATATGATAAATTTTACATCCAAATAAAACATACAAACTGAACTCAATAATGATTAACATTGAAAGTAGACAATTAATTTTTAGGAATAGTATTGTACTTATGTTGCTTACACTGTACAGCCCTAATAGATTATGTTTAATATATTTTTCTATACACCCGCATTATATTTGTAAGCCAGAAATTATGTTTTCAATAATATATTTTAAATTTGCAAATATATTAATATAAATAAATACTTAAGAATTTTGATTACTACTGAATTGTAAGCGTATTTCTTCACGTTTGGCTTTAGTTCAAAATACAGTTAAACTGCATAATAACAAAAGGTAAAATAAAACAAGTGCACTAACCTGATTTCCTAACTTTGTGGATGGATACCTGCCCATCGATAGTCTTGTCAAAACGTAACAAATTTTAGCACTCATTTGTTTTGCACATTACATACTTGTTTCAGTTCATTGTTTATGTTGTTTATAACACTATTCGTTTATCACAAGTTATAAATAATTAAAAAATATAAAATTACAGTACGATGCTACAGACTGCTACCTGCCATTTATTTTTTATTTTTTTTTCGCAGCTTCGAGCTTACCACAGCTTACATTAGGCAACGGTAGCATTATCATACGTATTTGAAAGCGTTTCAATTTCAAATAAATTATTAGCCTTGTTGAAGCTTTGTTTTATTATAGTTTTAATAAATCTGGTACATGTTATTTTTCGTGCTTAAACTAATAAGTCATATGTTAATTTATTTCTACGATTCAATGAAAATGTGAAATGGAACGTATTATAATTTATAATGGAGTATCCATACGATCACCCAACCTTTGCGCCCAACCAGCAATTACCGTTTCGACTGTAGTTTCGAGCGCCATCCATCCAGTACAATTTATACAGTAGTTAAACTGTTTAAATAAAGCATCAGTACCATATTTCTTTTACTAAACAATATTTTGATTAACCATTACAAAATGTTGTTTTATTTTATTTTATTTAAGGTGAACTTAACATTCGTCGTATGTCATCACTTCTAAAAAGTTCATAGTTTCCGATTTGGCCATCCACGACCTGTTTAAAATCTCGCTCTATATACCTATAATGATAGTCTTTTTTAGGTCTGGTCACAGACCATTAAGAAACTAGTCCATAAGCTATGTATCAAATGCCTCTTTTAAATCACTTATATTTTTCTTTTAATACTTTCGATCTTACTCTAGATCAGGGTTTCTTAAAGTGGGGTCCACGGACACCTTAGGGGTCCGTAGCATGTGTGGCAGGGGTCCACAGCGGCTCAGTTAACTTTTAATATACAGGGTATATCAAGACTGCTACTGAAAACGAATCCGGGTGGTAGTTTAAGCGACTTCAGACACAATGCAATAGAAAAAGTTGCAAAAAAAAAACGACAATTTTTTTTGTTTTTTTTTTTTCTATGACCATATTTGTGTGGTAAATGCATTTTTTTTCCTAAAATAATAGTGTATACCCTTGTCGCATTTCTTTGTGAAATTTTTAGTTGCATTGTGTTTGTAGTCACTAAAACTACCACCCGGCTTCGTTTTCGGTAGCAGTCTTGAGATACCCAGTATTTATCAGAAATTTATAATTTCAATCCCTATCAATAATATAAAGAAACAAATAACTAAAATTTTCTATAAAAGCTTCAAAACTAAAAAACAACTATAAAGTAAACAATTTTTCAGATTTTATTATTTGACAGCCTCCGTGGCGCAGTTGGTTAGACGCCGCCTGTGAAGCGAGAGGCCGCGGGTTCGATCCCCGCACCGAGAGAAATGTTTGTGCTGCCCACAAATATTTCTTCCGGGTCTGGGTGTTGTGAGACCGAAAAGTCTCTCGTAGTTCCTGATACCCACGACACAAGACTCGATCTTAGTGTGGGGTCAGGACTATGTATGTGACTGTTGGGTGTTATTTATTTATTTATTTATTATTTATAATTGTAATTATAAATTTTCACTGAAACGGAAAAAATAATATTTATTTTATTTTATATGTTAATTAATTTGCTTATTGACTTGACAGGATCTGCTAATCGTTTTATAAAAGCTTTTTATGGCCCACTTTGTTGTTAATATGGCCCGCCCTTAGCCCTATAATCAAAAATTCATATCAAAGAATCTTCACATCTATGGAGACTCGTTCGATTTTAACTTTTTGGACAGCAGAACAACTATGTAGATACACCATTATGAATTATTAATTACAGGTTATTTCTTTAGGAAGATATTTTATTTACCTCATGTTATTATATTATTAGGAAGTTAACGCATAATTATTTTGAAATTTTATCTTCAACAGCCAAAACTTTTTTTTTTAAATTTTGAAGCTCGTTGCGTTTACGATAAATTTTGTGATAAATGAAATGAACGCACCTCGCAGGGCAAAGTTTCTTTTCAACAACAATTGTTGCAAATTTTAAATACGTTTTGTACTTTATTAGCATGGAAATAAGGCCGAAAACCAAATGGCATCTTTAAAATATCTGAATAGATAAGTTTTATGTAAATGTTTTTTTTATTTCTTAGCGATAAGTATTATCACTTGCAGTCAGTTACATCTTTTGCTTTTGTTGAGCATTGACTCAAGAGTTAATCATCATTCAATCATGATCTTCTTGAAAGGGAGTAGAATAATTAGCATAAAAATGCTGCCAGTAAGTACTGTTATTCATATTCAGCCCACCTTAGTTAGTCAGTACTCGCTGCTCACTAGTCTCACTACTCAGTACTCAGTCGAACATCAGCTGCCTTGATAGTCGCTAGGGACAATTGATTAGCATACCAGTTGAGTTAATACCTCGGCGAAATATTTTTTTTCTTTAATTGTGTTATTTTTAATAAAGGCATTTAAAACGATGGCGGCGTATTCCACGAAAGTTTCTCTAAACGAAGTGGTGATTGCCTCGGCAGTGAGGACACCCATAGGGTCTTTTAGAGGAAGCCTGGCCAGTTTATCCGCCACAGAGCTGGGGGCTGTAGCTGTCAAAGCCGCGGTGGAGAGAGCCGGTATTCCAAAGGAGGAAATTAAAGAGGTTAGTGGTGTTTGCTTACTTTCACTGATGTATGTCACAAACTTACAGTTATATTAAGATGTATTGGGGAAATCATGCTATTGCTGGCATGGTAATACTACATAAATGCTACATGCTACTACATGCTACATAAATCACATGTTACAAATATCCTGTGATTTATCATGATTTTTGACAAGATAGCTAGGTATTATCAATTGCCAATGCAGTGTTGTGATAAGTGGAAATTTAAACTATTATTTTTAATTGCCTTTATCATTATCTAACATTTTTTGCTGATATAATTATTGTTGTAATTTTGTTACAGTCAATTATTGTTCTAATTATCATGAATTTGAATGTAACTATAGGATTCTACAAACAATTATATAATTAAAATAACTTTTTTGAAGGTGTGTAAGATTCTTATTTGAATTTTAGGTGTACATTGGAAATGTGTGCTCAGCAAATCTGGGTCAAGCACCTGCCAGACAGTCAGTCATCTTTGCGGGCCTACCAAAGAGTACAATATGCACAACAGTGAATAAGGTTTGTGCATCTGGTATGAAGTCCATAATGCTGGCAGCACAAGGCCTTCAGACTGGAGCTCAAGATATAATTATAGCAGGAGGAATGGAATCTATGTCAAATGTGCCTTATTTTATGAAGAGAGGCGAAACTCCTTATGGTGGTATACAATTAGTGGATGGTATAGTGTTTGATGGTCTTACAGATGTATACAATAAGTTCCACATGGGTAACTGTGCTGAAAACACTGCAAAGAAACTGAATATTAATAGACAGCAACAAGATGACTATGCTATATCAAGTTACAAGAGAAGTGCAGCAGCTTATGAAGCCAAGGCTTTTGCAGATGAGATAGTTCCAGTACCAGTTCCACAGAAAAGGGGTGCCCCACCAGTCATGTTTGAAGAAGATGAGGAATACAAAAGAGTAAACTTTGAAAAGTTTGGTAAATTGGCTACTGTGTTTCAAAAGGAGAATGGAACTGTAACTGCAGGAAATGCCTCAACTTTGAATGATGGGGCTGCTGCTTTGGTCCTCATGACTGCTGATGCTGCACAAAGATTGAATGTGAAGCCTATTGCTAAAGTGGTTGGGTTTGCTGATGGTGAATGTGACCCAATTGACTTCCCCATTGCCCCAGCGATTGCTATCCCTAAATTATTAGAAAAGACTGGAGTCAAAAAAGAGGATGTGGCGCTGTGGGAAATTAATGAAGCCTTTAGTGTTGTGGCTGTTGCCAATCAAAAACTATTAGATCTGGATCCTGCAAAAATTAATGTTCATGGTGGAGCTGTCAGTCTTGGTCATCCTATTGGTATGTCTGGTGCTCGCATTGTGGTCCACTTGTGCCATGCTCTTAAGAAAGGAGAGAAGGGTGTAGCATCCATCTGCAACGGTGGTGGTGGTGCATCATCAATCATGATTGAAAAATTGTAAGTTCATGACAAATGTGACGGTTTAATTCTCTATTGTAACTACTGAGCCTTCTTTGATTTGCTGTTATAAACAGAGTGTGTTTGGATGTTATAAGCTTTAAAATGACAAAAAATATACTGTTAAAATTTGTATATATAAATATTATAAAGAGTTTATATGTTTATGAATGGTTAATAAATCAAATATTTTTACATATATTATGGTTTATAATTCTACCTATTTTACGTTTCCAGAGCTCAAGCTCAAGATGAAATACCAGTTTTAACATTTTACACCAAAGACCCATGTAGTCTATGTGACATTGTGATGGAAGAACTAGAACCTTATAAAAATAGAATTAAAATACAGAAAGTTTACATAACTGAGAAAGAAAACTTGAGATGGTTAAGATTGTACAGGCTTGACATACCAGTTTTGTTTCTAAATGGCCAGTACTTATGCAAACACAGATTAGATAAAGATTTACTTGAAAGAAGATTGAGAATAATTGAGGAAGAAAATACACTCTCATAACAAATGAACTACTATTGTTAGAAAACTTTGTGTTCTATACAAAGATAGAATTAGTTTGTTATTTGTAGAGCTTTTCCTGATCCCATAAACATTATAATGCTTCCAAGGTTGCTTTACACATTGATTGAGGCATTAAAAATAAACATATTGTTTGAGTTGTACATATTATGTAGAATGGAAATATGAATAATTACTTAACCAGTTGTTATTCAATTGTTTATCGAGTGGAAATGGGTTGCTGGTTGCCTATTGGCATTTATTTAAAGTGCAATAGTGCGAAAGTGTAATTCTAGACCCAACCATATACTAAGTAGTACGTAGCAATATGATGCGGGTGTGTCATCTAACTTGCCAAGTAATTAGTATTTTTGTTACAGTTTATATTACGTTGATTCTGCTGACTTAGGTAGTTACTTAGGTTTAAAAACATGAACACTCGATGTAAAATCCCCAATACGGTAAATTTTACTCATTATATTTCACGAAATAAATACACCTATATATAGGCCAGCGTGGTGGACTATATCGCCTAACCACTCTCAATCGTACTCTCGATTGTAGAGGAGGCCCGTGCCCTGCAGTGGGACGTATATGGGCTGATACAGAAATCAAATTCGACAGAAAAAACAGTTCTTGATTCATGAAGCAATTAATTCATAATTCGTTGTTAAATTTTTAAGCAGTGTTGAAAAAAACAGTAATATTATAAATCATAATTTAATTAAGTATAAAAATAACATGTAGGGAAGTCATCGATATCAATGTTATAAGTCAATGAGGGAAGTCTATTCTAAATTGCATCTACGGGGATTTCATGAGAACACATAGGTACTTAGGAAAACAATGCAGATTTATAAATACTAGAACAACCGCAGCCAATTCATCATCATCTCAGTCACAGGAAGTCCACTGCTGAACATAGGCCTCCCTAAGGATCCCCACATCGACCAATTATTCGTACCTACCTATTTAATTAATGCTTCGATTTTATTATGTACGACTTACGAGACGACAAAAAGAAAATACCTAGACCTATAAGTAAATATGAACACTTTATGAAGTTATTGTACTTACATAAATAAGTATTTATGTATTATGTAAGTATGTGATTTTTATCGATAGCCATAAACATAAAAATAAATATGCATTCGTGGTCGCGCATGACGAACCGATTGAGATCTACTCAAACTGGCCGGGGATTTGAATTCCAGGGCACACCACTGAGTTTCGGAAATAATTTGCGTATTAATGTTAAGTACCTATAATAATCAATTTCCACACATTTTAAAGTTAAAGGAAAATATTAAAGAAAACTGCATTCCATGGAAATCTTTCCAAATATTATTATGAAAATCTATGGCATGTGAGTATGGTGATAATTTTGGCATTTAAGATGGTAGAAACTAGAAAGTTCCTACCTACCTAAAGAGTAAAGGTCTACCGATTCGATTCGCTTTTACCGATTCACTAAGGTCCCGTTTTGTAACAACATTTAAAACGAAAGTTAATGGTGCATTTAATAAATTATTATTCAATTAAAAATAATCCTATTCCATAAGTATTACTGCTCAGTCACTAACAGTTACACTAACTAAGTCTAACACAGTCACAATCTTTAAAAGTAGGTACGCGATCAATTATGATGCGGTTTTTTTTATAGTTAGAGTAATTACAGAGAAAGGTTTATAATAGTACATGCATAATATAGTAGAGAATTAAATATAAGAGCGTTTATAACCTGCACGCGCTTTTTGGCTTAAAAACAGGACTTTTCAAATGAGTTAATAGCCACCAATAAACAATTTAAAGGAAAAATAATTATTACTAATTTTAGAAAAGGTTGTCATCTAGGGATTTTGGTGGAAAATATTATAGATTGATGGATAATTTGTGAGTACTATACGGATTACTGAACACAAGTTTCGTTATTTAGGCTTTAAATGGCAATTTAGAAGCTTAAGATATCCGAAACCACTAAATATAAGATGAAAATAAAAATATTATCAGACTAATAAGACCCTTATGGAAGGATTTTGCTGAGAAAAATAATCTTTTTGTGTTTAGTTCCTGAAAAATAAAAATAAACAATGCGAAATTATTCAGTAACTCTCGTCAAGAACATATTTTTTTTCACCAACTTATCGTACACAATTTTTTATAGCAATTGCATATTACAATAGAAGAACATCTTATCAATAAATTACCATTTTTATATTTCAACAAAATTAGTTTTCATGTTTTCTACAAATATTTTAAAAACCACTATAAAACACGCTGTCCGACGTGGATCAAATCAGACCGCCGCAAGGCCTTCTAGAGGGAGGACGTATCGCTCGTCGCTCCGGCCTGGCTGCAGTCGATTATGCCGCGCGTAGTAAAAATAGCCACGCGCGGAATGCGATTACCACATCTTAGTACTTTGGTAGTAAAATATTTAATTATTTTTATTACCTACAATGATTTTGTAGTGAGTATAAATTATGTTTCAGGTAATATAATGGGATGTAATTCCGAGGCTAAATTATGTTATGTATTGTAATATAAAATTAAATATATTTCGTAATTGTAAGGGGTTGTAAGGGCCCTAACACTATTTATGTGTTCGAACACGAAATGATTAATAAAACGTCCGTAGTGTATACTGATTGAACACTGATTTGAATGCAACTAAACAATGTAATAATAACGAAAATATGATTAGTATCCAAAATTTGTATTATTCTTTGCTTGCTCAGTAATATTTGTCTACTTATAATGCAAATAAAATATTTTTATGATATTATATTACAGTTACATTTCAATTGAATATTTGAAGCGCACGGATCAAAGTTGTTTGAGCCGATTGTATAGCGAGCCGACGCGGCAGCTCTACGCACACAGCTTTGGTCGCTTATGTGTGCGTGAAATTAACGAAGAAATACCTATAGTTGACTTTGCGCGCAAGGTGTATACGCTCATAATACAACACGCGAGATAATAATATTTTGTTGATGTGGATGGACTCAAAAACTATCTGCACCCGGGCGTAGCCGGGCCCAATAGCTAGTAATTAGATAAAACCTAAGGGTGGTCTTAGATGAAACACATTGTATTGTATATACTAACGCAATTATGATATATTTTAGCTGGATGCATATTTTGGAATATCAATGAAAACTGGTCACGCGGAAACTTACCGCTGGAAACTCGTCAAACGTGTTATACATGCTAATAGAATTATCGCGTTGTAATATAAACTCATTTGCAAAAAAAACGGGCACCTAAGCAATGAACCATTTCAAATGTTACTATTGGTTTGTTGATAATTATAGGTAGTCTTACTTTCACAATTTTGTAAATTAATAAGCAAATAATCGTTTTCGTCAGTATTATCATAAAATTTTGATTAAATTTATGGGTTTTAATGCTAAAGTTCACTAGTAGTGTATGCTCGCTAGTAGTGCATAATATGCTCGTGAAGTAAAAGTTAACAAAGATTTTTGTTTGTTTTTTCTTTAATTAAGGAAAAGCAGATAAATGTTTAGTATCGAGTGTGACCCCCTCTAGCTGAAATCACAGCTTGAATTCGTCTGGGTATGCTAGCGAGGATATCCCGGATACTTGCTTGCGGAATACGTTCCCACTCCGCGGTAATCACATTCTTCGGCTCTCTGATGGTTTGCGGAGCCGGTTGTACTGATCTCACGCGTCGTTTCAGAACGTTTCAGACATGCTCTATAGGATTGAGGTCGGGACTTCGAGCTGGCCAATCCAAACGACGAATGCCGACCTCTTGCACATACCCTTCCACATCGCCAGACCGGTGGGCGCGAGCGTTGTCGTCCATAAAAATTAAGTCTTCGCCTAAAGCGGCCAATGCGGGTTGTGCATGAGGAATTAGAACTTCCGTTATGTATCGATGTCCAGTCAGTGAGCCGTTTTCAATGAAGACTAACTCTGTACGATCCATTGAATTTTTTCTTGCCCAAAACATAACAGAGCCCCCACCATAAGGTGTGATTTCTTCAAAACAAGCCTCTGCAAAGCGTTCTCCTCGTCTTCGTAGCACTCGCCGACGTCGATCTTCACCGAACAGAGATATCCTGGCTTCATCGGAGAACAATACCCTATTCCAGTCTTCTTGAGTCCATGACTCACAATTTCGAGCAAACCTAAGCCAGGCAACTCTGTGCTCACGGAGTAACTTAGGGCTGCGGGCCGGGCGATGACTGCGTATATTGGCCGCGAGAAGCCTCCTCCTGACCGTCCATAGACTAATATGCACATTTCTTACTTCTTCGAGGTTGTTCTTAAGGTCCACATACGAAGACTTGCGATTTCTCAATGCGCGACTCACAAGAAAACGATCATCTCGTGGTTGGGTACATGGTTATCTTCCAGAACCAGGCTCAATCCTATAGAGCATATCTATCACGTTCTGAAACGACGCGTGAGATCAGTGCAACCGGCTCCGCAGACCATCGGAGAGCTGAAGAATGTGATTACCGCGGAGTGGGAACGTATTCCGCACGCAAGTACCCGGGATATCCTCGCTAGCATACCCAGACGAATTCAAGCTGTGATTTCAGCTAGAGCGGGTCACACTCGATACTAAACATTTATCTGCTTTTACTTTATTAAAGAAAAAACAAACAAAAATCTTTGTTAACTTTTACTTCACGAGCATATGCACTACTAGCGAGCATACACTACTAGTGAACTTTAGCATTAAAACCCATAAATTTTATCAAAATTTTATGATAATACTGACGAAAACGATTATTTGCTTATTAATTTACAAAATTGTGAAAGTAAAACTACCTATAATTATCAAACAAACCAATAGTAACATTTGAAATGGTTCATTGCTTAGGTGCCCGTTTTTTTTTGCAAATGAGTTTATAAGTACTAAATGATTGTCTTCCACTTATAGACGTGGCGGTTTTGCTAATTGCACTGATGGTTGCGGGTTCGAAAACGCTTGTTGGAGTATAATTAATATTTAATAATATCAACAAATATTTATTTCAGAACTTATTTCTGCTTGTATGGGTTCGTTAATTTCAAAGTCTTATTGTTGTGTAATCATAGTGTTTTATGGCGCTACACAATAATAATAATTAGATGTAAATAAAACGACATTGTTTCTAGAAATAGGTACCTACTTATAACAAATGGGTTTCATTTGCGTGGTTGCAATTGTAATAATAAGTGAATAAGCTAGATTGGCATTGGAAATGTAACATGCATAGAATACATGAATACGAATATAATATTTATGCTTGCAAATTATGAAGCTTAGAACATAGCATTTGTAAACAACGGACAATAGCTATGAAATTATATTTATATGGGATTTGCGGGTTTTGTTTCCAACTATCTCGATCCTCTTCGTAAGATCGGTAATCGTTTCTTGCCATTTCAGTAGCCATGTCTTTTAATATTAAGTATATGGCGAATGGCGGCTTGTAAATCTCAACTAGGCTAATTAGTCGATGGCCTAAAAATAGGTACAAATCGAATAAATAAATTCATTACGGTACTTAGCCATGTATTACGATAGAGGTCTCCTCACAGAATATCAATGAGGGTGTGGAAAAAAGTAAAGTGCCTCTGTGTGTAGGTACTTATCGTGAAACTACTCATTATAAATCGCATCCTCCAGTGGTGGTTATAGCATTACCGAAATCCTGGGCGAGATTGTAAGAGCGAACTAAGAGCGGATCCAGATTTTACGCCAGGGGGGGTATAGTTCATGTCATAAAACTGGGTCCGATTTCAATACTCCAATTAGTAATTATGACTTTTTAAAGTTTGTTACAGGCGTGATTTGTGAACACACACATACTTTTTTACATTAATTATCGACATACAAAGAATTAAATGTGCTTATAAATTTGATCAATAATATAATTAATAAATTTTGTCAATCTGGGGGGGTCATGACCCCCATGACCTCCCCCCTGTATCCGCCCTTAGAGCGAACTAGGGTCATGTCATGCAAAAAACAATAATATGGGCCTGACGCCCAAATACTGGAACGCAACTTAAATATAAATAACGCTTAACTACGTTAATCCCGATTAAATGTACTGGCTAAGTGGGCCGTGCGCTGTAAAGAGCAACTTATTATTTGAATGGCGTTCCAGTATTCGGGCGTGAATCTGGTAAAAGGTTGTTACATTACCATTAACAAGAGACATTATAACAAAGCGAAAAAAAAGCGATTTTTTTGCGACAGCGCAAGGCTGTTGTGAGGCGATTGTCAGGCGTGGCGAGGCTCTTGCTGTGAGCCTCGACATAGCCAAGGCGTTTGACAGGGTCTGGCACCGTGGTCTTCTTTCCAAGCTTTCGGCATACGGTCTGCCCGGCAACCTGTGTTCGTGAATTTCCGGCTTTCTGCATGGGCGTAGAATACGTGTAGTCGTTGACGGACACGCTTCGGCGCTCATGTCGGTAAAAGCCGGAGTTCCACAGGGCTCGGTGCTGTCGCCCACCTTGTTTATTCTGCATATCAATGACATGTTGTCGCTTGGCAACATTCATTGCTATGCAGATGACAGCACGGTTCATGGGCGATACCACTGCGGGCCTCCGGGTTGCCGAGTCGAAACTGTGAGGGGACGTGAAGACGTCATTGAGCTCAACCGGACCTTGGATCTCATTTCTACATGGGGTTCCAGGAATATGGTTGAGTTCAATGCCTAGAAAACTCAGGTGTGTGCGTTTACGTGCAAAAAATCCCCGTTATCTCCCCTCCCCATTCTTCAGGGTACTCCCCTCTCAGTGCGGAATGACCTAAGTATTCTTGGTGTGGATATCCGCTGTGATCTCAATCCAAGGAATCACATCGAGGGCGTAATATCTGCCACATCACGCAGGGTTGGAGTCCTGAACAGGGTGCGTCGGTTCACGCCCGGTCAGCTCTGTCGCTTATATAAAGCGCAGGTCCGGCCGGGTATGGAGTACTGCTCGCACTTCTGGGATGGATCCGCCCAGTACCTGCTCGATGCCTTGGATGGATTGCAGCGGCGGGCCATCCGCATTGTGAATGATGCAGACGTTACGAGCAACTTAGAGTCGCTACAACTCCGGAGGGATGTCGCCTCTCTAAGCGTGTTCTATCGCCTGTATCACGGTGAGTGCTCTGAGGAATTGTTCAACTTGATCCCCTCCTCTCCATTCCTTACCAGAACGACGCGTGCTGGCTTGCGAAGCCATGGCTTGACGGTCCACACCATCCCGGTGCGAACCAAACGGTTCTCGAATTCTTTTTTGTGCCGCACCGTCAGGCTGTGGAATTGCTTGCCGTCTCATGTGTTCCCTCCTTCCTACAATCCTGGGTCTTTCCGCCGTAGCGTGAAGAGGCACCTTAGCAGGCCAGCATAATTTTTTCCATTGGCATGGGACCGCCCTCCGATGCCAATGGATACTCTGCCTGGGCGGCATTTGCGCTTACCATCAGGTGCAATGCCACCACTATGCCGGGCCAGAGAATAAAAAAAAAGAAAAAAAAACCGCCTAGTTTTTGTTGAATCTGTAGACTTCCTTAGATGACATACGATATGCTATCATACTTATATATACAGAGTATATCAAGACTGCTACCGATAACGAAGCTGGTTGGTAGTTTTAGGGACTTCAGAGACAATGGAACTTGTGCAAAATATTGCAACGATTTTTTTGTTTTTTTTTTTCTATCGTCTTGATAGCGTGGTAAATACAAAGTTTTTTTCTGAAATAATAGTGTACACCCTTTTATTTTTAAAGACGCTATGGTACATTTAAAATACAATTTTTAAAAAAAATTGTCGCGTTTCTTTGCGAAATTTTTAGTTACATTGTGTTTGTAGTCACTGAAACTACCACCCGGCTTCGTTTTCGGTAGCAGTCTTGATATACCCGGTAAAAACAGAGCGTACCTACTGCGTAGGTACCTAAAGCACAGGCAGATTGGTCGTCCTTAAAAGATAAATTAAAGGTAAAGCTATGGTATGTAGGTTACCTCACCATGTTTTCCCTCACCGTCATAGAGCGGTGTGATTAACTATCATTACACTCATAACTCCAAAAAGTCAGAGGTGTGCCCTGGAATTTGAACTGGCGACTACCATGAACATGTTGGCGGCTGCATCTAGTCCGTTTACCAACAAGCCATGAGGCCACCAACCACTTTTGAACCATATTCATGGGCGTAGCCAGCCATGGGCTCAGGGTGGGGCAGAAGTCTAAAATAATATTTAAGTAGCAAACTATACTCATGGTTTCCCCGGTTATTTTTGGAACGAAGTTCCTTATTTTCATACAAAAAGGTTACACCCTATAGCACCATGTATCCACAGGGTATATCAAGTGAGCTACCGAAAACGAAGCCGGGTGGCGGTTTAAGTAACTTCAGGCACAATGCTACTAAAAATTTTGCGAAATTAAATTATAGTTTTAAAAAAGTACGCTTTTTTATACGATTCAACAAAAACCAAAAATAAAATATGATAATGAGTTTAAGATTAGAAAATGGAGTAAAATACATACATTTTATTGTTACAAAGCGTGGGGTGCTTACAACCTTTACTACATCGTATCAATCGAAAGTGTGTCGAGCAGGGTAGTTTACCTTATAGGTACTTAGAATATCTAAAATATATTCGTTGAAGGTCATACAGGTATATGCACCGACCTCGACACGACCAGATGAAGAAGTAGAGGAGATGTAAGTGGGGCCCTACATACTTCCAAACCCTCCTTTAATGTTGTTATAGGGTATTTCAACGCAGAGTTGAAAGTGGGGCAATTTGGACATAGGCTACAGAACCCCAGGGGTAAGAGGCTGGCCGACTTTCTGGAGAAAGAGAGGCTCTTTACGATGAACTATTTTTTCCAGAAGCCGCCTCACAGGAAATGGACCTGGCTGAGTCCTGGCTGAACCGTCAGGACGGTTCTACGAGAAACGAGATAGATTTCATCTTGACGACGAATAGACGGATGTTCAGTCACACATGTCTCTGTGATCAACAGGATGAAAACTGGCAGTGATCACCGAATGGATAGGGGCACATTGAATATCAATGTCCAATTAGAAAGGCGTCGCTTGATGAAGTCGCGCCCATATCCAAAACCCCGAGACCTTTCAACTTGAACTAACAAATCGCTTTGATTGTCAAAAGTGAAGTGGTTTGGTAAAAGCTGTACATCGATGGGATTTAAAATATTTTAGACCTTACCGTAGAGATAGCCCACAAAAACTCTCAATCCACACTCTTGACCTCATGGCCGAACGTCGGCCTATGGCGCTGCAGTCTTCCGTTAACGCCGAAGCATATCGGCTGCTCAATAGACCGATCTGAAAGTCCTTACGGCACGATGTCCATGCTTACAATACTGTGAGCATTAAAGAGACAATTGAGCGGAACGGAAGCTTCAAAGTGTTTGCAAGAGACTTGTCTATTGGTGTTGATGTCAACGGAATAAGATCTCCTGGGTCTGCCGTAACTATGGGAGTTCCACAAGGCTCGATTCTTGGACCCTTTCTATTTTAATTTACATTAATGACTTACCTTTTTTTATAAGGGACAACTGTGAGGTAGTGTTTTTTGCTGATGGTACTTCACTAATATTGCTAAAAAAGCTGAGCGCCGCAGTCTTTGCGGTGGGTAAGATTTGCCAATTGACTGATATTGATACAGCTTGGTTGGTATATTTTGCCTACTTTCATAGTCTGATGAGTTATGGAGTTTTATTGTGGGGTGGTGCTGCTGACATTAATACCATCTTTGTTCTCCAAAAGCGAGCTATAAGATCAATTTATTCGCTAGGGTCCAGATATTCTCTTAGAGAAAAATTTAAAGAGATAAATATAATGAAAAATGAAGTGCGTGGTGGCCTGTTGGTAAACGGACTAGACGCGACAGCCAACATGTTCACGGTGGTCGCGGGTTCGAATCCCAGGGCACACCTCTGACTTTTCGGAGCCATGTGTGTATTGATAGTCAATCACCACGCACTAAAACGGTGAAGGAAAACATCGTGAGGAAACCTGCATACCATAGCGATTTATAGAAATTTCTATGGTATGTAAGTCCGCCACCCCGCACTAGGCCAGCGTGGTGGACTATATGGCCTAACCACTCTCAATCGTAGTGTCGATTGTAGAGGAGGCCCGTGCCCTGCAGTGGGACGTATATGGGCTGATACAGAAATATAATGACAGTAGCATCATAATATATTTTTGAAAATTTAATTTATGTTCATAGAAATAAAGAAAGTTTACGTAAGATTAGCGATATTCATAATAAAAATACTAGGAATAAGAATAATCTAGCTACTCATAAGACTAGGTTCCAAATGATCAGCAAATCTTTTAAGGATTACTGTAGGTATACATTTTTATAACAAAGTTCCCAGTCATATTAAAGCCTTAACGATTACAAAATTCAAATCAACTATCAAGCAAAAATAATGCAATAAAGCATATTATACAATTTCTGAATATCTAGATAACAAGGCTTGGGAATAGAATAAAATTAAATAAATGTGTAGTATCTCGGAGCGGAAGTATTGGTGTGCTCTGTATAATATCATTCAAATTAAGTAACTTAGCACATTTGCCGTTGTTTTGCTGTGTAAGTGATTGGATATGTCATGCTCGCGAAATTTCCTAACACGAGCAAATGTTTGCTTAAAAAGAGATTTCTTACCCTGGACTGTAAAATCACATAGAATTGAAATAAATAAATTTATTTATTATGAATTATAAACAACGGCACCATGTCGGTCCGAGTACAAGATCAGAGCACGAAGGATATTCCACTACAGAGAGGCGTGAAACAGGGAGATGTAATATCTCTGAAACTGTTCACTGCCGCGCTGGAAAACGCCTTCAAGCTCTTGCAGTGGAAAGGATTCGGCGTCAACATCAACGGCGAGTATATCACTCACCTTCAATTTGCCGACGATATTGTAGTCTTGGCAGAATCGCTGGAAGAGCTTAGCACTATGCTCGAAGACCTCAATCGAGTCTCCCACAGGTGGGTCTTAAAATGAACTTGGACAAAACGAAGATCATGTCGAATGTCCAAGTTGTGCCCACCCCCAACGGAGTTGGGGGCTCGAATCTTGAAGTTGTAGACGAATATGTATATTTAGGACAAGTGGTCCGGTTAAGCAGGTCCAACTTCGAGAGGGAGATCAATCGTCGAATCCAACTCGGTTGGGCAGCGTTCGGAAAACTACGCAACGTCTTCTCGTCCAAAATACCTCAGTACCTTAAATCGAAAGTATTCGATAGTTGTGATACGTCACCGAGACATGGCCTCTCACTATAGTCCTTATTAGGAAGCTCAAAGTCACTCAACGACCTATGGAGGCTATGCTCGGGGTTTCCCTACAAGATCGTATCAGAAATGAGAAGATCCGTAGAAGAACTAAAGTAACCGACATAGCCCACCGGAGTAGTAAGATGAAGTGGCAATGGACAAAGCACATAGTGCGAAGAACTGATGGTCGGTGGGGCCAAAAAGTTCTCGAATGGAGGCCACGTAGCGGAAAACGCAGCGTAGGACGTCCACTCACAAGGTCAGACAACCTGGTAAAGGTCGTGGGGCGTCTATGTTCCTTCCTTTGGCTGATGGATGTTGGACGATGTGTTTATAGTCACTAAAACTAGCGCTCGGCTTCGTTGTCGGTCGCAACCTTGATATATCCTGTTATGTATAATTCGAATGGACCAAAACATTTTCTTATTGCTCACCTTCCTAAACCTAAAATTCCTAAAAAAATGTCCCTAACTTCAGCCGTTTGAGCTGTGGGAGTAAGCCAATTTGTTAATCAGTTAATTTAAAGGTTTATCTCTACCCATAGATAGTTCTTAACTTAAATAATTTAAATTTTTTGGTTTGGTTAGGTACCTTAGAGGCCAGAGCCAGGGTGGGGCACTTGCCCCACCCTGCCCCACCGTGGCTACGCCCATGACCATATTGCGTAATAATTTAGATTATAAGTTTTCGACTGACTTTGGGAGTAGCCATTTTAGTATAACGTGTTGGCTTTTTTTTCTCATGATTAAAATACTTATTGGAACATCGATTACTTACTTAGAGAGATGGGGTTTGCCTAACGTGACCATACGTCCCGCTATAGACAGGACAGTCAAACTCGGCTCCACTCATTTGTCCAGTCGCGGTGTTGATGAGCAAAAGCTTATCTGGCTACTTTATGTACCACCTCGAGTTTTGGAGCTTTTGACGGAACGTAAGACTTCAGTCCAACTTCATTTAAACGTGTTCTCACTGTACGCTCACTGATATTAACATCACGGACTTCTTGTGACATGTTTCGGGTCTGAATAGCCGTTTGACGACGATTTCTCAAAGTTTTCAGCCGTATAAAATGACCATCCTGGGTACTGGGCCACCGTTTTCTGCCTTATCCTGGCATCCGCACATAAGAGCCTATGTGCCTCTAACGTTTAACGTTGAGAAAGACGACAGATACCGACACACCCAATGCGCGACTCACTAAATCCTACCCTTGACCATTTTCAATCATTGTTACCGCTCTGGCAACTTCAGTGGAAGGTAAGCTACTCATTTTATATCCTACAAGACAGGTACTCTAAAAACAATAACAATAAAAATATCTTAAGTCACATAAAATGAAATTACACAAAATTTTGTAAAAGTGAAAAAATCTTAAAAACACTTGATAGCGTATAATTAACGATAAAACTCTAAATATCCAAAAATCTTTTTGCAACATTTCATTTTTTAAAGGTGCTGAAATATAAAAACAAAGACCATTGAAACAAACAGCAAACAAAATTAAAAAAAAACTAATTTTTGTGCGTGTTCCTCTAATTGTGCCGGCGTGTGTATATAATATGTTCAATTCTTGATACCTTCGATCAACAATTATCTTGTTAACCTCCATTAGATCAAATATATCTAACATTTAATTGAATCCATGCTCAAACAACAGAATTCGTCATCGTAGTACATTTTTTTATAAATTATCTGTAATTAAAAAAGAAATGATAAAAATGACCTCTTTCCTTTAGTTTGCCGTATTTCATTTCTTCTCAGAATTGAATCCTTATTAGCTGTAGCAACATTATCGAATAGTGTATTTAGTACTTTGTGTTATTTTTTCAAAATCATCGCACGCTTGCATATTAATTTATCTACTTAAATTCCAAGTATGCAGTTTTAGCTGTCATCATAATTGGGCTTGTGAGTTCCTTTCAGTAAATTCAACCTGTAAGTACCTAACACATAGAAATAATCTCCTTTATTTTAGGTAATGGGTGTTCCTCCAACCATGTATTTTTAAACGTTGCGTGCATAGAGCATTTGCGTGAACAATTTATCAAAAAACATTACAAAACTCTTTATAATAAGGAAGAAATACTTAAGTGTACAAGGTATTCAATATTTTATTGAAGCATATCTTATCCATCATAATTGACTTCTTCAGACACAAGAAGTCGATTGGTAGATAATAATTAAGGACTATCTACCAATCGACCTTTAGCCTTTAATTACGTAAGATATTTTTATATCATGAGGTAATTTAAGAATTTTATAATAAACCAAAAATAAAGAACGTAGAAAATACTTTCAATTAGTTTTCAATTAGGCTTCTTAATTGCGAATAATTCAGAATTGAATGATTCTCAACTAAATGTAAAGTGGTTGATAATATGTGGTGCTCAAGTCCGGTGTCAGTTTTGGCAATCTAATGGCGCAGTTGGTAAGATGTCAACTGTGAACCGAGACTTCGCGGGTTCGAACCCACACCGACTTTTTTCTTATTGCCGTCGTACGCAGACGAGCTACCAGCCCGCTTAATAGAAAGCGGCTACCGCTACTCATGTATCCCACAGAAAAACGACAAAAAGGAATCCATAGGGAATATGCATGTCATGTTTTTATATTTTTAATCAGTTCTGTGTGTTATTACATTATCAGAAAAAAATATAAGTCTTTGAAAATATCAATCAAAAAGTACAAAAAAATAATCAAAACTGCTATCAGTTTCGAAGCATTTAAACGCCACGTCGCGTCGCGTTGGCGCGAACTCGCTGTGACGTCAAAGGGCACGATATGAACAACGTAGTATTTGGATTAAGTTTCTTTCATGAATTGCTACAGAACTGTATTTCGTGACAAAATAATCCATTTTATTTAATAGTATAAAGAAAGAACAAAATAACTCATAAACAAACGTAAAACAATACACTCAACAAGCTAAAACTTCATAAGAACGTGCCCATTGTCGTCACTTTCCTTTTCAAGCAATAGATCGCATATCGGAAAAAATGCGCGGCAAACTTGAAATGTCATTTTTTAAGTATTTATTTTACCGATTTAGAGTTGATAAATTTAAAAAATATCTTTAATGTATATTTCTACATTAATAAAGATTAGAAAAATAAATTGACTTATTTTGAAGTCTGGTGCATATTCCCTATTGTATGTATGCTTAGAATTGTATTAATAAATCTAAGTCAAGGTCCGAGAGCCCTAACGTCGTATATAAGATATTTAAGAGATCTGTTAAAAAATGAATTCTATATATAATTAGATATACTTGGGCGGAATTGCCAACCACATGCGATATCTAAGAATTCTATTTAGAAGCATCAAATCAATTTTGGAAAGTAGGTGCGGGGACTCTATCAAACCGTGAGAAATGCTTGCTAATAAAACAATATCTGCTAATTGTCTGCTTTATTAAAGTGGGAGAAAATTAAACCTGCGGCTGCGACACCTTTTCTCATAAATAATTAATCTCATAACTATGACTCACCTAAAAATCTATGTTGAATTGATTAAATTCTATTAATACAGGGTAAACTCAGACTGCGATCGAAAACGAAGCCGGGTGGTAGTTTTAGTGACTTCAGACACAATGCAACTAAAAAGTTCGCAAAAATAGTGTCAAATTGTTTATGTTGCTTTTATATATTGTCGGTGTGTCGGGTTCCTAAATCCATAGTTTCTGCAAAAATTATAAAGTAAACCGTTGGCTTTTGCGTACCATAGCGTCTTTAATAATAAAAGGTTGATATTATTAACAAGTAACGATGCATCCGTTCCGCCAACACTCGCCTCAGGTCAAGGAGCATCATGCAGGCACACGTGAGGCTGGATGTGCGCTTTATAGAGCGTCAACCTAAACCCGAAGTGAAATACCGCTTGTTCTCTGTTCAAGATATCCAACTGCGGCGATCAAGAGATCGTCAGTTTGGACGTATCCCCCAAATGACTAATAAACTCCACGACCTTGTTCCATATTTTAGCGTCGAGAATTCTCAAGTTTCGGATTCTTGGAGAGAACCTGTGGAATTGCAGTGCCATAATAAAGAGGTCTTTGCTCGTAGTGAATGCAAAATGTTGTGTCTTTGAGGGGTTAAAATAAACTAAATTTATTTTAATATAAACGATCTTGAGGCCCGTGCTAGAGAGATCTCGACTTTAGACAGAAGTTGAGAACGTCTTTGCTCAGTGGTACTGCGAGGAAGATTCTGTTGGCGATGGGTCGTGCATCACTCGTAATATCAATGCATGCTGTCGATAGATAACATTGATATTCAAGATGATGAATGGCGTTAGCACTGAGCCTTGTGGAACTCCCGCTTTGATGGTCTTGGTCTCGGGGCATTCATTTTTTATGCTCCGACCATCTAAAAAATGTCTAAAAAGCTAGTGATCCACATGTACAGTTTCTCGGGAATTTCTAAGCAGGGGCCTTAACCAGAAGAGCCTCATGCATGCCCTATTAGATTTATCGGCTTTACAATGTCAATAAATGTTTGTTTACAAAAAAAACATGTAGTTTTTAATAACCCGAGACCAGAAATGAAGACTTGACACTGTACTTAGTAGTTAGTTGTAGTATTTATTGAATCAATACCATTTCGTGATATTTGAAATAAGAAAATAAGGAATTGCTAAATTGATGTGTTTGAACCTATTAAAACCTGTGTACAACAAGATGGGAAGTGCTTATTAACTCCATGAACAAGACACATGTTGACGACGCACGCGCATCACGTACATGAACATGTGAGGTCTCGTCACGCACGGTGCGCCTGGAGCCGAGGCATGTGTGGGCGGTTCGAGTGCATACTTACTCGTCAATATAGCTAGCTACCTACATTTTCTTCTCTCAATTCGATTGTTTTTTTTTTTTAAGAACGACTTCTCACCTACCTCTCTCAGCGATGAAACTTATGTCACGTGCAGGGCATGTAATATAGGGCGATGATGGGATCTATAAGACGGTTTAAATAACGTAATTATGAATTTATTGGAGAATTACATAAAGTGAAAGAGACCACATATCCTAGGACCTAGAGAAACGAGTAAAGAAACAGGGCATTTTGTCTCTCCTTACAGTATAGCCCAAAGTTAATAAAGTACACTCATCACTGGATCCAGTGTAGTTAAAAAACACAAAAAAACATTCTTGTGTTTCTTAAAAGTACGAAAATTAAAATCAACATGTTTGTGTGATCCACAGTTATTTCTCTGGGTGTTTCTACATTCAGAGACCGAAAAGTCTCTCGTATTATCTAATACCTACGATACAAGACTTGACTTTAGAGAGTCAGGGCTATGTATGTGTATGTTGAGTGTTTTAATTTTTATTATTATTATATTGTGATGTTGGAACACTTCAATCGATTATTTTCAAATGGGTATTGTTTATTTATTAGTTTTGAAAATCCGCAGGCCTTGATTATACTTTAATACAACTTATATACTTATCTTAGGACCAATAACGGATTTAGATTTTAAAAATATAACTTACTTATTAGTTATTACCAGTCAAAGCGTTATGATTTCTTAGATTTACGAGAATGTTACACATTGAAATATATTTTTTTATCGATTTTATCGCGAATTTAGGTTACTTTTCACGTAAGATCTATGTAGTTTCTTTATTTCAGTCGAAACGTTAAATAAAATTGAATAAAAATGTGAAAATAATATTAATAAAGAAAATTAGTAAACTAGACATGGAACGTGTGTGTGTATATGTGCACAGAATACTAATATTATTAATTGGTTTATTATAATGTGGTATGTGTTCGGTCTTCATATAAACATGAACTAATCGAAGATCGGATGTGTAATGAATACCTACCTATCCACTCTCGGCCTCCGGCATCGGTGACGGATAAGTCTTTCTGGGACAAATAGTCCGGTTAAGTGCTCCCTGCAAGTCCAACTTTGAAAGAGATCAGTCATTGTATGATGGTATTGAGATGTGGACATGGATATGATCAGTATTTCACTATGAACACCGTTGGAAGTTATCTAATCCGTAGGATATTAAAGGTGACTAATACAGCTCAGCAAATTAGCAAGATTAAGTGGTAGTGGGCATGAAAGTAGGATGGAGAACTGATGGCTGATATGAGCAAGGACTTCTAGGGTGCTCCACGCAGTGCCGGATCTAGGTATTTTTCGAGGCGGGGCAAAAACTGAAAAATGCCGCCCCCACCTGCCTATATTTTTATCTTAATCATCATCATCATCATTTTTAGCAACCACACAACAATTTTAGCAACAACACAGGCCTTCGGGAAAGACCACCAGATTAAGCATTTTTTACACGCTTTATATTGGCTTCACTTGTATTTAGCTTCACTTTTAAGGGTTAACGGCACTCGCGTCCGTAGGCCTTAACTCTAGTTTCACTACACGTGACCCCTGGGTAGTGCCAAATGAGTGACACAGTTCGTGGTGGTAGGACTTAAGTGTCCGCCCGGGTAGCGACCACCGTCCACGGGACGTAAAAACCGCCATAATGATCCCCGTAAGGGACCGGTTTCCGGGATCAGCCCGTGTTATACCGGTTTTTCGAGGGGTTTGACTCCGGGCATGAGGTTGTACCATGTGGATATTTTCGGTCGCTGTCGAAGGGAAGAGTGTTGACTCGCAGTCAGGGAGACCCGTAGAAACGGTTGTCCGCTGGCCGCCCGCAGTATAGTACAGGGGCCCAATCGCGGCTTAGCACCACGAGAGGCTGCTTCACCATGCCGTGCATAATTTGGTGACCGGATGTGGGGTCCCGGTGGCTCATCCCGTGACGTGGGCACGTGGGCCCTTCCATCCAGCGGATTAATTCGCCACCTGCCGACCCTTTCGTGCCCATTCAGCCTTCTTAATGTCCGGACTTATGCTCCTCGATGCCTCTTCATTCCATCACCTCATGACAGTGCAATTAAACAGAGCAGGTCCTTCAGCGGTGCATAACCCCACCACCGCGTTCACTTTGGAGTTTGCCAACATCCGCGGACTCCATACGAACCTCAATGCCGTCCACCATGATCTCGAGAGAGCCCGGCCTGCTTTGCTGTTCTTGACGGAGATGCAGATTCGTTTGTTTTTCGCCCGGCCAAAAATTCCTACCTGCTGTACCCCGGTTATTCGGTTAAAGAAAACTTCAAGCCGAAAGCCGGGAAAAAATGCTTGTATGTTCGGTCGGACATCTGCTGTCGCCGTTTGCGCTGCATGGAGGACCCTTCCTTTTCCGTTCTGTGGGTGCACGTGGATCTAGTTTCCCTGAGCCGCGTATACGCGTGCCTTTACAGGTCTCACAACGGGGAAGATGAGACGACTCGGCTCTTTAGGTATCTTAGCCAGGCGGCTGATGACGCGCGGGCGCAGTTCCCGTCGACCAAAATGGGGGTCTTCCTGGGGTTCTTGGTAGTCTTTCAATGCACATCACGAACTATGGCTGGGCTCCTCCAACACTGATCATGCTGGTTCCTCAGGCCGCTGGGCACTTTCGATCAATGCTTGTTTGGGTCGTCAGTACCGTTCGCTTCACCTCCACGTGCCGTGCAGGTCAAGCGGAGGGTCTGGCATTACTCGTATGCAGATTGGGATGGTGTGTAAGATTATTTCTCATCCATCATTTGGAGGCAGCACTGCTTTGAGGGTAAAGATCCCTCAGCGAGTGCCACCGCTATTGCTGACGAGATCAGGCTTGGAATGGAATACTAGATTCCTTCCTCTGAGATCGCCAGTAAAGGCCGTAGACGCTCCTGGTTCAATCGTGCATGCGCCGATGCTGTCGGTGACAAACAGGCGGCATATCGCGCTTAGATCAGAGGTCGCGCCATGAAGGATGCCAATATTAGTTCCAATCACCCAAGTAGCAGTCGTGCTTATTGGAGTTTGGCCAGTAGTGCGATTCACGTAACTTTTTGACGCGCCGATCAAGTTGAGGTGCGGTTACAATTAAGTTTACGCTTTGGTACAAAATGGTATTCTTGTAAGTGTTTAGCTGCGCGTTAACTGCGCGTGAGCTGCGCGTCAACTGTACGTCAGACGTATGAAATTTGTTTGACATTGACATATAGGCGCAGCAGTAGAATACACTAAAGCACTAAAGCGCTCGCGTGATGCGAACTTGACGCGAGCGTATTACGAGAATATGAAAAGGGCTGTTTTGATCGAAACTTAACCGCAACTGCACTACAGCTGAACTTATTATATTACGTGAATCGCCCTACATGACCGTTAATTCTAACATCTGCCGTCCGGCGTTGCCACTGCTGAGGTATCCGGAAAGGTCGCTGGCTAACAAGCCGCAAGAGAAGGCTGCCTTACTGGCAAATCTCTTTATGGCTCATTCCCGCCTCGAGGACCGTGGTTCCCAGACGCTGCATACACTTTCTGATTGCGGTTTCTCAATGGCGGATATCCCCATTAGAAAGAAAGAAGAAAGAAAGAAAGAAAGCACTCCTAGAATGACTTGCCTCTACCGAGCGTCCTAGCGCGCAAGAGTTGTGCTTGAATCTTAGAAAGAGGCCAATGTGCAATCGATCCCCAAAAAGAGTGATCGGTCAGACCCTACTAACTATCGCCTTATCGCTATCAGTGGTGTGTAAGGTCATGGAGCGGATCATAAACTCTCAATTGATCCGCTACTTGATGACTCGTTGATCACTTGGATCATTCGTTGATCAGTGACAGACATCGCGGATTCCGTCAAAATCGATCAACAGGTGAAATTTATTGCGTTTGTCCTGCATCGCTGGAGTGAGGCGATTGACTGGCGTGGTGAGGCTCTTGCTATGAGCCTTCACATAGCCAAGGCTTTTGATAGGGTCTGGCACCGTGGTCTTCTTTCCAAAGTTCCGACATACAGTCTGCCCGACAACCTGTGTTCGTGGATTTCTGGCTTTCTGCATGGGCGTAGAATACGTGTCGTCGTCGACGGACACGCTTCGGCGCTTATGTCGGTAAATGCCGGAGTTCCTCAGGGCTCGGTGCTGCCGCCCACGCTGTTTATTCTCCATATCAATGATATTTTATCGTAAATAAAATACCCGTTCTCTCCCTTCCCAATTTTTCAGGATGCTCCCGTCTCAATGCAGAATGACCTGAAAATCCTTGGTGTCGATATACGCTGTGATCCCAATCCAAGGAATCACATCGAGGGCGTAATATCTGCCACAGCACGCAAGCTTGGAGTCCTGAACCATGTGTGTCGGATTTACACACCCGGTCAACTTTATCGCTTGTATAAAGCGCAGGTCCGGCCGGGTATAGAATACTGCTCGGACCTCTAGGATGGACCCGCTCAGTACCTGCTGATGCCTTGGATGGATTGGAATGGCGGGCCATCCACATTATGAATGATGCAGACGTTACGAGCAACTTAGAGTCGCTACAATTTCTCTTGTTTTTCTTCGTACTAGAAATTTAATATTGCAACCACTGCCTTAAATTGTTTTGATACAAATCCAATTTGTCTTGAATTCCAACAAAATAATAGTATGCTTTGTTGTTTAATATTAGCTATAAGGGGTTGAAATAAAGGATACTTTCATAGCTGAATAGAAGATGGGAAGGACCCAAGATAATGTTTTATGTTGATTTCTGTAAAAAGCTTTCGTAGACTTTACAATGTAATGTAGTTGTAGCGGTATAACGTTAGTTTGCTTTTACAACCATATTATCATCGCGGGCAGTCGCGGCAAACTCTTGTACCAAATAAAATATGTTTCTTCGTTATCAAGTGTCGGTTATCCAATAAAACTAACTAGTAAACACAAATTGAATATTTGAAACCAAACGTAGTCGTTGAGATCGATGAAGGAGTTTCCAAATATAGCTTCATCTCTTTTTCACACGCCTCTATCGCATATTCATCAATACTTAGAGTATATACATATAGAGGGAGCGCTGGTACTTGAAAAACGTAGATAAAAATGGTGGTGCCGGGGCCACCTTTTTTTTTCCCGCCAATCAGTATGGATTCAGACAGCGTGGGGTACACATGAAATCTTCTAGAAAGAAAAATCTTAAAATGCCATTTAGCGTCATTAAATTGTGCCCAAATTCTACTAAACGCATAATTAATAAGTATATAATTAGCTACCATAGGTAACATTGCATATTTATTAATATATCGAGAGATATAATCGACGGAATTTTACTAAAAAAAAAAAAAAAATTTGCGCGCTTTCTATAGACATATTTTTCAGTGTTGCAAATTTATAAAAAATATATTAACTCGATATCCTGGGTCGAAATTGTTTACACTGTTTTTTATTATAAATAAATTTATATGAAAAAAAAAACAATTTTACTTTACATTAAACCGACAAAATAAAATTATTGCCATCATTTATTTAATATGACAATGAGTTAAAATTTACTAAGTTTGTGACTAAATATGACTTGTAATGTAAATATTTTGAAATTCTCTGATCTTATATAATTGAACATAATTTTTAAATCTGTCTGACTTTAATCTGGATTGTGAATATTGGCCGCCATTTAAATTTTAGAGCCTTAGCGCGACTTCTGGTAGGAGGTATATATTTAACTAGCGGTTGGGCCCGGCTCCGCCCGGGTGCAGATACAAGTTTCAAAACGGCGGTTAAAATGTTTAATTCCAACTATGAATTTAGAATATCGACCAATGGGACCATGAAAAGCAAATAAAACTTCCTCGTATTTTCTAGAAATGTCACTACTGCATCCCTCCTATAGGTCATAACGTGATGATATATAGCCTATAGCATTCCTTGATAAATTTACTATACAACACTGAAATAATTTTTCAAATCAGAGCAGCGGTTCCTGAGATTAGCGCGTTCAAACAAACAAACAAACTCTTCAGTTTTATTATATTAGTATTATACAGGGTATATCAAGACTGCTACCGAAAACGAAGCCGGGTGGTAGTTTAAGCGACTTCAGACACAATGCAACAGAAAGAGTTGCAAAAAAAAGAGCCAATTTTTTTTTTGTAATTTTCTTCCTATTACCATATTTAGGTGGTAAATACATTTTTTCCTAAAATAATAGTGTATACCCTTTAATTTATAAATACTCTAACATATCAGAGAGTTTAAATTATTATTTTAGCAAAAACTATGGATTTACCACCCAAAAATGACGATTTTTAAAAAATCATAAAAAATAATTGTCGCGTTTCTATGCGAAATTTTTAATTGCATTGTGTTTGTAGCCACTAAAACTACCACCCGGCTTCGTTTTCGGTAGCAGTCTTGAGATACCCAGTATAATGTTTTTTTTAGGATACCCCTGGATCGAAAATAAGACGCCAAAGCGTTAATATTATAAGAAGGAGTCGTTTAGAAGACTGTTGGATAGCTACAAAATATTTTTATTATAATTAATATGATGAGAATACATTTTTAATTTTTAAATCGTAGTGAACCAACAATGTAGACGGTCGACCTGATTTAAGGTTTCAGGAAGTCGCTGGATGCAGGCCACTTCCAACAGGTCCATGTGGAGATCCTTGGGGAGGCCTATGTTCAGCAGTGGACTTCCTATGGCTTTTTATGGGTGAAGAGAGGAAGAGAGGGTGAGGGAGACAGCGAGAGAACCTTAGATTTTGATTCTGAGAGCAATGGCAGCCACAATACTTTACCTATAAATGTGGCTTATTGGTACCGAGAAACCATCAGATATTAATTTTGAGAGCAATCGGTTTAATAAATAAAAAGTTCAAAATGGCGACCACAGTTTTTTAATCTACTTATAAATTTGGTTTATTGGTGCTGACTGCCGAGATACCCTCAGATGTTGATTTTGAGAGCAATCGATTCAATGACTAAAAAGTAGAAAATTGCGGCCAGTTTTTTTAAATCTGTCTATGTACTTGGCTTATTGGTGTTGACATAACGTCAGATGTTGATTTTGAGAGCAATTGGTTCAATAAATAAAAAGTTCAAAATGGCGGCCACCAAGCATTTTCAATATTGCAATGCTATTGTATAATAACGCACAGGTAAAATTACTTCGTATTCGCAGTGAAAACATATTCAGAATTATAGATAAACGTGTTAAAATAGTCGCCACAATTTTTCATTCTTTAAAAATATTATGTATCGATATTGTTATTGGGACCAAAAAACGTAATAAAATTTTGATACAGTTGGGGAAAATATGTTAACCGGCAACCCTAATGCGACAATGCTACCAACATTACGACCAAGAAAATATCTACGTTTTTTAAAACACAAATGTATGACAGCGCTCCCTCTATATGTATATACTCTAAGCATCAATATTAGCGCACTGCGAAAAAAAAATTAGTTCTGCAGTGCCCATGTAAGTGGTGTTACGTTATGGGTCAGTTTTGTAGTTGTCTCCCAAGATTCAATATGCCGCCCCCTGAACTTGCCGCCCGGGGCACAGACCCCGTCTTGCCCAGATATTGATTGATATAGAAGCTAATAATTAGAGATAAAAGATGTAGCTCAATTTACTACAACGTAAACAGCTGCTAAACAGGTAAACAGTATAATAACCATTGATAATAACGAACGTTATTTTGCCTTTTCATTCATAGATTTTTGTAATCTAGTATCTATGGTTTAGCTTAGAGATGTCCCAACTCGAGATAAACACGACTCGAGTTAACTCGAGTTGAAATACAGGCACCTCGAATTGAACTTGAATTACACAACTCGAGTAAGAAGGAAAAAACTGAGTGTATGATTTGTTACAAATTGCTTTTGTGCATAATTGTTCTTCAATGTAACTCTGTTAGGACAATTAGCATTGCTTTACTTCGTAGGCAGGATTGGCAGGATTAAAATTAAAAAGATTTTATAGTTAACACCTTACACAAATATATTATAAAGACGAAAGTGTATGTGTTTGTTACTTCTTCACGCTCAAATGACTAGAGACTAGATAATTTTGATGAAATTTCGAATGGAGGTAGCCGAAAATAAGGTGTTTCCATATGCATGAGCAAGTAATTCAAATATTTATGCTTGCTACTCTTTCAAACTAAAAGAGATAAGATGGAATATATTAACCAGCTGGTGAATTGGGATATAAGTAACTAGAATTGCATGGCTTGAGTCATGGAAAAATGCTCGGAACGTAACGAGATGGGGCAGAAAAAACATAAAAGTTGACGTCAGCCACGTTGAATTTATATTAATATGTAAAATTGAAAAAAAAATGAAAAAATCTTTATTAAAAAATAGTAATTTTACATAATAAGAATATTGCAGGGGTTCTTAAATAAGGCTTTGTCTGGGTCTTGAGAAACCAGTTAAATAAATCTTTTATTTAATAATTGAGTGTGTGAGTGTGAGAAAGTGCTAAGTGTGTATCAATGTATGAGTGTGTGTCTTTTCAGTCTCACAAACACCCAGACCCGAAAGAAATATTTGTGGGCCACACAAACATTTCTCTCAGTGCGGGTATCGAACCCGCAACCTCTCGTTTCACAGTCGGTGATATTCTAATTAATCATCCGAATTGAACATTTTTGCCTGCTATTTTGTATCTGCTTCCAGGCGGAGCTGGGATCGAATATAAAACAGTAAGTACCAACGCATCCGGTATCTGCATCCGGGTCAAGATGGGTCGGAGCAGTAGTATTATATAATCTACACTTTTATCATGATTCATGACAGTTATTAATTATTTTTTATAGTACTACTTATTTTAATAATCTTATGTACCTAAAACCGATATTTAGCAACAAAACTAGTTAGCCGTTTTCATTTCATATACAGGGAGCACAAATAAATGGCGCACTTGCTCAGTTGGGTACAAGGGCATAATATTAATATCGTAATAAAAAAAAATTTGGAAAATACCTATCCGTTTTGAAGTTATGACCGTTTAAAGTTTTAAGTTTAATCACCACTTTTTCGCATAAAATCAGTTGGAATGGATGAAGAACAAGATTTAAACACATACGTATTTTTTCGTTTCGTCGTAATTGAACGGTTAACGAAATATACCACGAAAACCATTTTTAACAGCAATAAAACTTTCTTAAACTTCGCTTTAACCGCTGTTTACACATGGGTAAGGTCATGAACTCTTAGCTGTATAATTTATCCTTCTCTAACTTCAAAAAAGGATATTTTTTGTTTCATTTCAAATAAATCAATCAGTTAAACAGGGACGTACTTAGATTTAAGCGTCAATAAATTAACAACATAATAACTTTAGGTGCAGTTGCATCGTGAATGGATTGACTATTTTGTTTGTCATTATTTTCCTTAGTGTCACAAATCCAAACTGAAAGATACCAAGAAATCACACGGCTCATCGCTTAAATCATGTAAGATTGCGAATTTAATTATAATTAGAAAAGTTTTGGTAATACCTACATAACATTTAAATTTTCTAAATAATTTAGATTCATTGAAAAAATAATCTGATGACACTGATTAATAAAAAATAATATTTTTAAAATGATGGCCCAATTCGGCCCTATTAGTCAAAGGAAGCCGCCGGTCATAGTGTACTTTGTCGGATCCAACGCGGCTCGAGTATTCTTCCTTTGAGGTCGCCGCCACCGTTTGTGAGTGCGCGCCGAAAGGCGGCAATTTCTTTGTCGGTAACTTTTAGCATTTTGCAAAAGAAGCCCGACATCTTGAGGTGTTGTGTGGGGGTGTGTAGTTCACACTACACACTTGATATAACTTAATTGGATTAAGTACTCCGATATAAAAGTTACGTTAAAAAAAGATCTTATTGGACTGATACTGATACTTGCTCAAGAGCTTATAATATTATTTAAATATGTCATCAGCCGATCCAGTCAATTACAAATTGCCTATTTACTTTGCTTATTATTGTATTTAACATTATTTTAATGTATTTTGAAAATAATGTTACTTTAAAGTGATAAAATTTCATCTAAATTCTTATACCTAGAGAAATGTCGTCTACCATTATAGCATAGAATTTGCATATGAGACTTATTTGAGATAAAATTAGTGAAATCAATAAACACTAACTACTAATTTACTGCACTGGAGACCCCGTGCCCTGCAGTGGCACGTATATGGGCTGATACAGTAGTAATACTAATTGTTCAGATGAATTATTATGAACTCCAATAGGAAAGCTTTGTATCTAATGTGAACTGGCCTTTATCTTTCAAGAATCAAAATAATAATTTATTTTTTATTAGTTGAATTCGGATTGCGATCGCGTGTGCATGTATTAGTCGTGTGCATATTATTGTAAATTCGTTTTCAGTTATTTTGAGTAAATTTTATTAATTTAACTATGCTTTGAACATTACCATACATACGGTCATACATTACGGTCGACGCTAAACTCCAGTGGGGGCCGCATATCAATAAACTATCTGGTAGATTAAGTTCAGCGGCATATGCAGTTAAAACCATTAGGCGTTTAACGGATGAGGCAGTGGCAAGAATTGTCTACTTCAGCTATTTTTATAGTATAATGTCTTATGGCATTCTTCTCTGGGGAAATGCTGCGGATATAAATAGTATTTTTATTTTACAAAAAAGAGCTGTTAGGGCCATTTATCAACTTGGTCCAAGAGTTTCATTGAGAGAAAAGTTTAAAGAAGTAGATATTCTTACTGTTGCATCTCAATATATTTATGAAAATTTATTATATGTTCGTAAAAATATAACTCAATTTAAGCGTAATTGTGACATGCATAGTAAGAACACTAGGAACAAACATAATCTTGCCTCACACGTTACTCGTCTCCACAAGATAAATAATTCTTTTATGGGTCAAAGTGTACGCTTCTTTAACAAGCTTCCCAACAGTTTAAGAGAACTTCCAATTAATTAGTTTAAAAAAGTAATAAAAGCTAAGCTGTGTAAAAAGGCATACTATAGAATTTCAGATTATGTGGAAGATAAAACTGCTTGGGAATAAATTATCATGTTTTGAATCAAACTGACATTATTGTAACTTGTGACATGAATCATTTTAATTGTAAATGGCGAAATAAAAAAAAAAAAGAAAAAAAACAGAAAAAAAGAAGACAGTTCGTGTTGCTGAGGGAGTTTCTTGCGCCGCTTCTTCTTCACAGCCACAACACGTTCCGAAGCGGTGGTAGCAGAAAAGGACGATTCAAACGATCTTGTGAAAGACTATTTGAATAAAGAATATTTTGATTTGATTTGATTTGACCCAATTTGATAGCTTTTGATGTAACTTGTGTTATGTGAAATGCAAAAGAAAAAGTGATTTGTGCTACCAAACTATGACAGTGTTTTCGTGCGGGTTTTGGCGGATCCTGCGCTTCCAGCTTTGTCTATCAAGGTCATTACGGTTTACATTACAAGGTCAGTTAACTATTTTGGTGGTCATTAATGACAACTAACCAGCCCATATGAGTCACCGACGGCCTCCGTGGCGCAGTTGGTAAGAACCACCTGTGAAATGAGAGACCGCGGGTTCGGTCCCGCCCCGAGACAAATAATTTCCGTGAACCATAATTATTTTTCTAATACCCACGACACAAGATTTGTATCTTGACAGCCTCCGTGGCGCAGATGGTTAGAAGCCGCCTGTGAAACGAGAGGCCGCGGGTTCGATCCCCGCACCGAGAGAAATGTTTGTGCGGCCCACAAATATTTCTTCCGGGTCTGGGTGTTTGTGAGACCGAAAAGTCTCTCGTAGTTCCTGATACCCACGACACAAGACTCGATCTTAGTGTGGGGTCAGGACTATGTATGTGACTGTTGGGTGTTATTTATTTATTTATTTATTTATCTTAGTGTGGGGTTAGTACCCATGTATGTGACTGTGGGCAGTATTCATTTAATATCTTTTTTATGTACCCTGAGCGTGATGTACACAATCGCACGACTTATTAAGTAAATAATGAGCTCTGCTTATTTATTGTTGAATGTCTACCGTTCAGTTGTAAGGTTCAATCACTTTAGCTTAACATGTTAAGGGGTAGCATGTGTAACGTTAGTTTTTTTTTTCTCGGCATCTTTCTTAATATTCGCTAGCGCCATACAAATTCGTCTTAAGTAAGATTCCTTCACCATATACTATAATGTATATTGGCAGGTGCGCCGTTTTCTTGTCCACCCTGTATAGTAATGTACTCTGTGAGTTTTCACACGCGCACCCAATAAACGAATGGGGCTCTCACTTACCGTCTACCGTGATTCCAACTCGAGTTAAGGTGAAAACACATTGTAGGTTTACGTCTTACGCATAGAGTAAAGAAGCGGCCATAAGTACTAGAGCAACGCGTCTTAGAGCGATCTGAATAATGGATTCTTTTGTTGTGTGCACACTAAAGGTCATACGCTTAAGATGTGACCACAGACTACATAGAAAGAACCTTGTACATTCCATTGTCCTGATTGGTCAGTTGGCCCCGTACTTACCGCTCTTTACTCTATACGTATGACGAAAACCTATAATGTGTTTTGAGCTTTAGGGTGAATTCCATTCGAGTTAACTCGAATTAGGCACAACTCGAGTCAACTCGAGTTGACACATCTCTATTAGCTGTCAATGTCGAGAGTACTCCATTCATGGAAATGGTTGACATGTAATAAAAATTGATGAGAAAGTGCGAATCAGAAGTAAAATCGCTAAATTTTTGATAATTATGTGATTATTCAAAAATATAGATTTATTTTTCTGTGTATGAATGTTGCATGCCATTCATAAATTTCGTATAATTTGGATAGATTTGCAAGATAATCAGAATGGATAATACGGCCATGTTTGGGACATTGGAGGCAGCCGCTCAAATGCTTTTGGTAAGAATAAAACATCACATGTGATGGTTTACTTTTTAAATTTCAAAATATCAATATTATGAGAAACTTAACTGATATATCAGAAAAGAACATTCTTCGAGTGAATAATTGGTCTTCTTTTACATAACACTGAATTAAGAATGTGATCCAGCCAAAAGTAAATAACATTGTTTACATTGAATTGAAAGAAATTTTCTTCTGCAAGCACTGAATGAAATTATAGGTCTGAAGCTTGCTTGCGTGATGTATGAGTTAAGATAGACGTTATTTAAGAATTTAGGTGTTTCTAAAACTACACTGGTTTTCAAATATGTAGTCTTTGTCTACCTCAAATCTTTGTGAATTTGTCTTTGTAATGGCATAATTTGACACAAAGCATGAGAGAAAAATAAATTGGATTTATACATTGAGGTCTACAACTGGAAGGCATTTGCAAGGGTACATGTACCCTTATGCTGACAGTCAGCCCTGACAGTTGTCATTTATGTTATTTATTCTAATTTTTTTTTTTTTTTTTTTTTATTGCTTTGAATGGCGAGACGAGCAAGCCGTTCGCCTGATGGTAAGCGATACGACCGCTCATGAACAGTAGCAATATTCCACTGCGCTCGCCATCCTGAGACATAAGATGTTAAGTCTCAATATGTCCAGTAGTTGCTCTGGCTACAATGTCCTTCAATCCGAAACACAACAGTGCATTTAAGCAGTGTTGTTTCACGGGAGAAATAGACATTGCGGTGGTACCTACCCAGATGGCTTCTCACATATGAGAGACCTACCACCAGTAAAATTCTAATTGAAAATCTAATTGATTTAAAAATAAGGTATTCCCAACTGAAGACCTGTAAAAACCATTCCAGTTCACTTGAAAAAAAATATAGATTTTAATTCCATACATAAATTAACGATAATTTCAATAAAGTAGCAAAAATATTAATAAATTAGATTATGTACCAATGCCGCTTTGACAAATGTCATATTTTAACAAAATTATAGAATTAGATTAATGTTACGGACAAATAGGTAAATATTTAAAATTTCGTTTATTTACTTTATTTAATATATTTATTATCAGATACATTGGATATTGTAAATATATTTTTTCATTATCCATATTTAAGATATTCTAGTAGGATAACTCAATTATAGGTTTTGTTGTTTTTAAAATCTATATAATAATGTAGCCTTATAAGTTATTAAAAATGTATCATTATATTGTGCTTTTATATTTTATTTAAATTTATTCTGAAACATTAGGTAAGAAATGTAACAAATATATGATGTGTCGTATCTGCAGCAATGTTGACTTGATCTATAATAGCTAGGCGAGTACAAAATTTCTTCGATGCGTCCGCTCCAGTTGTAATACCTGAATGGATTTATATAATATTATCGTTTGCAACATACATTAAATTATTATTGGTATAAGTCTGTGTAATATAATTTGATGCACTATTTTCCCATTGTGTTTTTTCATAAAGAACTTAGTTATTATGGTTGCCTGGATATTGTCTTAAATTATACCCTTCATTATTCAATTTATTATCATTCCTCTACTCTGGCCTATCGCTATCTATTGTGACAGGGTTTAATGCGAGTGGAAGGTTTGATTTGATTAAGAAGTAGCCAGTTTGGCATTAGAATATACAGGTCCTTTTTAGCTATAATCTGTAATGTTTTTGAAATTGATAAAAAAGAGAATGCTCATTTTACAATGAAACTTGAAGTCCAACAAAAATTAGTTTTTTCGTTTTGGCTCTCTCTCGCTTTCAATAATATTTAAATATGGTAACAACACACAATTTAATGATTTTTAAAAAGATAATAATTATGTATATATTAGGGATGAAACGGATAGTGATTTGGCCGGATACCGGATACCGGATATTCGGCTAGCTACGAGGCCGGAGCGCCGGATATCCGGCTACCGGATATCCGGCCGCTTATAGCGTTACAATTTGATTCATTGCCGCTAGTTAATTTTGAGTACTAAGTACTAACACTAAGTTAATTTTCATTAATTAACTTTTTGACAAACAATTTCTGTCATTATTTTAATTTAATAAACGATGTCCGTCCATAACCTATTGTTGTTTTTGTTGTTTTTTTTTTCATTTTTGCTTTGTGTAAAATAATCCATTACTAATATTATAAATTCGAAAGTAACTCTGTCTGTCTGTCAGTCTGCTACGTTTTCACGCCTAAACTACTGAACCGATTTTGATGAAATTTGATACAGAGATAGATTAGACAACGAGAAAGGATATAGGAAAAAATTGTATTCCCACGGAAAATCGCGATATAGACGAGTTTAGAACGTAAAGAATTCAACATCTAGTGATATATTATATACATATTTATTTATTTTATAATTCAGTATTCGGTCGGATAGTGCGCTACTATCCGGTATCCGGCCGCATAGTGCGCTACTATCCGGTATCCGGCCGGATAGTGCGCTACTATCCGGTATCCGGCCGGATAGTGAAAATAGGCCGGATACCGGATAGTTACCGGATATCCGTTTCATCTCTAGTATATATGTCGCTAGTGTTTACCAAAATTTGTTGGGATGGGCTTAATATTGGGGTTCTCCTGTAAATGTACACACAGATACCATATGAGCAAATATATAAATAAGTAATGAATTAAATAAATAAGTTACAGACTGAAATAATGTTATTAGAATGGTGAACATATTTTATTCTATATTTATGTGCTGTAGAAGTCTCAATTTTGCATTTAACAATGGCAATATATTGGTTTGAGTTTTGTTCAGCAGCGAATTTCTTATGACTGAAGAGAGAATAAAAAAGATAGAGAGACTATAAAGAAATTTGTATCTGCCTAGATTCCAACTAAATAAAAAACCTTTCATTGCAACCATTAATAATGTATTGCATTTCATATTGTATTTTAATCTGGCAGGCATATTTTTGTTGCTTAGTATCCAAGCTGCACCACAGAATGTATATGCAATAAATATAAAAGCACCTTTCATCTGTGCATTATAGTTAATTTGTTGTTCCAGCATACTATTAAAATTACACAGTTATTCAATTAAGTAACAGTTAACTTCTGAGGAAAACTACTAAACACAGCAGTGATACTTTTTTTTACCATTGTGCATCTAGCATGGTATAATGACTGCACTGCATTTGATGGTAATGCTATCCAAACAGAGTATGGAATATTTGTCCACATACAAATATCCCAGTCCCTGCTTTAGCGTCTGTGGAAATCTCGCTCATTGAATGAAATATTGTAATTTATTAAGAAGAGGGTAGACGCCGATGACCTTGCTCGAACGGGCGGCACCAAATCTCACGCACCGGCGCACGCCGGCTCACGACGTGCGAGCGAGCGCGCTGCTTTATACCTATTCATTCATTATTTCGCTGCGGACAAAACGATATATTCGTAGTGTTATTTCACTCGATGTTCCCATCAAGTACAGCTAGGAGCGGTTGACCGTAGTGTATGATTAATTCACTTACAAACGTCACAGCTATCGTGGCAGAATTGCTCGAACGCTGACTGTTAAAAGAGAAGACGCGGGTTCGGTCCCCGCACTTGTAGTTCAATTTTTGTGTTTACTTATTTCATCTATCTATACCAATATTACATTTTAGATTTTAATATTTTTATTTTTGTTTTTCTTTTGTAATATTATAAAGAGGATAGATACATTTATATTTTTGGATTTTTATTTACAATGAAACTCAAAAATTACTGGACCAATTTAAAAAAATATTTCGATTTTCTAATGGTAATTATCCGGGATTAACAGAAGCTATATATTTACCTGAAGAGGTTGAAATAAGGGTTTAAATGGAAAATAAAAATATTTAATTTTTTTTATCTCGAATGGTTTTTATTTTTCATTTCAACCCTTATTTCAACTCCTTTAGCCAAACATACAGCCAATGTTACTCCAGGATAATGTTGGATTCGAATGGTGAAAGAATTTTAAGATTAAGTCGGTCGGTTAAGTAATTTTTGGGTTTATTCATCATCCATCCATCCATCCATCAGCCAAAGGAAGTCCACTGCTGAACATAGGCCTCCCCCAATGATTTCCACAGAGACCTGTTGGAGGCAGCCTGCATCCAGCGACGTCCCGCGACCTTTACCAGGTCGTCGGATTTTTGTTTATTCATAATAAACAAAAATCGAAATATTCAAAAATCTATAATACAAAAATGTAAAAATACACATGTTACAAAAATGCAAAAAATGAAATGTTTCTTTTATAAAATATTATAGGTTAGACATATAGATGAATTTATAAACAAAAACAATTGTAACGATGCGGGGATCGAACCTGCGGCCACATCAATCATCAAGCGATCGGTCAATCCTTCGGGCCAACAATACTTACTTCCCGGTGACCAAATTACCGGTAACTATCTATTATATTAGTGCCTATTTTGGTGTTTAAATGTTACCTACTATTTCAAATATGATCGGAACATAACAATTCATTTATTTATATGTTGGGTAGGTCTCTCATAAGTTGCATGAAATTCAATTGAAATATTAAAACATCGCACGCTACTTATATTTTGCTATGTAGGTACAATATTATGATCCTTAACTTTAACAAAATAAATCTACTATTATAGTACAGTTACTTTCTACTAAGAGCATAAATAATAATTTTATAAAATATGGTAGATTTTTATTTTCCATTTTAACTCATGTCAACCCCTTTAGGCAAATACACAGCCTATGTTACTCCAGGATAATGTTGGAATCGGATGGTAAAAGAATTTTAAGATCGGTTGAGTAATTTTTGGTTTATTCATAATAAACAAAAATCGTAATATTCAAAAATCTAAAATACAAAAATGTAAAATATAAATGTTACAAAAATGCAAGAAATAAAATGTTTCCTATATAAAATAATGGGTTAGATAGTAGATAGTTGAATTTATAAATAAAAACATTTGTTTCGATGCGGGATCGAACCCGCGGCCACACGGCGGCGGGTTTTTATTTGGTATCCAAGCAACAGCGCCACAGTTGCAGTGACGTAGTATAGTGATTTACTACGGTTAGACCGGCCGTAACCGTTCTCAATGAATGTGTCGAGCGAAATAGCAATATTAAATTTACGTTGATATTGCGAAGACAAGCGACATAGGTCCGTTTAGCACGGCGGTTCGTCCCGCACTGATTTGTTGGGCGACAGCGGGGACGTGCTCGCGATTTAGAGTATCGATAATGTGAAAAAATTCGTTAAAAATAAATGAGACAGAAATTAGAAAAAATAAAAAGAAGGTCCCATCCGCCTTGCATTTCTTAATATCCTGATAATAATAAAATAATCCTAGTGCTCGTAGTTTAAGAGAAAAAACGTTGTAAATGCGAAAATAGAGGTCACTTTGCAATTTTATTTCAAGTACTTTTAATACACTTTTAAGAATTCTGAAAAGAAGGGCCCATGCTCCATATGCTCCAAAAAAAATATATGTTGATCTATACTATATAGATCAACATATATTTTTTTTGAAGACCTAATAATAAAGATCACCAAGAAAAAACGTTGTGAAAAAGGCCATTTCACATAGACCCCCCTCTTAATCTACAATATTGATTCCAGTTTTATTTCCACTGAGACAGCATTAGAGAGAAACTGTTACAATTCAATTTAATAATACAATAATTACACCTAAACATGTAATTCATTTCAATAGGCACCACCAAATTTAGTCACATCAGAGCAGCGCCAGCAAGCACAAAATGTGTTTCTTGAATTCAGAAGCACAAAGAACCCTTACCAGCTGTGCAGAGAAATACTAGAGAAGTCTTCATCTGATTATGTGCTTTTCGAAGCCGCTGGTCTCATGAAATCAGCACTCATTAGGGAATGGAGTTTATTATCTGATAACGATATTTCATCATTGAGAGAATATTTACTGAATTATTTATTAAGAAAAGAAACGCCGCCCTTTTTGCGGGAGAAATTATTGCAAGTAAGTTGTGTTTCCTTTTTCATTGTATTTACTTAAGAATGAACCAAATACGCACTGTTTTTGGTAAATTCCAATTATTTTTAAGTATATTAATTTATTTTACATGTTTTAGACTATTGCCATAATTATAAAAAGAGGCAGTATCGATGACGGCGGCAGAGAAAGGAAAGCCTTATTGGGCGAATTAGAAAAGATTATTTTGAGTTCGCCAATTAACCAGCAGAGGTTGGCGTGTTCGTTGATATTGGCAATCATGCAAGAATACGCCATCACGGTCAAATCAGCCGACGTCGGTCTCATATGGGAGGTCCATTTTAGACTGAAGAAGTCATTTGAAGCGTCAGATTTGAAGAGAATATTTAGGTTCACTGTTGGGGTGTTGGAGCAAATCATACGGTCGGGTCATCGCCCTGAAGGAGAGCAGGCGATGTTAACCAAACAGCTTCTGACTATAGTTGAGACAGTGCTGTGCTGGAGCCACGTGTCGCCGTTGTTGTCAAAGCGTCTGATTGGCGCGTTCGAGGCGATATACGAGAGCGACACCGTGCCCGCGTTACGCCTGAGCATGAATTGGCGTGATACGATAATGCAACCGGAGCTAATAGCGTTGTTCTTTGAAATTCACTTGTACGCGAGATCAAATCCTGATTTAGCCGGGCCGTCGCTCACGTGCCTGGTGCAGCTGGCGAGTCTTAGCGGCGTCGTGGTGTCTGCCAGCAACTTGAAGCAACAGTATTTGGAGAACTATGTGGCTAGTTTCCTGAACATGATGGCGTACATCCAGCCGGTTGAGAAGGAGATGCTTGGTATATCTGATATATACAGGCGTTTGGTTCAGTTCTTCTCGCCGTCTATGATTGCCGCCACGCCGTCAGCCTTTCTCCAGAATTTGACAACTTTAACATGTCATTGTATCAGAGGATCGGTGTTGGAAGAAGTGGTGAGTAGCGTATAAAGACAATTCAATTAGAAGCATTGCGAAAACGCCCTTTCATTTATATAACTGACTAGCTGTCGGGCCCGGCTTCGCCCGGGTGCAGATAGTTTTTGAGTCCAATCCACATCAAGAACATATTATTTCGCGTGTCTACTAACTATATTTCCCGCGTGCCGTCGACTATATTTCCCTTCCGTAGGAGAGGACATCCCGTGCCAACAATTTGAATTTGAAAGAGTAGAAAATATGTATATTTGGTTTCCTGACTCATCCCACGGGAACACTACATTTTTCGGGATAAAAAGTAGCCTATGTGTTAATCCAGGGTGTCAGCTATCACTATACCAAATTTCATCAAAATCTGTTGAGCCGTTTTTTCATGAAAGAGTAACAAACATCCATACATACATACAAACTTTCACCTTTATAATATTAGTAAGGATAGTTAATATAAAATTATGGTTATAAAAGAGATGGTAATAATGTTACAGTCCAACGAAGACACAGTATGGAGAGAGTCGCTAAACAAATTCTTGCACACATGGAGTTCTATTGTACACGACTCGGATGGGTTTTCCAATGAAACGCTTTTGAATCCCTGCATAGAAATATTCAATACGTACTTGCAATGCAGGCTAGCGCCTCCAGAGGGAACAAGGTAATATTTTCTGTAATTTGTTTTGGTTTTTAAAATCCTGAAAAGATTGATCAATTTAATAGTTGATACCTTTTAAGAATGAGGGTGAAGTTTAGAGATGTAAGTTATTCCTCCCTTTAATGGAAAAGTAGCCTTATAAGAAGTCACTGTGGATTATTTTTAATGATATATTTCCAGTTAATAGTTAATTAATTATAGGTTAATGTTACCTACACTTTTTGCATGCTTGCATGTTGTATATTATATGTTTTTGAATTCTGTATCAGCCCATATACGTCCCACTGCAGGGCACGGGCCTCCTCTACAATCGAGAGTACGATTGAGAGTGGTTAGGCCATATAGTCCACCACGCTGGCCTAGTGCGGGTTGGCGGACTTACATACCATAGAAATTTTTATAAATCGCTATGGTATGCAGGTTTCCTCACGATGTTTTCCTTCACCGTTTTAGTGCGTGGTGATTGACTATCAATACACACATGACTCCGAAAAGTCAGAGGTGTGCCCTGGGATTCGAACCCGCGACCACCGTGAACATGTTGGCAGTCGCGTCTAGTCCGTTTACCAACAGGCCACCACGCACTTTTTTGAATTAATTGAATGTAATATTAAGCGAACATACATTACTGTATTTTTTAGAGCCGCCGAAAACCCCGATGAGGATATCAAAGACGAATTGGAAGAAGATGAAAGGAAACTGCATAGCAATGCACTGCTCACTATAGGCGCCATCGCTAGGAAAGCACCCGCACACTGTTCGCACGTGTTGTTCACGTTACTGCAAGACCGGAGCAAAAGGTACAAACATGAAATTTCACGCTGCTCCCTGATTTATAAGAAACCGCTTATAAACCACATAAACATAACATATACATTTACGTCTCTCATATGTGAGAGGCTGCCTGGGTGGGTACCACCGCAATATCTATTTCTCCCGTCAAACAGCAGTTTAAATGCACTGTTGTGTTTCGGATTGAAGGACATTGTAGCCAGAGTAACTACTGGACATATTGAGACTTAACATCTTATGTCTCAGGATGGCAAGCGCAGTGGAATGCCAAGCATTGCTTTGTAATTCCAGGTGTTGTTTGGTTTTGCTACTGTTCATGAGCGGTCGCATCGCTTACCATCAGGCGCACGGCATGCTCGTCTCGCCATTCACTGCAATAAAAAAAAAACATATTTTTATGATTCTTGGCGTCTATGAGTAACGTTTTTGAATAAGCTCAAATTAAGGGCATTTAAAAACTGCGTTAAGGCCTTGTGAATAAGGGGGTTAATATCCAATGGGCTAGGCAAAAGTACCATTCATAGTTTAAATCCATCCCAATATATGACAGGAAAGGAATCTATCAACCTGCCAGACAAAATATTTAACCTTTCAGCCAAGTCGTTTATTGATACCAAAACCCATAGTAAGATGAAGCATCTTAGCATGTCGTCGTAATTGTATCGAATGGCTGGGACCGCCGTCTGATGCCATTCGGCATTCTGGCTGGACGGCATTTGCGCTTACCATCAATTGCAGTGCAGTCATTACGCCGTGCCAGTATAATAAAAAAATATATAATCGAACTCAGGCTTTCATATTTATATGCTGCTACTAGATAGAGGGGCAACCTGTATATTTTAGGCCCATTAAGTCACAAGGATCTATTCTATCGCAATGTCGGATTCAAGTTCTAGTTTAGTGGTTCTTAACCGGTGGTCCCTTGAAGCATAGTAAGTGGTTCATGGAGCCATCATAAAATAATGTTATGTATGTTTTATTTATTGATAGATAGGATTCATTTACTATTTACTGTATTAACATATAACCAACTGAGAGATAAATGGCAGACAGATTTTTTTCGAACTCATGGGTGTCGAGCAAATAAATTGAGAATCCCTGGTCTAGTTGAACTCGCGGTTGAAAAAATATGAATGAATACAGTTCGCATAAAGTAAATATTTATCGCACTAATAATAATCCGTGTTAACGATTTCTTGAATGATGATTCCCGTATGGTTAAACACAGAATTATTTGAACGTTTTTTTTTATGTGGGAGTTTGTGTCTGACATGAATCATTTGTCTGAATACTATGATAAACTTTTTAATAACAAAAAATAATAATTTAATAGAAACATTTAGTTCTACGACAATCTAAAAATATATATTTGATTTGCAATAAAATGCTCCCTTGTTTTTTTCTAGAATTAGTATGCTTTTTTATCACAAATGCTAAACAAGTCATTATTGCGAAATTGCTATTGCGAATTATTAAATAAATTCATTAAAATTGTTTTGGTTATTTTTTATTACCTTACGTTTCAAGTTTCCGCCAATTAAATATTTATACTTTCAATATTAGTGAAACTCGCGTGCAGAGATTAGTGTTACTATTTGTGTTGTAGGTTGGAGAGCCAACTGCAGTTAATGCATATGGGAAAGTTGCCAGTGAGCGGTGGCGAACAACTCATCAATTTGTTTGAAGATCTGCACTGGATATTAATGATTACTGGTAATTTATATAACATACACATATAGACATAACGCCTTTTTCCCAGAAGAGGTAGGTAGCGGTGCTACCAGGACACCCACGTTTTGGTCCCATGATGTGATAGGGGCTATTGCTAAACGCGCAAATTCCTTGCCCCGGGCTGATAAAGAATAGAAAAACCCAATATCACTCCGCCCGGCCCGGGATTGTAACCTGAGACATTTGCATTGAATTGTACCATAGTACAACTATGTCACATATAACATTTTAATGTATTGATGTACTCGTCAACGCTAATAGACATTGTAATAAACCGTGACCAAATTGTATTTGGGTTATTGCTTTTATGATTAATGTCTTGGCCTTTGATGTTACAGAATTATGTGTTACTCTTGGCCTGGAAACAGAATAAAATATGTTGAACCATTTATACTTTAGAATATGGTATTGAAGTCATTGATGTAAGGTGCGTTGGGGTAACACCAAATAAAATATGGTTGCTTACGTTCTTACCCCTTCCATCTTTGTATTACGTTGTAACCATAAAGCACCTTATTTAATTTATGAAATGAATGGATACATTTCAGTATTTATAGTTATAAGCTTGAACGTTCACCTACCGACAGGACCAAATGTCATATTTTGAAATGAAATTAAATGAAATGTATTTATTGATCACGTAGGCAATTAAGGAGATCTTATGACAAGTCAATACACATAGAACTTAATCTCTATTTACAATATATTTCCTATACTTATTATTACTTATTTTAATTTCTTGCTTTTATCAATTTATTTATTAATTTTATTTATTTTTAAATTAATTTTATTTTTATTTATAATTAGTTTTATTTATTTATTTAGTTTTTATTCATATTTTATTTAAAGTATTAGTTTTTACTTTATAGTAATTTATTTGTCAAAGAAATACATTATTTACGTTAGTCAAATTAAATTATATTATTTGTGGACCATAAATATTACAACGGTGCGTAGCGGTTTATAGTTACCACCGGATCCAACGCGGCCCTTCCTGAGAAGACCCGGCGAAACAAACTCAGTGGGCTTGGTAATAGAAATAGGGTAAATTTTAAAATATACCCTATTTCTATTACCATAAAGGCTGTCATTACACTACATTGACAGTTAAAATATACCTTATTTAAATCAACATTAAGTTGACATTACAGTGACAAAACTTTCTTTTCTCTTTCTCCAGGTCATTTCTTAGCAGTAGATTGCACTGAAGGTGAGACTGTGATGATACCTCCTGAGATAATACAGTTCAGTATTATGGAGAATGCGAACATTGACGCATCGCTTAGATATTTAGTGGGCGAGAGCACCAGTACTGAAAACGTCGACCCTGTACTTAAGTAAGTGTTGTTAACCATGGTCTATATGTGTACGAATTTATTTATCTAAATGCATTATATAGGATACGAATGTATCTACTCTGTAAAAGTTTGTATTTTTATAACGTACATCGTAACCATAAGTCTATGGTTACGACCATAAGTATATGTAGGTTTTTTATTTTTTTATTCTGGCCTGGCATAGTGGCGACATTGCACCTGATGGTAAGCCCAAATGCCGCCCAGGCAGAGTATCCATTGGCATCGGACGGCAGTTCCATGCCAATGGAAACAATTATGCCGGCCTGCTAAGGTACATTCGTATCGTATATAAACTTCGATCATCCGAAGTTTCGAACTTCGTTACGGATTAATATAGTAGGGCCCATGGTCAGGAAATATGCAAGTAACTGCGTTTGGAATACTAAAGGTCATTCACAGGCGCAATTAGGTAAGATAGGTCAAGCAAGTCATAAAAAAAAAATTCATGTGAAAATTCAATCTAAGTGTTTTGATAATAATTATCAGTATTTTTTTATATTATCTGTGGGCCGGCACTAATATCAATTTCGAACAGCAAATCATAAATCGATCACAAAATAGACATTACAACTTAAGATTTCACAGATGGCTTCAATGTGGTTAATTACGCCATCTTTATTTTTCTGAGTATAAAGAATATTAATTATTATAGATGGTGTGAAATGCTAACTATGCTTTAAATGTTATAACTTTTAATGGATAATATGGTAACAGTTCGTGATATTAAAAGTTATATTTTTTAATGAATTAACTTCCTAAAAGTTAAACCATGAATGGTAACCTCTAATATCCCCTCTTCTTGCCCCATGCGTGTATAAGGCCCCATATACTATATGGGGCTACTATACTATATGTCAAAAGTCAATATGTGTATTTCCCCTGACCTACCATGTTATCTGTTAAGAAATCTATACAAATTTAAAGCTTGTAACTTTCCATATAAATCCTTACAATGCCGATGAGATCGCAGGGTACCGTAAAATACTTTTCCTCAAGGGAAATGTAACGTCATTCAGAGCAAACTATTACTATCCCATTGTTATGTCTTTGAATAACGTATTGTACTTTATTGTCGTGTAAATGACGTGTGCTAAAGGATGTGAAGAAATATGCACATTTTTCATTTATTTTATTCGAGTGACACAACACGAGATGGTAATTTTATCTTCTGTGTTATCTTTTCAATTTGCTTGAGAATATATAATGTGATCAGAAAAATCAGAACTTTGTGACGTGAGCGTGACATTTATACTCCTTACTTTATGTATGGGCTACGTCAATGGCGATATTTAAATAGTAGATTGATTTTATGTCCTCGCTAAGCAAAGTTTGTTATTGCACTTGCTGTGAGTGTCTTATCGTCCATGATTTTTGACATACATTGGCCTCTCGCCATAACTCACCATTGTGTTGGTATTTGAGTCTTTGTTATATCTATTCACTTGGTTATAGATGAGCCTACACATTTTATCATCACATTCACATAATAATTTCCATGGATTTTTGAGACAAGTGACATGCATGTATTTTAAAAAAAAAATGGAATAAAATAAAATGTTTTAATTGACAGCCTCCGTGGCGCAGTTGGTTAAATGCCGCCTGTGAAACGACAGGCCGCGGATTCGATCCCCGCACCGAGGAATGCTTGTGCGGCACACATAATATATTTATTTCGGGTCAGAGTGTTTGTGAGACCGAAAACTCTCTCGTAGTTCCTGATACCCACGACACAAGACACGATCTTAGTGTGGGCTCAGGACTATGTATGTGACTGTTGGTGTTATTTATTTATAAGTCTGTATTTTTTTTATAGCGTCACTGCTAATTCATAAATAATTATTATATACATACATGTAATAAATAATTATTAATTAAAATACCAACCCGCACTAGGCCAGCGTGGTGGACTATATAGCCTAACCAGCCTCAATCCTACTGTCGATTGTAGAGGACGCCCATGTCCTGCAGTGGGACGCATATGGGCTGATACAGAATTAAAATAAATAATGTCGTATATTGCGTTGACTCGTCAGGATAGTGGGCGAGATCCTGCGCATCAGCGCGTGGGAGTGCGCGGCGCTGGACGCGGGGCTCGGCGCGGTGTTCAGTCCCGAGCTGTCCGCCACCATCTCCTGGCTGCTCAACATATGGGCCAACTCATACCTCATGCCTAACTACTTTGTTTATTCTGAGGTAACTACTAACTACTAATACTGCTGTAAAGAGTTGTATTTGATGTCATATTTATGGTTAGAAATATTCATTGCTGTTTTTAAATTCAATGAATAGCGAGACGAGTAAGCCGTTCGCCTAATAATAAGCGATACGATCGCTTGTGAACAGTTGCAAAAGCAAACAACTAAATAAAATCTGTCAATCTGGAGCCCAATAAGTAACTCAAATGTATTGGGTTCTATTTTTGATATATTTCAGTTTTAGTCTAAGTTATACCACGTTGCTTTGCCTCCAAATATACACTCGTGTAGTTACTTCTTTTAATTCCAATTTTAATCTACAAATCATTTTAATAATGATTTCAACCCTTACTACTTAAATGTCCACCGACCGCCGGCAGTGTAATTTTTTTTTTAATTTACTTTATCATAATAACGATAAGGCTGTCATTACATTGACAATTAAAATATACCTTAATTCAACTGACGTTGACATTATGTTAACGCGCTTCTAAAAAGATCAGCACGTTAGAGTACGTAATGTGTACGTGTATGTACGTGCAGGTGTCGGTGGTGCTGGAAAAATATCTTTAAGCATTAGTATTTCAGAATATTGTATTGAAGTCGTTGATGTAAACTGCCATGGGGTAACACTGTAAACCCATTACTCAAATAAAATATAGAAGCTTACGTTCCTACCTCTTCCATCTTTGTATTACGGTGTGACCGTAACGCATCTTACTTGATTTATAAAATGAAAAAAAAAAGATGACATTAAATATCCGCGCCTGTAAAGAGGTCGGTACGTTAGAGTTCATAATGTGTGCGTGCGTGTGCAGATGTCGGTGGTGCTGGAGGCGGCGCTGGGCGGGGGCGGGCGCGCGGCGCCGGGCGTGTGCGGCTGGCTCGTGGCGCGGCTGGCGGCGCGCGCGGCCGCCGTGCTGCGACACCACGCCGCGCAGCCGCAGCCCGCCACGCACGCGCTGCAGCTGCTCACCACGCTCGCGCACTCGCACCACAAGTAACCTCATGCTGTCTCTCTCACACACACACACACTTACACTACCTCTATCTCCTTTCTCGTTCTACTAATGCTCATGGACCTAGTTTTTATTTCTCTGCTTGACAATGCACCGTTTGTGCTTCTGCCACATGGATATAGTTGGCAAATAAGCCAAACCGCCACGCACGACTTACGTCGGCCCACCAAGCTCGCGCACTCACATCACAAGTAACCCATAGTTGCTATCTTTGTCACACTTTTGCTATTTCATTTCTTGTTCTGCTATTTCTTATAGACCTAGTTGACACAATATGTGCCACGTGCCACGCTCGACCTGTACCTACTCACTACGCTCTCGCACTCGTGCCACAAGTACCATCTGTTTCTATCTCCGTCGCACAATATCACACTATCCCTCCCCTCGCTTGACTGGATTTCCATAATTCTAGTTGGGACTTAAGCAAAGACTTGGATAGCAATATCCATGTAAGTGTAACTCTAAAAAAGTCTCTGAATTCCGTGGTGGCCTGTTGGTAAACGGACTAGACGCGGCTACCAACATGTTCACAGTGGTCGCGGATTTGAATCCCAGGGCACACCTCTGACTTTTGAGAGTCATGTGTGTATTGATAGTCAATCACCACGCACTAAAACGGCGAAGGAAAACATCGGAGGAAACCTGCATACAATTGCGATTTATAAGAATTTCTATGGTATGAAACAGACCGCTAAAATATTTGGAAACTTTAGGAATAGACTTTCGTTTGTAGTAAATCAATTGATAAATGGACCCACGTAAATATATTATAACTAGCGGTCGGCTTCGCTCGGGTGCAAATAGCTTTTGAGTCCAGTATTGATTTGGCAACAACATATTAATTCGCGTACTAACTATATTTCCCGCGCACCGTCGACTATATTTCCCGTCCCGTTAAATTATGGTTTATGTCCCGTCTCATTCAGTCCCATGATGAAATTTTAATTATCATTTATTATCAGTTTTTTGTATTGGCGTTATTGAAAAATTTCTTTATTTACAATATTTTGTAATTGTGATATTGATTCGTTGGTGGAAGGCGCCCGACATGACGGCCCGGTGGTGGCATGCGCATGAGCTGCGCGCGGTGCTGGACAGTACTTGGGCATTGCAACAAAACTTTATTATTTTTCTAAAATAAATGTAGCCTAAGTTACTCCTTGTTATATCAGCTACTTGACAAAAAAAGTTTCGTCAAAATCGGTCCAGCCATTTCAGAGATTAGCCGGAACAAACAGACAGACAGACACAAAAAAAAATTTAATATCATTTTCGGCACAGGTATCGTGTATATAACGATATGTAGTTGGACATTTTTTTTATTTTCACTTTTAAAACAGACACTTCTATTTTATTTAATTGTATAGATAATAAAGATCACAAAAAATAATAATTGTGTTTACAGACAAAACCCGTTAGCTAGTTGTGAAGAATTCTTGGCGTTGGTAGCGTGGGAAGCTTCTGGAAGTAATTTACCCGGAGAACTGAGGAAGGAATTACACCGAGCGTTCGCAATTGCCGCCACTTATGCAGAGGGTGAGTTTTATAAGATTTACTACTCATCATCTTCATCATCATGATAAAAAAAACTGTATATCCTTTTATGACATTGCTTAATGAGTTTGATTCTTCGATCAAATATGCACTAGATTATTGGTAACGGCGTAAAAACTGGCAAGAGAAATAAGAGCACTAATGAGCGTGTGCTCTGATCCAAACCATAATAAATCTGAATTAAAACGGAATAAGGTTTATTGCTACCTGAAGTTGATTATAATTTAAAACTTTGCAACATCTCTTAGTTCGAAATTCAAATGTATAAGTATAAGCAACCTCGATGACTTTTGGTATGTGATTTTGTTTCGGATCCTGGGGCCCTACTCTGTAAATCCGAAACGAAGTTTGAATCATCGTACGATCGTAGTTTATATACGATACGAATGTACGAATGTATCTAGTATACTGGGTATATCAAGACTGCTACCGAAAACGAAGCCGGGTGGTAGTTTTACTGAGTACAAACACAATGCAACAAAAATTACACATAGTATATCTGATCGAAGCATACAGCTCTCATTTAATTGTCAATATGTATACACCCAGGCGAGGTGAGGAACCGCCTGCTGGCGAGCACTGGCGCGTTGCAGGACAAGTTGCAGAACATCATCAACATGGAGGCGGACACGGAGCCCGTGCGCAACATGCTCGCCGACACGCTCGACTGCTTCATAGGAGTCACTGAGGGCGTGCTCGAGGTATGGTCATGTTAATATTAGGGTTTATTTATCTATACACCTGTACTCTATACATATAAATAAAATTGAAGTGTCTGTATGTAAAGTGAAAAAAATAATTATATCCAACTACATATCGTAGTATACACGATACCAGTGACGAAAATGATCTTAATTTTTTTTTTGTCTGTCTTTATACCGGGCATCTCAAGACTGCTACAGAAAACAAAGCCGGTTGGTAGTTTTAGTGACTACAAACACAATGCAACTAAAAATTTCGCAAAGAAACCCGACATTTATTTTTTATGATTTTTTAAATATCTTCATTTTTGGGTGGTAAATCCATAGTTTTTGCTAAAATAATAATTTAAACTCTTTTATACCTTAGATTATTTATAAATAAAAAGGTATACACTATTATTATAGGAAAAAATGTATTTACCACCCAAATATGGTCATAGGAAAAAAATAAAAAAAATATATCGCTTTTTTTGCAACTTTTTCTGTTGCATTGTGTCTGACGTCGCTTAAACTACCACCCGGCTTCATTTTCGGTAGCAGTCTTGATATACCCAGTATGTTATGTTGGGTGTATTTATATATTTATTATACAGGGCTATTTTCATTAGAGTATTCAAATTTAAAAAGTTTTTTTTTATTGCATAGGTCCTGCAAATGAACAGCAGGTCAGGTTTTATTCAGTTGTGGAACTATGATATCGATGTATAAAATATTACTTTTTGCAGGTTGGCACGATGGATGAACAATTCATGATGCTAGTGGGTGCGTTGGACAAAATTCCCGGGATTATATTTAGGTACCACAACTACCCGGGCGTAGTGTTGCCAGCATTGAATCTCCTCTCGAAAAGTGCCAAAAGAATGCTCCATTCAGTACAACCACAGAATGTCACTAAGTAAGTTTATATTTTTTATTTCACCACCTTTGACTTAGAATTATTCATTTTATGTACATTATAAATTATAAATCATAATTCGAAAATGTTGCATGCATAATTCAATCCATAGATTGGCTGAAATAATCAAAAACTACCCATATTTTATTGATTATATTTAAATTCTGAATAACATGAACATCAGTTTTGAACTCAATCCGGTACTTTGTATAATATTTTGAAAATATTCGAATTATTCTTCCAATATGATTATTTCATGTATAATTAACACACTATAATAAAGATTTTAAAAAATTGTACTTTTATCATCCAACTTGATTTGTTTTCAGATTTCTGGATGTCTGCAATACTACATTTGAAGTATACATGCAATGGAACTCCGGCAAGATATCGAGTATACCACAAGACGCTGAGGAAGAGGCTTATGAGGTAATATTATTTCACTTAAATAAGGAAGTTTTGTGGGTTAGATATTAATATTTTTATTTGGGCAATAAATTAGATATTACATTTATTATTTCAGATACTAAGATTTAAACAGTTTGTTAATGATGTGACGTCATATGATACTCTATGATGGGGAATTTGTTTGAAATGAGAAGCGGAAAATATTAGATTTAATTATTACAATCCAAAGAAAAAAATATAATTGATATGATGTGGTCGCTATCAGGGAAGATGCGACTCGAAGGACCAAATAATTGTAGGGTTAATGAAACCGTAAAATGAATGATAGATGAAATATTCTGAAGAGACGTTATATAACCCTTTGACTGTCGTAAGCGCCGCCTACTGACCTTGATTCAAAAATATCCCCTATTTCAATAACGTTAGGTTGCTTTTTTGCTTGAAATCGATGAGCCTTATAATAGACCCTATTTCAATGACGTTAGGTTGCTTATTGCTTGAAATCCGAAGGAACCGTGTTCCGGTTCCGACGGTTGAGGGGTTATATAAACGTAATGAACATGATAATGTCACATATAAATTCTAAGAATAATTGATATGTGACGCACGCTACCTACTACATATCGTACAGTATCTTCCAAGAATCCATTCAGTCTCTGTGGCCATACATTTTACAAGCCTCCGTTGCGCATTTGGTGAAACGCTGGCTGTGGAATGTAGGACCGCGGGCTCAATCCCCGCACCGAGACAAAGATCTGGGTGTTTGTGAAACCAGAAAGTCTTATATAGTTTTTGATGCCCAGGGCACAAGATTCGATGTTAGTGTGAGATCAGGACTGGCGTATTTATCTATTTATATGTATGTGTACAGGACATCTGCGCGCTGATGGAGTTGATCTGCAGCATCGCGCGGTCGGGCGCCGAGCGCAGCGTGGGCTCGACGTGCGCGCGCGGGCTGCGCCTGCTGCTGCCGCTCATCACGCCGCCGCTGCTGGCGCTGCCCGCGCTCGCGCACCACGCGTACCGCATGCTGCGCGACCTCGACGCATCCGACCAGGTCGTGGTACACGCGCACGCACACGCACACACACGCACCACGCGTACCGCATGCTGCGCGACCTCGACGCATCCGACCAGGTCGTGGTACACGCGCACGCACACGCACACACACGCACCACGCGTACCGCATGCTGCGCGACCTCGACGCATCCGACCAGGTCGTGGTACACGCGCACGCACACGCACACACACGCACCACGCGTACCGCATGCTGCGCGACCTCGACGCATCCGACCAGGTCGTGGTACACGCGCACGCACACGCACACACACGCACCACGCGTACCGCATGCTGCGCGACCTCGACGCATCCGACCAGGTCGTGGTACACGCGCACGCACACGCACACACACGCACCACGCGTACCGCATGCTGCGCGACCTCGACGCATCCGACCAGGTCGTGGTACACGCGCACGCACACGCACACACACGCACCACGCGTACCGCATGCTGCGCGACCTCGACGCATCCGACCAGGTCGTGGTACACGCGCACGCACACGCACACACACGCACCACGCGTACCGCATGCTGCGCGACCTCGACGCATCCGACCAGGTCGTGGTACACGCGCACACGCACACGCACACACACGCACCACGCGTACCGCATGCTGCGCGACCTCGACGCATCCGACCAGGTCGTGGTACACGCGCACGCACACGCACACACACGCACCACGCGTACCGCATGCTGCGCGACCTCGACGCATCCGACCAGGTCGTGGTACACGCGCACGCACACGCACACACACGCACCACGCGTACCGCATGCTGCGCGACCTCGACGCATCCGACCAGGTCGTGGTACACGCGCACGCACACGCACACCGCCTATATTAAATATACAACATTACAAACATTTAATTCGGAACATATATAAAACTCCCCCAAGGATCTACACATCGACCTGTTAGAAGCAGCCTGCATCCAGCGACTTCCTGCAACTAACCAGGTCGTCCGTCCACCATGTAGGCGGTGTGTCCGAGATTTCGCTTGCCTGTACGTGGCCTCCACTCTAGAACCTTTCAGCCCCAACGACCATCGGTTCTGTGAGCTATGTGCCCAGCCCACTGCCACTTCAACTTGCTAATCGCATGGGCTATGTCGGTAACCTTTGTTTCCTACAGATCTCCTCATCTCTGTGTCGATATCATAGGGAAATACCGAGCATACCCCTCTTCATAGCTCGTTGAGTGACTTTGAGCCTTTTAATGAGGCCCACAATGAGATTCCACGTCTCGGTGCTGTAGTTCATCACTGGTAACACACAACTATTGAAGACTTTCGATTTTAGGCACTGAACTATTTTGAGGTACTTTTACACGAGAAGACGTCGCGATGTTTCCCGAACGCTGTCCAACCGAGTAGGATTCGACGATTGACATCTCTCTCAAAGTTGGACCTGCCTAACCAGCAGTTAGTTGGCAGTTAGTTAGTCAATTGGCCTATGTTCAACAGTGGACTTCCTGTGGCTGAGATGATGATGATGATGATGATATATAAGCTCACGCCTTTTCCCAAAAGTAGTAGACAGAGATCCCACCAGGAAGGTAGAGTTCTGGTTAATTTAGGAATATGTAAAATATGTAGTATTTCATAGGTTTTGTGAGACTAGTGTGTCATGTGACATGTCACACTTGAACGCACACACACACACATACAAGCATACTTATTCGCACATGTATTGAATTATTATTTATTGTTTCTTTATCTACTTTCAGCTGACAAACTTGCCCATCGAAGACTTCAACATGGTCGTGTCCGCATTACGAGTGGGACTCACAGCTGTGTCCTGCGACGTGTCAACATTATGCTGCGACACCATCGTGGGCCTGTCCAACAAGGCGAGAACATTAGGCGACGACAACCCTTACGCGCTCTCTCTACTTACGCTAGCCGAGCTACTACTAATGCTCATCATCAAGATGGAGATACCGCCGGACTCCATACCCGCGGCCGGGGCTGCGATATACGCGCTGACGTGCGTCAAACCCGCGTTACTGGAGGGACTTGCGAGACAACTCATAGAGGCGTTCGCTATCAACGACCCAGGAAACGTACCGCGATTGGAAGAGGCATTCGGTGTACTCACCAATGGAGTCCTCTTCGACGGAATGAGGCCACACAAACTGCGCTTCCAAGATAACTTCGACAAGTTCTTGGCCAGCGTTCACGGCTTCCTTATCGTAAAATAATTTCTCTCCCATTTTTCGGCTCGACCGATTCGGATTTCCTATGAAATGGATTTGAAGTCGTGATGGAAACGTGATATGACTTTCTTTGTACTGCAATGAGAGTAACGAATGTATTGTTCCTAAGCTGAAAGGTATGCCGAGTTATTTCTTGATGTTTTAAGTGAAGATTTTATATACTAAATATCGTATTAGCCGTTTCCGTTTTCCTTTTTTGTGCATGTATAATAGTTTTTAACTCTTTAAAGAGGTTATGATGAACTTTGAGCTTATGAATGCCGAGTGCAATTTAGAAATTGAATTAAATTGTTTGATAAATATATATTTAGAAGTCCCTACTTGGACTTTTGTCGGCTAGACTACATGTTTTCCAATGTTTGTGGTGTTCTATGAGAGACTGTTCTCCTTTATTTTTGTATGATGGCCTAACATGAATACTGGGAGCTTGTGACCATAAATGCATTGGAAGTAATTTGACATCTTCTTTCAAAATTGTGTGAAAAAATATTAGTATTGAGGTGAATACTTTTTGCAGTGTTGACTTGATGACAAAATAATTGCACCACTTCCTTTAAGGACTATGCTTTGTGGAGCAAGTCAGATATGATATAGTTCACTACAAAAGCGCAATGCGAGTTGTTTTTATTAATTTAAACGACTTGTCGTTCTATAACTAATGAACTCTTATTCGTTTTGTTTACAACGAAAGCATATGTGGAATCTATATTGTGGTTGTGAGTGCAAAAGAGGAATGTATGGTATAAATTATGAATGAAAGAGTACATTTTAAGTACTTACGGCAACTGAGTATTGAAGTGCTAGTTATAAAAATGTGATTTTTACTCTAAGCACGCGTAAACTTGTTATTGTGTTTACGTTACTGTAAAAGTGTTTAGCTCTTTTGAATATTATATTGCAGGTTTTTATTCCGTCTTATTGTATGACGCGCGTAGTGGGGTTGATAATGGCCTCTGACGTAGTCGGTACTGTCGACAAAAAATATTTTCATGTGGATTTTAAAAAAGGTTCTTTAACATAAATTTCATTTTTTTGCTGCCAGTACCGAATAGAGTAGACAAAGATAGCGTAATAGTTTACATTGAATGTACGCCATTTTTAGTCCCATCTTTTAACTGCGCGGGTTTTAAGATGTTAAAATGTAAAATATCGTAATTTCGTCAAAACACTTTCGTATTTTAGATGTCTATGAACATTTCTAAGGTTATTAAAGTTTGCCCGAATAATCATATCGAGGCAAAAAAATATTCTCATTAAATTTTCACCTGCAATATTATTGTATCATAATTTTTATTGATGGCGACTTTTAAATTTGTCTCGGTCAGCAAGATTTTTTTTATAAATTTATGTACTATATACATTTGTGCCACTTAGAAAATATTCATTGTAATTAGAATATATATATATATTTTAATTAATGTTAAATAAAATTTGAAACATTTTTTAAACATTCTCAAGTATCAAAAAAATATTTTCGTTTGAAGTATTTAATTTGTTTTTTTTTGTCCGTGATATTGTTGCTTTGTTTTATAATGACGAAAAATTAATGATGATTTGTTACACTTACGAAGTCATATAAATTATATTGACTAATGTTTCGATGCTAGCAGAGCTAACGGCCATATGTAGACATTGCCTATAATTTAAAATTAGTCAGTTTTATATAATAGCAGATTAGGCAGATTCCATATTAACTTAAAATCGTGCAGTATAATATCATGACTTTATTTTTGTTACTTTCATCCTCAATTTTAAATATTTGTAGTGTCGACTCGAGTGGTATCTGATTGTATAAACTTTGTTACATGTTCATTGTATTTTATAAAGTATTACATTGACATATTCCGGGTTTCCTATCTCCACTTTAAAATTAACGTGAAGAATGTATGGAGACTGAATTTATTTGTAAGTTTTATTAACAGTTATGAGGAAGCCTGGGTAATTTTATGTGTAAGACAGTTCTTAAATGTTTACTTCATATTATACATAGGAGAGTATTGTCAAATATTTGAATTTTTAGGTTTCAAGTTGTTTAGATTGTACAGAAATTTTATATTCAAATTAATTGGATATAGATCAGAGTGGATGGTAGCATATTTTGAGAACAGAAAACATTATTTAAAATGGAGTTACAACTTAATTTTTAAATGTCCATGAACAAAAGTTCTCTATTTCCTTAGCTATATTATTAAAGCGAAGAGGCTTATTATCTTTATAAGCATTTAAATAATTGTAGTTAGGAAGCAGTTTGTAAATACTCAAAAATATTTTAATACCTAAAATGGTATATTATTCTTTCAAATTATTGTCATTATCGATTAAATAAATTGTACAAATTTTATAAACTGATTACTTGTTTTATTATACAAGTGTTTGATCCAATAAAATACATAAATATCAAATGTGCTATAATGTATTGTTTTGAATAATCTATGATTAAAATTTAGGTCATAAAGGAGTTACTGGGCTTAGGAGGCGTCGCATCCTCAATAATTGTGATTCTGAGATGGACGACAAAGCGCGTGGTCTTCTATCTGTCGTGGACGCCCATAACAAATTAAGCTTGCGTCCTAATCCATTTATATGCACAGAATTTATGTGTAAGCGACAACTTTGTAGAGGCACCAGTAGGGCGATTCACGTAATTTCTTGACGCGCCGATAAGTTGCGGTGCGGTTACAATTAAGTTTACGCTTTGGTACAAAATGGTATTCTCGAAGATGTTTATAAGGCATAGATGCGTTGTCCGAGCTTTATAATGGCAAGACGTTTGGAAGGTATTTGTCTCCCATGCAATTATACTGTTTCCATTCGTTTATTTTATTTTTGACAGTTCACGCCTATAAAGTACGACATTACAGTAGAACAATATTTTGAAATAAAAGTAGATACTTTCTTGACGGGTAACGCCCACTTAGAGTTGTGCCATTCGTAACGAATGGCCATAGATAACAAAAACGATTTTGAATAGAATCAATCAATCGGAATCATTTGAAATAAAATTACATTAAAATGCTAATGAAAACAGTTAAACGTAATATAGTACCCAATATTAGGATCGAATGTATTTGCTGCAAATTAATTAATATGAATAAAGGTATACGTATTGAAGTGACTTTTAATAAGAGTTTAATTTAAAATAATTACAATGATTACAACGAAAATAAATGTTTAGTACCTACTTGTAATAAACAGTTAAACCATGTTGGAATTCATAGTACTTTAAGGATTAAATAATTAAAACAACTAAAAGGTAATTTGTTAATATTTTTATTTATAAACAATCGTCTGTGTCGTCGGAATCGGCGTCGTCGTCACTCGTATCCCCAGTAACACTAATTATTAATGAGTGCATGGGTAAGTTGTCAAATGCGACATCGCGATCCCAATCAGACATTATTTCTTTCTTCGTCTTATCTACGACACTCGCCCAGTTATGAGGCGTCACATTTTCACACGCATTTTTAAGCAACTCCAGCATTTTGTTTGCGGTGAAAGGAGGAGTTGTATTTATTCTCGCAGCATATCCTTTCACTTGCGCCCATATTAGCTCTATGGCATTATACTGGCAATGATATGGAGGAATTCTAAGGACGGTGTGCCCATGTTCTGCAGCCATTTCATCTATAACGTATCGTTTAGGCTGCTTCCTCATTTTGACGTGACAACGTCTTAAATTAGGTTGCGGCTGGGAGTCACTTATGAAAAAGTGTAACGCCCGGTAACGTAACGGTGCGCGCGCAGCACTAGAGAATTATTTTTCAGTTTCACCCACTTTTTCCAAAATTGTCCCATAGCCCCCCCCCCTGCCTTCCCCCACCCTTATTCCGAAATAGTGCCTATTAGCCTTCCCACGAAACCTAACCCCCCCCCCCTCCCCTACCCCCACCCCGAAAATTTACCTCACCCCCCCCAATCCTATCTCGGCCAACATAGGTCGTAGACCCACCGAGTTTGGTATCCTCGGAACCGTCTTGGTGAGGGCTACAAATTGACCCCGCCAGAAATCCCAAATTACGCAAAAAATTACCCCCCCAAAAAAAAATATTTTACCTCCAAAAAATTAATTTAAGTTAGCCTCCCCACGAAACCTTCCTTCCCCCCCCCCCCCCCCCCCTCCCTTACCCCCACCCCGAAAATTTACCTCACCCCCCCCCAATCCTATCTCGGCCAATATAGATCGTAGACCCACCGAGTTTGGTATCTTTGGAACCGGCTCGGTGAGCTCTACAGATTGGCCCCAACCAAATCCCCAAATTCCTCCCTCTCTCCCCTAAAATATTTGTCCAGGCATAACTCCGTCATTTCTTAAAGTAAACCCCCCGTGTTTGGAGTCAGAGGAATCGTCTTGACGAGCTCGACAATCGAGAGCAGGCAAAATACGATTTTTCTTATTGACGTGACAACGTCTTAAATTAGGTTGCGGCTGGGAGTCACTTATGAAAAAGTGTAACGCCCGGTAACGTAACGGTGCGCGCGCAGCACTAGAGAATTAGGCGCATTGAATCGGCGCATGCTTGTGTCTCTGTCTTTGTCTTTCTCGAACGTTCTTGGCGTTGGAAAAACAAGAAAGCGTCACAATACAAGTTCACACCTGTGGTTAAAGTATCGTCAGCTGTGTCTGTAGTGAAAATATGGAGTGCTTAGATTCGTCATTACATGTACAATGTTTTAGTAAACAAAATATATTTCTATAGTTAAAATTTGTGCAATTCTTATTTTCATTCAATTCCTTGTTCCTATTGTGCAATTTAATTATATTCATATCAATAAATATTCTACCGAGAAAAAGACGTTGTCACGTAAAATCTTCGCCCGTAAAACCGACTTTACAGGCAACCATTTTTTTTAATATTTTAAGTAACTCTACTTTTAATAGGGACTCGTCCACCTCCTCACCATTGTTACGGAGCCAGTTTATTATTTCATTTTTTTTACTGGCTTGCGTTGGCATTTTGTTAATTTGCCGAGAGTGATAGGACGCATTATCTATAAATATTGTTGATGGCTGTTCGAGTGACAATAACATTTCCCGAAACCATTTTTCATATACTTCGGAATTCATTTCTTCGTGGTAATCCCCTGTTTTCTTTGATTTAAAAGCTAACATAGCATCTTGCACAAATCCTTTTGCGGTTCCTGCATGACAAATTATAATTCTTTCACCTTTTCCCATTGGCACTGCGGTCGAGGAGCTAGCAGTGTTGTCAGTCCAAGTTTTTGATACCGTGTGATTCGCATTGAGCCAAGTTTCATCGGTGAAAACAACATTCGACCAGTCTTCTATTTTTTTAGCTTGTCTTAAAAATTCGCATCGATACAAAGCAACATCATTGCGTTCCATCAATATTTTTCTTTTGTCACATTTTTTGTATTGGAATCCAATCCTATTCAATACCTTCGCCAAAGAAGACTTTTGACCACGGAACAAGCCACTAGTTTTCAGAGATTGTACTAGGTTATGTAAAGTAGGAATCTCTTTTCTTTGGTAATAATCGTATATATGACGACGAATAGCATCACCATCAAAACTGTCAATTGCTGTCACTTTAAAGGGCTGACGTTTTTTCTTGGGTGTAGATGGCTTGTTTTGTTCCATGCCACTACTGCCGTAGCCTTCTTTAATTATTTTTGAAACTGTTGGAGCAGTAATACCTAATGCTGCTGAAACACGGTCTCTGATTTGAGTCACTGGTATAAGAGGTCCACCATTACGGCTTTCCCTTTCAAAGTACTCATGAAGTCGCAAAACAAACTCCCTTGTTTGTCCTTTAAGCACCTTTCCTTTAGGCATTTTGAAAGTGATGAAGGCAGGTACGATGTTCTCAATTCAACCAAATGTAGGAATTCACGGGTAAAACAATACGGAGGAATATAAATACTCCACTCGACGTATGAAAAATGTGAATTAAAATTCAGCGAACGGAAAACACTAGCACGGGCGCGGGCGTCTCGTTGTGAGTGACCACAAAATGGCGGCGCGCGTCACCTGTCTGCCCAGTGTTGCCGTTTCACAATTTGTTTTTAACAACATTACTATTGCCGACGGAAGTGATAAGAATATTAACTTAACATGAGTAAATGGTTTATTTTAATATAATTATTAAATCAAGTAACTTAAATATCCCTGAAGTTTTATAAAACAATGCATGGAGCAAAAAATAAAATATGTATTAAATCGATTAAAACTTGTTCAAAAATAAAATCGTTTGTTATAAAAAATTGATTCGATAACGCATCAGGCCATCACTATTTGATTCAGTACTCGATGTGTCAAAAATAAAATAAACGAATGGAAACAGTATAGTCACGCTTCAACCAGTGTCGCGGATACACGTTTCTCTGACTATTTGTATTCTCAAAACCAAATGCGGAAAAATAGATTAGAGTGATTTAAAATATTGTACAAATGATTCTGAAACTGTGAAACAAAAAAAAAATATTTAGTGCGCAAGTACACACTAATGTAATTTTTTATTAAATAAAATTAATAAATTCGCTCTCATGGCGACGTTTGACAGCTCGCCACGTCACCCCGTACTTCATGCTTGGTGCTACGTCACACGCGCTTTGGCCAATAACCGTGCGGCACTTATTGTTACGTAACTAGCGATGTGTATTCATCTTCTTCTAACTTATGTATCTTGCTTTTTTACTCTTTCTTCGAACCAATTTGAAATTACAATACGCATCGCGCCATTTTTTTGTGCCATTATGTTAGTGTATGACGTGTCTATTTGAAAAACGTCATTGGGTATTCTCGTAAATGTTTAGCTGCGCGTCAACTGTAAGTATTATAGGTAAGACGTATGAAATTTGTTTGACATTGACATATACGCGCAGCAGTAGATTTAGGGCAGGCCCGTCCAACTCAGAATAAAAAAAGTTGCACGTTAAGCTATGCTAGCTATCTCACTATTTTAATATGGATGGCGTTTATCTTACTCATATTTATATTAGTGTGTGTGTGACGTAGTATCTTATGTCACTAGTATTAAAATGTCTCGAACGTATCTCGTTTGCCGCCATTTTCTATTGTGCTTATACAACGAATCTTATAATTGGAATGCAATAACTTTCTAATCACGGATTCTGGTGCGAGTTTGCAATCAAAGGCGGTTTTTTCCTTTTTATTATTTGTGTGTACTTATGTTTTCGTAAAAGATACAATAGCGTTAAGTGACCTTAGTGTTTACCGGCTCAAACGAGTAATTATAGTTTATTGTTGAATTTGTGTTAAAATACTTTTATTTTTGTAAGAACTATGGTAAATAAGTGCATTGTTCTCGGGTGTAAGACTCGGGAACCAAATAATATTTTTTTTGTGTTCCCTTCACAAACCAAGCAAGGTGGGTAAGAGGTTAGGTAAGTGGTTAGAGGTTTGTCCATATTTACAAAACATACCTTTTATTATACGTAGCCGTATTCGTTTTTGTCATAAACATTTTCATGCCGAACATATTAATGAAAAATTAAAATTAAAACCTTGTGCAATTCGTGTTTAAACCATGAATATAAATTTAGAGAAACATTTAGAAATAACACCCACTAATAATCATATAGAACCTTTTATTTTTAAAGTAGTTGTCCCTTCTGATATAGTAAATCAACCGACTATAAACTATGAATGCTTTAATAGTATACAGGTAGATATAAGTTCTGACTTTGCTGAGTTACCTGTTGTTTCAAATTCATTTCAATCTAAATGTACCGAACCTAGTAGTATCTCATGTTGACCCTTACATACCACCTAATAGAAAACAGCTAGAAATATGTGTTACCCCATCCACAACAACTACCCTTGCTGTGTCTAATGTTAAAAAATGAAACTGTAGTAGTCAAGTAAAATGTCAGTTAATTAAGCATATTAGACTAGATCCAAATAAATCTACCCCTCGTAAGCAGATTTTACGTGCATCGATTAACAGATTAAGAAATAAGTTATGTCTTGTACAGTTACAAAAAACAAGGCTAAAGACGAAAGTAACCCTTTATGCTCCTAAAACGAAGTTATTTTTAAAGAAATATAACATATTAAGTAAATTTGGGAAGTTATTAGTAGATTCACAGTTACATTTGACTGGTACTTCATTTACATGTCGGGGCTATACTAATAATGAAAAAGTATTTGCTTTGTGTTGGTTGTTAATATCAGATTCCAATGCTGAACTTTTACGAAGTAATCATTGCACGAATGACATCTGCGACAAAACTGGCCCCAACCAATTATATTATATCTATGATGTACCTCATTTGTTAAAATGTTTTTGTAATAATTTTCAGAAAAAGCATTTCCTTATTGGTTATCGAAGAGCGAAGAGGGAATGTATAGAAAGTCTATACAAATGGGATGGCTTTGGTGGCTGAGCAAGAAGCATAAAACTTACAAAGAAACACATAAATCCAACTTCATATGACAAAATGAAGGTAAATTAAAGTATACAATTTCTTCAAGATTCTGTTTTGAAGTGGTCACTAATCACAAAGAGTGATCAATATGCCAAAAGCTATATATTAGTATAGATTTTATATTGTTTATTGCTAAACAATAATTAAATGCTCATACATTACAGGTTAAACTTGCAGCCCAAGTTTTTAGTCGGCAAGTAGCTACATCACTACTAGTTTATATGAAGAGTATCCAACATCTCCAAGAACATGATTATTCTACTTTTAATCTTAATTTTGATCATATTTTTTCACAGCAGAAATAATAACCTTCATAAATGATTTGTTTGAAAGTTTAAATGGGTTTAGCCGCTATGGTAACAAATTGACACATGCATTGTCTTGTAACTCTGAACATATAGATTTCTGGAATGAAGATGTAAAAAAATTAGTGTCTATGCGTTTTGACTCTCCCAATCCAAGGGAAGCAAAATCACTGAAGCATTTTGTGCATAATCTCAACTCAAACATTTGTGGTCAGATTTGCGCTCTGTTAAAGGTGAAAAGTTTCTAAGGCTCTGACGTTGTAATGAAATTCTGATAGAAAACTTTTTGGACAGATAAGGGAACATGGTACTTTTAATACCAATCCTGACTGTACTAATTTTGTCTCAGCCTGCAAAACAGTATTGCTTAATAATATTAAATAAATAAATAACACCCAACAGTCACATACATACAATATTACAACTGGAAAATCATTATATACTAATTGTTTGGATAATGACGATAAAGTGTTAGGTACATTAAATAACTTAATTAATGAACAAAAATTTAGTTCCTACTTTGTGCGTGATAGATTTCCTAGGGATTTTGGTTCAATTTTCAAAACACCAATTCTCTTCAACGGCTGACGGGCCTGCGGGCGAGCAAGCGAGGGGCGGGCGAGCGTGGAGCAGCGGTTCGTTTCTTGTCTTCCTTTGGAGAGGTCCTCTTCTGGCGGGGCCCGGCGCGAAGCTGCCGATACGGCCAAACCGCCCCTCTTTTATATTCTTTCTCGGTCCACGCTCACCCCCCCTAGCCCCTCACCCTTCAGCACCCGTCATAATCTTTATTTCTCACTTATTTTTACATTTTCCTTACAATCATCTTAATTTCCACACAACAATGTGGGGCTCATCCCCGCGCAACCCCTCACACCATGCGCCCATCCCTAAGGACTCCCGGGGCGTGAATGCGGCTGGGTTTTGGGTGCGGAGAGTTTTGTTCGACGTCACCCCGCCCCGCTTGTACCACGTGACCGAGGCGCCCCCCAGCCCTCTCACCCCCTCGGGAGCCGCACCGCGCATGCGCAGTAGGCACATAGTGTGAGGTTTGGGAAAATGAAACCACTTCAGGAATAATTATTTATTTTTAACTAGTTATTTCGTGTCGTGCATATTTCTCCCGCCGTCGCAGCTCGCGATTTCCACTGGGAGCACGACGATCTTCCGGGACGGCCGCCGCAGGGTGTGCCCGTTGCTCGTTGTGACGTCGACGACTCGCACCTCGCCGTCTTCCCCGGGGTAGATTCTGGACACCCGGCCTCTCGGCCAGACGTTTCTCGGCAGGTTGGCGTCGCACACGACGACTAAGTCCCCGACTTTCGGGGGTGCGCCGGTGGTGCGGGGCTCCCGCCGGTGTTGGAGCGAAGGCAGGTGCTCCCTCACCCAGCGCCGCCAGAACTCGTCGGCCAGTCGCTGCGCGCGCTTCCAGCATCGGCGCGCAGAAGTGTCGACGTCCGCGAAGTCGCCTGGCGCTGCAACGTGACAGTTAGGCCCCAACAATATGTGGTTGGGGGTTAACGCCTCCGGCTCGTCGGGTGTCACGGCCACATGAGTGAGTGGTCGTGAGTTCACAATGTTTTCTATCTCCGCTAACAGTGTGTGCAAGGTCTCGTCACTCGGGTATTTCTCTGTTAGTATCACTCGCAGGGATTGTTTAACGCTGCGTATCAGTCTTTCCCATGCTCCGCCCATGAAGGGTGCGGCGGGGGGAATGCGACGCCAGTTGATACAGCGTGCATTTGCCTCTCTTCCTGTTGCTTCCCACGCCTCCTTCAACTCCTTATCCGCAGCCTTGAAACACGTCGCGTTGTCTGACCATAGCTCCGTCGGTTGGCGTCTGCGCGCGATGAGTCGCCTGAGTGCTGACACGGCAGAGTCCGCGCTCAGTGATGCGACCACTTCCAGATGCATCGCCCTTATGGTCATGCAGGTGAATAGGGCAACCCATCGTTTCTCCCGATGTCTTCCGACGGTCACTTCCAGCGGACCGAAGTAGTCTAGTCCCGTGTAGGAGAAGGGCCGTGTGTTGTGCGCCAGTCGTGCCGCGGGAAGATCTCCTGTGGCTGGGATAGTGGGCTTCGCTTTCCTTATTTTGCATGGTGGGCAATTCTTCAATACTCCTTTCACGGTCGGCCGTATTCTAGTTATCCAGAACCTTTGTCTTAGTTCATTTACCACCATTTCCACTCCTCCATGGAACATCCTTTCGTGCACATGTTGCACGTACATCTTCGTGTATTCATGTTGTCCGTCTAACAGGACTGGATTTGTTGTGTCTTCGCTTACACTTTTCGCCGCTGTTATTCTTCCGCGCAAACGCAATAAGCCGTCCTCTCCCACGAACACACGTAGGGAGGCGAGTCGATCTGTCGGCGAGGGTGGGCTTCCGCTTATGACGCGCAATCTTTCACTCGCATAGCTGTCATCTTGCACTTTTCTTAGCCACAATTCTTCGGCGCGCCTTAGGTAACACGCGTCTAGACTCATGAACTTTTTCTGTTGTACCTTAAGCTCCGGTCTCGATTTGCTATCACTTTTCTGGTAGGCGCTCCACGTGGGGTCCTGCTGAGCGTTGCCTTTTGTGCGCTTTCGTCTTGCGGCCATCGTAACGTGTGTTCTCCGCCTGCACAAGTCCAGGAATTGCAACACTCGCGCCACGGTTCGCACTACACTACTCCACTTCGCGAATCGACACAGATCGGGCAAACAGGTGTAAGCCTTTTCTTCTCTGACACTTAGACACTTTTCTTCATTCGTTTTGTCGGTCGGCACTTTCACTTCCACCGGCCACTCTCCCGCCGGTTGGCGCAGGAACTCCGGTCCCCGGAACCATCGGTGATGTGCTTCAAATCCTGCCGGCGTGTCTCTTGTGGCATCGTCCGCCACATTGTCGCGCGACGGCACCCAGCGCCACTCGTTTACTTTCGTTAATTCTTCGATTTCGGCTAGACGATGAGCGACGAAAGACTTGAAAGCGCGAGGTTCCGCCCTTATCCATGCGAGGACTGTTCGGGAATCGCTCCAGTATATTTTTTTCTTGAACTCGAAGTTGTGCTCTTCACATGTCTTGGTCGCGAGTCGCGCGCCGAGCAGGGCCCCTTGTAGTTCCAGTCGTGGAATAGACGTGGGCTTCAGCGGCGCCACACGGCTCTTGGCTGCGGCTAGCGCGACGTGAATTGTGTCGTCCACGCGCCGCATTCGTATGTACACCGCTGCCGAGTATGCTTCTTCGCTGGCGTCCACGAACGTGTGTAGCTCTCTTTCCACCACCGGCGGTCCTATGTCGTAACATCGCGGTATGCGCAGATCCTTTAAGGCGCGCAGGTTGCTCAGCCATTCGACCCAGCGAATTCGTAGTTCTTCTGGGATGTGGTCATCCCATCCGATCCCGTGTCGCCATGTTTCCTGCATCAGCCTTTTCGCCGGGGTCGTTATTGGTGACACCAAGCCGAGAGGGTCGAAAAGCGACATTATGACACTCAAGGCTTCCCTTTTCGTTGGTGGCCGTTCATTGCGCAACACCTCCGGTGGGGTTCTTCCTTCATTGACGCGAAACCCAATGCAGTCCTCTTGCCACCGCCACAACAGACCCAGCGTTTTCTCCTCGGCCGTTCCTCCTATGCGCACGGCGGCGTCCTGCCCGCGCGTGCTGAACTGGCGCACTACGATGGGCTCGTTCGACACCCATCCTCTCAGGGTAAAGCCTGCTTGTCGGTGAATATGGTCCACTATTTTTGTCACCTCCGTGGCCTTTTCTTTGCTCACGAAGCTGGTGATAAAATCGTCCATGTAATGATTTCGCTTAATTTCCTCCACTGCCTCGGGAAATTGTTCCTGGAACTCTTCCGCGTTCCTGTTCTTTATGTAGAGTGCCGTGCATGGTGACGACGTCGCTCCGAATATCACCGAAGTCATCTGATATTCCGTAGGCTTCGTGTCTCCTCTCTCCCGCCCTCTCCACAGAAACCTCAGGGCGTCTCTGTCTTCGCGTCTGACTTTGATCTGCATGAACATTTCTTTTATGTCCGCCGAGACTGCAAAGGGGTGTTGTCGGAATCTCATCATGATTCCGGGCAGGGATTGCAGGAGGTCAGGACCCGACAGGAGCAGATCGTTCAGACTGACTCCGTGTGATCTTGCCGCTGCGTCATGCACCACCCTTATCTTTGGCTTCGCTGAGTTACACACGGCAAAGTGCGGAAGGTACCAGGTTTTTCCTTGTGGTGCTGGCGAAGTAGTCGGGACCGCGTATCCTGAGACGAGGAGGTTATTTATCCTCTCTTCATACTTCATCTTCAGGTCCTCATCACGGTCGAGCTTCTTTTCTAAATTTCTCAATCTTTTGAAGGCATAATCGTAATTGTTGGGAATCGTGCAGTCGTCCCGTTTCCAGAGGAGTCCAGTTTCGAAACGTCCATCTGGCATCCTTCGACTTCTTTCTTGCAGGATTTGCAAAGCGCGCTCTTCGGGATCACTTTTCGGCTTTCTAGGCTCCACTCCGAGCGACTCTAAGTCGAAGAATCTTTTCATCATTTCTTCCATGTGCTCATCCAAAGTGACTGTGTGTCCGCAGAAGGCATTGATGTTCTGAAGTGCTGACTTATACCCGTGCAGAACCCATCCCAGCTTCGTGCGAGACGCGACAGGCTGGCTTCTGCTCCCGGTCCGCATCTCGAGCGCCACCAAGAACTCCCAGTTGTCTTGCCCAATCAGTATCTTTGGATTGGCGTTCTTATAGATCAATCGCTCTTGTATACCCTGAAGGTGTGCACAGTGTTGAATGTCCCTCTTGTCGACGCTTTGTCTGGTGGACATCAGGTGTGATACAGTGCGTGCGTTGCGTATCATATATTCTTCGTCACTGTAGCGTCCGCGTATTTTGACGTCGACTCTGCGGCTATCTGCGTGTTTCATCGTTCCGTTGAGACCTTGCACCCACATTTCGTCGCGCGGACCTTGCAAGCCTAGCAATTCTGCCAGCCCTTCCTCGACGAGCGTGACGGTACTGCCGTCATCCATGAGCGCGTAGGTGTGCACGCGTGCTCCGCCTTGTCCGGTGAGTGTGACAGGTGCGATCTTGAGAAATGCTTGCCGGTTTCCTCCACGATCGGTCTGTGTGACGAGCTCCGCGGACGTGACCACTTCCTCCTGCACGGACTGCCCGGGAGGTGCTGACGGCGTCCTCCCCGTGTTCTTGTGCAAGAAGCGGTGGTGAGCCATCAGGCAACCCTCCCGGCCGCACTTCTTGGCTCTGCAGTTTCCTCGTCGGTGCGTGCTCCTCAGGCATCGGAAGCATATTCGAAACCGCTTCGCAATCTCCCACCGGTCCCCTACGTTGGCGTCTCTGAACTGCTTGCATTCAGGTAACTGATGCTTCTGCTTGCACAGCGGGCACTCTTCCAAGTTGTCGTCCGCGACGAAAGTGCGTTCGATGTTCTTTCTTCCACGCCTTTCCACAGGGACGTCCTCGAGTGGTGCGTACGCTCCACACTTGTCGGCCTCCTCGCTGAGAAAAGTTGCCAGCCTCTTCAGGTCGGGTACATCCTTGCATGCGGCGGCGTAATCGTACCATTTGCTTCTCAGCGTGGGCGTGAACTTTTCTATAGTCGTCTTGACTGTTTCTGGATTATACAAGTAATGGATCCTCTTCAATGCTTCAATAGCGGCCACAGTATTTGCCACTTTGTCAGCAAATATACACAAATCTCTTGGGCTGTCGGTCAACTTCCCAAGTGTCTTCATCTTTTGCAGCTCGTGCATGGCTAGCGCGTCGGGACGACCGAATCTTCTCTTCAAAGCTTTCATAATCGTCTCCGGCTCCGGTTGGCTAATCAGTAAACCGCTAATCGCTTCGCTCGCCGCCCCCCTGACGCACTTCCTCAATCGTGAAACGTTTTCAGTTCTTGAGAATACAGCTTCAGTCTCATAGTAGGCAGCTTCGAAAGCGAGCCAGCCGCTGCTTCGCCCATCGAACATGGGCAGCTCCTGCAGGTATCTCGGTGCGTCTCTCGACATCTTCACAGCTTTGGTGAGAGCTGTCGCCAGTGAGGTGACGTCCACGTTCGGTGGCTGACGCGCAGGCCGGGGCTCATCTTTGCGCTCCCGGTGCTCGCATTCCTTGTTCTTGCGAGCTCCCTGTCCTTGTCCTTTCGAATCATCCTCGTCTGGTGAGTCCTGCTTCTTTGTTGGTGGTTCCTCTTGACCCTCCAACCATTCCTGTACACGACTGGATCGGTCGTGCTCATCTCCAGACTCCACAGAGTCCTCTTCATCGTCGCTGATTGCGGCGCGTTCCTTTTCCAACTTCGCTTGGGCCAACGCAAGCGAGGCGCGCACCTCTTCCAGCTTTAGTTGTGCTATCTTTTCCTGTGCCTCGAGCTCAGCAAGCTTCTTGCGCTGCGATCACTGTGATTTGGCGCCTTTGGATGGCTTCAGGGTGTCGCCGTCGTCCTTCTCTGCCTGCGTGGTCGCCGTGTTCGAACTCGCCGTTGTTTCCGTGTATGCTGTCTCTGAAGTAGTCGCGGTATCCTCAGAGGTCGTCGTCGTTCTTGCAGAGGTTGCAGTTGTCTTCACGGATGGGCCAGCATTCCCTGTGGGCGTGGCACCCGCGCCTCGGGCGGCCGCCGCAGTGCTTTGAGTGATTACTTGTGGTGCACTGGACGGACCACCCTCGGTACGGGGCACCCTTACGGCCGGGCTCAATCTTTCGGACGCGTCGATCACACTTCCCTTCTTCGAGCGAGTAACAGGCATCTTTTTCCTTCTTGCGGTTCTGAAAAAATACAAATCCCGCACTGTGGCTTAAAAATGTTCAAACAATCTTCCAGGAACCAAGTCTTCAAACTGTTAGAAACTTCCAAATGAATCTTGCACCAGGCATAAGTTCCGAGACTTCGAACGACTTCTCCGCGCTGTGGCTTTAAAATGTTCAAACAATCTTCCAGGAACCAAGTCTTCAAACTGTTAGAAACTTCCAAATGAATCTTGCACCAGGCATAAGTTCCGAGACTTCGAACGATTTCTCGACCAATCAGATTCGTCGAAATTTCTTCAATGTTGTCCAAGTCACCGGCGATATGCGTGGGTTGAGTCTTCAATCTTGATATTTCCTCTTCAAATTCGTCTGCGAATGATCAACGATTGCTTTTTCTTCATAATCCGGATGCGAAGGACCAACGAATGTGCGTGATAGATTTCCTAGGGATTTTGGTTCAATTTTCAAAACACCAATTCTCTTCAACGGCTGACGGGCCTGCGGGCGAGCGAGCGAGGGGCGGGCGAGCGTGGAGCAGCGGTTCGTTTCTTGTCTTCCTTTGGAGAGGTCCTCTTCTGGCGGGGCCCGGCGCGAAGCTGCCGATACGGCCAAACCGCCCCTCTTTTATATTCTTTCTCGGTCCACGCTCACCCCCCCTAGCCCCTCACCCTTCAGCACCCGTCATAATCTTTATTTCTCACTTATTTTTACATTTTCCTTACAATCATCTTAATTTCCACACAACAATGTGGGGCTCATCCCCGCGCAACCCCTCACACCATGCGCCCATCCCTAAGGACTCCCGGGGCGTGAATGCGGCTGGGTTTTGGGTGCGGAGAGTTTTGTTCGACGTCACCCCGCCCCGCTTGTACCACGTGACCGAGGCGCCCCCCAGCCCTCTCACCCCCTCGGGAGCCGCACCGCGCATGCGCAGTAGGCACATAGTGTGAGGTTTGGGAAAATGAAACCACTTCAGGAATAATTATTTATTTTTAACTAGTTATTTCGTGTCGTGCATATACTTTGAACATCTTAATTCTGAGGAAAGTAATCTTATAGAAAACTCCATCCCTAATGAAAAGATATATAATCAACACAAATCTATACCATATATTGCTGGCGCAATTTGTCGCTCTTTAATGTCAAATTTAAAATGTAATGATTGTAGTAACTGTATAAACTCCCGATTAAGTAAATGTGAGTCATCTCACCAATTAATTCGTTTAAGAGAGTATAGCACTGATTTAGACAGGTTGTATTATCCTTCCAAGAACTGGAGTAAAATTGTATGGCAGAGTATATACAGGGTATATCAAGACTACTACCGAAAACGAAGCGGGGTGGTAGTTTAAGCGACTTCAAACACAATGCAACAGAAAATGTTGGAAAAAAAAGCGACAATTTTTTTTGTTATTTTTTTTATATGGTCGTATTTGGAGAGTATTATGGAGAGGGCTATGCTCGGGGTTTCCCTACGAGATCGAATCAGAAATGAGGAGATCCGTAGGAGAACTAAAATAACCGACATAGCCCACCGGATTAGCAAGTTGAAGTGGCAATGGGCAGGGCACATAGCGCGGAGATCTGATGACTGATGGGGTCGGAAAGTGCTCGAATGGAGGCCGCGCAGCGGAAAGTGCAGCGTAAGACGTCCACCCACACGATGGTCCGACGACCTGGTAAAGGTCGCGGGACGTCGCTGGATGCAGGCTGCCTCCAACAGGTCTCTGTGGAAATCATTGGGGGAGGCCTATGTTCAGCAGTGGACTTCCTTTGGCTGATGGATGGATGATGGTCGTATTTGGGTGGTAAATACATTTTTTCGTAAAATAATAGTCTATACCCTTTTATTTATAAAGACTCTAAGGTCTAAAAGAGTCTAAATTATTATTTTAGCATAAACTTTAGATTTACCCCTCAAAAATGACGATATTTAAAAAATGATAAAAAAAATTGTCGCTTTTCTTAGCAAAATTTTTAGTTGCATTGTGTTTGTAGTCACTAAAACTACCACCCGGCTTCGTTTTCGGTAGCAGTCTTGAGATACCCGGTATATTATGATAAGATTTTACCAACCATTTGCAGTTTTTACGTTTATTCCGAAATAGTAAGTTCATTAAAGAAAAATATTGATACTACATGGTATAATTGTAATAATCATAAAGAGTCTTTCATGAAGTCTTTTTGGTTGTACGCAATTAGAATGCAGGTTAAACAATGGTGTTGTAATTTTAATAATAAGAGAATTAATAATGTCGATCACAGGCCTAAAGATGTAGAAATGGAAACTCTAATCCATGAAAAAGTTACAAAAGCATTGAGTTATAGATCAAGATAAGGAATATAGATAAGGAAGCGTAGTACATAATAATACCTAATTATAGTCATGATCATCCTCAGCTCACAGCAGTCCCAACTGTATTCTGTCAAACTCAATCCTTAGCTTTTTGTTATATAGAATAAATTTGTTAATTGATTTAAATATTTTCTTAAATTTAAAATACTTAGATTAAATTTGAGTGTTGTCGCTCAAGTCTACTTTCAGGGTGTAAAATAATTTTAGTTTCAATTCAAGGTTTTCTTTAAAATGGACCTATGTTGCCAAACATTTTCTTACACCTTAATATGAACCTGCCTGATCATTGTCAAAATATTTATATATATTAAACTGAATGTCAATTATTTTATATGATTGAAATGTAGAATCCTGAAATAGAAATTTGTTTGTTTCTTAATCATCTTGCATCCAGTATTTTCATAATCATTATATATGTAAATGCGCCTTTATATGGTATTACCAATTATATTATTATGCATGGAATGCTTCACATGTTGCAATATTTGTAATAACTTTTGTTAATTGATTTAAATATTGTATTAAATTTAAAATTATTTGATAAAATTTGATTGTTGATGCTCAAGTCTCCTTTCAGGGTGTACAATAATTTTAGTTTCAATTCAAGGTTTTCTGGAAAATAGACCTATGTTGTCAAACATTCTCTTACACCTTCATAGGAATTTTTATATTCATTTTGCTTGTAAATGTGCCTTTATATGATATTACCAATTATATTATGCATGGAATGTCTCACATGTTGCAATATTTGTAAACTTATTTTGCAGTTTTATTTATATTGTATACAAAGGTTGTATTGTTTAATTGTATTTTATATTAACCAATTTGAAATGTATTATTTCAGTACATTAGAATGAAAGTCTGCAATGATGTATTAAATTTCATAATGACTTGTTTTTAATTAATACAAATAGTATATTTGTAAGTAGACATTTTTCGCAATACTCTTCATTGTAATCATGTCCATAGCAATACTTTGCCGGAAAATGTAATTAATTTTATGCTTTGAAATATTGCATAGTAGAATCATATAATAGTTTGACTATTGTATCTCTACTCTCCTTACATGGTTTAAAAACAAAGTAATCTTCAATATTTTTATCATTTTGCTAATTAAAAAGCATAATATGTTGTTTTAAACTGTTTATATGAATCATGCTTTTGCACCTTTATTGATTTGCAATGTAATGGAAGAGCAATTTCGATCATATCTTTAAATGATGAACTTGTGGACCATGACCTATCTCAATCTCAATCGTTTATTGAGGAGGCCCACGTATAGGAGTGTATGGATAAATATAAATTATTGAATTTCCTCAAATTATTGAATCCAACATTTTCGTTTTTTTATGCAGAATTTTTAAGAAACTATCTTCGTGATTAAAAAATATTATGTTTAATCCATATACATATATGGTTTCAAGATACTAACATTATATTGTATTCAGACTTGTATTTAACTTATTTTGTATTCGATTTAATAATACATTTGTAATGTTACACATGGAATGGCTTCCATGGTGTAATAATTTGTAAATTTACACTATTAAGTTTTTAGCACGCTATTCCTTTAATGTATCTAAAGTTAACCATAATGAAAACATTTCATTAATTTACTAGAAGCCTGAACTAATTTTTTTTTTTTATCCTTTCTTTCTATTTCTGGCTATCTGCCTATTTAGGCATTTGGCTAGATTTAGAACTATATTGCAGAAATGTCTTGCATGGCAATAGTCCAGCGACTATTCCATTAATGTATAATATTGCATATTGTAGGCATCATAAGAGGTCTTGCGGAGCTTTTCTTTTCAATCGATGGAAAGTGCAGGTAGTTTTGTCCATCAGATTACAAGCGAGTATATTTGGATGAGTCTTAATACGCTTAGCATAAGATTTGAGTTTATCCTTTATGACCTGAGTCACCATTGGTATCATCAGGTCATGGTGTAGTTGCTTATTTGTTATATACCATGGTGCGTCAGTTATTATGCGCAGCATTTTCGACTGGAAACGCTGAAGTATTTCAAGATTTGAGTTTGCAGCAGTTCCCCACAACTCAACACCGTATGACCATATGGGCTTCATTATACATTTGTAAATAAGAAGTTTATTCTCCAGCGAAAGAGAAGATTTTCGAGACATAAGCCAATACATCTTCCTGAGTTGTAAACTTAGTGCTTTTCTTTTAGTAAAAATATGTTTTTTCCAAGTAAGTCTTCTGTCTAAGTAAATTCCCAGATACCGCACTTCGTTTTGATGAGGTATTTGAATTCCATTTAATTCGACTGGAGGGCATGTGCCGTGCCTAAGTGTAAAGGTTACGTGTACTGATTTGGCCTCATTTGCTCTGATGCGCCAATCGCGCAGCCAGTTGGATATTTGGTTCAGGCTTTTTTGTAGCATTGCCGAGGCGGATTCTAAGTTTTCATGGATACCTATTACAGCTGTATCGTCTGCAAAAGTGCCAATGAGAACGTTTTCTGTTATTGGGAGATCATATGTGAATAAGAGGTACAATACTGGTCCCAAAACGCTTCCTTGGGGGACTCCTGCTTTTATATCTTGTAAGGCGGATCTTTCATTACCATGTTTCACATAGAAGTGGCGCTGATTCAAATAGGATCGAATTAGTAAGTGATAACACGGAGGAAGAGTTTTAAGTATTTTTTATAGTAGACCTTCATGCCATACCCTGTCAAAGGCTTGTGATATATCGAGAAAAGCAGCTGAGCAATATTTTTTGTGTTCAAATGCATTGTTGATTGCACTAACAATTCGATGTACCTGTTCAATGGTCCCATGCGCTTCACGAAAGCCAAATTGGTGCGAAGGCAAAATTTGTGCCTTTGAGATATCTGGTAATAGTCTTTTTAATATGAGGATTTCTAGTACTTTAGATGGTATAGGCAGTAAACTTATAGGACGGTAAGAGGATACCTTATCAGGCTCTTTTCCGGGCTTGAGAATCAGAATTATTTCAGCCGTTTTCCACTGTTCGGGAATAAATTTGCGTCTCAAGATAGCATTGTAGAGTTGAGTTAGGAATACGAGACAAATGTCAGGAAGTTCTTTCAGTAGTTTTGCAGTTATGAGGTCGTATCCTGGTGCTTTCTTAATATTTAATTTTTGTATCGCCTGGCGAACTTCGTTTTTGGTGAACAACGTGAGTTGGGGTGATAGCTGTAGATTTCCAGAGATATTCTCCATTACTTCGTTTATTTTTGAAGATCCTAAGTCTGGATTTGGTGTAAAGATCCGAGCCAGGTGTTCTGCGAAAAGTTTAGCTTTGTCGGCATCGCTTTTAGCCCAACTCCCGTCGTCTTTGCGTAGCGGTGATTGAAATGCTATTGGTGTTTTAATACGTTTTGTGACTTTCCACAGGGAGTAATCAGTGGCAGGGGTGGCATCTAGATTTTTTATGTAGTTTCCTAAGTTTTCATCCCTGATTTTCCCCAGGATGTATTTTAATTTCTTGACCAACCTGTTGTAGGCACATTTGTGCAAAGGATATTTGGTTTCTTGCCATTTTTTCCTGGCTTGTCTCTTTTCTTGTACGAGGTCCTTGACTATTTGTGGGTATGTAGGTATAAACTCAGTTCTATGTAGGGAACCTGCCGGAGTAGCGGTCCAAGCTGCTGACTGAACACAGTTATTAAAGGTTTCTACTGCTTCCATTATATCACTGTCAGTCTTTAGCGCAACATGGGTGTCCATAGTATCTATTAAAGTTTTACGAAATTGGTTCCAATCCGTTTTTTTACTGTGCAATTTGCAGGATGTTGTTATTTTTACTGGATCATTTGACAGTTCAGCTATAATTGCGGTGTGATCTGACGATAGGTCGAAGCTAGATATACAAGACAAAGACGAAGCAGGAATTCCTTTAGTGACAAAGAAGTCCACCAGATCAGGTTTCTTTTTGATATCACTAGGCCAGTAGGTTGGTTCGCCAGTGGAGAAAACTTTCAATTTTAGTTGGTATATAGATTTGCTAAGCTCGCGTCCTTTGGGAGTGGATATTCTAGATCCCCAATCGGTATTTTTTGCGTTGTAGTCGCCGCCTGCTATAAATTTATGGCCCAAAGTTTCGAAGAAGTATGTATAGTCTTCACTTTTGAGGTTATATTTCGGGGGTATGTACAAAGCGGAGATTGTTAAAGGTCCATCGCAGCACTCTATTTTTATGGAAGTAGCTTGAATGGCATAGCTCTGATAAGAATTTGTTACGCAGTGTTTAATGTTGTCTTTGATCAAAACCGCTGAACCTGCGTGAGCCGTCCCGTCAGGATGGTTCGTGTAGTAAGTTGAATATTTCTTCACTTTAAAATAACTTTTGGCAGTGAAGTGAGTCTCAGATATCAACATAATGTCAATATTGTGTGTGTACAGGAACATTTTTACTTCGAGAGTATGATTTGATAGCCCATTGGCATTCCATAAAGCGACTTTTAATGGCTTGAATGTGGTTGCAATTTGGACATGATGTTCATTAGCAGTGTGGTGAGTTTTGTCATTTGTTCGATCATTTGTTTAAGCATATCTAGCGTTTGTTCAAAATCGAATGGACTTTTCGTTGTGTGTTGGATCCGATGTTGATTTGTTGTGTCTTTATTGTATTGAGTCGTATTTGTTGGAGTGCGACTTAAGTTTGAAGTTGTTGCCTCAGCATACGCTTTTGTTTCTCTATGTGGTATAGGTGGCGGCTGCAGATTTCTTTGTTTGTTAGGTAAAAAAGTTTTTATATTGGGTACTGATGGATATTTTTGTTTTTGGAGCTCTTTGTAGACGGTGCAGCCTTTGTAATTAGCGGGATGGTTTCCGTTGCATAAAGCGCACTTGACATCTACAGAACGCCCTTTGCGGGTGCATTCACTAGAGGCATGATAGCCGGCGCATTTGATGCATCTTGGTTTACGGCGGCAGTACCTTTTAGTGTGTCCGTAGTCCATGCAGTTGGAGCATTGTGGTATACTGCGTTTCGGTCTCGGTGGTTCGAATTTTATACGACAATTAATTAGAGCTACAATGTCATATATTTCTTTATCATTGGAACTTGGTTGCAGTTCAATAACAAACATATCCAAAGGATTCTTGGTTCGGGCTTGTTTTATGTTCCATATATTAGAGACTGTATGGCCTAATGCTGAGAGTGCTGCTTTAATGTCTTCTGTATCAGTTGAGGGATGCATGTGTCTTAGTATGACTTTAAAGTTTCGTTCTTGCTTAGGTTTGTAGGTATAATACTCCGTATTCTTTTCATCTAGTTCTTTCGTAATTATTTTGTACGCGTCACTGGATGTTGGTTGTATTTTTACTTTGTTGTTGCGAAGAACTTTTAGTTCAAACAGTCCTTTCACTTTATCATTCAGAAGATTAGTTAGAGGTCGTATATTGGTTACATTATCAACAAATAGCGGAGGTGGTTTAGGTTGTCTCTCACTCGGTTGGATTTGAGTAGAGTCCTCTTGACTGTTTTCCAATACAGCAAATGAGTTAGATGTTGATACGGGTTGGCTTAGCCAGTAATTGTTGGGTTTTGGTTGCTTGACTGTTCTATCTTTTCCAGGGCTGTCTCGTTGTCTTTTTTTGTTTGGTACTTCAGACCATGAGTCCTCTTCAATGTTCAGATTTGATTGCATTGTCACGTTGGAGTTATCAGCAATGGCAGTAGCAGAGTGGTTGCCACGACAATCGTCAGAAAGAGAGTGTGATCTTGGTCGATTAAAAAGAGCAGGATGGAAGATCTGTTGCGTTAGCCTTTTATTTTCAGGGGTTTTATTGATGAGAGGAGGGTTTATTCTATCTTTATTCATTGGGTTCCCACGAGTAGGGTCGAATGAAACAGGTCACATACGAGGTTACGCCCATTCCCGTATGAAGGCACAGTACTTCAGAGTGAGCCAGGTCCTCTAAAGATGGCGCTAAAGACTGGTCTCCCACCAGTCATGCATCCTTTTGGCACGTATCCCACCGTAGGATTGGGGTAAATTTTTATTGAGGCTGTCTACCTCTTAAGCCGGGCAGTGAAGCCAAGGATACCGGCCTCGCGAGACATGACCACGAGGTAACGGTTTGTGGAGATCATTTCCTATCTGCACAGGTCAGACCGGATTTAGTCTGATTTGTCGGGTTAGTTTGCCGCCGCCCGACACTCGGCGTTGGGACTACTTGAACTAATTTGGGTAAATTTATATCGCCAACTACTATGATCCAACACCTTAATATTTCTACGGTAGTTTCATTGCATTTTCTATGAATGCCAACCCTGTAGTTACTAACATAAAGAAACTGTAACTGTAGTTGCTAACATAACTTAACATTCATAAGGCTTAAGATATTAATATTATGCTTATATCTTATAGAGCGTTGGGCGTTAATTGTAAAATTTCTAGTTACGAGGGGTCTTAGAAGTAAAATATGTGATAATAAGATTTATAAGTAACATATGTAACATTTTTTCTTTTCAGAAACAGGTAAATGTGATAAATAATTTGTTGTGCTTCTTACTTTCACATTATTTACTTCCATATCACATTATTTACTTCCATACAACCTTACATCTCTTGATTGAGAAGAGAAATATTCTAAATTGTCATGAATCGCTATCAAACGCAGATTTTTTCTTATCTTAGTGGTAGTTTCCTAAGATTATCCCGATTTAACAAACAAAAACCTCATAACGAATTTTAAAATATGTATGTTAGGGTCAATCAGAAGGTAAAATGAACGAAACCTAATGTATTTATAATATCATAACTTTTAATTACTTTGAAACTACTATTGCCATTGCCAATCATTGCTTTACCGGAACAGTGTAGACCAATTGTGCGTTCTGGTTGACTTCACGTATCTCAGCTGTATAAAATGACCTGTAATATTGTGATCAATTGATTTTTATACATGAATTGTGAACTTTTCTGAATTTAACTAATGCATAATCACTGTATTGTAAATATATTATAAAAGAGCAACGCTAGAGTTTCTTGCCCGTTCTTCTCTAGCGAAGATAGCCTTGCGAACCGGGTGGTAGAGAAAAAAAGTGACAATCTATTGAGTGATTGTTTATGGTATTTTCAGAATAACAAATTAATTTAATTTTCATTGTTTATAAATAAAGTTATTTATTTTTGAAGTTTATTTTATTAATTTCTTTAAAACCAATATATGAATATACAACTACCTAAATCGGTAAAAAAAAACCGGTAAGTTTGAGGCACAGATGTCAACCGGAAAATAAAGCTATCCCTAATTAAATTAAAGATCGGTATCTCGATAAAGTACCGATTGTCACAGCACTGCTACACATGTATATAACCACCGAACGAAAAGTAAAGAAGAACACTCTGTCAAAATATGTACTGGATAGAAAGAGATGGACGATTAATTATGAATGAATTGTATAACATAATATAGACATAAAGTACATGTTTGGGCTTTCACTGTGTGAGTTCCCTTATGGTGTTAAAAATGTTGTATGGACTCGGCTGTCTGTCTTGTTTATTAGTCTGTGATTTAGGGCCTCTTCAGTGCGACGCGGACGACCTACGCGGATGTCCGCGACGGACGGTAAAATGTATTAATCCTATACAACGCGTTCAGAGCGACGCGGAGCGCCCGCGCCGCGGGCTGTAATGCACTTGTACAGACTTGTTCAGTGCGCGACGCCACGGACGGTCGTGCGACGTGGACGAAAAGTACTATTCGTCGTCACAGAAGACTCTAGTTTCGCATGTAACTCCTCAAATGTCTTGATGGACATTTTAAAATACAAGAAAAATTTCATTTTGTCTTCTTGCAATTCCGAAAATAAAGTTACAAATTCTCCTTTAAAAAGCCTACGAACGATTGGATGCCCATTAAATCTTCTTATACCATGGCGACGATTTCTGCTATTTACTAAATAGGCAGCAACCACCAAATTCAATTTTATATCAATCGCGCTCCGCGTCGTACTGAACTATGATGTGATCCGCGACGGACGCAAGCACTAATCCGTGCGCGGACCGTCCGCGTTGGACTGAATCAATGGACTGAATAGGGCCTTATACTAAAGCGCTCGCATGACGTGCGTGACGCGAACTTGACGCGTATTACGAGAATACGAAAAGGGCTGTTTTGATCGAAACTTAACCGCAACTGCACTGCAGCTGAACTTATTATATTAATATGAAGAACTTATTATATTAATTGGAATCGAGGCGCTTGATATTATATTATAGTTACGCCGCTGGGGTCAGCGGCGTTCCAGTACGGTGCGGCGCGGCGCGGGGAATACCTCCTTACTGCACTGATTTTTGCCCCGTGCTGGGTATTTAACACAAAATCATATGCCGGTATACAGGCCAAAACCTTTCGATGGTCATCCTTGCTCATTTTAAATTGCTTGTATGCCTGCCAAATGCTAGCTAGTTGTGTTTGATACTACACCGTAGTCACCCAATGTGGTACCGAGGTACAAATGTTCTCCACCTTCTTGGCATGAGGGATAGTGCGTGCGTCCTTTGGCCGGTTCTCCTAATAAGATTTTTGCAAGAACGTACTGCCTTCAATGTGTCCCCATTGTAACGGGCAGACATCCCCTTCTCTCTCTGCATCTAGCGCCTTCCAACAACTTTGTCTATCAGTTCAAACGTCCATCTTGTAGGCATGTGTCCAATACTTAGATTGCCTATAGATGGTCTTCATTCCGTAACATTTCGACCATCACTTTTTACTTCTTCGCGCGTTAAGCTCGGCTTACTGCCACTTCGAAATAAATATAGTCTGAAAATTTATATTTTTGAACGATACATTATACAGTCTGTGGTATCAGTCAAAGAATGTCAATCTGCCATGAACAATGATTAAAGAATAGAGGGGATAAAGCATAAGGTCACGTGACGCGTACCACTTTGATTCACAAACATGGCGGCGGCTCCGCCCCTAAAAATAGTGATACGCTAGTACCAAATTTTTTATCGATATCGATCATCAACTGTGGCATACGACTAACATTAATATAACATTTTTAATTTTTGCTTTACATGTCAATTGAGTATAAACAGGGGATTTTAGGACTTGACAGTCAAGTCTTTAAAAATTAAATCTGATAATAATAGGTCAATGTTTTGATATTTTTTTCATGCTATGATTTATTTGATGGGTAAGTTTTACCTGATGATTGGATTGGATTTGTCAAATAATACACACGTGAGATAAAATACAACTTTATTAATAGCTAGAATTTGGTTGCGACTTCGAATATACCACACTTTTTTCCTTAAGCACCAATTTTCACCATGTCAATATTTCTTTTGCCAAATTATAACTAAAACCTAAAAAAAACAGACATTTAGCAAACAACAATGAAAATATGTACACTAAACTAACAACTTAAATATATAAATAGAAATAAAATATCTACACAAAATTAACAATTGAAATGTAAAAATAGAAATTAAACAATTAACTAAATAAACACAATTAACTAAATAAACTGACATTATTGTGTTCTGTGACATGAACCATTGTAATTTTAAATGGCGATATAAAAAAAAGAAAAAAGAAGACAGTTCGTGTTGCTGACGATGTTTCTTGCGCCACTTCTTCTTCACAGCTACAACACGTTCCGAAGCGGTGGTAGCAGAAATGAACAATCCAAAAGATCTTTTGAAAGACTATTTGAATAAATAATAATAATAATAATTAATCTTTATTTCATTACAACATGTTTACAACATAATAACACCCTGACTCCTGAACTAGGAAGCCCTGTATAACAGAAGTCAGTCTCTTTCGACAATTATTTATTTAACAGCTGCTTTATATAAAAAAATAAGAAACTCGAAAAAAAAATAATAATTAAAAGATTTAATAAACTATGTAACAACACTAGATCGCCAAATGAAATGAACTTAAATTATAAAGAATATTTTTATTTTGATTTTGAATAAAGGAATTGTAGCGGACATCGCGAACGAAGGCAGGAAATCAGCACTAGAATAAAAATATTTTTCGAATAATTCAATCAAACAAAAAAAACATAAGGTACATACATACATAAACATACAAGCGGTGAATAATGTGGACTATAGATTTTAATTTATGTATAAATATTGACTGCCTCAGTGGCGTAGTTGTATTATGGTACGGTTACAAAGCTGAGGTCTCAAGTTCGAATCCCGGGTCGCGCAAAGTGATATCGGATTTTTCTATTGTTTATCAGCACAGTCAGGAATTTGTGCCGGATATTGCGATAGGCTCGCCACCCACAACATCGTAGGACGGAACATACAAGGCGAAATAAATAAATAAATAAATAACACCCAACAGTCACATACATAGTCCTGACCTCACATTAAGATCGAGTCTTGTGTCGTGGGTATCAGGAACTACGAGAGACTTTTCGGTCTCACAAACACACAGACCCGAGAGAAATATTTGTGGGCCGCACAAACATTTCTCTCGGTGCGGGGATCGAACCCGCGGCCTCTCGATTCACAAACGGCGTCTTACCGCCTGCGCCACGGAGGCTGAAATGTGGGTATCCTGGTTGCACCTCTGCCTACCCATTCTGGGAAAAAGGCGTGAGTTTATGTATGTATAAATATTAATATTATGATAAATTTATTTGTAACAAAACTAATAAAAATGCAACTGCTACATAAACAATAGTAATATGATGTATTAAACATTTTGATCTTAGTGTGGGGTCAGACTATGTATGTGACGGTTGGAGGTAATTATTTCTTGATATTCCTAAAAATATACTTATACTTTACAATTATCGTTACTTTTTTAGTCGCCATGTTACAACCGTTACAAGGTTATACCTGTCGAAACAAACACCCAGTTGCATCTAATACATTTCGTTCATTATTACGTTACACCATTCTTTGCTAAAATCGAAAATACCTATCAGGATATTTAATACATACCAAATAAAATAAAATAACATAGGTAGATTTTTATTGCTATTATTTGACTGAGGAAAATCATTATGTCTCACTTAGAATTCAATCAATGAATATGAAAGTGTTGGTTAAGATAAACAATTATAATAATTAATAATAAAATAGATAATTAGACAATAGACTACCAATTGTCCAAATTATCTTGCATGTCATCTTTGTTATTGATTAACAGTTGTATTATTAATAGGGTTATTAGGTAAAATATCATAATTACTACAATTTCACTTACCGGGAATATTGTTGGAAAGCTGTTTTCTTTTTCAAAATGTAATGAACAAATAAATGTATTTATTGCAGGGTTCCAATAGCTTCCAATTTTTTGTATCCATTTTGTCCTGGTTTGTATGTTTGTATAAATCTAAAAAATATTTTTAATTTCACTTTGTTTGTCGGTCTGAATATATATTTAAATATAAACTATTTTTTTCTTTTTTTGAAAAATAAAGATCAAAATTTTTAAAAATGATAATATCGATATGAATAATTTCGTATCGAATCCACTCATCTCTAAACTTGTGTGTAAACAAACAATGAGGTTGTTATTTACACTACTTGTATAAATAACGCCTAGAAGAGTCTAAAACTTAATCAACAAGATCCAAATACATTTATAAATGATAAAAATAAACCCAAAATGTAAATTTAGCACATATTTGTTAGTATTTCGTAAAAACAGTTACTAACCTATGAAAAGAAATGTTAGGGTCCTTTTTGCTTGAACTCGACTCGAATCCTTTAACACAACACTGAGGCATTTTAAAAACTTAACAACTAAACTAATAAGCAAACTAAACAAACTCAACAAACGAGATTAACCAATGAATAATCCGAAATTCTTTGATTGTGCAGATTTGTTTACTCCGATTGACAGATAACGCCACAGTTTGACATTTCATGCAGTTTTTGGTTTAATAGTCTGTGGTTTCGAAAGCATAACTAAAATGGCGTCATTTTGGTCTATGGGCGGTCCCAGTGTGGTTAGTGAACAAAATATTGCCATATTCGAAACAAAGGAATTATTATTTGTCATTAAGGGACAAGTCAGCTTTGTGTAAATGAGACAGATACATAAATGTACATTCCGCGTCGATATTCTTAACATAACTATAACTTGACATATATAGCTACTTTTGTGCGTGATCCTTTATAATTCTTTTATCATTGGCCATGAATTGTCAGGTGTCAAATAGGGATGCGATACACTTGCAAAATTATGTACCAGGGCTTCTAAGTATGACACAGATCACTTCCAATAGATACCGCATTACGATAGTTTTGTTTTGAACCGAAAACGCCAACGAAGGGAACTGCGCGGGGGGTGGGCGGGTTGCAGCGCGGTCACGTGGACTTCACTGGAGAGATGAGGCATAAGTCGATAAATAAAAAAATGTATCGATAGTTCGATTTGCCAGTAAATTCATGTGTTATGATCGCTTCTATAACTTAATTACCAACTTGTTAAATGTTTGATAATATTTTTTCACCGGCCTGATCTGATTATACCAACCGGCAACCGCTAACTACGAATAAAATAGGATTAAGAATTATACTTTAGTATGTAACGGTTTTATTTCTGTTATTCACCGTGTATTTTTGTATACCATAATGGCGAAATACCCAAATTAAGTGTTGGTATAAAAGAACAGATAAAAATATGAAATAGTTAAATAACTAAACCTCACGCCCTAAAGGGCTACAATAACTTATTCCGATTCTTGAATTCTGACGGCGGCTGTAGTAAATGTAATATCGACAAGTGACGATGAAACCCACTTGACGAACTATGAATGTTTTTGAGACGATATATACAACGTATGTTAAAATTAGTACTGTGCTACTGATTCTCAATAAACTTAGTATACTAAAACTTATGATAAATACCCTCCCATTATATTTGAAAACGTATACAACTAGAGGGAAAAAAGGAAATTTAATTACGCCAAAGATAAATAAAAAAATATTGTAAAAGTACCTTGTTCACAAATTTAACTATTTCAAATTACATAAAATAACGTAATTATGGTAATTTGCAATATTTATTTAAATCAATATATATTTTGTGACATTGTCATTTAATAAAATTAATTTACATTATTGTTTTACAATATCGATATTTCTGGGAATTATATTATAAACATGCGTCAAACACTAGAAGAACGCGTGATTTCGCCAAAAAAAGATGGCTTATTACGGTTATTGCTATGCGGAAAAGAGACGGCTGATTCTCCATCCGAACTCGACTGTTTAACATTGATACAATAACCAGTATAAATTGAGCTGGCTCGGGACCAAATTAATTTAAAGAATATTAGTTATCGATGAAAACTTATTGCGTTTTTTTAGATACTTTATTTTTTTGAGTCTTTTGCACACCATTTTATTGAACAAATCATTATTAACTGTAATATTTAGTTCCCAAAATGTAATTTTCGCTAACTTGCGACGCCATGTGCGGATCCACTACTTGGACGACACTGATGACGCGACATTTGACATCGATTTATATCTATCTGATATCTTATATGTGTTGGGCGCAACCGCTGCCTTGCATTAGGTATCTATTGGGAGTGATCTGTGAAGTATGAGTACGTAAAAATACTAGGGTTCAAAACCAGGTTCTAAAATACTTGAAAGTATTTTGTTAGTATGAGTAGGCAACCCTTCGTGTCCCAGCCGCGGCGCGGCGTCTATAAAATACTTACATAGGAATTCAATCCGTATTCCGTAACTAATAAGGAGCAAAAAAGTATAATTAAAAAAAAACTTTGAATTTCAAAGTATTTTCTGTTCATAAATACGATTGTGTTTCTTATTTATACGAAGTCAAGGATAGTTTTTCTATGGAAGCATTTTATGTAGGGGTAAACCAGATAGCTATTGCCCACTTAAGAGTTTGTTACACATTGACATTAAAAACACCAAAAGTATTGTAGCTACCAACTTTTTAATACCATTTTATTATAACCTAATAAACTCTTTTGTAGAGTGTTAACAGTTTTTAGCTATACAGGGTATATCAAGACTGCTACCGAAAACGAAGCCGGGTGGTAGTTTAAGCGACTTCAGACACAATGCAACAGAAAAAGTTGCAAAAAAAAAGCGACAATTTTTTTCGTTATTTTTTTCCTATGGCCTTATTTGGGTGGTAAATACTTTTTTTCCTAAAATAATAGTATATACCCTTTTATTTATAAATACTCTAAGGTATAAAAGAGTTTAAATTATTATTTTAGCAAAAACTATGGATTTACCACCCAAAAATACCATATAAAAAAAATTGTCGCGTTTCTAGGCGAAATTTTTAATTGCATTATGTTTGTAGCCACTAAAACTACCACCCGGCTTCGTTTTCGGTAGCAGTCTTGAGATACCCGATATATAACATTATTTATTAAATATTGCAGTTAAATAAACATAGTCTTAAAACTACAGTAATTGCCCACAGTTTATAGTAATTGCCAACATCACAGCACAGTAATTGCCCAGTCTCTTGAAATTATAAATTAAACATAAACCCAAATAAATATTAAAAACAAAACAATTAAACCTAAATCGAATAAAATATCAAAATAAGTTTCGTTTAGCTTTCTTAAAAGCATCAAATATATTTTGTGCTGATGCTGAAGAGTCAGAATCACCAGAAACAAAATCATCAATTTTGAAACAACTGTATCAGCCCATATACTTCCCATTGCAGGGCACGGGCCTCGTCTACAATCAAAAGTACTATTGAGGGTGGTTACGGCATACAAATTGTTCACCACGCTAGTCTAGTGCGGGTTGGCGGACTTCCATACTATAGAAATTCTTATAAGACTGGACCTCGGAATGCTGTATTTTTCAACAATCTGCCTAGTACCTAGATAAGTTGTTGCTTACATCTTGAAAAACTTTGCATATTTTCTTTAATATATTGTACTTTAGGTGCCTTCGGCATTCTGTTAATATAGGGTGTCCCAAAATTAACGCAAGATTTGAATTAAATAGAAAACACAGTTTTTAGTCTTTTGATTGTAATTTTTTTATTGATTCATAAAGTACATAGGATAGGGTTATTTATGGAATAACACATCGGGCAAATGGCCTCCGCGGCTTTGCATACACATACGCACTCGTTTGTCGAAATTTTCCATGACCGTTCTGCATAAATGTGGCTGAATTTCGTTGATGCAACGTTGAATCTCCTCCTTTAATGCACGCGTAGTTGTGGGCTTGTTGACGTAGACCTGTGATTTTAGATATCCCCATAAAAAGAAATCTAATGGTGTTAAATCACACGATCTAGGGGGCCAATTCTGATCACCGAAACGAGAGAGTACACGACCTGGAAATGTCTCATGCAATAATTGAAGTGTTTCACGGGCTGTATGGCATGTGGCACCGTCTTGTTGAAACCACATATTAGCCACATCAATATCATCCAATTTCGGCAAAAAGAACCGTGTTATCATATCGCGATATCGAGCAGAAGTAACAGTCACTGCTTGACCAGCCTCATTTTCAAAAAAGTATGGTCCAATTATGCCTCCAGCCCAAAATGCACACCAAACTGTGACACGTTGTGGATGCATTTGTTTTTCGACAATCACATGTGGATTTTCAGAACCCCAAAAGCGGCAATTTTGGCGATTAACAAAGCCATCAAGGTGAAAATGTGCTTCGTCGCTTAGGATGAGTTTGCTCGAAAAATCAGCATTCATTTGTTGTTGCTCAATAATCCATTCAACAAACTCTCTTCGCTGTGCATGGTCATTGGGCTTCAGTAGTTGTGTTAATTGAATTTTGTAAGCATGGAGACACAGATCTTTAGTGAGTATACGCTGTAGAGAGCTTCTTGAAATTTGCAATTCTTGTCCACGACGCCGAATTGAGGTTCCTGGATTGTCACCGACACTCGCACGCACTGCCTCTATATTGACATTTGAACGGCTTGTTTTTGGACGACCAGTGTGTTTGGCGTCTCCCACGGATCCTGTCTCTCGGAATTTTTCAATTAATCGCTTCACAGTTGACGAAGTTAAAACACTATTCCGACCATATTTTGTATGAAATTTTCGAACTACGGCCGCCAAGCATTCATTATTTTTGAAATATTGCTCAACAATGAAGACACGTTGTTCTATTGCGTAACGCTCCATTTTTACTAACCCTAAACTGTCAACTGTCGATTTATTTTGTTTTTAGGGTTGGCAAGACTGTACTGCATAAATGGCGGCAAATTCAAATCTTGCGTTAATTTTGGGACACCCTTTACAACGATAATTACCAATTAATATCGTTTATACATACAAATTAGGAAATAATAAACAATTAACTTATAAGTACAGGTGATGAAACTTTTTAACCGAAAAAATATTGACAGTCATTGCCATATGGCAATAACTATGGACATTGACATATGGCAATCACTAAAATTAGTTATGGCAATCGCTAAAAGTACACAGATTTCAGTTCAGTGATTGCCCACAGCCAAAAAAATGGTTAAAAACTATTTTTGAACAAACATATCCATTTAAAACTAAGAAAATACTATTAATTTCATCATAGGTAAGTAATAACGCTCAAAAAATGAAACAAACACAATAAAAATGAACATTTAAACAAGTATATTCTTAACAAAATTGTTCAATTATATCTGTTTATGAAACACTTTCACCGGTCTTTACAAAATCCGTCATTACTGCTATGTTTTTTCTTTAATGTTTCCAGTTGTAAAATTTGTATTAACCATAAATTGATTAAATCACCATCTGATAATCTTTAATCCAACTAGGATGACACAAAATCGACAACAGACAAGGTTTTGCTTAATGCGGGCAATCATTATCGGTGGGCAATCACAGTCTGGTTTACCCTATAGTGTTCCAAGTTCTTCGCGCACCGACATATAGCCATAGATTTAGTATAAAACATAGATCGGCAATGTGAAAGAGATAGAATAATTTAACTCATATGTTAAAGCGAGATGCATGATGCGACCATACGTTTACACAGAAGTAGCCTGCAGTGACCCAGAGTCGAAATATGTCAAACTAAGCGAGCAACAAAATTCGCTTATTTTCATAATTTATTTAATTTTACAGTACTTGGTTATATCTATTAAACGTAGTTTATTATAGTGCATTGTGCAGTGCCAAGGTGTGGTTCATGCAGGCGTAAAAATCCGAAATAATTAAAGTTTTCACAAGTACCGGCCACTTTTGCACAATACTATTTTGTGACGATATTATAGAATTAAATGGAAATCTGTGTATACATATCGGTAGAAAAGAATATAGTATTTCATTATATAAATACGCTGAAAGCATCCGTTACGTATAAAAAATAATATCAAATACGTGAATTTACAATAATTTCAACCAAAAGTTGCTAGGGATTGACTGACAGGTTCGATCAATAAAAGGTTGTCGATAAAATAGTCGATGACAACACATGTTTCCCTACATTTTTATGGAGCTATAGTATGTTGTGATAGTGTGCATTCTTCTTCTTCTACCTGGCGTTATCCCGGCCATATTTCCCCGGCCCTTATTATCGTATTCATTCTACAATATTAGTTATTACTTTACTTTTTCTCATTTTTTTATATTTGTGGAATAGTTAATATAACACTTCATGTGTGTGATTAATGAATTAAGAACCTGTTTCAGTCTCTGCCAAGAGGCTGTCAATTTATAATATTAAAACAAGAACATATTCGATATTATTATAAAATATGCGATACTTCTATGCACAGTATGATCGTCCAAACCTTGAAGCAACATTATTCATTTATCATAACATTAGGTATAGGTTTAAAATTTATAATTCTCTTAGGAAAAACATTAGTTTAGGTGACGTGATCGAGAAAAGCTTCATAGTTTATTAAACTGTCTCTTTCTTCAGCCACAAGAATGCAACTAATGAACATAGGCCTTCCACAAGAATGTCTACATCAGTTTGTTGTAAGCCTGCATCCAACGACTTCCTACAAGCTCCTCCGTACACCTCCAACGCGGCCTAGCAGGCGTCCAACACTTCCCAATGTGTTACAAGTCAATTAATTGACTTAAATAAGCATTTTTTTTAACTCAAGTATACATATATATATAGTATAATATTTTTATAGTAAAAATGTGTTTCTTAGACTTACGTGAATGTTATTCATTGAAAAAAATTAATAATCACGGATTTTGTTGCAGACTGAGTCCACCCTGTGACTACGAAAGGTGTAAAGTAATTGAAACTTCGCGACGGGAAATTAAAAATGAAAAAAATAAACCGAAAATGCTAAAACTTCGTAAATTATAGTTTTATTTTAATAAAAGGTTTTTTGTTCTCAATTTAATTAGTATATGTACTATGTATACATCACAATGAAAAAATAATTTTGTTCAGGTGAACATAAAGACCCATACAAAACATCTCAAACAAAATGTTATCAAATAATATGACAATTTATCTTTATTTTTTTGTGTGTTTATCAATCTGTATTGAAATAAACACACCAATAAGTTTCTGTTAATATATAATAAAATGTCGCATATATCCATAACATTTTATTTCGCAACTACAGGCAGACAGCTATATCGATATCGATATGATAGTATCGAAAGTGCATGGTACACCACTATATGTCAAGCACACATGTAAACTTCACGCACACAATCGTAAATCAGTTTTGGTCGCGCTCAAAATGACACATTGCCGATCTATGTTCTATACTACATCTATGGATATAGCGGAGTCTAAATTCGAAAATACTTGCATAGGAATTCAACCCGTATTTTATGACATATGAGGAGCAAAATAGTATGAATAAAAAAATACTTTGATGTTCAAAGTATTTTTATGTATAGTGTTCCAAGTTTTTCGCGCATTGACGTGCAGCACCGTCTAAATTTGAAAATACTTGCATAGGAATTCAACCCGTGTTCCGTGGACAATAAGGAGCACAATAGTATGAATAAAAAATACTTTGACGTATTTTCTATACAGAAATACGATTATGTTTCTTAATTAAATGAGGTTATGGATTGATGCAAGTATTTTCATGTGTAGTTTCCAGAGCTCTGCGCATCGACGTATGGCAATAATTTCATACTTGTAAGTAGCAATGTGCAATTCGTTCAATTTTTAAGACCCGATTCAATACTGATACAACTATGAAATGAACCGGTTCAAATGACTCGATCAATCGAACGATTGGTTCTGTTTAAGTCATTGATATAAATGAATAGGCCCTTAGTAGAAGTATAGGTAGGTAAACGCGTTTTAAAGTTCATATTACCTATTATTTTACACAAAAATATCACTTTTACAACTGAAACACGTGAAAAACAATTTTACAACAAACGTAATAGGCAAAATATTAGGATAATGGGATACTAATTACGAAAAACGAACAAAAGAGTTATTACTTGATGACAATATTTTCAAACGCAATTTGCAAGTAATCATAAATCAAGACGTAACTAACTTCAACTCACTCAAAAAGACAAAACTATAAAATTGTAACGCTAAATAAACTTTAAAGCCTTGTCATTTACATTCTAACGATTTAGTGTCTGTATTCGTCTCTAAAACCGATGATATCCGAACGTTTGTTTGGCTTGATTCGGCTCGACTAGAGTTGTGTTATAACAGGTCAAACTCAATACCTGTTCTTCCTATTACTGTTCCTTCCAAATAACAGTTCCTAATAACTGTTCTTAAATAACAGCCTGTTATTTTTCAAGTTCGGTTTGCCAGTATGATTGGATACGCGTTGTTATTATTTATGGTTAAAATACTAGGTGCTTCTCGTTCTAGCAAAGGCCTGTTCAGATGGTATGAGGGAGACCAACTACGTAATATGTACGTCAACATTATAACAGGTAACACGACCTAATTCAAGAAGCATTTTTCAAAGACGATTTCTTCGTACATGACTGCCAACTGCTTTTTTCGCATAAATACTAGGTGTGTCTCGTTTTAACAAGTGACATTCGTGTGTCCATTAAAAAGAGACGGGTGATGAGAACAGTTTTGTTAATAACAACTGTTATATTTTAAAGAACAGATTAGGTCTGTGGAACAGATATATGTTAACCGTGAGAACAACTGTTATCTGTTATTTGCCTTCTACCTGTTCTTTTGAACTGTTACGATAAATACGCCTCACTCCTAGGCTCGACTCGAGTCGGGTCGCACTTCACAGGACGTTAACGGCTCGCGAACCGTTGTTCACGGGTTTTGGTTCTCGGCTCTCGGCTCTCGGTTTTCGGTTCTCGGTTCGTTTGAACCGACGCGATTCTCCTATCGCGATCGATCGAATGAACGAGTTTTATTGTACATAAAAATCGAATCGATCGCGTGGTTCTTGCGAGCTGGTTTATTTGACCCGTTCAATCGCGAACGACCCATATCTACTTGTAAGTATTTTCTGCTCGTACCAGGGCGCCGCCGCCGCGCCGTACTTCGAAGTGAATACCTGGTTTTAAAACCTGGTATCGTAATACGTCTACGTAAATACGTCTCATCTTTAGTGTCAAATTAGTAAGTAATTACTAATTTGTCAAACACCGTTTCATTCTGCTCCATTCAATAAATACTATAATAGCCTATTTTTAGTTATTAAATACGGCTAGACAGCATGAGAGAAATGATAAATCATAGCTCTATCTAAATACTTAATAACATTTTGGAACATTCAGTAGAAATCAACTTCAGTCGAAGAAAAATCGCCGAGGTTTTGTTCCGAAATATCTTTCAACACTTCAGAAATGAATCGAAGTCCTACAACAAATTTATCAGTAGCGTCATCGCTGCACGACGTAAGTGGTGATATAGAAACAGTGAAAGTAAAGAATTATTGCAAAGAATTGTTAAAATCGCGAATATTTTTGGGCCGTTATTTAGAAAGGAGACTAATTAACGAGCAAGTTGGCTACCGGGATATCGTACTAATAAGTGCTGCAGAGGTAGAGTTGAAGAGGGATTTGTTGGAAACTCAGCACAAACTGCGCCTCGCCTGTCCCAGCATACAATGGATAGGTATAACAGACTCGGATGCAGCTGGCTGCGGCCCATCCGGTGTCTGTCTTTGGACCGAAATAGAAAACCAGCCATTTGGACCGTTTTGGTTCCAAATAAAAAGTCTCAAATTTAGAGATGCTGAAATTCTTGTTGCAGTCAAATGTTTGAGGCATATATCTGATTCATTTCTAGAACTGGAGCCCATATTGACTGGAACAGTTAAGAAAGCAAAGGACACATCTCATACTAATCTAGATAATAGTGTTGTGTCATTAAATGAAACCTATACAGAGATTGTTGGAAGCCTTAAAGGTGCTCTGTCAATAAGCAACGTAAAAGAATTTGTTACTTTTCTTTTTGCATTTGTCATTGCAATATTTACTGGCAGCACTTCCTTTGTGAACTTTTTAGGGAACTTTATACTAGCCCTGATACGAGAGGTTTCCATATTCATAAAAAATTCCACACCTATGTTTCTGGGATTACTGGATTTTTTAAGTAAAATCATTGGTGGTTTTTATATTCTACTTGCTATGCTTTTCAAACCGAATACCCCAACACCCACAAACAAACGAGCAATTTCACACTACGACCGACAGAGGAGAAACTATGAATATGATGATAGACATTTTGACTGAATGGAATATGTTTTTGTAATTTAGATCTCACTGAGAGTATTGAAGTGTTTAATTTTCCACCAAAGTGCTTTTAATTCTTCAGAACAATGCATTTCATAGCTTAATGTTGGAACATTCCCATTTACATTTTCCATAGTTTTACAAATATTGTATTGGAATCTCTGGAGCTTTGTAATTTTAAAGTTTGAAATGGATTTTTTTTATTATTTATGAAGGGTTAAAGAAATGAAACAAATAATGTGGAATATGTTTATTAACCTTTGTTATTACATGTAAGTTTTGTAATGGTGATAATAATTTAGCCTTGTGATGTATGGATATATTTATATTGACAATATATTGTTTTTACTGGATCTTGATGCATTTTTATTCATCAATTGGTACAAATATTACTGGATTTTTTGAGTTCACTGGAAAAAAATAACTGTATGATAAAACTTATTATTTTAATAAATAAGTCTTAAATATATTAAAAAAGGTGTAACATTCAAGTAATAACATATTTAATCTTCTAATCCCTTAAGCTATATCCAACTAAAATGAAAGTAAATACAAATTAATTATAGACATTATTTTGTTATGTTTAGGTCCATACAATTTTAATAGTAAATGATAACTAATGTGATTTATCAAAACTCAAATAGATTCAAAGTTCAAACTGATAAACAATGGGAGCTGCAGCGGATGCATAGAAAATAATCAATAGCTGCATAAAACAAATTAATTGGCTGGTATATTTTATGTATCAGAAATATGTTATCTGTGCAGGTATGTTTATCATTACAACATATTCAGAAGGTCCATACTACAATTTAAGATTAAGGTTGAGAAGCAAAATGTATCTGTGTGTGGTATCTGTGCAGTAGCTGGCTACATGCCCGCTATGAACCGAAAGCTGTTGGTTCGATCCCCACACCAAGGCGAATGTTTCTGCGATCTATAAGTATTTGTTTCGGGTCTTGGTGTAAATCAGATTGAAAAGTCTTTCGTAGTTTTTATTCACACAACATAAGATTTTTACTTTACTGTGGTGGTCAGAAATACGACTCTTGGATGCACCGAGTTGGGTATTTTATAATTTATTTATTTAAGCAACTCACCAGTGGAAAATTTCTTTGATCTGTTGAGCAATTGTGAGGGTACCTCATCTGAAACTATTAACTAAAACAATTAGGTTGATTAAATTAATAATGTTAATGATACATGCCTCAGTGGCGCTGTTGTACTACAGTATAATTGCAAAGCTAAGGGGCCCTACTATATTCATCCGAAACGAAGTTCGAAACTTCGGACGATCGAAGTTTTTTATACGATACGAATGCACCTACTCTGTAAAAGTTCGAATTTGTATAACGTACATCGTAACTATAAGTCTATGGTTACAACTCAGAACAATGAGTAACACATTGTTCTGAGGGTTACAACCATAAGTCAATAACGACCATAAGTATATGTAGGTACATTCTTATCGTATACAAACTTCGATCATCCGAAGTTTCGAACTTCGTTTCGGATGAATATAGTAGGGTCCTTGGTCTCGGGTTCGAATTTCGGGTCGGGCAAAGTAATATTGCATTTTTCTATTCATCATTATTAAACTTTTTTCATACCTAATACAAGAAAGCATTTTCAAAATCATTGTGAGCGACGACTAATTCCAGCAACACTGCACTAAACATGTACCTACTAGAGCGCGCGCACCACTTAAGTCGGAACAAATTACGCGTTTGCCGCCCTTTAAATATCTTTAAGTCAATGAACGTAACTAAACTTTCGCTATCTTGTTCCAAGGACCAATAATTTTACTTATCAGCTCGCAAGTAAGCAAGTTTTCGCTTCTATTGGCCTAATAGAGCTTACCCACAAGTGCCCGTGCACAAAGTGGATAGCTATTGAGAAAACGGCGATATTTACTCCATTCGGGTTGTACGTATTACGGCGCAGTTCAAAAACGCTTATCAAATCTTAACGATCAAGGTGCTCGATGGCCTTTTCGCGTATCGACCATTCATCGACGACTTAAATCTAGCAGCAGACTGCAGAAGACGAAGAAATAGCAAGAGAAAATGTCCGAATAGTACATAAGCACCTTGACGAATACATCAGAATAAATTCTGCCGAGTGTGTGTTCGTGAAAAGAGAACTCACCCAAAGAGATAAAACTTCCGGAATAGGAAGTCGTGGTAGAGTCGTGGTAGTTTATGAGTATCTAACCACAGAGAATTTGGAGCAACTACGACGTTTTTACAACCCTTAGTGGAAGAAACGTGACAAAACGGAAATATTGTGGAATGAGAATAGGTACATCAAAAACTTTTGAAAACTGCAAGAGTTGTATAGTGGAAGCTTTACATTATGGGCATGAGGCATCAATAATGCTGTTAATTGGCTACTGGTTTTTATAGTGTAGAGCTCTCCTAGTATAAGTAGTAGTATAAGGGCTTACTTAAAATTGCGACTTGGTTTGGCAGAGTTTAGGGCTTAGGCTCTATTAATATAAAGTGGAACGTAGATTGCCGGATTTCACATACCTACCAAAAAAATATAAAAAGTCTATCTCTATGGCACAGGTTTACTAACGATGTTTCCATCACGTTGCGTCGGTGGTCGCGGGTTCGAATCTCAGAACATACCTACCTCTGAATTTTCGGAATCATTTGTGTACTGTACTTCATCAGCTTCTTTAAAAACTAGCTACCACGCACTAATAGTACAGGTTCCCTAGTACAATTTTCATAATTGATTACTAACAAGTTGATTTTTCGTGAGTAGCTTCCTTTCGACTAGACGCCCAACTTTTTCGTTACAGTAACGTTGGTAAATGCTAGCTTAGTAGGGGTAGCAAGGATAAAGTATGTTGATTAGACGAATTTTAAAAAAATATTAATAACCGAATTTTTCTTTGTTAATTATCGAGATAATTATCTAAATAACGTGAAAAAATATTTGTCCTACAAAATATAAGGTTTTGTTAGGGAGTCCCCCCTCTCCAACGTGTATCATAAACAAGGTCATGGAAAATAATTACTAACCAGCTGATTTTTTTTATTGGTAAGCTAACAGTTGTATAGTTTACTACCCACATTGTGCTACAAATTGCGTGGTATGTCATCTTGGTCCTACGTTCAAAAGTTGTAGTACTAATCTGTATATATAAAAGAGGAACCTGACTGACTGACTGACTGACTGATTGACTGACTGACGTATCAACGCACAGCCGAAACTACTGGAGCTAGGAACGTGAAATTTTGCACAGAGGTTCCTATTATGACGTAGGGTAGCACTAAGAAGGGATTTTTGGAAATTCAACCCCTAAGGGGGTGAAAAGGGTTAAAAACTGTTGTATGGAAAATCGAAACCGTTAGAGTTACAATTGTCAAATTTTGCAGTTTCGTTAGTCAATCAAAGACAAATATAACTGCATACTTAGTTTTTCTAAAATTAACCCTAAAGGGGTTAAAATAAGGGTTGAAGTGTTGCGAGAGTAGGGTGATTTTATGACTATCTAATCAACGCACAGCCGAAACTACTGGAGCTACAAATATGAAATTTTACACAGTAGTTCCTATTATGACGTAGGGTAGCACTAAGAAGGGATTTTTGGAAATTCAACCCCTAAGGGGGTGAAAAGGGTAAAAAACGGTTGTATGGAAAATCTAAACCGATAAAGCTAGAATTATCAAACTTTGCAATTTAGTTAGCCTATCAAAAACAAATATAACTGCATACTTAATTATTCTAAAATTAACCTTAAATGAATATAAATAAGGGTTGAATTTTTGTAGAACCGAACTATCGGATCAACGCACAGCCGGAACTACTGGAGTTAAAAAGATGAAATTTTGCACAAGGGTTCCTATTATGATGTAGAGTAGCACTAAGAAAGATTTTTTGGAAATTCAACCCCTAAGGGAGTGAAAAGGGTAAAAAACTGTTGTATGGAAAATGGAAACTGTTAAAGCTAGAATTATCAAACTTTGCATTTTCGTTACCCATCTAGAAACAAGAATAACTGCGTACTTTATTTTTCTAAAATTAACCCTAAATGGTTTAAGATAAGGGTTACAATTTTGTAGCACTGAACTGTCGGATCAACGCACAGCCAAAAGGATACAATTTAAGATACACGTTTATATCATTGTGTACACGCAGACGAAGTCGCGGGCAAAAGCTAGTACTATATGTAGTACTAATACTACTATACAAAACCTTATATTTTGTAGGACAAATATTTTTTCACGTTATTTAGATAATTATCTCGATAATTAACAAAGAAAAATTCGGTTATTAATAATTTTTTAAAATTCGTCAAATCAGCATAATTTATCCTTGCTACCCCTACTAAGCTACCATTTACCAACGTTACTGTAACGAAAAAATTGGGCGTCTAGTCGAAAGGAAGCTACTCACGAAAAATCAACTTGTTAGTAATCAATTATGGAAATTGTACTAGAGAACCTGTACTATAAATACAGCTGAGTAAGAATGAAATTAAAAAGTATCTGGGTTACAAAAACAAATTAAGCACCTTTTTTCTTAAGTGGTTGTCGGCATTTGTTAGAGGCTAATCCCATTTTAGATTTATCGTGTTTTTTATGTTTATGCTTCTTTGGAGTTGGTATTTGAACGGTTGCATTTTTCACTGCAATAGGCTGAAAACGTTTATCAGACCTTAAATTATAGTATACAGGGTATATCAAGACTGCTACCGAAAACGAAGCCGGGTGGTAGTTTAAGCGACTTCAGACACAATGCAACAGAAAAAGTTGCAAAAAAAAGGCAATTTTTTTTTTGTTATTTTTTTCCTATGACCATATTTGGGTGGTAAATACATTTTATCCTAAAATAATAGTGTATGCCCTATTATTTATTAATACTCTAAGGTATAAAAGAGTTTAAATTATTATTTTAGCAAAAACTATGGATTTACTACCCAAAAATGACGATATTTAAAAAATCATAAAAAATAATTGTCGCGTTTCTATGCGATTTTTTTTATTGCATTGTGTTTGTAGCCACTAAAACTACCACCCGGCTTCGTTTTCGGTAGCAGTCTTGAGATACCCGGTATAATGATTGGGAATGAGGAGATGAATTACAAACTCCTTAACCTATTTACTAAAACCTACATCCAGAATATGACAATTAGTTAGATCGGAATACATTCTTCTTAATTTTTTTCATTTTCTTCTGCACATGATATCAATTGCTGAACATAGGATCACCACATTGAACTGTTCGTAATTACCTTTATCGAGCGACTAGAGATAAATTAACCTTTGACCTAAGTTATTTGTTTAGTATCATTATAAATTATATTTGTATTTCAATTTCTTAATGACCAATCACTACCAATTACTTTACAGGAAGTAATAAAATTTACACAATTTACCTTTGTAATACCCTCATTTCATACAGTTCACAAATCACACCATATAATTATGGTCATGACACATGAGATATCTGCTGAAGAACATGAAAAATAATAAATAGTTGTATACCTCTGTAGCTGTATCGGCGATGACCATAGTTTTAGGTGATTCTGTCACCTCTTGAACAGTCCCCGACATAATATTGTTTAGTATATTCGTTATTATTATATTCATTTCACTATTGTCATATTCTATTAACGTATTTTTAAATAGCGTCAATATGCCAGGTAAAAATAACATCAGCTCTTTCTTTCCAATGTCTTTGCTACTTAGCGAGTATAGTAAGTCTAAATTCGTGAGTATCTCCTCCAATGTCATGTACTCACGATAATGCGTTAAAGCCTTGATCGTTTTGCAACCAAATCCTGTAAACAAAGAAGTGAATTGAAATTTAAATCGAACATTTGTACCTACATTTATATTACCCCGCGAAAATAATATGGCATTGGAATTCGGAATAAAAATTGTTTGTCTCATGACTCAATTAAGTTAGGTTTGATTGAAATGCAACATATAGCAGCAATTGCCATATTATATACGGAGATATAGAACGTTGTGGAAATTGGATACCTACCTAGAAATGTAAATGCTTCGAAATATAGATATTATTTTGAGTACATCGCTATCTTTGGCCCACTTAGAGAATGTATTGAGTCTGTTTGTGATGTTATATTGTACTGGTTTATTGGAATATTAACGAGCTTCTTAGGAAACTTCGCATTACCTTCTTCGACAGGCTTGCTGTAGTAAGTGACGTTAAGGTGTTGCGACATCGGTGGGTGTAATAGATTTAACGTAGCATTCAGTGTCTCCACTGTTTCGAATGCTAATTTCGACGCTTTTTTTCTTAGAAGTTTCTTTATGTCGTTAGTGATTTTAGAATTGAACTTAAGATACCGTCGCCCCTCTTCTAGTTCAGACATTCTGTACAAGAACCCAGACGATAGTGCCTGTAATTTTATGTCAATCAATTAGAATATCCAGATACTTATAGCATTAGCATAAATAGGTCTCTTTAATGCCAAACACACAGAAGGAATAATGCAGGATTTAAAATAATGGCTTAATCGCGACGAGATATGTACCATGCAATAGGTAGGTAATAGGTATAAACAGATAGATAGTACCAATATCTCAGTATTGGAAAAATAGAGCAATAGCCTTAGCCCCTAAGCTTGAGCGCGGAACCAGTGCGAAACGGTTCAGTGCCAATGCACACACATCTGACATTTGCATTCTGAAATATTTAACGCTCAAAATATGTAATAATATAATAATAATCTTTATGCTATCTGATGCCTGTATACGCAAGAGTTTTCCAACAAGATTTCGAAGGCATGTGTATATCGCCAATATTCAAAAATACATAAGTACTTACAAAATGTGCGAAATCCCAAAAAAAAAATCCTGCCAAACAGCAGTGTAAATTCACTGTTGTGTTTCGGTTTTAAGGACATTGTAGCCAAAGTAACTACTGGACATATTGAGACTTAACATATTACTTAATATCTCAGGATGGCGAGCAACGTGGAATGCCAAGCATTGCTTTGTAGTTCAAGGTGTGGTTTGGTTTTGCTATTGTTCACGAGCTGTCGTAGCGCTTACCTTCAGGTGAATGACACGCTCGTCTCACCATTCCATAAAATAAAAAAATTCCACAACACATTTTTACGAGCATAATTACGATAAATAATGATAGGCATAAAAAATAAATGTCCAGTAAAAATATTTATTGCGACAGCTGGTATCTAACTATAGAACTAGTGCAAATAATAGCAAACCTGCGTCACAGTGTCGCCGTAGTTTTCATATTTACACGGCCACGAGATACACACAGTGACGATCGAATGATCTTCGAAGACATTGCATACGTCCGCGTGGGACACGCCTTGAATTATGTCTACCTTCTCGGCGTGGGCACTTTCAGTCAGCCCCTGTGGTAGAAATACATCAAGGTGAGAGTATCAGAAAATTATGTCAGGTCCAGTAATTCAGAATATCTGTGGACAAAATATCTACTCTCTCGTACTGCTCTCTCGATCTGCCTGCGTGGCGTATTTGTACTAGGATACGGTTACAAAGGCTCGGGTTAAAATCTCGCAAAGTTATATTGGATTTTTCTTTTCATTATCAGCCCAGAGTCAGGAATTGGTGCCCGATATGGAGATAGGCTCGACACCTATCACATCGTGGGACGGAACATACAAGGCGAAACGTGGTTGTCCTGACACCTCTGCCTACCCATTCTAGGAAAAAGGCGTCAGTTTATGTATGTATGTATTGAAAATATATACAGCGCCCAGGAATTTATTATTTGAGGTCACTTTAGCGTCCCATGCTAAAAATAGAAATTATGTATTATTTAAATGTATATAATAGTATAGGTATAATAGAACTAGGCTTCCTTAGTCTCTTCAATTCAGGCTTCGTGGGCTACCTACATATTCATGACCTATCCCTATATCGCTTCAGTTAGTCTATTAGTCAGGCAGTGCAATAATCAAAGAATAGTGGAAGAACTTAAAACTTTTTACTTGGAAAATTGAAACTGAAGATACACAATCCACAAGATATTAATGAAAGCGGATACCTACTCAATGAAACTTACTTCACACTTTTACTGATTGAATTAATAAATACAAGCATCTATCTAGCCAAGTGATATAAACAATTGAAATGTAAAGCGATATATAAATGTAACGTACTTCATTCAAAAACATCAAAGCATTCTTGGTATATCTGCCACCCATGTATAAAAACTTCTTCACAATTCGCATATTCTTTATAATTTCGCCTAAAGTGCTTGTGTAATATTTGGTGTCCTCATTGAAGTGTATCATTAAATCATTATAAGCTTGATAATTGAGACAGTTGCATCTTCTTGTTAATCTCTTGTAAACAGAACAGTCGTCATCGTCCTGATCAATGATTAATTTATTTTAGTAACATTGCTTGTTTATTTCTACGGATTAAACTTATACCTTTGCAAATTTAGAACTTTTTCGAAAAACAAAAGTCATCGCACTAACTAAAAATACCATACCTCTATGTATATCGCCTCTAAATCTTTGGTATGATTTGCTAACTTCCTGATTGCGTTGGCACCAATTACGTCGGTTCCAGTCATAGGCTGAAACACATTTTAACTGATCTAATTACATGTATTAACTTTAGTGTAATTGTTCAGAACTTATAAATTGAACTTACATCACCATTTTGTTACATGAAAAAAAAAGGAAAAAAAACCTACGTAGTCATTATCAGGCATCGTCTTCACAATTTCGTAGACATGGGAATCATTTTCAAATGGTGCTTTCGTATGTGTTTTGGTTTGTATCTCTTCAAGAAGACTTAGCAATTTCTTCGTACTGTCCTTTAGTTTCACTATAGATTCCTTAAATGAGTAATAAATATAATTATGCCTTATTTACCACAATAAAATTACTAAGCAATTCTTTATTTATAAATATGCAACATTATCATATTTACATATTGCCTTATCATTAACCCCAAGTATTAGAGAGGACATGTGCAACATACAGAGTTTTACCATTACCGCTGTATCTGTTTCTATAATACTTCTGCGTAGCGCGCATAGATTAAGCTCGCGATGTCCTCTCCACTATATAACTCTAGGCTAAAGCTACTCATCCAAGTTAAGCACGTAAAATCGTACCAATTTAACGTGGCAAAATGGTTCTTCCACATCCACATGTTCCGCATTTCTGGTTTCCACGTTAGTCCCGCGGGGTGGTATCTCGTTTTCATTACATTTTTTTCTTGGTAATGATCCATTTGGCGATATTTGGGTATTATATGAATCGCATTCGGATTTTTTAGTTTGGGATGCAAATGAAAAACGGTTTTTATCAAAATAATTCCCCAGATCAATTTCTTGGTTCATTCCATTGGAATTTTTTCCACGAAACTGAGAAATGTCAAGAACAAAGGAACTAGCGGAATCATTTGCCTCTTCACCACTATCAGTATCCATTGGACTGACTTTATTAGATTATATGGCTTAAATATATTATGGGATAATTTCACACCGTTTCATGTTGACAATTTGATAATTTCAAGAAAAACAAGCAACGTTAACGGATAACATAATATTTAATTCTTTTACGAGTTGTGTATCAATATTTTATATCTAGCCATTTTTGAATTTACGTGCCAAATCTGATGGGTGTCTGCCAAAAGTAATTTAGAGTCCTCACCCGATAAGTCTGCGCGCGGAGAAAATTTGAACTGATGATGACGTTATGGAATGTTACCGACA